>OX638215.1:10229878-11479878 GCA_951805285.1 Thymelicus acteon
ACCTACTCTGGGCATTTATACTTTGACAAAAGCGACAACAACCCTATACAGTATTCTAGAATTTCTAGATCACACAAACATGTGTATTTATATTGAATTTCCAATCCAATATCCAATACCGAAACAAAACCACAAAGTGCGCTCGCTCGTCAATTCCATAGAAACTGGCAATAACGCTTCGTTGTATTGTTTCTTGGAACGAGTAGCGAGTGCTGGGAAATATCGCATTCTGTGCACGAATTCCACCACAATCGATAAGAGAGATGACCACTGGCCGCGAGGCGGGGCGCAGCGGGGGAGAGGAGCCCGATGGGGAGACTGTTATTTGATTAGTCTTACCGAGAATGAGCTCGCCTTTACTTAATGGGGTGAGGGCTTGTAACCGGACCACGTATAATTTCCACGTACGCTAAATTATAACAAGAACCTCTCAACCTCTCAAAATAGTAGGCTCAAATAACCCGCCTCAATAATACGATCCGCGCGACACCAAAAAGGCGTTCTCTCATCATAGCTTAATAGACGCGCATTTCGACATAAATGAGTTTCGCTTTAAATTAATTAGTAACACATTTCCATTATAAGGACAAATGTAAAAGCGACCGCTTAATAGCGCGGTGGAAAACTCGCTAGTTTTAGCTCGCGAGAATAGGGCCGGAGAGAAATTGCGGATAGACATAATCAGTCTTCTGGCTTTGAGGCCGGAGCCCCCTAATGTGCCCCACGCTCTTCACCTGATGAATACACACGCATTACCTCCCGTTGATAGAATTCAATATCAACGTTTCATTTAAACGTAATTGAAATTTTAACGTTCGCGCCGAGCGATTCGTCTTATCCGTATAATAAATATGTGGTTGAAGATCGTTTTTGGGTGCTCGTTAAATCTAAACGACGGTGCTGTCGGTTTTGCAAACATGACACGTTTGGAAAGTTCAATCATCTACGTTATTTCAAGATGTCACTGAACATCGTGTGAAACAGACGTAAACGAAACATACATGGTAACAATCATTTAAAATTCTGAATAAGATATTAAGCATTTTTTTATTATTATAAAATTAATAAGGGATGTATGTATCATAATATTTGCTGTTGTAAAGAAAAAACATGACTTCCGTTTTCACGAGTTTCACGATTTTTCTAGTACTTATTCTAATAGATGTACTACACCTTGAACTACACCTACAAGTAAAAGAAAAAACAGTTCACGTTAAAAATTTAAGTACCTAGTCAACAAAAATGTCGAGCTTAAAAGCAAGACAAAACATTTTTGTAAATCCTTACGTATTAGAGATGAACACCAAATTAAACCATTATAGTTCGTAACAAACCTTAAAGCTTCTTAAGGCTGTACTTGTGGAAGAAAGTTTCGGCAAACAGCGGGTGAGTCTGCCAGGACGGTCCGTAATGACCCTGTCCCGATCTTACAAAAGGCAATTACAATAAACTTCCATTCGCACATGCTCGTTAACTGGGCGATATATATTGGAGCCCTCAGTCAAGCCGTCGTTCGCAATCGTTTCATCTTGCCGCTTCAGTACTTAATATCTGTGCTAAATTTGGGTCGCTCCCTAAAATTAAGTAATCTCTTATTATATTGAGGAGATTTATCTCAAGACTAACGTGAATAAGACGACTGTACCATGTAAGATTGTATAGGTATAAAAATTATTTTCAACGCAACCGTTTCTTAATAAAACTCTTTCAGGTCTACTAAGTTATTCCATTGTAATTTAGTTACGTTTTAAAATTAATAAATCAATAGACAAACATAGACGAAATTATAACGACTTAAAAAGTCCACTTTCGTAATCGACATCTAGTAAAAAAAAATACCTGGTACCAAATAAATGTCCCAAATAAACGGAGCAAGCGAAGCATACGTGGAATAGTAACATAACCTCCCCCGTACACCTTAACTGCCGAGCGCACACTTTACGATCCGGAGATTAACCCATCTAACGAGATTCATTAATTCTTGTCGTTAAAATTTGTTGTTCTCGATTAATAAGGAAGTCCCGGTCGCTAGAACGTTATTATCACTCGACCGCAGCCGGGTGTCGCAGTCAGGCTCGTCTTGCCGCGAAACTTCCCACTCCACCCGCTTTATTTACACTATCGAGTAAATTAAACTCGCGCCCGAGTGTCGGAGAAAACTTTAACAGAACTTTGTGTGTAATAAGTGGTGCAACAACACGAGGAGAAGAGCAAACGTCGGACGCGGTCTCGGTTCCGCACTTCGTTCCCACTTAACTCTTTGGGACATATTTATTCGACCCTCAGGCGACCGCCGAGCTCGCTACTCGGCCTCTTCAAAATTAACCTAACGAATCAAAGGAAACGTTCTTTGATTCGTTAGGTTAATTGTCCAAGATTCGTGTACAATCTAAACCAGTTTAATAAAAACGCAATCACCATCGATGGTATAAATTTTTGATGTCTTCCAGAAACAAGTGATACCAAGAAAGCAAAGGGAACGTCAGCGATGCCCGTTTAATCTATCTGTGTGTTCGTAATTTTTAATGAGGGGTCAATCATGAAGGTACATCGTACATCTCCGTCTATCTGAGGCCGTAACGATAATGAATCGACGCTTTAAGTGCGACGGACCGCACTCACGAATTATTAACAACTGTGTCCTCTTAATAACATTTTCCTACTATTTGTTACTACAAGCAAGGCTTTCTAGCATACACAGTCTACGCTTTTAGGATCGTGGTTAATTCTCATGTTTGAGTACCCTGGTCTATTATTAAATACATAAAATATTTAACAAGATTGGTCAGTGGCTAGATTAATTCCTTTTCAATTATGTGATGTTACTTATTCATAAAGAACACCTTCGCTGTCCACAAGAACCGCATTTCCTTATCCTTAAAGGACCCTCTCTCGGAGGGCTACTGAACTTGTCTGTTTGTTTTACCTACCGTACACAATTGTCCACTAAGTGTTTATTGCTAGTAAACTTTGTATTTAATTAACATGAAATATTTATAAAAGACATGAACGTAGGACACGTTACAACTTACGTCATAAGTTTATTGTGCTATAGAGGTTGTATGCGTGGTGGGAATTGATAAGGCGCGCTCGAACCTTTTCGTCTATTGCTTGAAATTTATTGCTGTTTTGGGTTTTTATTGTTCCGTTTTACGGCCTTTTCGTGTATAAATCGTATAGATAGAAGATGAATTCAGCGACCGCTATCGACACACCCCATATGTTTCTTATATTACCCCGATATACCTCGTGTATATGTTATATCTGGTTACCTTGGATTTATATAGTAATTGGCAATCGTATGTAATCCATATGCGATACTAAGCTGTAGCTGTTTAGGTCGCGTTTTGATAAGCATAAACTTCACAATGAAATACATTATTTTGGAATGAAATGTAGTACCATCAGAGGGACGCGGCGTCTACGATATATCACGCAAAATTATACTCGTGGCAGCTACGGGTACGGGGGCGACAGGGATGGCAGGCTGACCCTCGCCCATAATGTACGGTCCGGTTAGGTATACGACTTACGGAAAATGGTACCTACGTAACCTCCGGACCCCGCGCCCGCACCCCGTGCATGAAATGCTTATTATACGCGGCACGTACGCTGCCACCCCGCGTTTTCCGCCGGCCACCTTCGTCTCACTCGCTCACACCATCGAACTGACCCAACGGACAAAGACACCCTACCGATATTATAGCAAATCGAGGATTGTTATGTCCGGTCCGGCAGAGGTCGGCGTAATATATGACCACGGTATTCTCGGCACATATATTAACGGAGAACTCGCCTCATACGAAAAGATCTTGCGCGATGGAAACAAATGGCAAGGAAAATTTTGTCGGTGAAATTCATTGTGATGGAAGAAACAAAAACGGGACGAAAAATGACGGCGATTTTTCAGCGTGATCTGACTAGGTATGCTATTCCGTATAGGGGAAATAAGGACTTATCATCTCAAGGAAAAATACGCTAATAAATATACCTCAAGGTATGATCGTGTATAATAGTTTAAACACAACAACTAGTGGGGAAAATTAGGCTTCTTAGATTTTATAATATTATATAGATTTTTAGGGGTATACTTAGTGGACGATCTAATAATAGGGTGCTAAAAATAATAATACACGTCACAAAATATTTAAGTTTAGAAGGAGAGCATCATTACCTATGATACTTTTCCAGTTCTAACACACTAGGTGGTGACCCTATGTATGGTACGTACTACGTACGTAAGTCTGGTCCTGAGCCGGCCCTAGGTTCGATTCGCGTCCGAGGCAGAAATTTATTTGACAAACAAATTATTATTCGCATAATGTTCAGTTCATGCCACCCACATACAATCTAGGTAATCCTAGGATGGTGTTAATGTATGAAGTTTTAATAATTTCATAATAATTATAATACAACATACAAGCAAGCCACTTATATTATTTTGGGGAAACTAAGCAAAAGCATAATTATACAGAAAAAAATTAAGCTATGGAATTCTATTTATAATATGAAATAGTTGAAATAGCTATATTTCCTACATGACTTTGTCCGCCTCGAACGCAAAGTACTTCAATAATTCTGAGAGTGGGCTTGAATATCTTTTGAACGTATTGTTGGACTGAGACGCGATTTGATATAATACTTTTTAGTCTCTGGATTTCTTTTATGACCATGGATCAAATAGGTTTAATGTTTAAGGGTCAAAACACATTTATTCAGCTCCATTCGGCTTTTGTCCATAGTAAACAACGATTTTGTATGGAGACGCGTACGCATCCTTTCGGCTTTTCGGCGCCGATTCCGCTTTCGCGGTAAACAAGTAGAAAACGACGACAAATGTGTTTTATCGTTCGGCCGCGTACGACGCCGAACGCGGCGGAACAGCGCCGCGCTGTAGGTAGGTAGGTACATGGAAGATTTTTGACTCCTCGGCCTTGTCGACAGGTTGCGACCTTCATAGTTCCCGTATAGATTAAACCGTATAGATTCGATTTATTTACGTAATCATTGGGAAGATTGAGAAAGTTCGGACGTGTTTTAAAATAATTAAAATTATTTTATCTTTACGAAATAAATTAATGATGGAGGAATAACAACTTATATCGCTAGTTTAAAAATATGCTTGCTTATACGATATTAGTTCGTCACATTATAGCGACCAACAAAGAAAAAATAATGCTTGGGAAGAAATCTCAAAAATAAGGTCCTGTAGCGGTAAGTACTTTTTTATTTATAATATGAACTTAAAATACCTACATCAAATTTTATATTAGTATGTTGGTACATATACATATGTATACAGTACATACATACATATATACAGTACATACATATTATACGGTCTACTTTCATAAGAAGAATTAGTAGATATTTTATAGACAATAATATGTACCTACTTACGTTTTTCTCACCTTTATTTTAACTTGTTATAACTATTATATAGGTAGCCTAGGTAGGGTAAGTTGCCCAAGTCGTACCAGCGCCTAAATCGTACCTCACTGATATCTGGCCGCACGCTTTATTAAACATTAAATGAAATCTAATGGTGTCAATTTGAACTATTTAGGCATGCGAGTAAACAACAGCAATTGGACGAATAAACATTAAGTAGACGTATGAGATTTTATTTAATTTCAAATACCCTAAAATCTACAGCTATTTTCCCTTAGGGGGTACGACATTGGAAACCTTACCCTACTAAACTACTATACCTACTAACGTCTTCGGACGGACTTTGCAGCGTATTCAGCGCCGTACGCAGCCGTTCGCATTCTTACGACGCCGTAAGCAGTTGTTCGCGTTCTTACGACGCCGTACGCGGCCGAATAAGTGTAACCAAAATCATTCGGCGAAACGCGAATGACGCCGAATAAATGTGCGTTGACCCTAATAATAAATAATGTTTAATTAAAAAGGAACCGTTTATTTGACTTGATAAATAAAACTTCAAAATAAACGATGCATAAAATCAAGTGTCTAGTCGTCATAGTAGTCGTCGAAATTTGACCATAAATAACAATTATTTAAGAATTTGAAAAATAAAATAAAAGTCAAATAAAATAACACAGAAGAAAAGTAGGTGAGAGTGATTTTATTTTAGCCTATTGATATCATTTTCGCTAATTATACGCCTTAAAAGTTAAAATAAAAAAAATAACATTTTTCTTTTAAATTTTAAATATTAAAGACTACGCCCTATTGGGGCAGCTTTAAATACTGAACCAGCATTCAAGGACTAAGAGTCGTAAGAGGCGACAGTTAAATTTATGTATTAATATGATTGCTATATCAGTCTTTCCGTGAAGCCAGCCTGGACAGCTACCACCATCGTGAATCAGCCTCCGAACGGCTTGGGAGCTTTTTTCACTGTTTCTCTCTTTCTCTTTCTTAGTCGGCAACGCATCAGTGATCCTTTTGATTTTACTGTTATGCATGGACAATGGTAGTTTTTAACCATTAGGTAAATATGTAGGTTTTTAGCCGTATTGGGGCGGCTTAGAATACTAACCCCAATCCATGCCGGATGGGTGTCGTAAGAGGCGACTAAATTCGGCCCGCTGGTGGTAGGGCCCCTCGAGTGATTATATTGGTAATATTGATTTTAATTATAAATTAATACCATTATTACTATTATTATTTCTCCACGGGGTTCGCCTGGATAGGTACCACCCTTGAGCATGAGTCAACCGCCAAACGACTCGTCGTGTTCCGGCTGGGGGCTTGAGAGCCAGTTCTTTCTTTCTTTTTCTTCTCTCTTTCTTGGCCGGCAACGCATTAGTAATGCCTTTGTTGTTGGCGACGGTAGCTACTTGCCTTCAGGTGGATCGTCACCTCGTTTGTCGGCTAAGAACTAAAAACGAATGGTTTCCCCGTCAAACAAATACCTTTATTAGTGGTCAGCAAAATCTCCTAGAATGAAAAATAAGTATACAAATGAAGAATGATCACCTCAGTGCATCGGTGGCACGTGACAACCCGCGGTATCCGATGCAACCTATGACACGTCACGCTAAGTGACTGATGGGGCAGCTCAGAGTATCAATGATGTACGAGATATGTATGTAGGTAGTTTCGTAACCAATGAACTAAATATTGATAAAAAACACGAGGATACGTGGAAACGTAAAAATGTATTTTTTTATTTTATTTATGCTTTAGATATCTAATCATATCTATCAAAATGAAGGTCTAATAAGGATGATGAACAAGAGTTAAATCAAAATGTAAATATAAATCAACATAAAATGTTAATTCACAAAAAACTTGTGTGGCTTGTTTACATCTAAATAGGAAGTCGAGACATGAGAGATGAATAAACCACTCAATAAAATCTATATTCATAGTTAAAGTTACGGACTTATTTCTCCATTCTTCAAAAGGCCAGCGGTATGGAATATGGCCTTAATATCTCCATGTGAATCTGATGCCAGAAATATGATACTTGTGAAATTTCTTAATAACGATGTAAGTAAATGATCAAAAGTTTAGATAAGATTTTTGATTTACTTCAAGTGCCCTGAAGTAATTTTTTTTAGATATTTGAGGTTTTAATTCATGAAGTAGGATAACTTGATTTTTATGTATGTAGAAAATTGACTTTTAACAACCTAAACAACACAGCATTTTTACTTTTGCTGTTTTATATCCTTCTCATAGGTATTGTTACTCTTGAAAATCAATATCTAATTCATCAAATTGTGTACTATTAATTTAAAGGTGTTCAACCTTCCTAATAATATGTACATACACGAGCAAAAGTGCAAAAAAAATACATTCTGCTTATAAATACAGTCACGCCCCCGCGATAAATGTCTCGAGGCGCAATCACCCGCACTGCCTAAACGAATTTAAATAAAATCGAGTATTAAAATCTCCAGGCGACCTTGCAAAATATACCTATGTCAGGAGAGATTTGAACGAAATAAAAATTCCTCAGGCTCGTCGCATTATCGAGGGGTGGAGCTCCTGTTTTCTTTTATAGCTGTCGTACGGTATAATCTTCAAGAAAAATGCGATATTTAAATGAAGTGAATTCTCCGATAGGGATTTGCTTGATACCCGAAATTTTTCAGTTGCAATTCCGTTTATTAATTCAGCGACGCCTCGTGTAATCGTGTTGGGGCGTCGAAGAAACATCTGTCGTGTTAAATCGGGAATTCGTTAACAGTTAAAAGAGGTTAATGTTTCGGGGCGATTAGTAAATAATCCTTCGTAATGTCAGTTGTATGTAAATGTACGTTGTGCGGGAGATAGGCGTTGGGATTTTTATTTAAACATATCGATATCAGTGCTTGTGAGATTGTGTTACTCGCGTTGCGTTCAGAACAAACATTAGGGGTGTAATGAGGGTAGTATGTCGGCGTCGCGTGCGCCGTGTTCCGCGTGACAACGAGGATCTCCGCCACGTGCCCGTCACGCGCGACACATCTCTAATTGCCCTTCCATAGGGATTGTGACAATATTGGACAATCCAGTGAAAATAACACCCGGCTTTTGGGTGTAATGTTTGAGTCCGCTATAATCTCTCATTTTAATAGATAAGTGGAGGTGGAGTCGGGTGATTTGTTGTGAATTTATATGAGCCTGTCACGTAATAATAACATTTTATTTTGTAAATAAATAACATTCGCCGTTTACCCTAAAAGATTTTGAATCTGTTCAGTTCGAGCGTTTTGTAATCAGAGTCTTTCGGTGAAATTAAAGGAAAATAAAGGCGCGACGCAAACGGCTATCAAGAGAAATAAAAAGAGCAAAGCAAACGAGAGGAGCTCATTTGGGCGACCGCTGAATTGTGTTCGAGAGGATAATAAAAAGGGAAGTCATCAGTGACACGCACAATAAGCATCAACCTCAAGAATATCATAGATAACGGCGCGGGCCTCCGCCGGGAGCTCATTAGGAGGCCGTAGGGAAATTAAAAAGAAAGCAAGATCTCGGACTCAATTGCGGCCCGAGAAAAACGACGGCCTTCCTCTCATAACATTACATACAGCTTCAGTCGATTTTCCGGACAATTATTATTTTGTGGCGCGTAAAGCAGCCCCGGAAAAGTAGTTAATGGCAAAATAAGGAATCGCTGTTGATGAGTCAGCTTGATAGTTACAGAGGTTAATAACTATAATGGTTTCAATGGTCAGCATGGAACCATTAACTATCATCCTACTTGGAAATTTTCAGTGAAAACTGAAGACTGAAATGATATAAGTAATTCATCAAACACACGGTGTAATAATTGATACAATATACGTCACACTACAAGAAATGTATGGATCAATTTGTATTCCAATTGTATTTTAATGAAAAGTATCTAAAGCACTAGAATACAGAGGAAACAATTAATTGCCGTATCGGAGAACAAATTTCCAGTCTTTGAACTTACTCGATTTGCTGGAAAGAACCTATAGAAATCTTGCATTTATGCAAAACAAAAGCAATCAAGGTCCGGACGAACAGAAGAAATGAGCTTCATTAAGTGAGGGAATGAAAACTTTAATAATGTAAGATGCAAAAAAGTCTCCTAAAAATACTTAAGAAAATCTGACAACATAAAGGCTGTTGTAACCGGGGACTCGCCGTAAAATCATTAAGATGCTAATAAAAACTTCCTCTTGTCGCACAGAGACGAACTTTGGGGACGACAAAAAAATATTCAAATAAAAACTCAATCGAGAGAGTGGAATAGGAAACGGTGCCCATGATTATTCTTCAAAACATAATGAAGAGAATTAATGTAAATATTCTTTTTGCTCGGAACTTTTCGCCCTCCGGAAAGTTTTATTTCAGAGCGCGTCGTTTAACAACCGACCCTACTTATTGACATTCAATTCGGGGGAAATTGATTTATGAAGATTGTTGCCTTAATTGTAGAACGAATTCTTAGGATTGATAAATAGTCTATGGAATACACAATCTTTTAATCACCATAGAAAGCAATAATTTATTTTAAAACTATTTTAGTGTCAGGTATATGATTCTTTCAAATTACTTAGTATACATGATATAAATTGATTGATGCATATAAATACTAAGAAAACCTTTTTGTTAATACATAAACAGCTTGACTACGACACCGTCTACGATATGGCCATAATGCAAGTGCATCGGCCTCAACATACATTATATTTATACTGAAAGTTACATCTAAATATTTTACAACCCACCGTCGACCTATATAATACGACATCATTCAAAGTACTTTCCTGCGTAATTTCCACCCTGTTTAAACATTTTTTGTTCCGCGATCGTATGAAGAACAATAGGCCTCAGTGTTGCATTATTGAGCAGGTCGTGATGGCTGCCACTGCAGCTTGATTGCACGTATTGCACGCATTGCACGTCATACAACTGCACCCGCGTGGCCGCGCTACAAGCGGAACACACCGACCCTTTTTTAGTTCTGTTTAAAAATTCAAAATGTTATTCATAAATCATTTTTGCTTTTTATTCATCAAGTGTCAGTTTGTCATTTTATAGAAAGATAACTGAATTTAATATGTATTTTGAACTTACATTAAAAGTTTTTTACTTAAACTGAATACCATATTTTTATTATTTCTACGTCTGAAATTATTATACTATATATCGGAACTCTTGAACTTTGAAGAACAACGTTTTATATTCGCAAAAACATGTAAGTTAACACACTTGTTATCAGTGTAGAGGACAATGGTGTTAAGTAACACAAATAGACTACGTAATATAAAAATAGTCATTACGAGAAAATTTGCCTTCATTTAAGAATCTGGTCATTTAAGAAACAAAGGCTAGAATAGGGTAAATAACCTTAATATTAAAATTATTATTTAAAAAAATTAGTTTGTGCTGTTGACCGCTTAGAAGATTTCTGGTGTAGAGCCATCTCTGAGCGCAGTAGTACTTGGTAATGTTGTAATTTGGAACGAGCTATCATAATTGAATGCGTGTATAAAATTTCAAATTTGTAATGTTATCCGTTCAAGAGTTCCCTCGTCTGAAGCACACCCTGATTACTATTATCATAAAAATGCATTGTCAACGGAAATAAAGAAATACGCAAAATTTCAACTTTGTAGGATAAAAGAAAGTAGGTCTAATTCAGCTTGCAAGATTTGAACAATACTTGCTAAGTGTTAACAAGCTAACGAACACAGCAAGTTAAATAAACGCTTTTAAAAACAATAACCTCAAGTACCTAACTGCAATTAATATGTTCCTCTCTTAAAAAGATAGGCTGTATTTTTAAGCATTTAAAACTAATATCCGTAAGTAATTGTAATCTCTTGTAAAGAAAATAAAGGTCCACTCAGGGCACCTTTTTACGGACGATAAAAATAATAAGTTGAGGCTCTCATTTCTTTCAACATTTTAGTCCCTTGGCTCCAAGCCATTTACATCACTTCTCTCAATTAAAGAGGTCTGATGCTTTACCATGGTAATGCATTTCCCACTGGAAATATTTTGGGTGTAACTGCCTAAATCCCTTCGATGAATTACCCTTTGATATCTAACGATAACAGTCTAGTCTAATAATTTAATATGCCCTACTATGATTGTATAGCATGTATGTTGTAAAGATGTTTATGTATTCTATTAAATTGGCTGCGCCGTTGTAATAAAAATATTTGCGGTTAATTTACTGCACATTATTTAGTTGTTGTGTTATGTATATGTTCGTTGTTATTATTGTTTGCTGCTTTAAAGAAAACGTTCTCATTATTTGCGTTTACACTCTCGTTCACTCTTTCCTTGAATAACATAAGAGCGAGCAGTATAACCAATGCGCTGACATAAGAGACAGAGACGTCAAACTCCTGCGCTATGCTTCACTTTTCATTCAGATCAGCCTGTCTAGAAGTTAGTATTCATAAAAGTGTTTGATTGTGGCACTAAATATTTGCTATTTAACTATCAAACACACCCGATGTTATTCCAGATGGTAATTAAAACTTCCTACTTTACTTGTGCCAAGTTTGCCATTCTATGCAACGTTACATAGTATTGACAGTTTTTTCATCATTATGAAAAGTACCAAAATTGTTTAGGCTCTCTATACTGTGTCGTTCATTTGCTAGCGTGATTAAGATTTTTTTAAACAACTAGTACGTATTATCATTGCAGAAATTACTGTAAGCTTTCCAATACAATAGATATGAAAATAGTCTAAATTACTACGTATTTAATTACAAACACTATCAAATTTACAAATAATTTACGTGCTTTCTGGGATTTCATTTGACCGATCATTTTTAGTTTACACAAGCCGTCGCACCACTGAAAACAAACTCTGATTTAAAATAAAACACTGTTTTAATGAATGGACTAAACAATCACATTGAAATTAAATTATCTGTCTGAACCATACTTAATCGAACTCCTTCGGAATTAATGTCGTCGACACAGCAAATAGACATTAGGCCAAATTATACACATTAAGAGGTCCCGAATCGACTCCTAATATGCAATCACATACTTTATAGAAAATTTATCGTACCTATTACAAGATTCGCATTAAACTACCCAGAAAATCTTTAACCTAAGCTTTAAGCTTATAAAAGCTCGGCGCTAATGGCCGGATACCGGAAATTGCGCTCTCATATATCTCCCGACAGATTTATGAAAGTACCCACACATGAGGCGGTGTCTCCGCGCCAGGCTTATGTGTGCTTCCCCAGTCACGGGCGAGAACATACACCGTCTCTAACAATCGCTTCTTCTCATCTTAAAAAGAAGCTTTATTGTATACAGACTGTATGCAATCTGCCTTATCTAAACTTATAAACTTGTCACAACAAAAATGTAAGCTGTGATTTGCATGTCTCATTAATATTATAGTTTCAGGATAACACTTTATATAATGTGGTCGAACGTGCTCTAAGAACTAAAATCATACAGCTGTTTAATATCATCTTAGCAATATATCACACCTGTGATCAGCCTTAAAGAGGATTTTAATTTTGTTGGACGCAAATTTCCAAGTCCTCCTCAACAGCAGGTGTTTTGAACACTCTTTTGCTATTTCTGCAAAAAGCACCTTATATTGTTAACAATTGACGACCCTGTTGCCTAGTTGGTAGCGACCCTGCCTGCAAAGCGAGGGGCCCCGGGTTCGATTCTCGGCCGGGGTAGATATTTATGTGACAGATAAATATTTCTACTCGGGTCATGGGTGTGATTGTGATGTGTTATATGTGTCGTGTGTTCAAGTACATTGAAGTACTTTAATAGGCTTGAAATACACATAAATCAAGATGCTTCGATTAAAATAATGGCCACGTGCAAACACAATTTAATTTCACAGTCCTAATCCCATTCTAAACACACATTTAGATGCGATCTGTATCGCGTTAATGCTACGCGCGTAGCAAAGGGCTACACCGTAGCCGCGTAGCAGATAATCCGTGGCCAAGCGCGCTCTCTCACGCCTCCTATTCTGATATGACTGATGGTCTTTCCCTGTCATGTTTAATGCATCTGTCAGCTCTGCATACATATTCGATAACATTATGGATTTATAAATCTGCGCACTCTATTCTTTTGAGCAGAGTTGAATTTGTCAGTACATTTTGCTTTTATTCAAATCCTTTGAATGGCCTGTATGCGTTTAAACTGAAAAACAATTTATGTATGAATAGAAAATCTATCTACCGCTTTTAAAGCGTATAAAAGTGTAAAATTTAGCAAAGCTAATTATATTATTACCTATATTAGACTACTGGCCCATGCACAAAAATCATGGGTCATATGAACCACCAGGTGACGTATATAGGACGATATAAGAGCATAAAATAATAAGATTCAGCACTATGCCGTCACTTGTAAGTTGTCCAACTGAGTGCTGGTGAGAATGCAAAAGTGCAAGTAGGGTGAGTAAATTTTGGTCATTTGATTCTGTACGGCATTTTTAACCATCGATAGGGCCATGAAAAATAATAAGAAAGCGCGCAGTGCCGTACAAAAAAGGTGGTCCACAAAGTCGGTAAATGTTTTTGATTTGGTGACAATTTTTAATAGTACTTTTGAGTCCTAGAAAATGTATTGGAACCGAAGCCGTACTTTTTCAAATGACCCCCCGGACCACTGAAAAAGAGGGGGTTGCAACCCTCGATTTCTTCCCCTTGTGCACGATTTTTTGTACGGCGTTGCGGAATAATGGATTAGAAGCTGTATTGCAACAGTATGAAACTGATGCCGTACAGAATCAAATGACCAAATTTACCCTCGAAATTGTCACCAAATCAAAAACATTTACCGACTTTGTGGACCACCTTTTTTGTACGGCACTGCGCGCTTTCTTATTATTTTTCATGGCCCTATCGATGGTTAAAAATGCCGTATAGAATCAAATGACCAAAATTTACTCACCCTACTTGCACTTTTGCATTCTCACCAGCACTCAGTTGGACAGCTTACAAGTGACGGCATAGTGCTGAATCTTATTATTTTATGCTCTTATATCGTCCTATATACGTCACCTGGTGGTTCATATGACCCATGATTTTTGTGCATGGGCCAGTAGTCTATATGTATAGAGGAAGTTAAACCTGAAATGTATATTCATGATCTGTTACAAATACATGAAATTACATTTACTTAAAACAATAAGGATTATAATTATAGGAGCAATTAGTCTGAATAGTTAATTCAAATAGAGCAAAACAATATTTTCATAGTAAGTCCAATCAACTACAACAAACAGGCAATAGAAACTAGTATCTTTCCAAGTAGATTGTTAAAGAAATTATAGGACTGTATGGACACTCGACTGGATTGTTTTTTTAGGATCGTAATCTTGACGTATCCCGCCTTAGCTCGAGCCGACACGTACCGGCCATTGTGACGTCAAATACGTCTTCCGTGGCGCTTCTTATATCAGCGTTACAAGTGCTTTCTAAATAATCTAAGTCCAGTTGAAGAGAGCGTATTGTATTGACATAGTGGAGTGGTGGCCGGCCGTATAATGCCTGGCGGGTGTGTGCGGCGCGTCGGTGCAGGGTGCTTTGGTGTGCGCCACGCTTGATAGAATAAGCAAGTCGTCCGGCGCCGGGGGGTGAGGGGACTCCCCGAGAGGATCTTCAAGACTGGACCGCCACCCCCTGCCCACTACACATCTTCTGTAGCACTTCCCGTGCCCACATCTCTAATGGACCTTTATGTTATTTTACAAAGCAATATTTTTATACAACATCCCATTTATGTAGTAAAACGTAGATAACAAAAGAAGCCAAGTTTTTTAATTTTTTTATTATATATATCATTTTAGGTCCTAAGTTTTAATAATAGTCGCTTTAAGAAATATTGACAGACAAAAGGACAAAATAATAACAAAAATGTAGTGACAAACTAAATGTATGAAATGAATTCACCACAAGTTTGGTAAGTTAGTTAAAACGAACGGGCGCAGAGGCGCCCGAAGCAAATCATATTACCGGCGACGTCGCTGCGCTGGTATCTGCTCGCTTTTAGTTTACTCTTGCATCGAAAATATCGTTGTTTCTCTTGCACTCCGGAATAAAATCACTTATATAATGTACTAAGCTTAGAACATAGTATATTATGACCATGTATCAATTTACTTAAATTGAATAAGATTTTTTTATTGTAATTGTGGGCAAAAAGTAGACCACTCATGAATACTTTTTGAAGCATTTCTTACTATCGTTTGAATATATATTTGTCGGAAATCAGTAATTTCAAATCATAAAATGGAACGTCAAGCTGGAACTAGCTTGGGTGTATTCGGAAGTTGAAGATGGCAGCACCGTGCAAATTGTCTACTGTCATTTGAGTACACGCGGTGGCGGTGGTCACAGAGGACAGCTATTGACTTGCCAACCGGCAGCGGACACTCTTAAGACAGCCTCCGAGCTGAGCGGACGATAAAGTAGAACGTCGTTATTATGGCCGAGTTTAATTTGCATTAGCATTGCACAACGTTTACTTTATAGAGAGCACAACTGGGTACAGTGTGTACTGATGGACTGCGATCGAGCAGGTATTGCGTGTGTTGACCAGTCAGTAGCGCGTTATGCCGGAGCCAGCGAGAAGTGCACGTGGACTGTTTTCTATGCACAGTCATACCCTTTGCGAAGAGTAGCACCCATGCGGCTGTGATGGTTCGCTTCTGATGAGATAGGTCATAGTGCCAGCGATTGGCGGATTTATCACACGGGTTTTAATAAGCGCGAGAGGCGCGGGCAAGTTGTGGAGCCGGGATGGCTGTGAGTGTGCAATGCGACGTGTGAATTATGGTTGGTTACCCTGAATGCCGCACCGCGATGTAAATCCGACTTCACCGCGTTCCATTAGCGATTGGTTATGTTATTCGAGCGACATAGTAATCTGTTCAGAGCCATGTGTATCAGTAGTAATTGCCTACTAAATTAGTAGTAAGTGTAAAACATGTGTTTCAATGGGTTTCTAAGTAAAATGATGAAAACGCCCACAGTTTATTATTTTCTGGACCACCTATCTGCGACATCAGATCGTGGGATAATGAATCCGAATTTCAGGTTTTTCAGATGGCTATCTTGATATGATATTACAAACAGTGGACGGCGAACATGCCAAATAAGGATTCGTTTGAGGTTATAAACGTAAGGAAAGTAAGACAGCGATTCGGTATGGCATTTTTATTTCATTATTATTATTATTGGTAAGCTCCTGCAGCCAGCATGTTATCTCGTAGCGAACAGAGCTAGAGCTCTTCATTTATCACGAACAGATGCTTGATGAACATCCTCGTTGACTGACGCGTTGGCAACAGCTTTCCTTATTATCTGCCTGAGCTCCTGGCCAACACTGGTCTCAGTGTCCAGGCAACGCCTGGTTGTCATATCCGTGGCGTCTTTGTGGCGCGTTACATAGCACCAGGATCATACGTTTCTTTTGCTGAGTATGGTGGCGAGTTACCGAGTAGCCGGGTATCGGGTATATTAAAAGAAAAGTTATTTTCTAAACGGCGCACACTTAAAAAAAAAGTTACCTTAGGTGAAAGAGGTAAGAAGCTATTGCGATAGTGCAATCCCCCACATGGATGGCATTTTTGTTCTCATTTGTTTAATTTAATTACCCTTAGTGAATTACATTTTATTTTAATTTCTATTCGATGACTGCAAGCGACAAAATAATAAAAGGTATCACTAAGCAGAATCAGAACATCCGATAGTATTTTTGTGTAATATCTTGACTTCCAGTGTAAATGGTGCCGTCATCTTGAACTGTAAAAACACTTGACAGAATGTTGAAAGTTAAGGTCTCGTGAATTTGATTTTTAATAAAAATATTGTGCTTCTTGTAGCATCTAGGTTTTCCTGAAAATAGGACTGATCGGAAAGAATTTAAAGTGGAGGTGAAAGTGTTTAAAGTGGAGGTGTGCGTAAACAATAAATCGTTTCGCTTTATTTGTGCTTGATTCAATGAAGTGTTATAAAGTCTTTGCACAGTATCTTTCATCGTAGTTATTATTAATTTGCGCCAACGGAGTTATTCAAAATCAGTGCAAGTATTGTTTTGTGAAACCAGAAGCGTTCTGTAAATGAGATAGAGAATTTTCTATTTTTTAACATCTTGTTATTATTTAATTTATCGTCTACCCTCAGTTTAGAAAAACAACATTTAGAAATTTCGTGTGTCTTGTCGTTGTTTTTTGTTGTGTGTTTCAGATAAACTAAGTGACAGTGACTGTTGTATGGACATGCAAGCTTGGAAATAACCAAGAGGCGATCATTGCGATTGCGGCGTAATGATACCGGGCATCAATGCAGGTAGCGTTTGTTGATAGTGATACTGTTGGGAGCGTATCCGGCTTCTTGCACTATGGCTTGCAAACGATGACATGATAATATAACAGGTGATCTGTATTGTTTCTTTTCTTTGTGGTTTAATTAAACAATAATTATTCCTTGTCGAGTTTGTGATAATTATGCGATTTCACAATTGATATTTGATAGTTACCTGGGTTGAATACTTGACGATTCCTGGTAACAAAGGGTCAGTAGATCACTGGTCTTTGCTCACCCAACATTGAGTAACTGGTACCAAATTAATGAGTGAAGAATAGACGTTTTGTTACTTACAAGAAACATCTAAAGATAATTATTACTTTACTGAAGAGTTGTGCTGTTTTTGAATTATCTTTAAGACAGGATGACATAGTGAGAAAATTTAATAGGTGCAGTTTTTTTTTTTTTTTTTTAAATATTGCTTAAGATACCGAACCTCGTCAAAGTAGAAACGTACCATGGCTAGTTGCCAGTTCCGTCAGATGCACCATGATCTTTGTGTGTGATAATTATATTAGGTAAAAGTTAAAGTGCTTAAATATTACTAAAATTAACACATCTTTTCTTAGTGACAATATCAAATTATAGTATGCACTTTATGATAGATAAGGAATTAAATAAAGAAACCCTTTTCTCAATCTTCACTGCTACTGAAACCTGTAATTGCTCACAGATTAAACAGTCAACTGATTGACGTGATATAAAATGTACCCATCGCAAAGTAACTCAATTAGGGTGACTTACAAAATTCATTAAAAGCTATGCTGCAGTAAGCTGGTTCTTTGGCAAGGGAATATTATTGTGGTCGTATCACATATTATCATGGGGAACGTCATAATAGCTGTCACTACCTTCTCAGCTAGTTCAGAAAGACTGTTTGAAACAGGTGATCTGCATTTCACAGTAATAACGTTTTACTTCAGCAGGTAGGTACTCTTTTGCCGCAGTGTTACGCTTAAACGGGCTAACTACGTAATTTTCTTAAAAAAAATAATAATTTCGAGTAAACACTCGTGAGGGTGGTGAATGTACACGTATATTGGTCGCGTAATGTCTAGTTTTTATTTTTATTTTTTATTATGTAGTCAATTTCAGTGTGCAAACCAAATTGGAAAATAATAATTTGTTGGTTGTATCCTGGAGATGCCTTTCATTTTCTTCAATTGATTTGTTGGTTTACCATATTATAGTGAGAGGTCACAGTAATAGCAATCAATCGGTATTGAGTTCTAGAATTCATAGAGTAACTATTTGAATTAATCTTATTGAAATTAATTGTTTGTTGAATTTTATCTAATGTAAGCATTCGATGGTAATGCGAAGAGCTATTTTTTTTTTTGTTGCGGAAATTATTTATTGTCCTGGGGAACGCGGTACGCAGTCAACTCTGATAGAAGTCTGACTTTGGAAGAAACCAGAGACGTTTTCTGGGGGAATTACACCATAAATTTTTTATTTTTATTTTTGAAATTATCGGCTTACTTAGTCGTTCTTTGACCACGACTATGAAGTAACTACGTTAAGTGTAAATTTTGGTTGAATATTCGTTCAATGTTGAAATAATTTTTGGTGAAATTCAAATACCTTAGTCAATTTAGTCATACAAGGTGAAAATAACTTGACAGAGTGACATTGTTTTCGGTTGGTTTTTAATGATGCGTGGAACGAATTGTTTGAAAATCACACATTATATTGACATCACAAATTATTGAGTCAGACATTTTTGGTAGAATATTTCAATTTTACGAATTAACTCATTTATTATGAGCTATTTTAGTACTTGTGAAGTACTCGAAATATTTACGCAATAACCTCGATGCATGGGCTTAGCTACCACTAGCTACCACCTAGTTGGCTTAAGACGATAACTGTACAGCCCTAGTGTGATTCGATGCTGACGATTTTTTTTTTACGAGCGCAGGTTCAGTGGATGCGTCGACCAATAGATGCTAAAAGACCATTACGTTCTACTCTGTTCAGGGGCCAGGGTCAACGCTGACCCTTAACAATTTAGATATGGCTATAGAAATTTAATGCCTCAATGATCAAGTAGCTTTCTAATAGATCAGGAAAGGCCGAGCTAAAGAGATACTTTTGTTTGTTTTCTTGTTACAGATTAACCATGATAGTGAATTTACTCTATGATGTATACAGCGTTCCGATTCAAGAGCTCACAAGCTTGTTCGATGGTTTATACACCATCGCGAGTATGGGATCACAAAGCACCCACGAGGACGTGGGGCCTGTCATGATGGCCGTGTCGGAAATCAGTAATTTCAAATCATAAAATGGAACGTCAAGCTGGAACTAGCTTGGGTGTATTCGGAAGTTGAAGATGGCAGCACCGTGCAAATTGTCTACTGTCATTTGAGTACACGCGGTGGCGGTGGTCACAGAGGACAGCTATTGACTTGCCAACCGGCAGCGGACACTCTTAAGACAGCCTCCGAGCTGAGCGGACGATAAAGTAGAACGTCGTTATTATGGCCGAGTTTAATTTGCATTAGCATTGCACAACGTTTACTTTATAGAGAGCACAACTGGGTACAGTGTGTACTGATGGACTGCGATCGAGCAGGTATTGCGTGTGTTGACCAGTCAGTAGCGCGTTATGCCGGAGCCAGCGAGAAGTGCACGTGGACTGTTTTCTATGCACAGTCATACCCTTTGCGAAGAGTAGCACCCATGCGGCTGTGATGGTTCGCTTCTGATGAGATAGGTCATAGTGCCAGCGATTGGCGGATTTATCACACGGGTTTTAATAAGCGCGAGAGGCGCGGGCAAGTTGTGGAGCCGGGATGGCTGTGAGTGTGCAATGCGACGTGTGAATTATGGTTGGTTACCCTGAATGCCGCACCGCGATGTAAATCCGACTTCACCGCGTTCCATTAGCGATTGGTTATGTTATTCGAGCGACATAGTAATCTGTTCAGAGCCATGTGTATCAGTAGTAATTGCCTACTAAATTAGTAGTAAGTGTAAAACATGTGTTTCAATGGGTTTCTAAGTAAAATGATGAAAACGCCCACAGTTTATTATTTTCTGGACCACCTATCTGCGACATATTTTTGTAGTCTCCACAAGGAATATATTTACATAGTAGCACTTGCTGAAAGAAATAAAATGTTTTACCTTTATTTAATGGGGGTATACGTTAATTGTCATTTTATGTATATCCTTCAGTCATATGATCACTTAACTGTTTTCTAAATTAGTTTATTCATTCAGCATTCAATGTATCTAAATTTGAAAAAAAATCAACAATAAAAGAACAGATAGAGAGACGAGTCCTCTTATCCAATACCTTTAAACGAGCAATTCTTGTATATATATATTTTATATAGTTTCGGAAACGGTTCCAACGATTTTCATGAAAATTAGTATGAAGGGAGTTTCTAGGGCGATAAATTGATATAGCTAGGATTCATTTTTTTAAAATGTCGTTTTATCCGTGTTTTCAGGCAATGAAAATCTGCTACAATAGACTCTTTTTTACATCTATTGGCGAGTAGCAACACTAAAGATACTTCAGTAGATGGCGTTGTTAAACAAACTAAAGCGACTTCAGTAGATGGCATTGTTAAGCAACACACGATTTACCAAAAAAAATACCGAGCAAAGCAGTCTCATCCTGATATTAAGATTTAAAAGAAGAAAAATTTAAAATTCATCGAATACAGGCAACTCCATCAAAATTACTTCATTTTACAACATGAATGATGTAACTTAGTTAAAACGCCACGAAGCGAAGTGACAGTAGATGTAAATCGTATTAACTGGATCGGCCCACACTTCTCTGCCTCTCACCGCTCAGCCAATTCGTGGTCATATGTTTGGGGTTAAATTTGACCTATACCTAGTCTATATTTATGAAACGTTTTTACAATGTAAACGTACTTATTCATATTTCTTTAAAAAGACATCTGGAAAAAAATCTGACCTCATTATTAATTATTAACCTAAGTTATGTTTGTATGAATTTTTACTTACTTTTTGCCTTAATTGTGTGGGTCAAATCTAGCAAACTTAATTAGACCAATGTACCTTTTATCCTAAGGAGTTGTAATTTCACGTATTTTTGTGATAAGCCTGACTACCGTCGAGATTAGAATTAGGTTCCAGGCGAGGAAACTCCCTAGCACATGCACATTTTTTTTTAAGTACAAAAGCGTGTATTTATTTTTTAAGCTATTAACTTTTTTCAGCTCAAGTTTATGTGGTAAGCCTGACAGTATGATGCAATGTCTAGAAGTTATGAAAGAAAACATGATTAGCTGTAGATTTTTCATCTTTTCCTATTACTAGAACACTGTACAAATTGTTAATACTGATATCTTTTGTGGTAAGGATAAGGGGACAGGCGTGATGGCACAACTTATTTGGACTTGATTCATTGTATTAGCAGTAACATGCTTGGAATTGCGAAAAAATTGCCACTTAAGTGTTAACTTGTTATTAGGATTTATAAACATTAAAATTTTCATTTTATTTTCTCTACTATCAATTACAAAACGTAACACAATAATTGTTGCTCTTCATAAGTGACGTAAATCGTAAAAGTGTTTATAAACGAATTGGAAACACGTTTTCCCCGCGATAACTTCAGAAAAACGAAAGCCACAGAAAGCGGGAGTCAAAAGTTATGTTGGAATACTTTTAACGGGCGGCGGCTGGTATGAGTAGATTTACAATAAATACACCAAACAAAGAAAAAGGAATCTCGTGCGGGGAAAACTTCTGCTTTGTTCTCCGTGCCCCGAGAGCTCTTGTTTAGCGAGGAGGTGAGAATATGTGTAGTTTTCTTTATCGACCAAACACTTCTGTCTAGGTACTAATATAATTTGTGTGAATTGTTTTTAAGATGCAATTTAATTTTAACCCACGCAAATATATATCCAGCTTGATACAGGTTAAAACCATGAATAGCCCACTACTCTCATAACTGATGAGGCCTGAAGCATGCTGCACTACGCTAATTAGAAGAGTTCTCATATTATTATATATCATGATTATTATATACGATTATAAGGGGAAATGTAATATTTTAACTCATGTGTCACCTTAGTGAAGGAAAGCCGAAACACTTCATAGTTCTCCGAAATTTTCAATAATTTTTAGCTCATTTTTACAGGTCACACGAACTCATCAATAGAATAGGTGGGTATTTTAAACATGTTCACCTCAGCTCGTACAGGAGGTCATAGCAGTAGCAAATGCGATAGTCGTAACAATGACTTTAAGTGGCATGTTTGAGACGGTACCAAACTGTCTCTGTCTGTTGTATCAAACGTTCTGCAATGCACATCGCCGTAGGCTGATCTGCTACCTACTCGTACAGTACCTGCGATATAATTGGGCTTCAAAACACTCGAGATCCCCAATACTTCCGCACCGCCGCCCGCCGCACACTGCCACCCTATTTATTTTGTCTACGTTGTCTTTACCGCTGCTCTTTGAACGGTTTTCTATCCTACATTATATCGACGATATCAATTCCCTTCAGATACACTCGATCGCTGAGTGAGCGCTCTTTACATGCTACTGTGAACCCGCTCTCGCCAGGTAATTGATTTCAATATCCTATCCAAATCCTATAACAAACGAAGAAAACGTCAGCGAATTGGAAAATTGCTATCATGGATTTATGATACTAAGTTATAAATATATAGTCATCGAAATACGAAAGTGATAAGTAAGAATCTTCTAAACCACATGATTTGATACCATACCATAATTGTTAATATTATTTAGAACATGATAAATAAAATTTGTTTATTGATTAGTTCTGAGAACACTCGGAAAAATAAATGTAGAGCGTGCACCGTACAGATAAATAACATTGGGTTTTGACTAAAGTTGATTGTTAATATTGGATTTTAAGCATTGAAATATTATTACTAGCATATAAAACCGACACCGCGAACACAATGTATGTCCCAATGAACTGGCGCCGATCGGCTTCAATTTTCAATGGATTCGTTCGATTTTGAAAGGAGAACGGGGGCTCAATTTTGAAAATAGACCCTCCCGGCGGGACACATTTTGTTCGAGATGTCTGTTCTATGACATTATACTTCAATGATTTTAAGTTTCTTTTTTTAATGTAAACCTGGCCTTCAAATGAGCTCAAAGTCATCACCGATGCTTTGTCGACCAAGAAAGAAGAAATAGAGAAAGAAATAAAGAGCTGGCTCCCATTCGCCTAACCTAAATACTGTAAGTCCTTTGGCAAGCAATATGGTGGTAGCTAGCAAGGCAGGCTTCATAGAAATATTATAATTCTTATGGGAGGACGTACTACCAAACGGGCGAGCTTCTGTCGGCTCTTATGACACTAGTATTGGGATTATGGTTAGTATTCTAAGCCGCTCCAATACTGCTACTTGGCCCCAATATTGTAAATTTATCTTTTACACAGCTACTCTATTGATATTTACTTAATATAATTAATATTTACGAGCGAATTGAGTAAAAGTGTTTATAGTTACAAGATGTATACAGTTTACTTACGTTTACATTTAGGTACAGCTGAGTTAATTTCAAGTCTACATTCAGAAAATGACGATTTTCAAAATCATATTCTATTACTTTACAGGGTGAAAAGGAGACATGCTGTATATCTACATACCCACCTACATTTGAAGGTAACCAACAGAATTTCAAGTAAAGTAACTACTTAAAATAAAAGTGTATACCAATACAACAAACGTTATTTCTACTCAATTTATTCATTCAACCCACGTCAAAGAACCACAGATCCTCACTGTGTTTTCTCTCAAACATCAAAATGTAAAGCGAATTCCCGAATACAGCTCATGCAAATAGAAGTGTCGTTTTCGGCCACTCAAGAAGCAAATCAAGAAAGAAACTCTAGTCGGCGGTCGAACGTCTTTCACGCCTCAATCAACTGCCAGTTACGATCCTTTGTACGACAAGTGCCTCCACTGGTCTCGCCACAAATCCTCCGAACCTAAACGCTACCGTCTCCTTACATACCCTTTACATGCACTCAACAAGTCGCTTATTTCAAATGCAAAATGCAACATAATATAATAAGATTTTGAAATATCAACTCCAGAACTTCCAGAGCGACGATCTTAAGGTCCATAATACAGATATTAAAATAAAGAAAATAAGCTCTCCCTGACCGCTCCTCCAATCGCGCACCTCGCTTTTATTACATCCATAAATTCATCATATCGCAGAGGCAGCGGGGCTCGCCATTGGCCGCGCGAGCGAGACTTACCATACCTCTCCCTCGCACCTCCTTCATATTAATATTGAATTTTTCTCGACCCCCGCCCGCCACCCTCGCGGGAGGCTCTACACTCGCTCGCCCCCGTATTGTTGTTATCTTTAATGTTGTGGAAAACGCGTTTTCTTGTGTCGTTAACTTTTATATTGCACGAGTGATACTTTTACGAGTTTGATACATAACTTATGTCGTATTCTTAGCTTAGGTACTCTGAAACTGTTAGTAAGCATTTGAAAGTATCGCTCGTTTCAATATTTTAGCGACAGTCTAATACCTAGTAATTAAATTAAACTTTCGACAATTTCTTTGGACTTATAATAAATAGTTGTAAATGAATTTTAAAAGACTGAATTTATCATGGAAATATAATTTGTTATATTACTTGTAAATTGAACGTTAATAATGGCACATACTATATGCACTCCGCAGATATAAACGCAATTTGAAACCTACAATGAATATAAGAGGTCAACAAAATACTTATGTATCGATGCATTGTTTTATATTAATATTTATTATGCGAAAGAGTGTTGTACAACTTTTATGCTGACAAATTTTAATTCATTAATATTATAAACAATGAAACGTAAACGTTTATCTACGGTTCAGTTGAAAGTTTTATTAAAAAAGTCCCTCATTGTTCCGTGCTGCCAAAATCAAAACAGAAACAAAGAACATAATAAATTAATCACTCTCAAAAGGGCTCGGTGTTCCCCCTTTAATGTTTTCCTTTAGTGCATTGTCTGTCTGGTAAAATTAAAAACAGAGGAAACGGACCGTCTCCGGTTTTAAATGCCTTTTACCTTTACATAAACCCCTTTGTTGAAGACAAATTATAACCATAATCCTTTTTACACACTTTTATAAATTTTTGTTTATAGAAATTAAGAACAACTAAAATGTGAAAAATCCTAAGGAATACAGAACAAAGCTGTGACAGTTTCATTAAACATACATACGTTTTAGTACCTAATATAAAAAATAACATATATTATGAACTCTACAAATGCATACATATAAGATTGAAAAATTACATACTTTCTTATCTGATACACAATTTTCATACTAGTGCTTTCCTATATTTCGTACATGTTATCAAAACACTGAATGGTTATTAAGCTAAAGCTTATAAAATTTAACAAGCCAGATTTAAGTGCAAGATAGAGAAGGTAACTAAAAATATACACAAATTCTTTTCAAATCCGGTCCCTTATATCTCAAAGCTCAAAAGAAATCGCTAGCAATATCTGTCTGAAAAATATATCGGATTGCTTTGTCGCAGCTTTGGAAATCGAAATCTATTTTCCTTCAAATCTAAGTGAATCCCGTGCGGATTGGAAATGTACCCTTTACCTACCGGCGGGCGAGGCAATTGATATTCCAACAATACAATGTATGAATAAAATATAAACTGAGTTGCTATCAGACATGTTCGCTGCAATCGCCGCATGGATTTACGAGAAATCTCTTGTTATTTTAGGCTTATGTAGACGAGTGCTTTAGTTTCAACGGATTTATTACAGTCGCAGTTATTGAAACAAAAAATTTATAAATCTGAACAGACTTTCGGCTAACGATAGTGAATTGCTATTATGATGTAAATGTCAAAGATTTAATTTTAAGTTTTCTTTTCATTTACTTCATAACTACCATTCATTTTATTTGTGTATTAATCACAACTAACTTGAACAATTTTTGTGATTTCTGGGTTCCATTCCTACTTACATTTATTTTGCAAATAAAATAAATGTCTTTTTTTGCAAATAAATGTGTTTCTCTGGTACTGCAAATTTTTAATATACCTACCTACTTATATCAATGATATATCCATGTCACCTGTGATTTTATGGTTGCGAGAATTCGTAGGTCCATGCCCATTTGCACTAAATAAATATTAATATGTACATTAATACATTTTTGTGGCACTAAAGTGTAACTATTCGATATATGAAATTCAATATACATCTGAAAAAAAAAATTTGAAAATTAGGTTCTATCATTGAAACTTATATAAAAGAATTTTATAATCTGAATGACTGCAACGGAAAGTTAAATCTTAACTAAAAGTAATAAAAACAAACACGTAACATGTTTAATAAATATTTTTGTAAACACAAGTAGATATATGTTTACACAAAACAATGCTGTGTCAGTAAATCGCATTAATATAATTCGTTTGGCTCTCGTCCCCTAGTCATTTGGCTGTCGCAGAGTTATTTAATACCTCCACTGACCCTTAACTTAGTACAGAACAAGTCTCTGTGATACTGTTTTCATCAACATCTTTAAATAATAAACACTGTCCAATTCTAGATACTAATCAAACAGAAATAGTGCTCACTTAAAAGGAAAATTTTCTTTTATTGTAGTTTTCAAATTAATAAAGGCCCGGTCTAAAGTTAGTGTAAGCTTTTACATCATCTAGACTTCGTTCTAAGTCTTCTTTTATATTATAAAAATAAATACTCCTTGCGCATACCTAAAGATCAACAAGAGTTTTCGTAATCTTCTTACGTCTTAAATAAAATAGTATAGAGTAAGTAGTATATGGCCGGTATCTTATGAATTAAATATGAGCGCTTTATTCGATTCCGTAGTCCCTCGATATCAGATAATAAAAAAGAAATTTATCGCACACATACAAGCGAGATCTCGGGGCCTAGTCTGAGCGTCTGCTATTTTTTACGGGCGCCGTCCGTCGACAATCACTTCATAGCGACCCCTGTCCGAGTGTTCGATGACAGAATTATTTATCAGTTTGAAAAATGACGGGAAATTGAATGTAGTCGCAATGTTTACAACGCATTTTCTGTCCAGCGTCCTCGGGGGCTCCTTCCCTCGCGTTCCGATGTCCACTTTTCAAAGAGGCCGCTCGGACGAGGGTCGAAAAAGTGTCCCCAGAGTAAAAAATAAAAAATAAGTACGTGTATTGTATCCACGTTCGACGACGTTACACACGTATAGCGGATGACAACGAAAGGCGACTGAAATAAACCGAGGAGCGTAACGCACTGATAGTTTATTCATTGCGTTTTTATACTTAATTGTTTTCCTCTCTGGGATCACATTACACTATGTCGCAATCTATGTGAGTGACCCGTGGCCATGTGTTCGTCTGTGCAACTAGCGAGCGTCGAGGGAGAGACTGATTCCGACTTCAAATATATTAAATTATCTGATAAAAGAAATTTTGAAGAACTCGCGAACTTATAACGCGATACTTTCGTGCTATAGGTACTTTCTATAACTATCGGGTCCTGAAATTATTATTATTTATAATGGAATCGTACATTTTTATGCGAAGAACTATTTATAACATAAGTATAAAAACAGAAACATTATATTATTTTATTAAATACCACTTTGATTTGATATCTAAGCTAAGGAACTGTCCAGTGTTCACAGTATTATTAAATATTTTCTAATTTACTATTCCTTACTTTTAATTTTCTAATTTACTTAAGTTAAATCCTAGAATTATTTTTTATATTTGGTATAGGTCACAGACTAGGAAACCAAAATTATATACGAACCAAGTTTCAATACCATTCTCAGCCAATTAAAACAAATCAGTTAATAGGTTGAAAGAAAAATATAGCGTGTGATATAGCTGAAGAAAAATATTTTTATCACCGTGCCGTTAACACTAAAATGACTCGATGAGAATGAAATAGAACATATTAGTAAAAATAGAATGATTGATATCCATTCACTAACATTGAACGACTTGAAATTTCTAAACAACAATAAATAAAACAATTAAATAATATTAAGTATTTTTTATAATATCCGCAAGAACTGGAACTCGACTCTTTCAAGGTCTCGGGTTCGATTCCTGGCTGGGAAAACGTGAAAAATATCTACATACATATTATATTTGGGTCTTGGCTGTTGTGTTATTAAGATACATAGTACCGGGCGAGTGCGTGTGAGACCACGCGCAATATAGGGTTCCGAAGTAGTAAGTTTATCGACTATTACTCATTAGTTAATGATAATGATATAATGTTATGATTAGATAATGATAGTTAATGAATTATAAGTAGTTGCTTATGCTAGCATAGTCGTGGTAGTTTTCCTTATAGATTCATCATATAACCTATTTTTGAGAACTCCAACCAAAATTAGCACTTTAAAGCCAAATATATCGCAAACGGACCCCTAATTTCAAAAACGGTCTTAAAAGACCCATACTATTTTTGAAAGACCTTTTCAACGATACCCCACCACACTATAGGGTACGCGCCGAATAAAAAATTCATCCTCATGTAGAGGAGGTACACTAAAAAAAATGATTTTCAATATTTTGTTCTATGATTCTGGAGTTTTAATAAATATGTACATATATCAATGCCAAATTACAGCTTTCTAGTAGGGTCTCGGCGCTTTGCTTCAGACAGACGGACGGACAGACGGACGGACATGACGAAACTATAAGGGTTCCGATTTTACTTCGAAACCCTAAAAACCGATAACCTTTGGGGAAGAATGGTCCTCGAATGAAGACCACGCCATGGTAAAAGGATCACAGGACGCCCTCCAGGTGGACTGACAAAAGGACCAGGTGGACTGACAAGAGTGGCGCGTGTTAAGTGGGTATATGTCCAGCAGTGAACCTCCAAAGGTTGATGGATGGATGGATGTTGTATAATTGTGCTTGTCCATACTGTTCGTGACTTAGGGAATTCATTGGAAATATAAATGTTGGTTATATTTATCATTAAAAATGGAGTGTTGCTAAAATCAATCTCAATGGTCTCTAATAAAGTATTTCGTCCTTTAGTCAATGTACATTAAAACAAACCAATGAAAAATTCCACAATATCTTAAACACGTAGCCTTTCTTTTGTTGCTTAGTATGTACACCAGCCTACAGTTAAACAATTTTATTTTTTATTACCTATCCTATGTATTGGTAGGTGCACACATACGTATTATAACAGCCATGGCCGCTCGTAAAAATGTTTTATTCACCCCATACGGCGTCGTAAAAGGCGTAATAACGCGAGGAGGCATCGTGGAAGCAATTACTGATCTGTTATAGTTTGTTACAAAGGCGCCTGTTTATTATCGTTTTATTATCAACTCATTTGCTGAACAAGGCCAGCGTTTAAGTAATCCAACATGCCTTAATATTGTTAGTCTCCCTAAATTATTTATAAACATACCTCGGGAAGATATTTATGATATATGTAGACTAAAATTTAATGTATTACGAAATGAAGAATCTTTCGTTGCGCTCTGAAATTTAGGAATAGGTAGCTTAGTTTAAGCAAAATAAAAAATAAAATTAACAAGGAAAATAATAAAACGTATTATATAATATAGAAAAATATTAATTATGGCAGGCACACAAGTAGGTACATTATTAAATTAGATACGTTCAAACTATTCAAATTGTTCAAACAAGTTATCTGAAACCAGCATGAATATTAAAATACAATGGCTGAGTAAAATCGCTCGATAGAATTACTGAAGCCCGACTGATCGTGCACTTTACACTTTTATAACTTCCTCCCCTATTACTTTACAGATATGTATAAAAGCTAGAGCTATGATTACGATCACGTTTCTAGTCGCTGGTAATCCTCGTGAATGAAACTTAGTGTAGCGATTAAATTAGCGATTAACACATTACGATAAACTTATTGTACTTATCAAAGTAAACCGCTTGCTATTTTGATATAAAAATTGTTTTATATCAAATATCTTATGTAAAGAAAAGTATCGCGAATGGGTTGACTAAAAAAATATCTGTCAATGCTATAAATGCAATTACAATATTTACATCAAATATTTCAAAGAAAAGTACATAAAATACCCCAATATATATTTACATAAACAAAGAACATAATATTGTAAGGTAAGATAAACGAAGTATCTCGAAAAACAAGGCTTGTGATTGGTGCACAAGTTCAAACAAACTTCGGACCCTATTATAATCATAACGAAATATCATAAGCCGCCCGCCCTACGAGGAAAACCTGACGCGTGCAGTCCGCCGTCGCCCGCCTACAATTTCATAACGGGCTGCTATTGGCTGATATAAGCTGATATAATATCATAACGGGTAGGGATTGGGCGCGAGGCAAGGCGCACGTCTCGAGCCTCGTATTATAAGCACAGTGCATCGCTAGGCGGCCGGCCTCGTAATAAGTTTTACGTTCATACGTTCCTGCAACGTACCCTTCCCGCGCTCCTCAATAAATATGTCGGGAGAGCGCCCCCACCCGAGTATGAGCGGTAGGAAATGCCGACCGCCGACCGCCCGACTCGGATCAATAATAATACTCGCCCATATCTGCAGTGGACTGGATCTGCTTGAGAAAGCCACCGGCCCGCGCCCCCCTTCCCCCCTCGTCTCTACACAAACAATATAAATCATTTTCCCGACCCTGAGCCGTGGTCACACACAACCACATCGGATCGCCGTCCTCGTATCCGCACGATATACCATCCACTTCCATTTTTGAGGACAGCAAGCGATCCATATTTAGGTTATTCATAAATGATTTTTTTAAAGAGATCACTCTAATCTTTGAATTTAATATTGCATTACATGATTACCTGAAACTTATGTTACCTATTATTGCTCCTCATAAGTCAAATCGACTATATTACCTAAATTGAATGCAAACATTGTTACTCGATAACAAAAGTTCTCTATTTTAGGCTGCTCTACTTATCAATATTAAGTAATAATATCCTTACAACTTTTATCAAAATACTACTTGCTACTTCAATTATTGTAGATCTTAACACTTCTAGTACTAAACAAAAATTACATTAAACAAAAATAGTTCCATATTAAATCATCAACGTAACTAAAAATAATACGCTTACCAACTTCATTTGCAAGCTCAGACTCATGCACGGATGTAAAAAAAGAACAGACGTAACCTTGTCTAATAGAGAGTGAAGCGTAGCAATGACAGCTCGTTTACCATGTGTGCGTAATTTTGTAATTTTTGATTCGCGATGGTGTCAATGTCATAGCAGTATGGTGTCAATGTGTGGGTGTGTGTACTTGTACGAATACAGAGTTTGTATTACTATGGGTGCTTCACTGAATTTGTTCTTGGGATTACGTCCGTCTTTTTTTTTACGTCCGTGGACTCATGTTAGTTTTTTAATCCATGTGAGCGCTCCCTTCACAAATTGACGCTTATGTGGACATACCTATCCTAAGTCATGTGATGGACAAAATCATATGAGAAAAATAATTATACAAAAGCGGCCAAGTGCGAGTTGGACTCGCTCATGAAGGGTTCCGTAGCAGCAAGTAACATAATATAAAAGTTCTTGTAGTTCGTTGTAACTTTGATCAATGTTTTTTGCGGTTTACGATTTATGACGTATTAAAAAAAAACTACTTACAAAATATCATTCAAACCAATTTTCGTTGGAAGTTTGCTTGGTCATGTACATCATATATTTTTTTTAGTTTTATCATTCTCTTATTTTAGAAGTTACAGGGGGGGGACACACATTTTACCACTTTGGAAGTGTCTCTCGCGCAAACTATTCAGTTTAGAAAAAAATGATATTAGAAACCTCAATATTATTTTTGAAGACCTATCCATAGATACCCCACACGTATGGGTTTGATGAAAAAAACATTTTTGAGTTTCAGTTCTAAGTATGGGGAACCCCCAAAATTTAGTGTTTTTTTCTATTTTTGTGTGAAAATCTTAATGCGGTTCACAGAATACATCTACTCACCAAGTTTCAACAGTATAGCTCTTATAGTTTCGGAAAAAAGTGGCTGTGACATACGGACGGACGGACAGACAGACAGACAGACAGACAGACAGACAGACATGACGAATCTATAAGGGTTCCGTTTTTTGCCATTCGGCTACGGAACCCTAAAAAACTGTGATTTAAAACCGTTGTACGCAATTCGTCGTGGCAATGATGCGCGTCTCAGATAATTCAGTAAAATGCAAACTACGTCATCAAAACCCACTATATTATGTTCCCGCGAACACTGTTATTTATGAATGAACGCATAACAAAGATATTTTTATACATACAATATCATTGACGCATAACGATTATTTATTTTAGAACAGGTACGGAATAATTTATTTGATACTAGAGCGCTCTATCCGCAGCTTTTCCCGCGTTTACCAAGATAATAAGTGCCCTTTGTCCTATTCCTATTACAGTAGTTTTTGGGTAAAAGAGAGCAAACATCCTCAGAAACATTTCTTTTTATATTTTTAGGACTTTTAGTCATACGAGTATGTGAGCTTGAGTCATTGAAGTATAATGTCATAGAACAGAAATCTCGAACAAAATGTATGTTCCGCCGGGAGGTTCTATTTTCAAAATTCTTCTTTCAAAATCGAACGAATCCATTGAAAATTGAAGCCGATCGGCGCCAATTCATTGGGACATACATTGTGTTCGCTGTGTCGGTACTACACTTGCGAGCTTTAAACTGAAATCACCTAAACGGGGATTTTTCAAAACAATTTTTACAATTCCAATAATTCACGCCGCTGGCAACACAAAAAGTAAAAAAATGGAAATCACACCTGCAAAAGCCGCTCAAATCGTCATTCTAATCCAGCAAGGGTTGTCTCAGCGTACTATCGCTCGTCAGCTTCATCTGAGTCAGTCCTGTGTCTAAAAAGTATAACAGAGGTTCAGGGAGACTGGAAACTTAGTGCGAAGATCAGAATTTAGCCATCAGCGATACACTTCTGTGAGAGATGACCGTTTTATTGTCTCCACTTCGCTCCGGAATCGACATCAGAGAGGTTCGAGGGAGGGCTGTCAGCGAGTAGACAGTGAGACGAAGATTTAAAGAAGCAAGCCCCAAAAAGGCCAGCCACGGGACCCCAATTAACTGCAGCCCACCGACAAGCCCGGCTTCAATTTGCCCGCGATCACTTAGATTGGGGTAAAGAGCAATGGAGCCGAGTCTTGCTCTCGGACGAAACCAGAATGTGTCTGCATGGTAGCGACCGTCGAGAAAGAGTTTACAGGAGACTGGGGAAGCGATTTGCACAATGCTGTTTTGCTGAAACCGTGGCATACGTGGGTGGGTCCTGTATGATGTGGGCAGAGATTTCTATCGAAGCAAAATCGGAGCTGATATTCGTACCCGGTGGAGGTCTGGGAGGGAGGCTAACCACAGAAAGATACATCAACAACATTCTGCTAGACCAGGTGTTTCCCTACGCCGATTTTATTGGCCAGGATATATTGTTAATGTACGATAATGCCCGCTGCAGAGACAAGACATTACCTGGAAGCAGTCGGGATTCCCACACTAGACTGGCCAGCCTATAGCCCTGATTTGAATCCAATTGAACATTTGTGGTATGAGTTGAAAAGGCGGGTACGAGGAAGATGGCCAGCTCCAGCGTCGATTGTGGACCTAAAAACTGCTTTAGTCGAAGAGTGGCAGCAAATCTCACAAGATTCAATCAGGAAACTCATCCGGTCGATGACAAACCGATAACGAGCAGTCATTAGAGCCAGGGGAGGTAATACAAAATATTGAAGGGGAAGAAAATAAAATTGGAAATAAAATTTCAATATCTTTTCATTTTATTCTATTCGTTTGGATGTCCACAATTTCGATCTGTTGCACTAATTCCTAAAATTTAAGTAGGAAATACAAAATAAAATTATTTTCTTTACTAGCATTCGAAAGCCAATAAAATTACCTTTCAAGTGATATACCACATTCTATAATTTTATTGCATGAAAATTGTTAAAATTGTTTTAAACAATCCCAGTTTAGGTGATTCCAGTTTAAAGCTCGCAAGTGTATATTTTAGTAATAATACTTCAATGACGTGAGCCTATTATTTTAAACTTTAAGTTACAGGACAATCTTGAGATCATTCTAGTCGTGCCTTTAAAATACTTCAGGACAAAACTAATGATTCTTCGTTTAAACTAAAAATCAGAGGTTTTCTGACAGTGATAATAATAATTAATATTATTTTCCAAAATTAATATGATTTAGAAAAAACAGTAGTAGGTACCTAGGTACTAATAAGTAAACTTACTTCCTAATTGAATATTTTATATCCATAAGCATTAAGTCTAAAATGAAATCAGACGTGAGTGTGACGTGATTAACATCATCATCAGCATATTAACATATCATCATCATGTAATATATATAATAAAACTGTAACGCATTAGGCGTGTAACGCATAACAATGATTATTAGAAATTTTGTCTGTTTGTCTGTGCGTTTGTTCCGGCTAATCTCTGAAACTGCTTAACCAATTTTGACGCGGTTTTCACTGACAATTTAAAGAATACCGTCGATTTTTTTCGATTATCTGCTGCCTGTGCATTAAGATTATTTTACCGAAGCGAAGCTAAGGCAGTGCAGTAATTAATCTTTAATATGTTCTAAATTTTACATGATAGTATATTTTGTCATAATAATATTAATGGCCCACTAGCGAAAGGAAACGCTCTTTCCCCACGTCCAAAAAGGCCCTTAGAATGTTCTGCCGCTTAAAATGCTCATAAAATGATGATAGCGGACACCTATCCAACTCCGGATGGCATGTAACTTTATTTAGATTGTTCGATGTCTTATGACTTTTGAGTAGTACTACCTATAAAATATGAAATAGTAATTTAAAAAAAAGACAATTGCGTATTAAGTTTTAACTATGTATAAATTGTAAACTCGAGAAAATTGATGTTTTAAATTTCAGCGTCGTCAGTACGTCTTTTACAAAATATAAAATAATTACACTAATCGTAGAAGACGTATGATGATGTCAACGGAACGTACAAGAAGTTTCATTAGACGGAGCGAAGTGTCGATCGAGATGGTGGCGATACCGAGCGGGCGAACTTTGCACAATTTATCAAATTGAGTTACTGAGGGGTAATATCGTACAGCGAACGCAATATTGCAGCGCGTGACCGCGTCTGCAATACGCGCTCAATACATCGGCCGGCGCCGCGCCCGGCACGTCCGCCGCCCCGCCCGTCTTGAGCCCCCTCCGCCCGCCCAACTGACCACCTAGATATTTAGCTAACAATGCCTCGCCGCGAGCGACGGCCACGCTCCGTCCTGCTCCCACCCCCCTAAACCACCGCCCGCAAGACAGGGAGCGTCGCGCCGGTCATTGCTATATTTATTGGCGACGCTCATAAGTACGCGGGTCAGGTTATAAGTTTCCACGAAATGAATGGCCGAGCCACGTAGGAGGCGAGTGCCCGTCGCGCTTAACAAGAAAGCTCCTCCACCAGAAACTTGGCAGGGGGCGCCACCCCACCCTCGGAGGCATTATAATTAAAAAACAAAAGAATACAAAGCCACTCAGCCTCTTGGCTGCCGCCGCTCTCATTCGACTTTCGCGCGAAAAAGTGCAATGACTGAATCGATTCTCTTCATGGATTCCTTCTTTATTACAAGACGTATGAGTAGTGATTTTAATAATGTATAAAAAAAAAAAAACTTGTAAATTATCATCTGTCATACATTAAACTGAATAGTAGTAAATTATCGCGGTCACTTGAAGTAATCTAATTCAAACTTTTATTTTAATTATATTGAATTTATTATGATCATGGCAAAATTATTTACAATGACATAGTCTTATAATAAAATTGATGTAAATAAAACCGTCACTTATCAAATTAATGAAAAAGGACAAAAGGTAGTCTTGAGATTTTAATAGAAACTGTTTACCATGTTTTATTGAACAATGTAACAGTATAATCAATAATCATACATTTTCATTAGTGTACGTTAGAGCACAAACCTATCGGTCTTAATTATAGCCTGAGAGGACGATCGTTAGACGATATTGGGCTGAGCAGAACACATGTACTCAACCAAGCAAGGCAATAAAGCGAACGCAAACAAATTTATACTCGTAACCGTCAATACAGACTTAATATTGCCTCGGAGTCGAACTATAACAGATGTGTTACTATATTGTGTTGATTACAAAATGTAGGTTCTATAGATAAAAATCCTCTATTTAAATTTAAATGAATAGTTAGAATTAGAAAACAGCGAAAGCAACATTGATGTGAATGTCAAATCATTTATTGGTCGTTTTAGAGAAAATAAAAAAAAATTCTTTCGAAATTATTGCCATCTTTATATTGTTAATTTTAATCATAGTCCATTTCTGTCCCACTGCTAACTCGGGTCTCCTCATAGAGTATGAGGGTAAGTCGTACTTCACCTTCACACTTGTCTTTTAAGAATATTCTCCATTTGAAGTTCCCAAGTGTTCAGATTTAAGAACTATATTTTTTGTCACCAACGTAGTGGAATATTAATTTCTAATTAATTATGTGCATACCTAATGCACATAATATTATTTTAAAAATTTGTGGTTCTTATTCCAGTCACTCATGCAAAAAATTTACGTTAAAAACATCAAGAGTATCTCGGTATCTTTTGCAATTATTTATAAAAAATTAATCGTGACTAAGAACTTAACAAAAAAAAAACATTCATACATACGAGTACATACGGATAAAGATATACCTACCATCCTGTATTTCATTAGCCTTTACAAGTCCAATGGTGGAGTAATAAGTAAGTCTCACCTAACTTGCACCACTTCTTGACTTGACCGGTTATGAGTCTTCTGAATCTAGCGGCTACCCGCTGTTTTCTTAAGGTCGTCAGGTCATCTGGTCAGGGGGCGTACTGTGCTCCTTTTCCTAAGATGTTTGACGACGAGATCCTTCCAATAATGTGTCCAGTCCATTACACTTCAGCAGGTAAACCTAATAGAAATCATAAAATAAAATTATTTTTGACATAAGCCACTCTATTCATGTAGTCCACTAACTCAATTACTAGGAACTAAATGATTCAATAGTTCCGTGATTCAACTGCATCGCGTAAACCAATTTATTCAAACGCCCAATTAGTATCAACTATTTGAACGTTACATTTCCTATACAAATCAAAAACAGATTTCATTAAACTTAATGTTTTGTGAATACAGCTATTGAAATACATTATCCGATTGAATTTTTTAATTAAAGGTCGTAAAAATACATTCTTAAAACAGATTTCTTAAATTAATAATTCCAAAAGAATTTTTTTCAGAAAAATAATCTGTTTATAGTATAGTATAATAGTAACTTGGATATCAGCAAAACCAGTATTATCACGGACGCGTTATCGGTGCGGATACCCGCTGCAACCGAATAATAAAAAAAAACGTAACCTAAACAACAAAATTAACAATAAAATTAGATATAAGTTAATAAATTAATGAAAATATCGCAACAAAAACATAGGGATTGAAACAGGAAAGGTCGGTCAAGCGGTCCGATATAAACAAAGGATGGGTCCCATGTGTTCAGTGTTCGGTGCTCGGTCCGTGCTCGTCACAATCCGAGCATTTCCATTATACAGCTCGCAGATGACCGCACGCTTTTATAATTCGAAGGCAACGTCGTCCAACGTCTCCCACAGCCTCCCTTCTCCCGCTCCCTTGACCATCGACCGACAATTGTAAATGGCACATAAAATAAATGAATGTGCAGCGAGACTCGCCTCTGCACCAGACAATATAAATTACAACCGGACGATTATATTCCGCCGGGAATGAAGCGTTTTCCTTCAGATACACATTACATTTTGCGAGGTGGTTGTAAATACGCAGCTGCCCCATCGTTTTGGGTTTTAATGGTATTGTTTGTTGCGTATACTTAGTTTTTAAATGTGTGTGTCGTATACGGAAAATGTATGGTATCCTTTATAAGGATTAGAATACAATTCTACTAACTGAAGGTATCAATTTTTATGACATTAATACAAATAGTTTTTATATATTTTTGATTGATAGCGACACAAATATTTGTTTACTAAGAAGCTCTTGTTGATTCTTTAGAGGAATCACTTGGTTGTTGCTTCGAATAAAAAGAGTTTTTTGGGAGCACACATTTAATTATCGTGAGAAAAAACAGAGACACAGAATATGTTAAAGCGAGGGTCGACAAATAAAAAAATCATAAGTTTGCGTGGGTAGAAGAAAACGCAAGGATCGCAAACATTGCATCGCATCAACTCGTAGGCGCGTCAACATCCTGCCCCCCGTTGAAAAGCCTGGTTTTCAACAATCCTCTTCATTAATTAAGGGGCAAAGGCGTACAAGTGCTCGACGAACGCAGCCTCGTGTGGTGGAGACGTCAGCAACACGATTTATCCCGTCTGGTCCAGTGAATAACTTAGTTACTCTTCCAAGGCGCCAACATAAAGCAGGAACATTATCTTCTTGCAACAACACCAAGTCACCAATTTTTAGGGTGCTTGTGTTGGTCTTCCATTTTTTGCGAAGCTGCAACTCTGCGATATATTCTTTCTGCCACCTCTGCCAAAAATGTTGTCTTAGCTTTCGACTCGAGCATAACGTTGAAGATGACTCTCCTTTTCTTCTAATAAATTTGGAGATGGCAGTGCATTCAATTGTCTTCCAATAAGAAAATGCCCGGGGGAAAGGAAAAGGAGGTCGTTAGGTGAAGAAGAAAGTGGACAGAGGGGACGACTGTTTAAAATTGCTTCAACTTGGGTAAATAAAGTACCTAGCTCCTCAAACGTTAGGTGAGCATTTCCCATAATTCTACGAATGTGAAATTTCGCGGACTTTACACCGGCCTCCCAAATTCCGCCAAAATGGGCAGCGTAACTTGGTGAGAATATAAATTTTATACCTTCTTGAGATGCAAGGTCCGATAGAGATTCTGAATTTTGTTTTAGAAAATAATTTAACTCTTTAGCAGCAGAAACAAAATTACCACCGTTATCGCTGAAAATCTCGATAGGTTTACCACGCCGTGCCACAAATCTGCGCAAACACATCATAAAAGCATTTTTAGATAAATCTGATACTATTTCTAAATGGATACATTTAAATCTCAAGCACACAAACAAACACATGTATGCCCTTTGTAATTTTGCACCGCGTCCTATCCGATTAACAATAAGAAAGGGACCGGCAAAGTCCACACCAACAGAAACAAACGGAAAGTCAAGATTAACACGCTGGGAGGGTAAATTCCCCATTTTTGGTTGCAAAACTTTACCCTGTAACCGCTTGCATCGAACACACTTATGAGTAATTTGACGAGCAAGACGTCGTCCATTGATAGGCCAAATTGTCTGACGAACGGAAGCTAAAAGAAGTTGAGGTCCAGCATGAAAATTACGTAAATGTTCGCGTTCGAATATTAATTTTGTTAATTGATGAGAAGAATCAAGTATAATAGGGTGTTTGTTTTCGTAAGAGTAGTTCGAAGACTCTATTCGTCCTCCAGCTCTAATTAAATTATTGCTATCCACAAAGGGAGACAAAGACAACAATTTAGATTTACAATTTAAAGGACGGCCTTTAGATAGCAAGTTGAAATCATCAGGGAATGATTCCCTCTGAGCTAGTAAACATAAATAATTAAATGAGTCATTTAATTCTGTAACAGATAAATGACCGATTATTTTAGATTTAGGATTTTTTGCATTATATATAAATCTCTTGACGTAAGCAAAGGTTCGTTGAAGTTTAGTAAGTTTAGAAAATTTTGTGAAATCAATTACGGGCTGGCTGGTAGACGACAAGGATATAGTCACCGACTTAATTTCTGGTAAGTCTCGGATAGGTTGATGTAGAGTAGGCCACTCAGATTCGTCGTGACATAAAAAGTTAGGTCCAGACCACCATAATTCTAAATCGCGAAGTTGAGTGGCATTTACGCCTCTGGAAATTAAATCAGCTGGATTTACATTAGTAGGTACATAACGCCATGAAGATTGATTAGAAATTTCTAGAATTGATGCGATTCTGTTACCTACAAATGTTTTTAATTTACTAATGTCACTGGTGAGCCACGAAAGTACGACACTAGAATCACACCAGTGAACGATGCGAGACGGCACGTATCTGATGGAGTCAACAACGCTCTTTGATAGTTTGGCCGCCAGTAACGCAGCGCAGAGTTCCAACCGAGGGATCGTTGTTGGCTTCAAAGGAGCAACCTTCGATTTCGAACACAAGAGACGGGTTATAGCATTACCTTTAGCATCTATGGTCCTCATGTACACACAAGCGCCGTAGGCGCGTTGTGACGCATCACTAAAAACGTGAATTTCTATTGTTTTTGGAGATTTACATAAAACTTTACGAGGAACTTGTAATGTAGAAAGAGTAGGTAGATTTGAAGTAAATTCATACCATAATTGCTTGATTTCTTCTGGAACAGGAGAATCCCAATCAATTTTTAGTTGCCATAGACGCTGTAACATCATTTTAGGTTGTATTGTACAAGGACTGAGCAAACCTAAAGGATCAAAAATTTTAAATGCATCGGAGAGTATAGAACGCTTGGTAATATCCTTATTAATAGATGGAATTTTGAATGGAAAATGAAACGAATCGCACCTGGGGTCCCAGCCTAGACCAAGAGTACTAGTAGATTCACTAAGATAAAGAGATTCATCTGAAGTCATTTCATTTAGTAAATGAGGAACATTTGTTTTGAATTTTCGTAGCTTGAGATAAGCGGAGCTTAAAGTTTCTGAAACAGAATTTAAAATAAATTGCAATTGTTTTTCATCATCGCAACCAGTATAAAGGTCGTCGACATAAAAATCATGCTGAATTATATTTCTAATTAACGGATCATTACATTCTTCGCCCACCTGCCACAGGCAACGCATGCTTAAATAACTCGCACTTGCTGTGCCATAAGTAAGAGTATTTAGCTGCAACGTTTTAAGAGGCAATGACTGCTCTTCTCTCCATAAAATAAGTTGCAAGTTTCGATGTTCTTCCTTTGCAACATGCACTTGTCGATAAAATTTGTCGATATCTCCTGTGATCACATACTGATACTGCCGAGCTCGAACTAAAATGGAGAAAAGAGAGTCTTGGATGTGCGGACCTTTTAGTAAAATATCATTAAGAGAGTAACCTGAGGAGGTGGGTTCAGAACCATTAAATACGACACGCAATTTTGTAGACTCGCTCGAATCTTTAAATACCGCATGGTGACATAAAAAATATGAATTTTCTGGCTTTGTGACGTTTAATTCGGATAGATGCCCAAGCGCTTTATATTCTCGAATAAAATCGACGTATTTTGATTTTAATTCTGAATTTTTTTGAAACCGTTTTTCTAAATATAAAAATCGCCTTTTAGCCAAGTGATATGAATCGCCGAGGCAGTCAGGGGAGTCCTTTAGTGGCAACTCTACGCAAAACCTGCCCGATTCTAATCGAAATGTAGTTGATTTGAAAAGCTTTTCGCACCTTTTGTCCTCTGGACTTAAAAGAGGTTGTTGAGGAAGCTCTTCAAGTGACCAAAATTTTGTACACATTTCGTCGAAATTATCCTTTTCGGCACTATCTGAAAAAACAGCATGATTGCATTGAATATTATTTTTAGAATGTAATTTAGTGAAATGAATCGGACCAGCTATTAACCAACCAAATTTAGATAGTCGGAGCTTTGGATTTTGGGGACCTAACGAACGTTGTTCACATCCAAGTATGTCCCAGAAAAGATCGGCACCAATGAGTATATCAATTGGGCCAGGCTGGTCAAATTTCGGATCCGCTAACCTTATGGTTTGTGGTATTTTTAGATTCTTGATGTGAATCGGAGACTTTGGAATGTTTCCTGTCAACTCATCAAGAATAAAACATGATAGGGTTACAGAATATTGTGTGGTTATTGAATTTAGTTGGGCCACACAACTTTCACTCACCTTGTTGTTTGAATTGTTACCTATACCTATAACTTGAATTGTATTTATCGGATTCGTTTGTAAATTTAATCGTTTTTGCAGCGATCTTGTGACAAACGATGATTGGCTGCCGCAATCCAGCAATGCGCGCACCCGTTCATATTGATTGTTATTTGGATTACGAACCTCGATTATGGCCGTAGATAAAATGACTTCATTAGTAACCACAGAGGAACTGTCACACTCTTTAGAGAAGTTTGAAGTTGTCTGTGTACCTTGAGCCGGGTTATGTAACAGCGAGTTATGTCTCTCCTTGCAGCCACGCTCCCTACAAGGTCCCATGCGACACTCACTTTGCGGATGGCCCTGCCTCAGACAATTAATACATAGTTTATATTTACTAACATCGGCTAAACGTTCTTGAATATTTTTAGCCTTAAAAGATGGACAATCATAAATTTTGTGATTAGCGTTACAAATTATACATAGATAAATACCTGCGGTTTTGATATCAGACTGAAACGATTTAGATTGATTGTAATTTTTTATTTGATAACTATTATTATGAGAGGAATTATTATTAGAGCGATTTTGTGGATGACTATTGGATGGTGTCTGACGGGGAGGATATGATTTGTTATTAAAGTTATTTACCGGTTTAACATTATTATCACCTCGAGTACGATTTAACGCTTCAATTACATCCGCGCGATCAGTTATGAAGTTCATAAAAATTTCTAAAGTAGGTAAGTCAGACAGACCACCGCGAGTCTCTTCCCACTTCTCAAGAGAACGGCTATCCAATTTTGATGATAACATGTATATTATAAGAATATCCCAATGAGTAGTAGGCTGATTTAAACTAGCCAAAGCTCTTAGATTTTTAGTCACGTGATCAACAAGAAATCGTAATGATTTTTCAGACTCACGAGAAATAGGTTGAATATTAAATAATGCTTTCAAATGATGATTGACCAATAACCGCTTATTATCATACCGTTTCAGCAATAGACTCCACGCAGTTGAGTAATTATCTGAGGACACTTCAAGATTAGAGATTACCCTAGCTGAATCACCTTCGAGATACGAAATTAAATAGTGAAATTTTTGAATTGAAGACAAGCGTTCATTTTCATGTACCAGAGATGTAAATGTATCACGGAAGTCCAACCAGTTAAAATAAGAACCATCGAACTTGGCAATTTCTATTTTTGGCAATTTTATCCCAATTTCTTGATGATTGAGACTGCAGTGAGCATGTGAATCCCTTCGAGAATGATCCATATTTTGTTTATTTAATTCTAGTAAATTATTAGCCATAGCAATTAATTTAATCATGTCACGCTCAATGACGTCACGTTCATCAATTTCCACACCAATAGAATCATGATTCAAAATTTCTATCTCACCTTGCACCTCTTCAAATTTAGAAGACAAAATTTCAAATTTACTAAGCCTTAAAGTCAATTCCGCATAATCTAAATGTTCCAAATCGCTAACTTTGTCATTTAATTCAACAAGGTATTTTTTAAATTTGGTTATTTGACCCTTTATTGAGCTTCGCTTACAAATTAACTTCTTCAAATCATCTGCTTTTAGTGACATTGTACAAAGTTAATCTTACTGTAAATTTTAATTAAATAAACTAATTTCTAAATAAATTTATATTTTTAGGCAATGCTCAAAAAGGTTAGGCAAAGGTATAAAAGTTTTATTCTCACGCTCCTTATGTCTCGCAGCATCCACTCGCAGCAGTATCGGGAGGCCGGCGGACTCGAGCAATGGGTTTATGAACAGCTGATCGCCTTTCTTTGCGCCCGACGTTACCAATTGATAATTTTTACCCAATGCGAGTCAAACCCTGGAATTGTTCGGCATAAACACTTTAATTTTCACAATAATGACAATATTTTACATGTACCTAGGTATAGTTTGTGTATTATTTGCTTTACTTTAATGAACTTTAATTAATTACCTACGGTAATTATTACTTATTATTGTTTAATGTAAGTATGAAGTACAACAAGTAACTAAGTATGTGTTTGAAAGCAAGTTAACTTTAATATAGGAATCTGTTTAGCGTAAATTTAAACAAATATAATGATTAAAAATAATTATGTTACTGTATTTTACGTATTATAATTATTATACAATGAGATCTAGTTACTATAATAAAATTACTTACTAGATTTGCTAGTGGGTAGGTAGGTACTTAAGTGTGTGATTGCTGCTTACGTGTTAAACAATAATGTAATTTAGTTAAAATTTAGTTAAGGATGCTCTGTATTTAGGTATATAAATAACTTTAGAATAGACAATTTAGCGTAATCAACGATAATTATTTAGCAAACAGTCGCTACGTAAAAATAAGATTTAGGAATATAATAGGTATAGGAAGTTTAGGGTTAAAATAAAGGAAGGGCACTTAGCTTTTATGGAATCCAATCCTGCGGTGTGAAATTTTAGATACTCCACTGATCCAGCAATAGATTTCAATTCCAATTCCTTATTGCTCGCCGTTAAATTTTGTTTCAAAATAATTATGTTCTATTTAGCTTCTTTTTTCTCCAATATTCGACAACAACAACAAATATCAACTTGTAGAAGTCGCTTCGATGAATAATTTTGCTCTTCAAAGAATAATCTCGATAATCTTCTATGGAAAATTCCTTCGATTGTATGCCGGCCGGGCGTGTTCACGTATGAATACTATCGAATATTATTAATTTCTTCGTAATTTTTCGATCCTTCAATTTGTACAGATATTTTGTCCTGTCACGGTCGCCATATGTTGATTCTTTAGAGGAATCACTTGGTTGTTGCTTCGAATAAAAAGAGTTTTTTGGGAGCACACATTTAATTATCGTGAGAAAAAACAGAGACACAGAATATGTTAAAGCGAGGGTCGACAAATAAAAAAATCATAAGTTTGCGTGGGTAGAAGAAAACGCAAGGATCGCAAACATTGCATCGCATCAACTCGTAGGCGCGTCAACAGCTCTTTGTAAAATAAATGATAAAATATTGTAATAGTCCTGTACCTGTAAGTTTTCCATAACGATCTTTGAGCATGTAAAATCTGCGAATTGTAATTCATATCTCCCATTTTGAGAAAAAAACCACGCCCAACTTTGGGAAAATTTCGAAAATTAACTAATTTTATCTTAATTGAATTATGATAAAATTAGACAATGATAATGTTTTAGAGCCAAAATGCAATAAAACTATCCTCTGAAAAGCTAGTTCGTCACCAATTACTATTATGGCAAATTTCCAATAATACGTCACTTATCCTGGTAAGTGAAATTTATGGTATAATTAGGACGGCGTATTGCTCGCTGAGCATACAGGGCGACATCGTAAATTTGTTCGAGTCCATTACACCATACCTAGCTACAGACTACAGCGACTAAGATACACTATGCATGTCAATAAAAGTTACATTACCCTGTTTGATTTTAGGCGCAGGTACCTCAACATTTAATTATTCAAAGAAAACAACATTTTTGTTTCGTAATAAAAATGTTTATGTAAGTGTCTTATCTTTTGTATCTATTATTTTTCTATTTTTAATATTAATTCGACTGTAATCAGAATAAATTTAGTATTGTGTAGATACCATATACACTTAATATTAAATTTTTAAGATGTATGTAAAAATAAACACTAAAAAATTTTGTGTACATTCAGTCAAATCTTGTTTTTTGTTAAAAGTTAACGAACTAACGAAAACTAGATAGACTTTTAAAAAATGATAAAATCACAACTATTACCCTACCTTTACAATCTGTGTAAATAACTAACACGAACACGGAACATTTTCGCGCGCCAAAATATTATCGTATCCTGCTCGCAACACATTATTGCCAGATTTAGTATTGTGCATTTAGAAAATCACAGAGACTAATCACGAACAGAATGAGTCATTCGATATCACAGACCAGTCATTTGGTCAGTGTCGCAAAACTAATGACACATAATGACGGCCGGCTAACGTCCAGGGGTGGTACTCGCATGCCAACCGATTATAGCATCTAGTACTCGGAGATAAAGTTGGAAGGTTTGCGCATCAGTCAAGGTCTGTTAGCTGGCAGGGAGGACTTCGTTCGGGTACCTCGACCATCGACCACCTGACCACCCCAGCCACAGCTAATTGGACCTCCCCACGGCATCGTCACAAAATATTTGATAGTAGGCACCTAATTAGGTCTTTACGAAAATCTCAACTCGTATTTATCTGATTATATTTTTGATATTGCAAGATCAATTCAACGATTAAGACCGGACAGGTTTTTCTAATCATAACGAGACGCGCCGACAAATGCCAACGACAATTTATCTACCTACCTACGTAGAATTTATTTTTAAATCACTTATGATTGAGTTTTTTGCATTAATAATTATATTATTGGTTAAAGCAATAATTATGAAGACATTTCTTAAACGATTATTATCATTTAAAAATCCTGATCATTGTGACAATTTCTGCGCCTAATAGTAAATTATTTATTTATGTTCAAATCTATTAGAGTTAAGAATACCAAAAATAGTAAATATTAGAGACAATATTAATATCGTGATCTTACAAATTTAATTCATAAACACATTGCGTGAGCTACCCGTTACAGTAGTAGGTATTCATAAACCGACGCGAGAATGAAGAACGTGGTTTCGGATGAGTGCCTCGTAGCTTCGATAACGAATGCATGTTTGGACTAGAAAATTGTACACTTAATCTCGCGCTAATGAATCAATGTTACTTGTAAGACAAAATAGACATAAAAAGTTTCAGTCACCGGAAGGTTTTTTGAAACAAAAATTATTCTAAAGTCTACGACATTTCATCTCGATGAATAAATGGACAAAATAATTTAATAAAACCAGGAACAAAAACCACTGTTCTATTTTATACAGGTATCTACAGGAAGCCATTGTCATCTTTGTCAAAAATCATATTTGTCAAAAAAGTATTAGGTTGGCAGGTGTGTAATTTCCAAATTAAGTGGCTAACTAAATCATACTTAATATTTAATATAAGGCACCTGTATCATAGTTGGTAAATCTAATTTATATTTATATTGGTTGGAACATATCTACTAAGTATCTACTCTAATCAAAGCGCGTGCTTCACCGCTCACTCTCGGACGAGTGACCCACTGATCTGACATGAAGCGTGCGCTTACGCAGGAAAACTATACCACCGTTCTGTTTTGGTTCTATCCGATCCTACGTTATAAGTTACATCATAATTATTCGATCCAACTTAATACCATCTTTTTCATATCCTTTAAATCCTAAATTTCATAAAAGGATTATAGATTTAATATAACTAAATTAAATCATCGGTTACAATTGTAGATTGCTGATTACAAGTAGATTGAAATCGTAGTGATAATGTAAAATTACCTTAATTAAAAGAATGATCAACTAATGTTTGCTGAAACTAGACGTTAGACTAACAACGGGAAACCCTAAGATAATTGCCCTGCAACTACGAAGTTTCTTACATAAGTAGGTACCTATAACATAACATAGAATGATGATTCCCATTGCAAACCCAATTATGCATCAATTAGTCTAACATTATTCTGCATAAAATCGAGTAATAAGTATCTAAACATATCTTAATTAAGTTACTAAGTAACATCTTAAATTATGAATTAGATTTCGCTTATCTTAAAACTCGTGTTCATTATTAAAATTTTAAACGTATTATTAATCTCACTGAAATCCCATTTCAATTTTGACGCTACTAAGTTGATTGTGATAAAACGTAAGAAGGTCGATTTTCCACCGTTTCTAATTGAACATGAGTGAAAATTAGAAAGTGATACGGCACTTGCTATGCCATTCGAAATGCAATATTGCAATAATTCCATTACAAACAGGCGCGTGTTCACTTTCACTACGGATTTTCTTAACAACGAAAACTTTCTTGGTTTTTTACATTTTAGTTAATGAACCACCAATAGCATACTAATAGCAATATCGTGAATTTTACGGCTCGTAACTATGTTTTAGTTACAATAATGATATACACGGCGTATCATAATTATAATCATTTTATTAATAATGTATTAAAGATATGCTTTCTAAGTATTAACCAGTAAATGTCTGTGGTAAAACGTATATAAAAAGTAATGTGTGATTTTATTCACTGTTCATATTAGTCTCCCATAGTTAAAAACTTATAACGGAAGTGTGCGTTACACGCTACGCCTGCATAATCAGTAATCACTATGAAAATCGTGTCTCTATTATTAACTCGAGGAAATGCATCGATATTGAAAAAAATATGGTATAAACCAAAATATTTTTATAATAATCGGCATCGCACAATATGAGGGTTAAAGAAAAGTACTGGCTGTAAGGTACTGGCTAATAATGGCAGCCTTCACATACCATTAAGAAAAGTATGTACATATTATTTCACGATGTTTTTTATTGTCATAATTATTATCATATTATTAAATCGTACTCGTAACTTTAGTAACATAGATACACATATTTATTAGAATCAGGGGGTATTGGAGATCTTCAAAAATCCAGTCAGCAATTAATTATGCCAATATTTTATCTCTCATCATAGTAGTTTCAGAAAGCAATGAAACAATATAGTCGTTGAATTATTCAGAATTTTAATAAACAAAACGTTATATTTATGACAATACTGATAAAGTTACTTTCTAAAACAAAACTCCAGGGAATAGAACTGTTGGAAACAATAAGATGATTACTGTTCAGGCACCGTACGGACGGACAGTACATAGATATAGGGAGTGGGGTGAGCGGACGTGTACGGAGATAGAAATGAAATTGATGAACTTTTCTCGCAGCAATAATGGCTTTGGCACGTACCAACATAATTCCCAACAAAACTTCCTCACAGCGCCCCGCCCGCCCGAGTCAGGGCTGAACATCGCCGATAGCCGTTTGGATTTAAAATCACACATCATCTCAATCTTCCAAGTCCTACTAATATTATAATGCGAAAGTTTGTATGGATGTTTGCTACTCTTTCACGCAAAAACAACTGAATGGATTTTCATGAAATTTAACACACAGGCAGACCATGGACCTGGATACGGGATAGGATACGGGGTACTTATTATCCCGGATGTGCCCGCGATTCCCGCATAGTACTAAATACAATTTTGAATAGTATGCCGCTGAAAAGTTTATAATTCATAATCATTTTCAAATAAAGTATTTAGAAGGTACCGATTAACTGATGACCTCGTAATTTTCCTCGTAGTTTTGAGTATTTGTCAATTAAATACTCAAAGTAATTGCTACTACTACATCATTAAGTCGGGTCCCCTTAAAAATCTATATCAGCAATATTGCATAAATCATAATTTTAAGAAGTTTTTTGACGTGTCTTACACTCTCTTAAAGCGTCTAATTAATAAAGAAACCGCTAGTGCCATTTACTTACTCCACTGGATGAATTATGATAAAAGTTTAACGCCCCAACTCAGAGTCACTAATGGTTACTTAAATCGCTACTTAGTACAAAATTTGTATGGTGATTCTTTACTAAGGAGCGATTAAAGTAACCGCTAGTGACTCTGAGTTCGGGCGTAAATCTGTAACACTACTACAATCATTAAATTTAGATTCATATTACAGAGCGAATTAATTAATATTGTAATTATTTTGGTTTTTACAGCCCTGCCACAAAGGACAACGGACGGCGGCGGGCAAAGAAGGGAGCGTACATCCAATATAAGAAGAGAACAAAATAGGTTTATGTCGGATACTTTGACCATTCGCCCGTAAAGTTACTTCGCTGAGCGAGTAACGCCATTCTCTCATATCTTATAGTCATGTTGTAAACACTCATATATCGTACAGTAGCCATATAAACCTAATAAAACCGACTCGTACTGAAATGAAGATCTACATATTTATTAAAATTCTTAATTATTAATTGATAATTTCAATATCTTTTTGTTGTTATGATAAGTCAATAAAAGAAAAATGCAAGTATTTGGCAAAGATTTTTTGTTGTTTTATATTTTTAAACAGCATTACCTGAGTAGAGTGTAGAAAAAGTCTATATAGTATTAATAAATCAATGACAACCGACATTTTATTCACCTGAACGAACGTATTTACCATATTATCCATACATACTCTACATGTCTACAGCACACATCGATAGTCTACTCAGCATCCTTATTATTATTAGAAATTTATGAAGCTCGGGAGATTATGGCCGAAAGGAAATCCTTGGAGGGAGGCTGGTCCATTAGTCGACGGTCATTGACAGGAACGTGATTGTTGGCCTAATTCGAGGTGTATCAAGTATTGAAGGCCCAAGCTGGACGGACGCTTGATCCAGACGCTGGCGATATTAGTAAATGCAGAGAGCCTCCCCGGGGACTACGTGTTCCGCGGAGCAATCCTCTCTAAACAATATTGATATAGCCTGCATACTTTAGTACCTAATGCAAACCCAACATACACCGGAATTAATTAAGCATTAATTAATTAACGAGCAAATTGAAATATTGATCAAATACATTCGCAAATAATTTAATTTTGTAATTAGAAGCCTAATGTCGAATTACTCTGAACATGGGTATTAGCGAGCCGCGCTATGTGCAGGCACAAATTATTATTTGCGAGCAGAGTATCATTTACCAAAGAACTCGCATTGAAATTAGGGGCTTCAGTAGCGGCTGACAAATCAGCGCTGTGTAACGAAAATCAGGACTAGATAATTAGAAATACGGCACTGTAATCACGTGAAATGGTGTTCCTGAAGCAGGAATGAAGCCAACGTCACCGCCAGTGCACCGCTTAATCAGGGCTGGACCGCCCGCCCTATATTTGCGTATGCAAAGAGACTCCGGCCGCATTAACTATGCCATATAGCCAACGTAGCGTGCACCGATTGGGCAAACACATATCTGCATTATAAACAGCGTTCGGGCGCACAAACGCGCAATGTGGTCGGCCTTTACCGGCACACGACTAATCAACGAGCTGACCTTCCGCAGCCGAACAAACGCTACACCACACTCAGCTGCACCTCTCAATCGAAAATAGACATACATCCGCTTATTTACGCGACCTGCCGCGCAAATATTCGCTCGTCTGTCGGCTTCGATAAAACTTTACTCTCGTCCTGCGGCGCAAACGCAGATAAAATTATTTCTCATTATGTATTTAATAGGTCAACGTGGCGTAAAAGCAATAGATCGCTGCATCACCCCGATGTTTAATAAAGCAGAACAGATCGCAGCCACTGGACGTTCTAACAGTTTCTATGCATGCATGTGCAGTCAGTCGATTAAAACTTTCTACTTTCCACGTTGTAGGCATTGCACTGATGTTAACGGAAAATCTTAACATATTTCTTCGACTCTTCTCCACTAGAGCGAATAAAGAAAGCAGATAAATATAATTAAATACAACGCCTGTTACTGTCAAGCCGTGTCGTGCAGTGAGATCATAAATTCATATGTATTGATAACATGATGACATTATCTGACTAGATAAAATAATATTAGCAGGTTTAAGATGATTAATCTGTGTTTTAAACCTGACTCTCTCTTTCTCATTGAATAACAAGACGCAAGAAAATGATTACAGCTACTATTTCATGCCATATTTTTAGTTTACTTCATATGATTTATCTATTTTTACCACAAGTATTTGTAAAATAAAACAACATTTACGCACTTCTTTTTTATTAACTCTTACATCACTTTAGTAAATTAATTTACATTTAACATATACCTATAACCGTAGTCATAAATAAATAAATTACAATAAATTATTTACTGACATAGATTTGAGAACAACGGCAACGACGGGTTGTTTCAAGTAGGTTGTCCACCGAGTGGACGGTACTTTGGTTTGAGGTCATTTGTGTGTGGTGGTCATTGCGAGGAGGCCCAGGAGTTAACTGGTTGATGGTCTACGCGCTCGCCGTCGTCTGCTCGTAGTACCGATATGGATCCATAGCTCCTGGTTTCACTGGCCTCACCACATATGTATTCCGCCTTCGAATTAAATACTAGAATTAAAACATAATGAATTAACATACCGGACGCAAAGCACACGTCGCTATTATGAAATTTTGAAAAATAAAAAATAAAAACATTTTTTTTTTAGTTTAGACTACTTTGCAACCAGTTTTAATATTTCAGTTGCCTTAGGTAGTAATCAATGATTTCAAACTGTTTCTTAATTTTAAAAGAAAAAATTAGATTATTTTACAAGATGAAGTGTTTCTGTAAAATCACTTTACCTATGGTGTCCATCTGCGTGAACCTGGAAAGTTGTTTCTCCAGCAGCGCCATCTTGACTGAATAATTTTTTCAGGGCAATAATACCGGCGATAGTCAGCGCCACCTTACTGGCGATAAGGGCTTTGCCAGCAATAACAGCCAAGGTCTTCAAAGCCATACCTCCCACAATGCTAACGGTTGTGAAAATACCGAGCAATAAGTAAGGCAGGACCTTTTTACCTGAACAAAATCATAACAATTAATTCCTTAGTTTCTTCATCTTCGAATATAAAGAAGACTATCAAACGTGATACGTACCTCTACCTCTACCTTCTGATGCCAAATCCATTGAGATCGTATGCGTGTTCATCAACTGTGCGAATTTAGAACGTAACATGGTGTCGAGCTTTTCTTCTGTCGTCATACCAGCGAGGAAACGAGGTTCCGCTACAGCAGCCGGCGCGTCAGACTGCTTTACCAACGTCAGCCCGTCGGCGAGCTGTACGCTATCCTGTATAACACAACAAAAGATTAGATACCACTGTTCTAACACTTCACATTCATTTTCACTTATGTCACTCAGTTCACCTGTTCCACTGCCCTCGTGAGCACCGTCAAGGCTTTGCCCTTCAAACACATCGTTAAGTGTTTTTGTGCACTGCAATCGTCGTAAACTTTCTGTAAAATACCAAACTCGGCCGAAGGCCACCATGAACTTTCGTCGGCTCTACCACTGTCGATTTCATTCTGTGCGTTATCTTCTACTTCCATTCTGCGGGACCTTCTGGGCCCGTGAACATGACCGGAAGCTAGAGCCACACAGATAACAGAAATTGCGGCTATCCGAAATGAGGAGCACATTTTGATAATATTTACGCACACACCACTACAGACAAATTGACGTATATGAAGGTGACCTAACGGCAACTGACGGCCGGCGCAAGTGGTCCGAGCTTATAACGGGTGGCTACTGGTTGAGCACTGCGCGACTCCGGCACCGCTGAACATCCGCTATTCCGCACCAATTCTCCTGCACGCGTACTTATGTAACTGAACTTGAAAATGATTGAGAACCATTTTCCAAGTGAATTTCTCCAATACAATTTATCACAAAAAGCAAGACTTATACGTTACCAATTAAAGTGTGTGAGTAAACACTTATTGTTCAGTTTGTGTGAGTTTATTATAATTACGGATGAGCTTGCGTGTGCGGTGAGGAACATTCGGTCCCACTTTTCACTCACGGACGACCGGCTTCAGTGTATTAGCTGCAGTTCCATCGTCGATTTGAATTGATATTTAAGTCTCTATTGGTGATTGTACAGAGTGCAAGTTTGAAGTGCACCAGACCGGCTCCCGGTCACTGCGAATAGCGTGGCTGAGGATGTGCGTCAACATGAGGAACAGCGTATATTTACGATTAAATGAAAGTAAAAGCAGCACTGAACCGTATAGTAAAATTTGTTTTCATATACTATTTCATACAACACGCATCTAATGATATAGTCTTTTGTCTATTGATAATAATATTGGCAAATTGATAGCAATAATACCCTTAGTAGCTGATGTGTACCTAATTTCCTACACCTGTTTTTCAATTTCTAAGCCAGTAAATTACAATAAATTGAATTAAATAATGTCAGTGGAATATTAATAAATCAGGATGTCAATATGATACACAAAAGTACAACGTTATAATTTGGTCAAAAATTTAGGAAGGTGCATCACATATTATCTTTTTTTTAAATTTGGTAAAGGTGTCGAAATGTATATCTATTTCTGGCACTTTATTTGTATACTCGTTATAAAGACGAGATAGTCGGACTATAGATGAATCTCGACCCAGGTTGGTTTTACAGAATTTGGGTGCAAGTAAAGAACATGGATTTCTCGGTATTTTAGAAGGAACATTAAATTGGAATTTACTCAAGAGAGGTGGACAGTCAATTTCATCATTTAGAAGTCTATGGATAAAAAGCATGTCTAAATGGGCTCGGTGTGAGGATAGTTCCTGTAAATGAAAGTGCTTAACGCCGTCTATATATGAGTTCACAGTTAGTGGAAATTTGAAGCGACGCGATAGGCTGCGAATAAATCTCTTTTGTACCTTTTCAATTCTATCAATGTGGATCTTATATGACGGACACCATACTGTGCTGCAGTACTCAAGCTTACTTCTGACATAAGTGTTGTATAATTGAATAACTGTAGCGGGTCTTTTGAACCCTCTTGAAGATCTTAAGATGAATCCCAATGACTTATTTGCATCCTTTATTATTTGGTCAATATGGTCTGCAAACCGTAATTTGCTATCCATTAAAATACCGAGATCTTGAATACAAGTCAATTCTTGAAGTTTTTTGCCGTCAATAAAGTACTCTGATTGCAGTTTACAGCGTTTTCTTGTAAACTTGATATGGTAACATTTTGTGGCATTCAAGTACATTTTATTTATACTGCACCAGTTTTCTAGATTATTAATATCTTCCTGCATAAGCTTCGCGTCTGTGCTGTCCGAAATTTTTTTAATTAATTTAATGTCATCAGCGAAAAGGTAAATTTTACTGTAGTTTATGACCCTTGTGATGTCGTTGATAAAAATATTGAAGAATAAAGGTCCCAATATGGAGCCCTGAGGCACACCAGAAGTAGCTAGAAAAGACTGTGAGTGCTTGCCATAATTTAAGTAGATAGTAATTGTGCAATACCATTTTAAAGAATGATTAGCAATAGTTTTACCGAAAGTCATTTTATTAATAACGAGTAACCACCCTCGCTTTGCTTCGGTTTTCTTATTTTTTTACACCTTGGGTTACATTATTGGACTTTTATTAAGGATCCCTAATTTTTTTTTTGAAAATATAATAATTATAGCCTATGTTACTCGGGGATAGTGTAGCTCCCCAACAGTGAAAGAATTTTTCAAATCGGTTCAGTAGTTTCGGAGCCTATTCAATGCAAACAAAAAAACAAATCTTTCCTCTTTATATATTAGTATAGATTATAAAGAATTTTCCAAAAGTAGTACGACAAACTTAAAGGGAAGATAGCTTGGGAATTAACCTATTAGTTTTAATAAATGACCTGAATTAAAATGTTACCGTTTTCGAAGTTATGACCTTTGTTTAATTTTTATGAAATTCGGTTCCTTTACCCTACTTTTGATTGCTGAATTCATAAATGAGAAGGTATTTTGATTACTTTACTTCCGAAGCACTCTCAGTTGTTCTATAATATCAGTATCAGTAAAAAATGCAATGCACCGGATGCTACCCAATCCTGGAGGCCCTCAGCTTTGCTCTTTGCTCCCTCTACGCAGAGGTCGTCCGTCTCTGGACCTCTATGGTCCTTTAGACTCTCCGAAGAGCCTAACTGTATGGCGTGCAGCGCAGAATAGCCATCCGGGTAGCGCAAGAGGTTATCACACGATATCCTACGAGGCGGCTATCGTCCTGGCACCTTTTCCGTCTTTGGATCTGAGCTTGGAATGCTTAGGCGAAGTGCACTCCAACAAACACTAGTAGGTCGAGCGGCGAGTACGTCTGGAGGAGGAGAGGATTGCGGACCAACGTGTAGCCGGTGCGATTTTGGCAAGTTCCGAAGCCTGAATCCTTGATGGAGATACCTACGCGAAGGCAAATGGCCTACAGACTAACACAGATGCTCACTGAACATAATATGGCTGCTTCGACGAGTATTTGCATCGGATTAGATGCGAGGCAATTTAATAGTCTTTTGTGGAGGAGACCGTGACGACACAGCACCTGCTCTAGGTATGACCAGCTTGGATACTCGAGCGGCACGATCTGGTATAACGGATCGGATTCTGTAAAACCGTAATGGTAAAGAAAGAGACCGAGCGGGATCGGGAGAAGGCCGCTCCTTAATTCGAAATTCACGGTGTAGAGAGATACTGGAAGGAACCAACTGTAATAAGTAGCCTTTGGTAATTCAAATATGCATCATCATTATGATCTGTATTTGAGATTCATTGATCTTTCCATGGGAATGAGATGTTTTACCGCGGTAAAAAGTAGCTTATGTCAGCTCTCCAGCCTCCTAACTATCTCTACACACCATATTAACTTTTCGAGTAGCTGATAATAATGCTATAATAAGATACGTTATCCGTTACTAATATACATGATGGCGCAGATTCAATATCAGTTTAAAAAAATACGATATAAAAACATACGGAACCCGTGGTTCGCGATACTGATTGGCACTTGGTTGGGTTTTTAAATATTTTTCTAATATTTATTTTCAAATAACAAAGGTCTATTAAAAAAATATCACCTCTCTAGCAACACTAGAAGTTGATTATCAAGGGTCACTCATAAAAAAAATATGAACTTTTTTTCTTTTGGTAATAGGAATTCAACACATCCCGATTTCTTTATATTCGTAAGTATCAACTACGAGTAAATTATTAAATTAACTGTCAGAGTAACTCTTGCACTCTTTAGCAGCTAGTTTACGATCTGATGATTATGCATGTAAAACAACTAAGACGGCATCACAACCGAGCCGCTAAGAGCAGTTGCTGTAGGATTTCGTCATCAATACTGGGACTACTCGGACTAATATAGCAGTGATAGCCTAGCGGTTTGAACGTTGGTCTCCCGGAACGCAGGGGCCCGAGTTCGAGAATCCTGGCACGCACCTCTAACATGCCAGCATTCGAACACTAGGTATGGGTTGTGACTTTGACTGGGACTAGCCCGCGTGGAGCAGCCAGCGACTGATCAAGAGATCTGACCACCCTAGGCTAATTATGAGGACGCGCCCCCGCAAAAAAAGGAGTGTGTAGAATAGTAGTGTGAAAATTTTAACATGGTTCATAAAAGTTTTCAGATCGATCTGCAAGCGAAACTAACGTTGTCCTTTAATCTGCAGGTATAAAAAGCAGTACATGAAATATAAATCATCCCCTATTTTCGTACCTTTAGGGGTAAAATTTTCTTTCCAAATTTAAACAACAGTAACTTCAAGGTATACAATATTCAATAAAAAAAGAATCATCGAAATCGGATAAAAATTCCGTGGCTGAATAAATAATCAATCATCCCCTATTTTCGTACCTTTAGGATGGGAATGGGATGGGAATTACCTCCTTTAGGATGGGAATAAAATTTTCAGAAAAATATGGGACCAACTTCAAGACATATACCCTATCCATTAAAATTGAAATGTATGTGAAAATTTAAATGGACAAGTGGAGAAACGAATCGCAACCGACAAGTGGAAAAACGAATGGCAACGGATAAGTGGAAAAACGAATCGCAAGGGTCAAGTGGAAAAACGAATCGCAACGGACGAGTGAAAAAAACGAATGGCAACCGCGGACAAGTGGAAAAACGAATCACAACGGACAAGTGGCAAAACTAATCGCAACGGACGAGTGGAAAAACTAATGGCAACGGAGAAGTGGAAAAACGAACCACAACGGACAAGTGGTAAAACGAATCGACACGGGCGAGTGGAAAAACGAATGGAAACGGAACGTAGAAAATTTCTATGTAATGAAAATATAAATCTAAATAATGAAAATCTTAATTCATGAAAAAAAAATAAAAAAAAGACTCGTGTTCCGGCTGGAGGCTTGAGAGACAGTTCTTTCTTTATTTTATTTATTGGTCATTGCGCGGCCGCGGCGGCGATGTTTATTTTCCTAATTTCTTCTGAATGGAATGTCCGATTTGATTAATTCAAAAAGTTATAAATAAGTATTGAAACAGTTTTGAATATGAAATTATTTATTTGGATAATAATGATATTTTGGATAAGGATTAATACGAAGGTATGGTAATATGGTTATCATGGTCTGATTTGGTCAGCTTTTTTATTAACTTTTAAAATGTAAAAAGTGGTTATAGTGACATAGCTACAATAGTTGGATAGTATCGCGAGGTTTTTTGTAGATATTAATATTTTCTCTAATATTGTAGGACATTTTTTGTTCTATATAGCCATATAGATAAATATAGCCTATATAAATAAATATAGCCTATGTTACTCAAGGATAATGTAGCATTCTAATGGTGAAAGAATTTTTAAAACCGGTTCAGTAGTTTTTGAGTTTATTCGTTTATTCTCTTTATATATTAGTAGATTTACTTCAAATATTTCCACACGATAAATCGTCTACATCACTTCGCAGTAACGCTTTTTTAGGGTTCCGTAGTCGAATGGCAAAAAACGGAACCCTTATGGATTCGTCATGTCTGTCTGTCTGTCTGTCTGTCTGTCTGTCTGTCTGTCTGTCTGTCTGTCTGTCTGTCTGTCTGTCTGTCCGTCCGTATGTCACAGCCACTTTTTTCCGAAACTATAAGAGCTATACTGTTGAAACTTGGTGAGTAAATGTATTCTGTGAACCGCATTAAGATTTTCACACAAAAATAGAAAAAAAAACAATAAATTTTGGGGGTTCCCCATACTTAGAACTAAAACTCAAAAATGTTTTTTTCATCAAACCCATACGTGTGGGGTATTTATGGATAGGTCTTCAAAAATGATATTGAGGTTTCTAATATGTTTCTAATATCATTTTTTTCTAAAGTGAATAGTTTGCGCGAGAGACACTTCCAAAGTGGTAAAATGTGTGCCCCCCCCCCTGTAACTTCTAAAATAAGAGAATGATAAAACTAAAAAAATATATGATGTACATACCATGAAAACTTCCAACGAAAATTGGTTTGAATGAGATCTAGTAAGTAGTTTTTTTTTAATACGTCATAAATCGTAAACCGCAAAAAACATTGATCAAAGTTACAACGAACTACAAGAACTTTTATATTATGTTACTTGCTGCTACGGAACCTTTCATGGGCGAGCCCGACTCGCACTTGGCCGCTTTTTTCATGATAGAAATCGCCTAAGACCCCCTCTATATAGAAATTTAACTTCAAAAAGAATCATCAAAATCGGACCACCCTGTGCCGATTGCTGCATGATCATACTTAAAAAAAAATGTACGTGTCGAATTGAGAACCTCCTCCTTTTTGTTCGTTAAAAACCAGGAACTCTCAAGCGCATTTAGTTATAGTGTTTGTCTCGGTCTAGTTGAAATATGTAGGGTAGATGCAGTGATGCTAGATTAGTGCATGCGGAGACACGATTTTAGCGCCCCCCCCCCCTCGCGCCCTAGGCTGCAGCCTAATTAGCCTAAGGGTTAATCAGGGCCTGGGAGCAGCCGTATGGTGTCTCTGTTTATAAGAAGATAGGCCCCTTTTAAATATCTACAGTCTCATTCCCATTGCATTGCACTTCTGAGCCACAAAATTACAAATCGCATTGCACGCAGGCTTGACGACTTTCAGACTCCCGAACAAGCAGGATTCCGAAAAGACTGCAGTACTACAGACAACATACACCACGGCATATTACATAAATATATTACACAAAAGATAAAGGAGTGCCACTATGTGTTGCTATGTGGACTATGACAAAATCTAGGGAGTCTATCGAGACTTGAACAGTACTAAATTATTTTTAGCGATGCCGGATCGACTACCGGTATACCGATACGCCTTATGAGGTGTTAAAGTGTCTTTACCATCTACCGCCATATCCCCGTCAAAGTACACGACACAACTAATCCCATCCAACTGACGAATGGCGAGTACATCACAAATACCTGCGATATGCCGTTTATACATAGTCATCATGACGGGTTTCCCATGAGGAACTTGATTTAAGATCGATGCACAATATGTAACATGGACGAGACGGGGACGGGACGAGACGTGAAGTTTTGGAACACATAAATAAAATCATAACGAATGTCCAGTCCATGTCACACATGTCACACTGGGTGCTTAGTGCGAGTTTTACTTGACATAATGGGCTCGCAAAGTAAATGCGATTTGGCTAAAAGTGTGAGAACGAAGCAGAGCCATCTAGCGGCAGTGAAAAGAAAAAACATAAAAGTGTGGTTTTATGAAACCACGATGCAAGTAAAACTTTTTTTCGGTTTGTAGCCATTTAACTAAAAATTTTTAGAAAATTATTCGATTTAGGGTATTAAAATTGTGTTTTTAATCTTACTTTGAAAAATGAGAATGATAATGGGAAACCAATAGTAGACAAAATATTCAATTTTAAAATTTAATTTCAATTTGCATATTAAAGTACGGAATACATAATTATTAATACAATCATTTAGATGATAGACGCATATTAAAAACTAAGAGCAATATTTATTTAAATCATTGGATCTTCATTATTATTCTTACTCCAGGGCTTGCTGTAATGTGACATGCGATAGATGGACGAAAAATTTTGGGGCGATAGAATAAAAGTTTCACTTTAAAAAGCTTATTTATTTTACCTCAAAAACTTTGGCATTTTAAATGTAATTTTTTTAGTGATTAGTCGACTGAAATCGAAATTTTTTCTTTGTAAAAATATAATAACCAAAGAGTTAGGCTAAAATGATTCTATCCAAGGTGATGAAATTTTTATTTTTAAATATTCTGACGTTTGTATCTGTCAAAAGAACTCTGAAGTTAAGACGTCAAGTCAAGGATCAAGTGACTCAAGTCTACTGAAAGTAAATAAATACAAAAACTTGAAAAGGTTAGAAAACGAGGCTTCCTTTCACTTATTACTTTTTCGTAACCTGTTTCCTTTTTCATTCATCGCGTAGTTATTAAAATCCTGGAATATTCTTTGACTTTCCGAAAGCCATAATAGTGAGGCGCCAACTATAATATTTTCCAAAATGCCTACAGAGAAAGAATTAAGTTTTACCGGCAACGATCCAGGAGCAGTCAAGTATGGAAACTTTATTAACTACTATTCTTTCCATAGCACAAAAGAAAGAACAGAAAGCTTACACCCTTCTATGTTTCCAATAGCCCCCTCCGATGAGCCAATCCTATGCTTGGATATCGGTTGTAATACTGGAGAACTAACGAACGAATTATACCAATACTTGAAATTGTTTGTTTATCCAAAATCTGATTTAAAAATATTAGGAGTGGATATTGATCCAACTTTAATCGAAAGAGGTACACAACTAAACCATAACCCAAATATCTCATATATTACATTAAATATTATGTGTACAAAAGATCAACAAAAAATAACACAATATCTAATCTCTAATGAAAAAGAGAAATTTGATATTATTTTCTGTTTCTCGGTTACTATGTGGATACACATTAACAATGGTGATGATGGGCTACAAGAATTCCTAAAATATATTAAATCTCTCACAAAATCAATCATAATAGAGCCGCAGCCATGGAAATGTTACAGAAACGCTCAAAGAAGAGTGAAGAAAAGTGGGGGTAATTTCCCACTTTACTCACAACTTAAAATAAGAGGAGATGTTAATAAAGCTATTGAACAGAATATTTTATTGGGCAATAATACCATCAAAGTTTATGAATCTCCAAATTCATCCTGGGACCGAAGGATACAAAGTTTTCATATATCACCAAATGTGACAAGTTAATGTTGACATTTATCTATAAATTAATTAAAGGATAATTTATATATTAAGTTATCATAATTTTATTAAAATTATGAAATTTTTCTTGGTTTTTTTTCTTTGTAACTAATCAGTCATGGACTTAGTCCAACTTCCAACTAGTCCAACTTAGATGATTTTATTAAGTGTGTTGGGCAAGTATTGCACATATTACTTTAAAACTTGCCTGATAAATGCAAATTTTAAATAGGTACAATATAGGCTACTTTCATGGAAAAATTTGCCAAGTAAACGCAATTTTGTTGTTTAATGACAAATAAGTTACGTAAGCATAATATACTGCCACTTTAGGTCAAAACTTAGAACTTTTGGCCAATAGACTTATAAATTAACAACTATAAAGTCCACAGCTAAAACTACCAGATGATGCTAATATCATAGCCATGACCAAAGGATATGACGGTCTCAAGCAGTTCTAATAAAAATGCCGTAAGTGTGGTTACACTTTAGGTGAAAACTACATTTTCTTCGAGTCCATCATGACTAGCTAATTATAAATTTTATTAAGCAAAAATAAAATTTGCGAATGATTATAAGTGTTATCATATGGAAACAAAAAAACAAACAATCTAATCATAAAGTTACATTTATTTTATTAAATCACAATCAAGACTACATAAAACAAAATTATCATCTCAAACTGCCCATACAATGACAACGCCATCTGGCGGCATTTAAATGAATCCCGCTAGTTTACAGTTTAGACAATTTTTTCATACAAGAATACATACAAACATTACTTTTAGATTCGATCCAACCAATTCATAATCATTTAAATAATCAAGTCAATTATACATTTAAACAAGCTTACAATATGTTTTTATGAAGAGCTTTTGCATTGATTTCAAAAAACTTATAGCATATTATTATTATGCTTAAAACTGTTATGTACATAAATTTTGCTCTGCTCCATGACACTTTTTTGTGTTTATGAAGCAACTTCTTCATTGCTTGACTCAAATTCTAACTTTACATCATTACCAATACCATCTGCTTCCATTTCGGACTCTGGAGCATTAAGCATATTGAGTGTAACCTGAAACAAAAAAAGCAAATTTCTAATTGAACACCATACATGCATGCTGCTCTTATAATAATTATACCTTATGCCACAAAATAGAACAAACAGAAGTATAATACACATTGTGCTCGCTCAACCAACAGCACACATACAACACCATTCACAGATACATTGCTCAAGGATACTTTTGTGCTAATGTAAATTTATTATTTTGGTACCTATAGAAGGTTCATAAGCTAGCCAAAAAGACACAAAAATATTCTCATATACTTTTATGGGATTTCCAATTTTTTTTTAATGGAAATAGCCAGCAAACAAGCTGATGATCCACCTGATGGTAAGTGGCTATTGTCACTCTATGGACTTCAGCAACATCAAAGGCATCACTGATGCGTTGCCAGCCAAGAAAGAAAGAAGAAAATTCGTTTATTTGTAGTGTTTACCTGGCCTGTGTTGTTACTGGGTGCAGCTGGTCGATCATCAGCTGCTTTTCTTTTGACTGGAGTTTTTGCTTGGCTGCTGGGAAAATTTAATTTAAACTAGTTAATTAAATTTTGATCAACTTGCAAGAAGTCATGTGAGATGTGACTTTATAATAATAATAGTCTTAGATGGACATTATGAAAAAATAATGTTGTAGTTAAAACCAATATATGTACTTCATTATAAGTAGTTAACTAGCATGTGTGCAACTATTTAAATTTATCTACACTAATATAATAAAGCTGAAAAATTTGTTGCTTTGAACACGCTAATCTGACTTGTTTTTTATACACAATAGATTTGATGTTGGTTACGAAATTAAGATAAGTTCTATTTATTAACATTTTGATAACTTTATGAATAAATTGATGTATCTATAAACCTAGACTGCTGCTCAGCCATTGGATGCAACATCATAGTCATCTCAGCTAATTTATTGAAGGCAGCACCTGCCTCTGTAAATATTTCTCCAACCTGAAATATCAAAATAATATACATTTCAAAAATGGTTATGATCTGAATAAAACTAGTTGTTATAATACAATATAATACACTGTGTATTCATACAATAACTTTCATGATGGAACATGAATAAAGGCCTCTTTGCTATTTTTTAACCAACTTCAAAAAAGGAGGAGATATTCAATTAGACTGTATTTTTTTTATGTTTGTTACCTCAGAACTTATGACTGGGTGAACCGATTTTGATTATTTTTAATCAAAAGCTGTTGCCTGTCATGATGTCCCACTTAAATTTGAGCTAGATCTGACGAGCAGTTTTTGAGTTATTTTGAAGTATATTTGAATGGCAAGTGATTACTTCTTTGGTGTTTGTTAATTACTTGTTTATGACGTCATTAGTTTTACTGGTGACTATGAGTGTCAGTGAGCACTTGGTTTGTCCGCTGGTTAGTCGGCTATTTGCATAAAAAATAATCCTACATCCTCAATGAGGTTTTATGGCTATTCTTACTCAGTGTATGTCGCTTCTTGAACCATTAACTAACTTCTTTTAATGATGAACTGTTATTACATGTGTCTCTAATTGAAAAACAGAAACTAATAATAATTTATCAACCATTGAGTGGTCACCTAACATATTTAATAGCATAACTCCTATCCATCATCAAACGACCATTCATGAGCAGGTCATCATTCATCTTTTCATCAGAATATTTTTCAGTAGATCGTCAGTAGACTATAAAATTACTATATTGCGGGCGGGCGTCTTCTAGTCAAGAATGAACTAAAATAGTGTGCAAAGACAACTAACTTCATCGCCACTTGAGTTGAGTTGAGCCACCAGTTGAATGTAAATATTATAGAAAATATATTCCATTATTTCAATAAAGCTTATGTACTATTATTTCTTCTGTACTAAAGCTAGCTTTTAATGTCGAATTGACTTGTAGTTTAAACTGTATACCATACCTTGGCTGCAGAATTATTCATGATTTTGCAAGAATATTCGAAAGTCTAGAAGAAAATAATGGATAAGAGCGTGCACATCGATATCTTTGTCTGAAAATGTTTCTGCATTAGTGCATTACAATACAATTAATAATTGATATTAATACAATACAAACACAATAAAAAAAATATTCGAAATTTTGAAATGTCAAAAATCAAAATGCCAGTAGAGATGTGTCAATGTCAACTCGACTTACTAGTTCGAGTTAACTCGAGTTGTGCTTATTTCGAGTTAACTCGAATTAAATCTCGTGTTTGGGCTGGCAGTAAATGAAGGAGCAAAAGAGAATATACAATCACAATTTTATTAATATTGCAGATTTGACGTTTGAGGTTATGTTATGTTATCCTTAAATTTAAATTAGCGGTTAGCAGTTGTTATTGTTTGTTCTTGTTGTTAAGTACCTACTATATTTTTATCAATGCCACGATGCCGGGACCTAAGAGAAAATTTCTTATTTGGGACGTATTTGAATCGCCCGTGAGTGGATTATGACTGAAACCAAAAAAAATGGTTGTCTGTAAAGTCGGTTTACGGACGGTAGTTTAACGTGACAACGTCATGACAAAGCTCCGCTCCGCTCCGCCCCGCTCAACTACGATCGCCTACGGCTCGCCTACTGCATCGGCTACGATACGCCGATCGTGCCTCTCTCTCGCTTTTGCCGCTCTCTCGCTCGCGGAACGCTATATTTTTTCGTGCATGCGCTCAGCGTTCATCATTTTAATAGACGTTATCACGTGAATAAATGAGTAATAACTCTAATGATATAAGTATAAAATATATATTGTAAACTTTAAAAACCTTTTTATTTCAATCCTACCTACAAAGTTCAGTAATGATAATTTGTACTAACAGAGTTGGATGGAAGAACAAATATGTAAAAAAGTAATTTGTAACAAATCATACACTCAGTTTATTCCTGCTAACTCGAGCTGTGTAACTCGAATTCAATTCGAGTTACCTGAATTTCAACTCGAGTTTACTCGAGTCGTGTTTTATCCGAGTTGGCACATCTCTAAAATAGACCATAGGCAAAACAAAATATTTATGACCGGCCACAGATTAAATATAGATTTACTACACTTTAGATGACTAGTTCTAAATGTATCAAACTCTCTGTGGATTTGTCAATGTCGTTGTTACGAACTGTCAATTTCAATGTACCGTATCGTATCTGTCATTTCTTTCTGTCAGATAAGTTGTCTCGCTCGCCTCGTCTCGTTATGTACACAGGAATTGAATTTTTTATTTTGAAAAATAGCTAAAAATTTGAGTGTTTACCGTGGGTTGTAGTCATAAAAGTTGAATATTGTCCGAGAAAGCGTAAAAGACTAACTGCTCTTAACTGTTGCGATTTTTTTCTATCTACCCAACCCATATCTTACTGAGGGATAACAACATACAATACAAGGAATTAAATACTTTGGTGTGTTTTGGCCTTAAAAATAATAACCCATTATTGTTATTACACATACCAGTTGTGAAAATCATGCACCTACCGAGATTTCCTCATCCTAATTATATTCCACACCAAAATCAATGGAGACCACATGGGCCCAGATATGGTCTAGTACGGCCAATGCAGTATAACAATAATCAAAATGGACGTATTTACCCAAATAATAATGAAGAGCATTGGTGTGAAACATGTGATAGAGGATTTAGAACCTTAGAATTACTTTCAAGCCACAAACAACAACATCAGGTACAGTACTGCATTGATTGTTAATAATTATTAACAATCAATTATTTTCAGTTTTAGAAGTAATATGGTTGTATTTCATCTATTTGGACATTATTATCATTTAAAATATATAAGTGTGCGTTGTTAAAGTCAATCCCAGGTGCTGAATTTGTGGTGAACCAAATTGAACAAACTAGGATGTTCTTTGAGTACCAGCTCCACCTTCAACATTAAATTATTGATTGTTTCTAAACCTATGGTCTTTTCCAATGTTCTTAAAAAATGTAATTAAACATTGAACTATAGATGCTTTTTTTCCATCATTTCATACAACTTTTGTAACTTTTCAGAAATGCAATATTGATGGTTGTCAGTTTATCGCTCACCCTAAAGTAGTAACAAAGCACATACAAATGCAACATTCTACCGGCTTGTATAAGAAAATCGCAAAGCTAAATAACCCAGAAGAGATACAAAAATGGAGAGAGGAAAGAAAAAAAAGATATCCAACAAAAGAAAACATAGAAAAAAGAAATGCTGAAATCAAAGAAAAAATTGATAGAGGTGAAAAAATGGGTATGAGGAGCCACAAGGATAAGTTTAATGGAAGAGGTATGTTAAGTTACATCTGTTCAGTAGTCATTGTTTACTTGATAATGCTATAGATGTATACTCCATGCGATTTGCAGCCGAAACAAATATAAACAAACAATTAAAATCGTTTTCTAGTATTTTCACCAATTGACTTGAATTTGTACACCAAATGTGTTTTATTTAGACAAACTACTCACTAAAACAAAATAGTACCTACATTATGTTAAAAGTTTCAAACCGCTTCTTGGAAATAAGATTGTCATTGCAAAGTGTTTGAATGATGACAGTGTTATTTAATTTTGTTTGTTGTATTTATTTAAAAATTCACAAATACCTTAATGAGTAGTTTGTCTAAATAAAACGCATTTAGTGTACAAATTCATGTCAGTTGGTAAAAAATCCAAAAAACGATTTTAATGGTTTGTTTACATTTGTTTCGGCTGCAAATCGCATGGAGTATAGTATATCACTTGGTGCCTAAAATTATTGCAAGAACATACAATAAGCAAGAAGAACATCCTATCTTTATTATTACTTATATAAGTGATATTTTTACATTGAGGGAATGTTGTCTTTAATATGCTAATTAGTGTAAATGTGAAATCATTCACAAGTTTGTTTTTTAAAATGTGTCCAGATTATCTCAGTTATAAATCTATCATAGGTAAAATTAACATCAATAAATTCTTGCCCTAATTCTTTAGTAATACATTTTGCCCATAATTAACATATGAGCATCTTAAAAATCTTAATTATACATTTCTTATTTTTCAGAACAAGGTATGAAAAGGAAATGGAGTCAAGATAATAACAGAAAAAATGTCAAGAGAAGATTTCAAGGAAACAGGTCTTTTACTGAGGTTAATAAGAAGGTAGCTGGCAATAATGATAAGAAAACTAAGGAATCTAATGATAATAAGAAAATAATACTATCACAGAAAGAAACCAAAATTATTCCTGCAAAAGATGATTCAAAAACCTTAAAACCATTCACTGGAATCCTGAATTTAATAGATGACGTAGACATTAATGATGTTGAGGATGACATGAAAATTAGTGATTCAATAGAAGATGACGAATATAATGTAATGGATGAAATTAAGGATACAAATAATTCAAACAGTACTGAACCAGTTATATGTGGTGCTCTGTCATCACTAATATGTAACTATGAATCTTCTGATGAGGAAACAGCTCAAAATAGTACACAGTTGCAAGTTAGTAGTGAAAACTTGAAAATAAAAAATACTACTGAACCAAGTGTTGCAGCAAAACCACATGATTGTCCAAGTCCGAAGAGCAAAGTGGATATTCAAAACAATCCAGAGAATAGTGGTGATGACAGTGGACCAGAGGAAGCAGAAATAGTTAAAGCTAATGATATTGTAAGTAATACTGACATGCAAATTGGTCATAATGAGAATCCATGTAAATTGGAATCTAAAAAAGCTGCACTAGCAGAAAAAGAAGAGAAAAAGAATAGAACTAAACATACAAGGAACAATGAAAAGAAATTTAAACCAAAATTGCCATCTACACTTCTAGAAAAACTTTTACGAAATGAAATACGCCAAGAACGAAACATTGTCTTGCAATGCATCAGATATATTATCAAAAATAATTATTTTGAAAAAGAACCTTCAACCTAATGAAAATTCAAGTAATATAATTGAATATTAAATAATTTTTATGTCATCAGTAATTTTATTTAATTCTATCTTATAACTTATATTTTCTGACTTAATAGCCAGTAGCTAAAGAAAAGGCCATTTAAATACTTTGCGGGCCATTGTGTCAATACTATCAGTTATAAATCCAAACAGGCGCGCGCATATGAAATAGGTAATAATTTATTTTTCAAGAATCGTTTACCACATCAGGTTGTACTTTTCTTTTTAAAGTTAATTTAATAGTTATCACTTATTCTCATCGTCAGATTTAAGTTAGTACTGATTAGAATTGAACTGGACTAGACTAAAAATAGTTGCAAACGCGTTTCCATACTTTCCATAAACGAGTCCCTCCCCAGACCCCTCTTTCCCACTGGGCACGTGCCCAGGGCCCCGTGATCAAGGGGGCCCCCTAGTTCCTGCCAGATCACTAAACGATTACCGATATTTATTACCGAAAAACTTTTTAATTCGAATAAATCGAACCTAAAGTACTGACTAGAATACCAATTTGCTTATTACTTTTTGCATGCGCAAAGCTACTCTATTCTCGCCCAAAAATTAGGATTTCCGATTTCAGCATGCTTAGAGAAATCAATAAAAATAAATCTAGAAGCTTGCTTATCTACTTTCTTTGTTTATACTAACATAAAAATAATGCTCTGTCAAAGTCATGGGGGGGGGTCATTTTTTACTGAACCAATGGGAACATGTGGCGCCCTAGGCCGTCGCACCACCTCCCGACCCCCCCTCCCTCCCCGCTGACGCCTCTGCAAATATGCCCAGGGCCTCCAATGGGTTAAAGACGGCCTTGTCCCTCCCTACAGTTGCGTAGTCGTGGCGAGGAGCCGCAGACACCTTTCAGCCTCTTTCGCGGTCGACGAGCGCAGAGCCGCAGACATCATAGAAACCATTGGATAGTTTTTTGTAAAAGTACACTCCTGAACATACACCCGCAATGCTTGAGGTGTATTTATACTTCCATTGATGAAATTATAGATGGTATACATACATGTTGGAATAAGTAACTTCGAGTAGTCCTTGAAGTAGTCCTTTTAGGTCAAGTAGACTTTTAATGAACCTGCCTGCTAGGAAGTAAAAGTCGATGCATACGTAACATGACGGGGCATAAATATTCGTGTTTGCCTCCGTGACGTACGCGCTATCGTTTACATTTTCTGTGAAACGATATTTCCAAAACTTCACGTTCCGTTGCGTCCCCGTCCCGTCCGCGTTACGTATGCATCGACCTTTACTCAGTTGGGGCACACAAGTATTCAGTATTCACCCACAGGCGATTTGTGAATGACACCTGCGATACGGTATCCTAATGCAAGGGTGTGTCATAAACGTTTGCAAAATAAAAGACATGTTTAACATATTTTATTTATTTTTGTCAAGATCTACGACTGTGCAGGCGCAGCAGCGGCAGCAGGCGCGGCCGTGGTGGCGGCAGCCTCCTCCCGAATGCGGTCCTTCTTTAGGATTCCCATGAACGCAGCCTTGTCAGCCGGCGTCTGGAAGCGACCGTGACCAAACTTGGATGACGTGTCAATGAACTTCAGGTTGATCTTCTCAAGTGCTGCCCTCTTGGTGTGAACGCGCAGTGACTGAAATACAAGGCAGGTAAATTAGAATTATGATCCAATAAAATAACCCTTTTCAATCATGTAACTGGATATAAGTGTCATTGAAAGGTATTTAATAAGACAAATTTTAATTAGAACCTGGCACACAACAGAATTCATAATTTAACAATTATTGTCAAAACTTCCCCAACAAATGCAGACCTGGATCAACTTTATCTATACCAGAATATCTATATCTATATAATTAATAATGTTACAGTTTACAGAAAAATCTAATTTAGGTAAATAATAATTCTCTTACTTTTCTTAGGGTAATAACACGCTTCTTAGGTCCCATGCAGCAACCCTTGATCATCACAAAGTCATTGTTAACTTCACCATAGTGAGGGAAACCACCCATTGGTGTAATCGACTTCTCTGACAAGTCATATTCAGTAGATGCATTGTTCTTGATCACCTTGCCATCCTTGGTGTGGATTCCTAATAAAAAAAAAATGTAAATAAAATTTTACCATTCTATCGATAGAACTAAAAAAAATTACAATTATGTTATTGATATTAATAATAAATGATTACATATTTTTCTTACCTTGGCCAATTCTGTAAATCTTCTTGTTCATTTCAGTACGGTGGTGGTAGCCCTTTTGACCAGCACGGGCCACAGTGAAAGACACTCTTGAAGGATGCCACGCTCCAATACAAGCAACCTTTCTCAGACCCTTGTGAGTCTTACGGGGCAATTTCTTTGTGTGCCAACGTGATGTTACACCTAGAATGTAATAAACACAGTTATCACCATACAAATACTGTACTAAGGAGCGAAGTAAGTAACCATTAGTGACCGAGTTGGAGTGTTACATGCCATTTTTAATTTATCTAAAATAAAAATTTTAAAGAATTCAAATACCTTTGTATCCCTTTCCTTTGGTTACACCGATGCAGTCAATCATCTCATCCTGAGCAAAGACAGAATCTACTGGAATGGGCTTCTCAAGATGTTCCCTAGCCCATTTAACCTTGTCCTCAATGGTGCCTCCATTGACTTGGATCTCCATGATGTGGGCTTTCTTTTGACGCTGCTTCAACAGCTTCATTTGGGTGTGGGCAATGACCCTAACCACACTACAGTAGCGGATCATCTTTTTGAAGTCCTTCTCAATGGATTTACGACCAAGCTCATCTTGCCATTTCTTGCTTGACTTGGTGAATGCCTTCTTCTTGCATTTGTACCTAATCAATTACAATTTCAGACTACAGCTGCAAGAAAACACCACATGGTCTCTTCAGTGAGCGGAGACCATATGGCAAGTATATGCACATGGCATATAAACATAAAACCCTCGTCTTTTGAGAGGAGAGCTGTTTTAGATAAATTAGTACATTTCAGGGGAACAAGTTAAAATATGAGCAAAATAAACATTTTAGTATTTAACTATATATATGATTAAAATATCAACATACCAGTTCTTGTAGAAGCGGCGTCTGCAGTCTTCGGACATGTGCTCAGCCCATACAGTAAGGAGCGCGCGGAGGCCATGAGGTGTCTCAATATAACCAACAACACCCACACAGACCATCGGTGGGGTTTCAATTATGGTTACAGCCTCCACAATTTCCTTCTTGTTGATCTCTGAAATATGCAAAACATACATTAGAAAATGCGGAAGCACTTTAGAACAGGGAATTACGCCAATTTCGATGAATTTTTTTTTTGGAGGGGGAGGGAGGGGTATACAACACGTTTTTAAATACCGCAATCTACGCAAACTTTTAGTTTTCGAGAAAAAAAATTTTGAAAAAAAAAACTTGGGTGTTAATTTATCAAGCTATTTCAGTGTTTATTGATCATATAGTTATAAAGGATTCGCTCCTGATTACAACGATACCACTCGCAACTCTCAGCGACGCACCATTTCCGAGAAAATGGAAAATAACTTTTTTAACCTCAGTACAAAAATATGGCTATATTCAAAATTAAAAGCCAGAAATGACAAAAAGGTATATAACTGTTGTATTAGTCACAGATACTATGTGACTTAATCTACTCTAGTAACGCCGTAATAAGACTACGTCACAGATGTAGACGGAACCCCGCTTCGCGGGGTTCCTATTTTTCTCGTAAATAAAATCAGACAACCATAACCTAACCTATCTTTATTTCGATTTAAGTTCAGTTTTTTTTTCATGGCGGGGTGCTTTGCCATAGATGTCGACGGAACCCCGCTTCGCGGGGTTCCTATTTTTCTCGTAAACAAAATCAGGCAACCATAACCTAACCTATCCTTATTTCGATTTAAGTTCAGTTGTTTTTTCATGGCGGGGGGCTTTGTCATAGATGTCGACGGAACCCCGCTTCGCGGGGTTCCTATTTTTCTCGTAAATAAAATCAGGCAACCATAACCTAACCTATCCTTACTTCGATTTAAGTTCAGTTGTTTTTTCATGACGGGGGGCTTTGCCATAGATGTCGACGGAACCCCGCTTCGCGGGGTTTCCTATTTTTTCGTAAAAAAATCAAACAACCATAATCTAAAATATCCTAATTGACGGAAAACCCGTTGAATTCACATGACATTCAAGATGGCTGTCGAGTTTTTGACGTAACAAGTTATAAATGTAAGCAAATAATTGGGAATAATTTGATACTTTAAAAATTCATATCTCATAAACTACTAATTTGCGTAAAGTGAAACTTTGGTGATCAACATTTAATAATATAATCTACCGAAAAAAATATATTTGAACTATCTTTTCGACATTCCCTGTTCTAAAGCTGAGCCGAAAATGCAATGACATTCCTTGACACATTGATTTAAAGAAAACAAGTAAGATTGCGATACTCACTTGAACCAGGACGGTCAGGCTCACGAACAACGTGGGTCATACCAGCCTTGTAGCCGATGAAAGCCGTGAGATGTACGGGCTTGCTGGGGTCATCTTTGGGGAATGCCTTCACCTTACCACGATGACGGCGGGACCTCTTCTTGGGATAGAATCCCATGGACCCATGACGGGGCGCGGAGAACTTCCTATGCGACTGAAAAGAGAACCATATGTTACTATCGAACGGATATTTTGTAACGTTACCTACTTCAGCAGATTAAAATGAATCAGTCCGCCCTAGAATAATCTTCACATAGAATCAGGTTCTAACCGTATTAATATAATTCTAGTTTTATCATCATTTTCAGAGTTTAAAATTAAAAATAAGCGCCACAATGCCCGCAACATATCCCTCCCCATATTTAAAACACTTATTTCATATAATTTGTGAAAGGATTTCAAGAATAATTATAAATTAACAATTAATGTGACCACGTTACTAACCATATCGATTGATAGTCGCGACAAAAATGGCAGAGACAGAGAAAAGAAAGTGGAGAAGACAGAAGTTTGTCCAAGTTTGACAGCCAGCACAGGCTAATAATAATTTAATGCACAGACTAGGTAGAGATCAAAAACTTTATATATAAACTGGACCTCAAGCTTCGAAGAGGTACCTGAAGATGGATCAAGTGACATTGAATGAATGTTTTTCTATGGTGTTATATATATAGTCCCAGGATATATTGTATTCGATTGGGTTCAAATTTCGTACATGGGCTTATTAATATCTCATCAAAAACATAAATGTGAAATGAGAGCCAATTTAAAAAAAAAGAATTGAGATCTAAATGGATGCCAAGTTCTGTGTGGAAAAGCCTAAAATTTTAGTCACAAGAACATGTAATTCAAGCTCTACATTTGATTTGGTTATTTTTCACGTACCTACCTATGCTATATTATAATAATTGTTAAGTCTGTATGTTTGATATTGTAATATATGTTACTTTTCTAAAATTTGGTTTTTTGGTTGCTGAATAATGAAAACTAGCCAAGTCAAATGTAAAGCTTGAATTACATGTTTTTGTGACTAAAATTTTAGGCTTTTCTACACAGAACTCGCACCTATTTAGATCTCAATTCTTTTTTTTAAGTGAACTTCTTTAGCATCGTTGACATTTGAAAGTCGATGAAACGAAAAAGGGACCGTAAAAAGAGACAGACACATAAATTCATAAGATTGAACGTGGGAAAAAATGAGCTAGGATGCATTATACAGTGTTTCTTATGTTCGTGTTACTTTAAAAAGTACTAAGTTGTATTCATAGATGGCGCGAGCAACAAGATAGCAGATTCGTTTTATTGCTGGATAGATGGCACTAGCTGATCATTTTACTCTTCATATTATGTTAAGAGATGGCGTTACAGCGGCGAACAGTACTAAATAAAAATAAAGTGCTGTTTTATTTTTATTTAGTACAAAATAGTTTTTGAAAGATAATTAAAACTGATGCACGTTATTAGATAAATACCTTTACTTTTGAAGGTTCCACTTCTACCACGTGTGAATTGCACACATTTTAATTAGTATTTTTTAATGATTTAATGTATAGAATTTTTCAAATTAGGACTATAATCAATATCACGTGATCCATCTTCACGGACCTCATCATAGATTGGGATCAAGTTGTACACATTTCAATTTAACTTCTCATAAATTATGGAAAATTAAATATTAATAATAATAATAAAGCCTTCTTTATTGATCCCATATTAAAGTAGTTTACAATAAATATAACTTAGCAAAACAAAAACTGTAGATGAGTGTTTGTACTAATTAAGACTTGTGACTATATTTAGTTGATTAGTAATTTATAATATTATTTGATATGGGTCCCATCTTGGGTATAGGCCTCCTCCATTATTTTCCAGATTATTCGGTTCTTCCCTGCTTCCATCCATTTTTTTCCCGCTACTTTTGTGATATCATCAGTCCATCTTGTGTTAGGTCTACCAACTTTTCTTTTACCTCCTGGTCCTTTCCATTTTGTAACATTTAGAGTCCATCTGTTGTCGGTGGTACGAGATATATGCCCTGCCCATTGCCATTTCATTTTTAATGCATGTTTTAAAACATGCATTAAAAATGGAAAATTAAATAATTAAAGGAAATTAATGAATAATAATAAGCTCAACATTTCACGGCCCGAGAATTACTTACTGTCAGATTAGTAAGTATGTTCACATGGACCAGGGGAGTCTGGGATTATAGATATAAATGTATCACCATAGAAAATTATTATTCATCCAATGTCACGTGATACATCTTCAGGTACTTCTTTGAAGCTTGGTTATAGTACAACTACTATAACTAAAGTTCTTGCGGTTAACTCATAAGTCACAGAGTACTTTTGCCATAAGTCATGACAGCTGTCAAAATCACTGAATATCACTAAAGTCACGTGATAAAATTTATGTTTAGGGATAAAATTCAGAATTAGGAAGATTTTTAGCATTTCAATCACGTTCTGCTTTAGGTCAAGGTTTTAATTTACTATTTCCCGGTAGACTAAGGTCCCTAGGATCATAACATTAAGGTTTCTAGTATTCTTTGCATGTATTGTTGACTGCTAGGAGTAAGATGGCGGGTCCAATGGAAAGAATACAAGTATTGGATGATATAGAAAAGGATATAATTACATGTCTTCAGTGTGCTGGTAAATGCAAAATTTCATAGTAAATAAATTAATACTGTAATATGTTAATACCTACAGTAGGAGATATTATAATTTTTATATTTTTCTGGTTTCTTTTAGCTCAAGCCCTTATAGAATTGGGAAAAGAAAAATCAAGCCAAAAACAGGCTGAGAGTAACACTACACAATTTTTAAGAACCCTTAGCCAAGTGGAGTCAAAGCTAAGTGATCAAATAAACTATTTAACTCAGTTTTCCACTGGCCAACCTCATGAGGGTTCTGGGTATGCATCCCAAAAAGTGCTACAAATGGCCTGGCACAGACTGGAACATGTTCGCTCGTGGGTTAACGAGCTGGATAGACTGAAGACATCTCACCTGGCAACAGCAACTCGCTCTGGTCCGAGTAGTGTTTCTAATGGCAATATGACTTCTTCTGGGACTAGTACCTAGTATTTCACCTTACCACACCTTCGCTTGAACTAATTATGACGTGTTTAATGTGAAGACTATGAAGGTGTGATGAATAAAAGTGAAAAGTGGCAGTGGACATTATAGCTTAGTTCTTTTAGAGCGCTTTCACACGAACGGCACTTTGCAGTCGAGAGTGCCAACTGCAAACGTCGACGCTTGCAGTCGACCACCGACTGCAAACGTCGACGTTTGCAGTTGGGACTCTCGACTGCAAAGTGCCGTTCGTGTGTAAGAGCGCTTAAAGTTGTGTGTAGTGGTATAATTATGGATAACCATTTCTAGATATAGTTAATAGTTTATGTACTCATTATAAGTCGGCAACACTTGCTGCAATAGAGCATTGGGCTTACAATCTTTTAAATATTGTATCATTATGTTACAGGAAATGCATGGTGTTCATACTTCACTTTGTTTCTTAGATTTGGCAATACTTAATTATGACATATTCGTAGTTGTAATATTATGTATATGTAAGTAAATATACTTAACTAATAACAAACCACTTGTTTAATAAAACAAGTGGTTTGTTATTATTAAACTAAAACTCATTTCAGAAATAATATTAATTTTAGAAATTAGTGGGATTGATTGGGAGGCACCTTTGAGCATGTTTGTTTACCGACATGGTTTGGCTTGCCACGTGGTCGCAGCATTTGGTCTCCACTTGCTCTGTCGCAGGTCGAGGAAGCTGCTTGACCCGCGGCTGCTTCAAATGGATATGCGGCTTAAAAAGTCTTGGTAGCTGTTAATTGTGAGGTCTTACTGTAACTAATTGTATGATCTGCAGTGTATTTAAAATATTTATATGCCTTCCTCTACCTAGTATATAGTGGCTACATGCTGTACTTAGAAAGTGGTTAGCAGTTTAGCACCATATTTCATTAGGATTGTTATATTTGCTTGAAGACTTACCATCAGTTGTAAGATGGATTACTAATGTTTACTAATATTGGTAAGATTTCTTAAGCACATCTTTAGGAGAGCATATTAAGCAATCTGTCCAGAAATCATAGCTGTTAACATCAGGTAGCAGTAATTGGCTGACGCTTACCAACCAAGGCAAACATAGGCAGTGGTTTAGGTTTAGGTATCAGGTGTTAATTTGCGGAAATCCATTGTTATTAAGTTAGTATAAATAAATAAATTAATAAACAAATAAATAAGTTAATGATTGACCACAATCCCACCTGTAAGTGGAGATGTGGTCCAGGATGGTGAGCGCACTAACTTAATAAAAGTCTATTCACTCTTTTCTTGAAGACATCCACGTCATAGGTGGGCGGGATCCAGACGCAGGCAAGCTATTCTTATCCTTCGCGGTGCGCATAATGAATGACGACGCAAACTGCATCGTCTGTACCGGTGGGATGTTCACCACAAAGGGTGGATACCCGCCGTCTGTCGTGTCGTTTGATGGAGGAACGGGGAATTAATTAAAATAATGCCTGCGCACACTCTCCAAAATGTGCCCTTTAGAAAACCGAGAGGCTGGCTACTCTGCACCTGTGCTCGAGACTTTGCAGACTTTTAACCAGATCTGAGTCACCAATGAGGCTCTTCGCACGCGACTCCATCGAATCCACAGCAGAAAGGTGACATTTGGCTGCACCTGCCCAGCATTAGTATTACTCGTAGTCCGCAACAATCCGCGGTTAACATGTATGATGGTATATATTTTAAGACATGTGTGATGTGTGGCACCTGCTTCCCTTCCACAACGGAAACATGCACTACGAATACTACAATAATTAAAATTATACACCAACATACATATATTAATACCAACATAAACTGTTGATGCTCCGTTTCGGGCCGAAACACGTGTTGGTGCTGGTATGTTTGTTGGTATATACTTTTAATTATTGTAGTGCATGTTTCCATTGTGGGAGGGAGGTGCCACGCACGTCTTAAAGTATATACCATCATACGTTTTAACCGCGGATTATTGCAAAGTAGAGTAATACTAACTTAATAGGCAGTGGTGCTATTTAAGCGAACGTCCTCTCTGATGGGCCACCAGTGATCGCAACAAGCCTCCGGTGGCGCCTGTAAGCTTCAGCGATAGAAGCAGTACGTCAGAGGTACCTTTGGTTGATGTGGTGTCAGTGTTATAGCGCATGGCCACCGAGTGGCGAGCGGTCGACACTTGGACGCTACTTTCTTCAAGCCTGCTGCTACTCAATATGAAATGTGTTAAAAATTTATGTTCACAGCTTGTCAGCCATTTTGTGTCAGTGGCCATTTTGCTACGAGCTTTTTCATATGGACAGTTGATAGTTTACACCTTCAGGCTGATAGAACTAGGGACCTTATGCACAGAAGAAATAATAGTACTTATAAGATAAGTATTTGTAATAAAAATACTAAAAGATGTAACAAAAATTTATTGCAAATATAATGGAATAAAGTAATTAATTGTGAGTAAAAAAGTCTTTCATTAGCTAATGCATTATAGTCACTTTGTTTACACTATTCGGTTCTTTAATACAGATGAGATCTATATAATAATTACTCTTGGAATTAAACATTACAAAGTATGGTAGATATACAGCACTATTAATGATGTGATACTGTTATATGACTAATAAAAAAATTGGCTAAAACTTAAAAGTAACAGCCACAGCATAATACAGAGCTAAATCACATAACAAAATAGATCTGGACAAATGTATGTATAGCAATACATATTAACAACTAACTTGTTGACAATACTCATTAGAATTTAAAGAACCTTATACATACACAATTAAATAACAATTAGTGACCATGTATAATAAATAACTGATAAGTGTTACAGTGTTAGGAACACTGAGCTATTCAACATTCTATGATAATTCATTTGAATAACTTTTGATGGAAGTAATGCAGTAGTAACTGCATATTATCTATTAACATATTTTCAGATGCACTTTCTTTAAACAGGTTTTAATATTACTGTTAAATGTACAAGATAGTAAAATGTACACAATTATTAAGTGTCTTGTGCAAATGAATTTAAATAAGCCTGCTGTGAGTTAGACACAATCGACACTTAAGTCACTCCTCTTTTCAGCTTCGTTGATTTGCATTAGCTTTCGTGAATTTCTCAATATCATCTAAGGATCTTTTTGCTTTCGTTGAAATGTCGTCCATTGATCTCCTGGCCGTCGAAGTAATATCATCCAAAGATTTTTTTGTTTGCGATAAAAGTTCGTCAGTACTTTTACAAGCTGTGTTCGCAAACTCTTTTATCTCAGAATCCAGTTTCGTAATAACCCATTCAATAGCTTGTCTTCCTTTACCAGCATTTAATGATATTTTGTTTGTTAACAGATCTTCCATGTAACTACCAAGCGGTACACCCTGTAATCAAAAACAATTACTTATTTAAAACAAAAATACTTCTTGAAAGTAATTTAATAGAAAGTAACAAACCAAATCAATTAAACGTAATCAGATTATTACAATTTTATAATGATTATAACTATAGCTAACTCATAACAGTACTATAATTATGACAGTATATGCAAAGCAAACTTGTTTAAAAACCATGAAGTAAGCAAATAAAAAAAATTCTGAAGGACTTTATGTAAATTGGTTTGCATGCCAACATACACACTGTTACATATTAATAATAATAATGTACCTTCTTTTGTTACAATAAGACCCTAGCATAACTAATAATTTGGCATGCTTTATTTAAGACATAAATAGAAATAACTGACAACAATGTTCATTTTATGTCTGATCATATCTTCACAACACATGTACATATTTAATAGTCCAAAGTCCATTATTTCATACAACTTCAAGGTCTCCTCAATAAATAGCTCTCAGAATTACTCCACTAATTAGTTTTAGTGGGATAAAGTCTATTTTAGTATCATTTCTCATATAGCAAAGGGCCATTCATTAAGGTAATATTTTTTTATGTAGAAATTGCGATTATTAATATACTGATGGATATTTTATTGCCTAGACACATTTTCAGTTTTTAATTACCTATTTATTTTTACACATTTAAACATGAGATTATGATATAATACGAATTTAAAGTATGACCTTAAATACATATTTAAAAAAATTCTTATAATTACGCCCTATATACATATATAAGTCGGCTACAATTTTTATTCTGTCAAATTGTGAATTTTAATTCAGTTAATTTCATTCTAAAACTAGATAAAATCTTACTTAAGAAGGGGGAAGGGAGAAAATAGGCAAAATTGTTCACAGAGCATTACGTTGGTGAGGGGAAAAGCACCAAGCATTACAGTACGCAGCTTGATGATACAATGTGTAATATAATGATACAATTTGTCTGACATTGTGGAATTAACTAAATTTATTCATTACATGCAAATGTTTGTCAGTCAGGGAGTACAGGCTCAAAGTCGAATCTGAAACGTTACAAGGCGAATGTTCCAAGTGAGGAATGTTTGTCAGTCAGGGAGGCAATACTGTAATGTAATGCTCAAAATCGAATCTGAAATGTTACATTACAGGCAAATGCTCCAAATGAGGGAGCACCTCTACGTAATTAATGAATGGCCCCCAATACAAATTTTCAATTTCTACTAGGATGCAAATAATATAGGGAAATATATTATTTCATTATTCATACAGTCCATCAGTTATTTAACTAAAAAGCATTGTTAACTGTTTATAATAGCATAAAATTTTCTTTTAAGTGGAATAATTAAATAAATAGTATGTAATTTTGCCATAGTGAAATACATTTTTTACTATAAATAAAAAAACTAAATAGTACCTTGAATACAAATACGTCAGATATTTATGGTATTCAGAAAACTAATTATATAAATTTATGATAATTTTATATTATTAATAGTATTTATTTTAAAATACCATTCTCTGTTAAAAGAAATAACATGTTATTAACTCGTCGATTACCGGGAACGTTCCAGCACGTTCGAACTCAAAGGTACCGCCGCCACGCGGATTCTAACGAGTTAAAACATGACATTGAACTTGAAAAAATTGATAAGTTAAGATAAAAGTTTTATCATGTCTCAGTAAGAACTCCACAAATTGGGATTGAATATATCGAATAAGTGTGATTAATATTTTGATAAGATAAAGACAATAAACCTTATAATATATACAACTGCACTGTATTTGGTAAGTCTAAGCAAAAACAACAAAATGCATTAAATGCAAAGTAAACTTACTTGCACTGTTACAACCGCTTCCTGTGTCAGGAGTGTTTTAGAGGTGTCTGATGGATGAGGTGTGTATTTAACTGTTTCGTCAACAGCAATGTAATGACCGAAAGTTAAATTTTTCGTCTTCAAGGTCATTAGTCGTTCACTTGGGTTTACTTCTGATTTTTCACTGGCATAGCAAACTTTTGCAGTACCAATCAGCTGCAAGTAAATGGAATTAGGAAATATGAAACCATTTTATTATTAAAAATTCATTAAATTTTAAGTTTATAAACAACAGATTTAAAGAATGAGAAAAATCATTTAAAATGTTTACCGCTTGAGCCCATCTTGGGAAGAACCACTTGGAACTGACAAGCCTGTGGGTGTGCAGCACTCCATCCACCACTTTTCTTTCAACCACATCTGTTCCTATGACAGCTGGGTTCATAGGATTGGGGTATTTTCGCCATGCTGCTTGAGCTACCGTTTCCCAAGGGTGGCTAAAACATTTTTGATAACAATTACGCACAATTGACACAAAATACTTTGTCTCCAGTAAATTTCTTTGCGCGAAGGTTGCGTCACAACTCACTTGAATGTATGTTCCGAGGTCCAAATCTTCATGATTCTTCAATTTTATTTATCTTTATCTTTGAAAATATTTACGCATCAATCTCATTCAAATGAGAATGAAAAAGAAACCAAGTTTAAAATTACATTACGACCGTGGAATTCACACTAACATGTCTCCATCCCGACACAGGAAACTCAGGAAAGGAAATAATAAAATTGATGGTTGGGTTGACGTCTTGACGAATTTGACATTTGATAGCTATGGATCATGGAAGATAGAGAGAAGGAATGCCATTGTGTATAAGAAAAGTGTCCGTAAAAACGCGTAAAATTACGGGTGGCGCGGCGGTGCGGTATCTATTTGGCGAACAGCCGGACACTAGCGGCACTAGCGCCATTCATTACGGGTGACGCTGCGGATGCACTACTGCACTAGGCATAACTCAGCAAACTTCACTCCGTCTACAACGCTATGTTCATGATTCATATCACTATTTGTATTACACTAGCGCCATTCAGAAATGGTCGTTAATCATTATTGGAACCTCCATTTTCTGTAAACAGGACAGTTTTTCAACTTTCCCTTCATTTCATACGAGATGGCCCTCCTTCTATCTCAATGCTCCGCTATGGATAGTACAGTGCGACCAACTTATCTGTGAACTGAGGGAGGTCGCTGTCGAACGCATTGGACCAATCACTGGACGCAATTCGAGACGTGGTAAATGTCAATGAATGAACACAAAGAACTTATGAATGGGGCGGCATTAGTTCCAAATTTCCAATTTTCGCCATTTCACAGATAAGTTGGGCGCACTGTACAACAACTACAAATCCATGGAGCCAAAGACTCATTTAAGTCACTATTATCAAGAGATACCAAAGAGTATAATATACTATAAATATACTATAGCTATAAAGCATGTACTTCAACTTTGACTCATTGTCTCATTCATATTTTTATCCGAACACACAATGGATAACAAGCTTCCAAGCTGGAGGTACAGTGCGCCCAACTTATCTGTGAAATGGCGAAAATTGGAACTAATGCTGCCCCATTCTTAAGTTCTTTGTGTTAATGTCAATGAATGACATTGACATTTACTACGTCTCGAATTGCGTCCCAGTGATTGGTCCAATGCGTTCGACAGCGCCCTCCCTCAGTTCACAGATAAGTTGGTCGCACTTTAAGTTGCTCGGATAAGATGGATCACAGGGTATAAGTGTTCTGTGCACATTACATTGAATGAACTGCAGTTCTGTATATAGACTTATATATATATATATATATACGGGTTGTTCCGAACAAAATCCGTGTCACATTTTTCGTAGTCACTGACAGCTTGGTGACAGCGCTTCGTTCGGTCAAATTCAGTTCAAGATGGCGGATATCAAGTATTTTGCACTAAATAATTTTTAAAAATGCAAGTAAAATTATAGTTATTTACCAATAATAATTAAGATTTAAATAAACTCAAATAAAGTTCAAACGTAAATAATGAAGACGTTTTAACTGTGCACATTAAACAATATGCGTTATTATGACTCTTGAACGGTCAGGGTTTTTCAAAAATGACATCTACTTGTCTCGATTGCTCGCAGCCGACTAAAATGCGTTGGCATCATATGGTGTCAACGTAGGTGTCGAAACCTTTTAGTACTGAACAGCCTGTCTTTAATTGGAAACGTAGCCACAATTCAATATAAACTGGATACGTGGCTGGCGACGCGACGTCGCCTTGGCGTCCCGGTGAGATACCGCACTTATGGTTATTGGTTAACGTCAATTCAATTATATAGGCATGTTATTGATCGAAATTGTTCATCTTATGTCACGTGATTCGTCTTCAGCTACCTCATCGAAGCTTGGCGTCCTGTTGTTACATTTTTGGTGATGAGACTCCTTAGCATGGATAAAATACTTTATTATAACTGGTTATCAGACTTCGAAGGGGTACCAGGGCGTTATGTCACAATGGAATGACCATTTTCGACCAATCACAGGCCGGATTGAGGTTTGTCCTTCTAATTGTAGGGTGTCCACACTTAAAAAAAATATTTTCTATTAAGATATGGTTTTTCGAAATATTTTTAATAATAATTTTACTCGTGGCAAAAAATTATTAGGTATAGTATTGAAGTGAAAACTTCTTTAGCATCGTTGTCATTTGAAAGTCGATGAAACAAAAAAGGGACAGTAAAAAGAGAAGGCACATAAATTCATAAGATTTAACATGGGAGAAAATGAGATAGGAAGCATTATACAGTGTTTCTTATACAGTTAATATTATCAGGCGTTACTTTGCGGAAATTCATTGTTATTAAGTTAGTATTAGTCTAAGGGCTTGTTTCACAATCTTCAAGTAGAGTCCTGAATAAGCTATTCACCGGTTAAAGTGACGTTAAAGTGTCATTTTACATACACGAAATGTCAACTTAACCAACGAATAGCTTACTTCGAACTTACTTGAAGATTGTGAAACAAGCCCTTATATTAATGTTCTTTAAAAAGTGCTAAGTTGTATTCATAGATGGCGCGAGGAACACGATAGAAGATTCATTTTATTGCTAGAGAGATTGGTGCTAGCTGCTCATTTTACTCTTCATATTATGTTAAGGCGCCATCCATAAATTATGTCACACTAATTTCATGACGTCTTGACTCCTCCCCCTCCTTGTCACAGCTGGTCACATTTGTGAGACCTCCCCCCCTAGTGTGACGTCACATATCATGAAATTTTACACCTAAAATTTATTAAATTAAAACTAAAGCAGTTCCGAAATAAGTTTTATTTCCATTAATTGTTTTTTAATATTTACCTATACATACCAATTAATCGATTTTGAAATGTGACGTCACGAAATTTAGGATCCCCTCCCACTGCTTGTCACACAAGTCACAATGTCACACAAAATTGAAACCTCCCCCCCTCCCCCCTAACGTGTGACGTAATTAATGGATGGCACCTAAGAGATGGTGATAGCTACCACTGTTTTATTTTTACGTGATAACGTCTATTAAAACGATAAATGCCGGGCGCACGCACGAAAAAATGTAGCGTTCCGCGAGCGAGAGAGCGGCATGCCGTAGGCGAACCGTAGGCGATCGTAGTTGAGTGGAGCGGGGCGGAGCGGAGCGGAGCTTTGTCATGACGTTGTCACGTTAAACTACCGTCCGTGAACCGACTTTACAGACAACCATTTTTTTATAAAGTACAAAATAGTTTTTAACCGACGAAAAAAAAAGGAGGAGGTTCTCAATTCGACGCGTATATTTTTTTTTATGTATGATCACTCAGCAATTGGCACAGGGTGATCCGATTTTGATCATTCTTTTTTTAATGGATAGGGTATATTTTGAAGTTGGTCCCATATTTTTTTGAAAATTTTATTCCTACCCTAAAGGTACGAAAATAGGGGATGATTGATTATTCACCCACGGAATTTTTGCCCGTTACCCCAATAACTTTGTACTGGATGATCCGATTTCGATGATTCTTTTTTTATTGAATATTGTATACCTTGAAATTACTCTTGTTTAAATTTGGAAAGAAAATTTTACCCCTAAAGGTACGAAAATAGGAGATGATTTATGTTTCAACTACTATATTTTTACCTGGTAACTGAATATATTACCAATAACTTAATAATTTTCATAGCAATTAAAAATTAAAAAATAATTATTTTTTGACAAAAAATAAAACCAACGAAAAAAAACTGAAAAGCGAAAAATAAAATAAACCATTTAGTATTATAAATTAAGATCCTAAATTAACTGAAAATAAATAATTTTGAGGCGGTGCCAAACCAATGAAAAAACAAACGGTGAAAAGATGTGCGCCGCGCTGCTGCTGCCGTGTGCATCGCATGCCACTGCCCTTATAAAATGAACTTTACGTAATTAATTTTGTTTGTTTGTTTGTTTGGCACGGTCTCGAAATTATTTATTTTCAGTTAATTTAGGATCTTAATTTATAATACTAAATGGTTTATTTTATTTTTCGCTTTTCAGTTTTTTTTCGTTGGTTTTATTTTTTGTCAAAAAATAATTATTGAAAGATACTTAAAACTGATACACGTTATTAAATTAATACCTTTATTTTTTAAGGTTTCACTCACATGAATAGATAACAATCAAAATGAAAACTTCCTAACAGACACAAAAATTCTTACCTACTTTTATAGGGTTGTCACTAGGTTAGTGAAAATAAAAATAAAACGAGCAAGTGCTTACTTCATTGGCCGGCGCACGCTCCCCCGTCTTGTCGGTGACAGGTCCGCACATAATAGCTGTGCATGTAGTAGTGTTCTCGCGCATGGCGTTAGTATGAAGTTTTCATTTTTTAACCGACGAAAAAAAAAGGAGGAGGTTCTCAATTCGACGCGTATATTTTTTTTTTATGTATGATCACTCGGCAATCGGCACAGGGTGGTCCGATTTTGATCATTCTTTTTTTAATGGATAGGGTATATCTTGAAGTTGGTCCCATATTTTTTTGAAAATTTTATTCCCACCCTAAAGGTACGAAAATAGGGGATGATTGATTATTCACCCACGGAATTTTTACCCGTTACCCCAATAACTTTGTACTGGATGATCCGATTTCGATGATTCTTTTTTTATTGAATATTGTATACCTTGAAGTTACTCTTGTTTAAATTTGGAAAGAAAATTTTACCCCTAAAGGTACGAAAATAGGGGATGATTTATATTTCACCTACTACATTTTTACCTGGTAACTGAATATATCACCATTAACTTAATAATTTTCATAGCAACTAAAAATTAAAAAATAATTATTTTTTGACAAAAAATAAAACCAACGAAAAAAAAACTGAAAAGCGAAAAATAAAATAAACCATTTAGTATTATAAATTAAGATCCTAAATTAACCGAAACTAAATAATTTTGAGGCGGTGCCAAACCAATGAAAAAACAAACGGTGAAAAGATGTGCGCCGCGTTGCTGCTGCCGTGTGCATCGCATGCCACTGCCCTTATAAAATGAACTTTATGTAATTAATTTTGTTTGTTTGGCACGGTCTCAAAATTATTTATTTTCAGTTAATTTAGGATCTTAATTTATAATACTAAATGGTTTATTTTATTTTTCGCTTTTCAGTTTTTTTTTTCGTTGGTTTTATTTTTTGTCAAAAAATAATTATTATAGTATTCATGTGGTTTCATTCCTACCACGTTGGAATTACATACATTGAATTTTTTTGAATTAACACATTTTATTATAATATGATTATTTTTGTATATGGTGATAATGAAATGAAACAATATTATTTAGTACGGTACATTTTTTTTTATTTTAAGTGGACTGCACTAATTATAAAAATATTATAACACAACTAAAGGATATATTATATGATTAATTATAAATGATATAAAAACAATTGATTTTAAAATGAATTATACGCATAATATGAATAACGAAATGACTTACCGATGGAAGGTAACGTTTACTTCTTTTTTTCTGCTCATATTTGTACAGTTTTTACAATTTATCACAGCGCAATTAGGCATTTTCGATTTTTTGACTGACTTCGAAAAGCGTTGCGTACCGATGCAGACTAAGCGCGACAGTGGCCATGTTTAGCATATTTTACTTATGCTGAGGACGCGAAGTAGGTGAACTTGCGTTATCTAGGTCTATCTATATCTGTGAGAAAAATGTTCATTCGGTTGTGACGTCATCAGTCTTCCTTCAGGTCCGTTCTGCGAAATTATGTATCCAGTTAGAGTAATTTATCCATGATCCTGAGTAGCTACAATACAGTGCGACCAACTTATCTGAGAACTGAGGGAGAGCGCTGTCGAACGCATTGGACCAATCACTGGGACGCAATTCGAGACGTAGTAAATGTCAATGTCATTCATTGACATTAACACAAAGAACATAAGAATGGGGCAGCCATAGATATATACTCTAGCTGGATCGACGACTTTGTAGAGGTACCTGAAGTTCGATTTCGATAAAACGTCATCGATGACGTCATAACCTAAAGTCCCTAAAGAACCAATCACAGGCCAGATTGAGGTTGTCCTTCATAATTATAGGGTATCCACACTTACATACTTAGAAAGATTGTCCTATTTTAATATGGTTCTTCAAAATGTTTTCTGTAGGTAATTTTTCTATAGGTAAAAATAATATTTTAATAATACGTTTTGTTAAAATTTCTTCAAAATTACTGAATTTAAAATATTGCATTAAGAGCAAAATTGAGACGATTGCACATTCCAGCTTTTTATTAATGAAATGTAATAAGTAATATTAAATGTACAGTATTATTTCATTATTCTCCACTTTAAGTTGCTTTACGTGTTTTTAGATTTACGATAGCAAACCCACCGATCCTCTGCTGCCCATGACAATATTGATTACCTTTAAACAAGACTCGGGAAGGGACTGGGAATTATTCAGTTAGGAAAGGATATTAACACGACTATCACTGATTATCGACAACAGTACAACACCACATTTTATGCAACACAAACAAAAATGACGAGTACTTATGACGACCACAATCTTCACAAATCCCCGATGACCATAATCGCCACTCTGAAAAAATGTGTTGATTTTTGGCGCAGTGTTGCAAACTACCACACAATTACGGTACCTATAATATTCATCTTAGATGTTTTATATCATTATAAAAAATCATAATCAAATGCATCGAATGATATCATCGAATGATATGTCCTGGGACTATAGATAACATGGGCACAATGGAAAAATGAACTTTAGGGTATGACGTCACCGAACTTCAGGTACCTCTACAAAGTCGTCGATCTAGCTAGAGTATATATCTATGGGGGCAGCATTCCAATTTTCGCCATTTCACAGATAAGTTGGGCGCACTGTACAAAATATTTTTAGTAATCTGTGGCCCTGAACTCTCGAGTTCCTGTCTTCCTTCCATCTTCCTTTGTCCCCCGTCCACCCCCGTCCTTTCTGTCAGTGTCAGACGGCAGCCATATAAATAAAGTTTATGAAGAGAACAAATAAAAAACTGAGGAATCATCAGTTACTTCAGTTCCATAGATTTATAACGTTTGTCAATATTACTGCCCTACAGTACAAGTATTTTTAATTTCAGTAACAAACCGGGCGCTGGTGTTCTATCTCTCGATTTAGCAAATTAAATGGGCTCATAAACTTGTAAGAATTAAACTAATAAAAGTGTAAGCTGCATTTTGCAGGTATTAATTTTTGTTGGCTAGGTTACTGCATGATAAACGTGGAGTCAGGGATTCGGATTAGTAGCTATTCAAATAAAATGACTACCGAGGCTGAGGAGAAAGCTTTGCGGTACAGAAGAGCTCAGAGTGTAACGAGAGCTGAAGAAATTACGGAAAAAGAAAAAAGGGCTAGGAAGTTGCAGTTTGATAAACCGTGAGTTATATGTATTTTGAGATTTTTATTCTTTTGTTGCCGGTGTCTGTCTACCGGCAATTACATTTTTATGTTTTTTTTTTTCGCTTTAACAATATTTATTTCATTCTCCAGTACTTATCAGGATAACAAAGTTGTAACTTTTGGAATATAATATGTAATTTAAATTCTTTATCTAATCTTAGTATGATGTTAGTCTGTATTGATGTAACGTGATATTGACCTTATTACACTCAAAATTTAATTGACTTGGTGGACATGGTTGTGAGACAAAAAAATGTTTTATTTATACTTTAATGTTGCTCTTATTTTTATTTTCAAAATTCAAATACACATGCTGTTTTTTTATGAACTGTATAATGTATAGTTTATGATCTTGTGTGGGTAAATTTTGATTATGAAATTAAATTAAAGGCACCAGTAAATGTAAAATAAATCTAAAATAAATGTGATGGTGATTTGTGAGGATGTATGGATGTTTGTTACTCTTTCACACTAAAACTACTGAACAGATTTTCATGCAATTTAGTAAATAGGTAGACCATGATCTGGATTAAGATACTGGGTAATTATTATCTTGGAAAATGCAGACAAAGCTGCGGACAAAGCAGTAGCGTAGCGTGGGGGGCTGGGGGGGCCCTGGCCCCGGGCGGCACATGAAGAGAGGGCGCCAAGCCACTCGATTTTTAAATTAAAAAAATATGTATTAAAGTTAATTATTTTATATTTTTTTAATGTAAATTGTGTTATGAAAAAAACAAGAAAAGTGCATTGTTAATTAAATATTTTAAATAATATGGGAGTGGCAAAGTTCATTGGGGGGGGGGGGGGGGGGGAAGGGCGGCAAAGGGCATCGAACCTAATTGGCACACCTACAAGTCCGCCATTTTGAAAAAACCTCGATTCGGCGGCCAGTGATGAAACATGTGTCAATCGATAGACTAAATGATTGTGATCAAAAAGTATTCAGTGATGAAATGTCGTAAGTGATATACTTTCTGAGATAAGTGAGTTCAAAACTGTAGAAAAATAAAGCAAAAAACTTAGTTTCGGCGGACATTGATAAATCATGTGTCATTCGATATGCTAAATAATTACGATTAAAAAGTATTCAGTGATGAAATGTTGTAAGTGATATAATTTCTGAGATATTTGAGTTCAAAACCGTAGAAATATAAAGCAAAAAAACTTCGTTACGGCGGACATTAATGAAACATATGTCAATCGATAGGCTAAATGATTACGATTAAAAAGTATTCAGTGATGAAATGTTGTAAGTGATATACTTCCTGAGATATTTGAGTTCAAAACCGTACAAAAATAATGCATTAAAAATTATCATTTACTTATTTTGAATTTATTGGGTCAATAATGAAAAATAAGTATATTATGCCATATGTGTATGTGCTGCATAGGTACTTGGTTTATTAATAACGGGTAGGTTTGAATTAAAAAAAAGCAAAGCAAAAGCAAACTACTAGATTGTTTTATAAATAATTTATTTGTCACTAGCGGCTACAGCTTTGGCAATTACTCTAAACCAAAAGTTAAAATTCATTATTGGCTTAGTTTTCTATATCATGTCTGACAATCACTGAATCTAAAAATTCCGCTGGTGATAAAGGCAATGTTTCCTAATGTCGAGCCCATGCCAAGAACCATATATAACACATATTATATGGGAACAACAGGACAAGGTTCTTTTTCCCTCTATGCATGAGCAGTACCATCCCGGGATTTTATCTTTACCCTTAAGTTGTTTGTTTGACGAATTTGTTTAATTTTTATAATACATAACGTAACTGAGGTAAGGAAAAAAAGTGACCGGTACACTTCAATCGCTGTATCACCATAAACTCTTCTTAGCGTTTAAGACCAAAATTATGTGTATGCAGACTCTGGTCATCCCTCGCCTTGATTATGCTGATGTGTGTTGTACAGATTTGACAGAGGAACTTCTGAATAAATTGGAGCACCTTCTTAATAACTGTATTAGATATATCTTTGGCTTACGTAAGTATGATCACATTTCCCAGTTCCATTCCTAACTTAAATGGCTACCCATTCGACACAGGCGAACCTTTAGAATTTTCTAAACATTTTAAGCTATTTTGAATAATGTGTCTTCTCCTGTTTATTTCAAGGAAACCCATAGCACTGGTTATTTCGAGAAATCCTTCACAATATAGTTAATACTGTTCTGGAACTCCTTGCTTGTAGACATCAAAAAATCATCTACCAAAAGTTCAAGAATCACGTTCGGCAGCACTACCTGAAGCAATTAGAATGTCTTCGCCCGTGGTTTTGAACCAGATGTTGTATATGTATTTATAAATATTTATTTACTTGATATATAAGATGTTTTTGTATGTAAATATGAATAAAACTGTATTTATTTAATTTTGTTTATGTATATTGTGATTTTATATGTATATAGTAATTATTCTAAATATTCGTAATATTTCTTATCTGGCATTACACCGCTACAGTAACAGATCCACTAGAAATAAAAAGACAATTAATTACAAATGTTTTATTTTACAAATGTTTTATTTAATATCTCAGAAAGCATATCATTTACGACATTTTATCACTGAATACTTTTTGATTGTAATCACTTAGACTATCGACTGACATTATTATGTTTATCAATATCGGCCGAAATGAAGTTTTTTGCTTTATTTTCCTACGGTTTTGAACTCAAATATCTCAGAAAGTATACCACTTACGATATTTTATCACTGAATACTTTTTGATCAGAATCATTTATTCTATCGATTGACACATGTTTCATCACTGGCCGCCGAATCGAGGTTTTTTCAAAATGGCGGACATGTAGGTATGCCAGGCTCCATACAAAAATGTTGGAAGCCCTTTTCGGTCGGCCCCGGGCGGCGGGAGCCCACGCTACGCCACTGGGACAGAGCACTAATCTATACTAATATATAAAGAGGAAAGATTTGATTTTTTGTTTGCATTGAATAGGCTCCGAAACTACTTAACCGATTTCAAAAATTCTTTCACTATTGGGAAGCTACACTATCCCCGAGTAACATAGGCTATATTATATTAAAAAAAAATTAGGGATTGTTAATAAAACTCCAATAATGTAACCCAAGGTGTAAAAAATAACAAATAAGGAAACCGAAGCAAAGCGAGGGTGGTTATTCGTATAATATAAACACCATGCAATGCAATACAACAATTGATAAAATGTTGAAAAAGTTGTAACAGCTCGAAATGTTAATGCTTTTAAGAACAAATATGACCAATAGTCTAGTCAACAAGTTCAAAAACGTGTTAAATAGAAATAAAGCTCCTAAAAATATGCGCGATAGCTCATTCGATTCGTAATGACGTCTAGAAAAATGTTTTTGAAGGGTTTATTAGCACATAAAAAATTGCGATTTTTATTGACAAAATAAGATTAAAAAAAAACTATACTTAGTTTTAAATTAATAAATTCTAAAATAATGATATTTAAGGAATTTTGGAAAAGATCCTGAAAGAAGAGGGAATTTCCAATAAAAAAGTTCCAACTCCCGGAACTTTATCTTTATTATTTATAAAAAAAAAAATAACGCTGAAAATATGGCTCCGCGAGGTCGTTACCGCATAGGCGTGCTGCCTAAGAAGCCGGTATATCACATAAAATATTTTTTTTATAGTATGAAATAACTATTTAAATATTTGAATAAATTATGGTGTAATCTAAACACTTGAACGAACATAACCTCGGTGAAAAAAAAAAAAATCATGTCGATTTTTCAAAAAGTTACACCCTTCAAAAACATTTTTCTAGACGTCATTACGAATCGAATGAGCTATCGCGCATATTTTTAGGAGCTTTATTTCTATTTAACACGTTTTTGAACTTGTTGACTAGACTAAACACAGATCAAAGCAAAAGTGACAAATGGATATAAGCAAAACCAGTCGTAAGACTGCCTGCTTATAAATAAATAAATAAATAAATAAATAAATTAGGAAAATATCAGATACAGTAGAAAACATTTTTGATACAGTCAAACAAACAGATAATATTACTATGCCCATGACTTTGTTTTGCATGGGAGCATTTTCCCCATAAATTCCTATCCCTGGGAGCCCTAATTACATAGCGGTTGAAATATACTGTACAACCTATTCTCATATCTACGAAATATATATAAAAAAATTCATAAAAATCGATCGAGTTGTTTCGGAATACACCACAATCACTGTGACACTAGATTTTTATATATTAAGGTGCTCCCTCACCGGGAGCATTCGCGTGTAATGTAACGTTACAGATTTGAGCATTACATCAGTGAAGGAGGAGAACCAAGCATTACAATGCGCACCTTGTAATGATACAATGTGTAATATCTTGATACAACTTGTAACATCACTGCGCTCCACTTCCCGTATAATGTTACATTACACGCGAATGCTCGTCAGTCAGGGAGGTAGTATTGTAATTAAAAGATACGACACAGTTGAGGTTGTAAGCAAAACTGATTTATTATTTATCTACCTTCGAGTACATTAATATTAATCTGACAATTAATTACAACAACGACAATTAATAAGTTCATTCCATCCAGAGTTAAGTTAATAAAGGAAAATATGTACTTACCATCTAAAGTGAAACGACACTTAGCTAAATTGTTAGCTTATAAATTACAAGATACCGTTACATGTCATGTAACTAAGTCTATTGACAATGTTTTAGATTGTGGTAGTAGTACCACTAATTATACTATTAACTCATGTACTAATACTAGTACAGTTGATAATCATAATTTAAACTAGATGTTAAGACAACGGGAAAGCTCTATAATATGAATATTGTACACCAAAATATACAGGGCTTCTCTGGCAAAGAATTAGAAATTGAATTATTTATTAGGCATTTTAACATACATGTTTTATGTTTAACTGAGCATTGGCTATCCAGCACTCAGAATATTGTAAATTACCATAATTACAGATTGTCAAGTGCATTCTTCAGAGAGACCGCAATTCATGGCGGATCATTAATTTTAGTGCACAATGATGTGTCTTGCAAGGATAGAAAAGATATTGTTAATCTCTCTATTGAGCGCGCTATTGAGCTGGCCTGTGTGGAACTGGAGCGGTTTATTATCGTATGCATATATCGCCCCCTTTCTGGAGATTTTAGTGTTTTTGAGGATACATTGGAGGATATATTAAGACGATTATGCACATCAAAAAAGACAGTAATTATATGCGGTGATTTTAATGTAGATATCTTATTGGATACACCTCGGTCTGCTAGGTTAATAGATTTGTTTCGGTGTTTCAATTTAAATCCTCAATTTACTGAACCTACCAGAATATCACCGACGTCATCTACTTGTATAGATAATATATTCTGTAACTGTAAAGTAACAAATAAAGAAATAATTAGTAAATTAAGGTCCGACCACTGTGGTCAACGCATCTCGGTTAGTACTGACTTTATTGCAAATAAACAATTAATAAAATATAGACCTATAACTAAAAGCAAAATGACACGCTTTAAAGTAGGAGTCGCAGCCCGAATCCACAGTACCTTATCACTAAAACAGACTGATCCCGATAACTTATATAGGGCCCTCTTCGATACTACAAATAATGAATTTAATAAAATCTTTAAATATAAGCAGGTTCAACTAAATAAAAATTTGAATTTTAGTGATTGGGCCACAAGAGGTATTTTTAAAAGTAGGGATAGATTATTTGAGCTATATGGAGAAAAACAATATAACCATTCCCCATCTTTCCTTGAACATGTAAAAAGTTATTCAAAAATTTTTAAAGCCGTGTGTATTATGGCTAAGTCTATGCATATCAAGGAAAAAATTGTCAAATCAAGCAATAAGATAAAAACCACTTGGAGTATTATTGGAAACGAGATTGGTAGTAATAATTTACGCGATTCTAAATATGAATTATTAGTTAATGAAAATAAAATAACCTCTGATAAAGAGGTGGCTAATGCATTTGAAAATTTCTTTCAAAATATTCCGGTTAGGTTGACTAAATCGCTGACTTCATCCCCGGCAGCAGCACATTCTATTTTAAAAGATACCGTTGATGAATGTAGTGTTTCGTTTCAATTTAAATATACTTCCTCATTGGAAATAGTTCGAACTTTTCGAGCATTGCACATTAAAAATACGGGTGATTTGTGGGGAATGTCTGTCAAAGTTATAAATAATATAATAGATGTGATAGCCCCTTATTTAGCTAGGTTATTCAATAAATGTGTAGATTTAGGTAATTTCCCAAATCTTATGAAGTATAGTAAGATTATACCGATTTTTAAATCTGGGGATAAAACAGACGTTAATAATTTCAGACCTATTTCTATTTTACCAACTCTCAGTAAAGTATTCGAAAAAATTATATTAAATCAAATGCTGATGCACTTCAACACTTGTAATTTACTCCACCCTGATCAATACGGCTTTACCGAAGGCCGTAGTACAACAGATGCTGGTGCTAGGCTTCTCAAACACATCTTTGAGGCCTGGGAGAATTCACAAAATGCCATAGGGGTATTCTGTGACCTGTCTAAAGCATTTGACTGTGTTGAACACGAAACACTTCTACTTAAGCTCAGCCACTACGGTATCAAGAATAACTCACTTAACTTGATTGCGTCGTACTTAAAGGGTAGAATCCAATGTGTTAGCATAAATGATACCAAGTCATCGGGATCTCAATCTGTTATGGGTGTACCTCAGGGCTCGATTTTGGGCCCCTTCCTTTTTCTAGTATACATAAATGATCTGCCGTATTATATTAAGAAACATGCAGAGATTGTCCTGTTTGCTGATGACACTTCCCTTATATTTAAGACGAATAGAAATAAAATGAATTTTGACGACGTAAACAGTGCTCTATCTCGTTTATCACACTGGTTTACAACAAACAATTTGCTACTTAATGCTAAAAAAACTAAGTGTGTTGAATTTACACTACCTAATGTACGGAATATTAGTAAAAGCCTGAAATTAAATAATGAAATTCTAACTATGGAAAAATCCACAGTTTTCTTGGGTGTCACCTTAGATTCTAAACTACAATGGGGCACCCATATAACGGCTCTCGCGAGTAAGCTAAGTAGGTCAGTTTATGCGATTAGAAAGATAAGACAGTTTACCGATGTAGAAACTGCGAAACTTGTTTATTTTGCATACTTTCATAGCCTCATGTCCTATGGTATATTGATGTGGGGTTCAGCGGCTAACATTGGTTCTATATTTGTTTTGCAGAAAAGGGCAATCAGAGCCATTTATAAATTGAAATCACGTGATTCTCTGCGTGAGAAATTTAAAGATATAGGCATATTAACAGTAGCCTCTCAATTTATTTACAGCAATATTATATTTGTAAAAAACAACTTAGGTATGTTCAAGCAGAATAGTGATACGCATAATCATCTAACTAGAAACAGACATAATTTGGTGACGTCATCTTTTCGCTTAAGTAGGGTACAACGCTCTTATATGGGGCTCGGTGTACGTTTTTTCAATAAATTACCCAAGTCAATACGTGATTTACCTATCCAAATGTTTAAGAGATATGTGAAATCTCAGCTACTAGGCAAAGGATACTATAGCATAAATGAATATATTAACGACAAAGACGCCTGGAAGTTAGTGCCGCATCCAGTTCCGCGTAGGTTAGAAGATATTATGTAACTTTTCATGATTTTAAAAGATGTGCGAGGAGTTTCTTTCGGTTTTTCTTCTCCCCTATGACAAAGCACCTTTCCGAAAAACTGGTAGATTAAAAAATGACGTGCATAAGTGTATCAGTGATACCTATATGAATAAAAGATTTTGATTTGATTTGAAAAAAAAAAAAAAAAAATTAAACTAATTCAAAACATAACATATCTTTCCACCATACTAATCAAACTTTACACATTACTTTGAACACTGATACAATTAATAATTTTGTTTTTTATTTAAGACGAGTAACCGCCCTCGCTTTGCTTCGGTTTTCTTATGTTTTTACACCTTTGGTTACATTATTGGAGATTTATTAGGGATCCCTAATTTTTTTCAAAATATAATATAGCCTATGTTACTCGGGGATAGTGTAGCTTCCCAACAGTGAAAGAATTTTTCTAATCGTTTCAGTAGTTTCGGAGCCTATTCAATGCAAACAAAAAATCAAATCTTTCCTCTTTATATATAAGTATAGATTCTCAATCACAATTTACGTATGTATCATTATTGGGTATGCCAATGATGTCTGGCCATAATGACGGATCCGGTATCTCAATGTCGGGTTCTGGTGAAGAAGTTGATTCTTCAGAATCGTTTGAGCACTCCTGTGACTCATGAGTTACAGGGACAGTCCTAGCGACTATTTGATCTAAATGGCGTCTATGCAATTCTCCATCTTCCGTTTTTACCCTATAAGTACTTGGGCCTTCAATGCTCTCCACAATAGCCTTACTCCATTTCACCCCAGGGCCATACATTCTTATATACACTGGCTGGTTCACTACAAACGATCGCGTTGGTCGGCGCTCGATTAATTCCTCCAGCTGTCGATCAGCTCTACTGGGTTCTGTATCAGGATGTACACTAGAAATCGCCGTACGATATCTACGACCATTAAGCATTTCAGCAGGTGTTTTATTTGTTGATGTATTTGGCACAGTACGGAGCCAGTAAAGAACTTTTGAAAGTTTCTCACACCAAGGGGTGTTAGAGTCTGCAAGTTTCTTAAGCTTATTTTTAATTATTTTAACAGTAACCTCAGCTTGGCCGTTAGTTGCGGGGTGATATGGCGGCGAGTACACATGTTTAATATGGTTCTTCTTTAAAAAATCATTAAATTCTTCAGATGTGAAAGCCCGACCATTATCAGAAACGAGTACATCTGGCAGGCCCTGAGCAACAAAAATTCTCCTCAGTGTTGTGATAACACATTTACTGTTAGGTGATTGTACTATTTCGGCTTCCGGCCATTTACTGTAGCTATCAACTAATATCAAAAAGGTTTTTCCTTCATAAGGGCCTGCAAAATCAATATGGACGCGGCTCCAGGGTTTCTCCGGAATTACCCAAGTTTGCGGATTCCTTGGAGGGTTGTTCCTTACAGCTTGACACGACTCACATTCCTTCACAATTTGCTCTATATCACAATCCATCCCATTCCACCAAACATAGCCCCTAGCATATGCCTTAGTGAGTACTATTCCTGCATGCGGCTGATGTAATAATTGTAGTACCCTCTTTTGAAGCGAAGCTGGGACTATGACTCTATTACCCCACAGTAAACATCCTTTACTATGTGAAAGAGCCTCCCTGCGAACCCAAAAATGTTGCAGTGATGGATCTGGGTTTGAATTAGGCCATCCGTGCAAGACAAGGAACATGACTCTCTGTAGCACTGGATCTTTTTTAGTTTCCTCAGCAATTGTATGTGAATTCAAATTCCAACCCGCAGGCTGCTCCTCTAGCAACAATACCTCTTTCAGACACTCAACTTTATGTGTGGAGGTCGTAGGAGCTGTCCATCTGCTCAAAGCATCCGCATTTCCCAATAATTTACCCGCTCGATATTATATTATATAATCCTAGACTTACCACTGACTTAACTATATAATTGTTCTCCCAGAAGGAGTCGAGATGGGACTTTGTTGTCTATGGCAGGTTTTCTCCTTCTCCCCCCGACACCTCGGGAAAAATCTGACATTTCACATTTTCAAGATGGCGGCCGCTCTGTGATTTTCAACTTTTTTGTTTATGGCTTTTTGCGGGATTTTTTTGGGGCGTTTCGACAAGTTTTGGGGGCGATATACGAAAACTTTAGAAAAAATTGAAAAAACAAGATGGCCGCCGAGATATTCGAGTTTGAATTTTTTCGATTTTAGAGGTCACTTTGCGGGGTCGCATCGGGGTGGTTTTTCAAGTTTTTTTAAATATTTTTTTAGTGTTGTCTCGAATGTATCCTCAATTTTGATATTTTGGGAATATTTATTTTTTCGACATGATGGCGGACGCGGTGGCGGCCATTTTGAAAAATGTACGAAAAACGACGTTTTTTGGGTGAATTTTTCTTCGGGTTGGCAACATTTGAGCGGATGTCTTTGTTCCAGGCGTTTATGTAACTTGACTCAAAGTGTTGCCAGGTTGAGTTTTTTTTTCTTTTGTTGGTACATTTTTTTGGACTTTTTATTCAAAAATGTGAAAAGTAGAAGGAGCAATATTTTTAATCAAAATGTCACACGGGCAAGCGTGTCGTGGTCGTCGTAATGACATTTGACCATTTTCGTCGATGTCGACTGGCAACACTGGCTGCTGGAATTTTTTTTTCGTTTTACGAAAAGTCGAATTGATCTCCGAGAAGAAGTGGTGGGGGGTGGGTACAATGTATGGGGAAATTTTTGGTTTGCCTCCGTGTCTATGGGAAAAATCCGACCTTTCAAAAATCCAAGATGGCGGCCGAGTCGAAATGACCAACTTTTTTTTTCACTATGTACCTACCCGAGATTGGTGTCGTTTTCGGCTAATGTTGGGAAACTTGTTACGATGAAATTGGAAAAAAATAAAAAAACAAGATGGCCGCCGAGATATTTTACTTTAAAATTTTTCAATTTTGGAGGTGACTTTGCGGGGTCGGATTGCAATGGGTTTTCAACTTTTTTCCGATTTTTTTTCGCTGTTGCCTCAGGTCTGTCCCCAATTTTGACGATTGGGGTATATTTTTTTTTTCTTAAAGATGGCGGATCCTATGGCGGCCATTTTGCAAAATGTACAAAAAATTGCATTTTTTGAGGTAAAAAATTTTGAGGTTGGCAATATTTGAGGGGGTCACTTTGTATTGGGCGGTTGTGAGGCTTGGTCTGAAGTGTTGCCAGGTTACTTTAATTTTTTTTTCATTCATACATTTTTGTGAACTTTCTATTCAAAAATATAAAAAGTAGAAGGAGAAACATTTTTAATAAAAAAATTGCACCAAAAAATTTCTCGTGGCCGTTGTAATGACATTTGACCATTTTCATCAAAAATAATTGGCAACACTGGCTGCTGGATTTTTTTTTCACGTTTTTTCACATTTCGAATAGCCCAGCCGAAAGTATCGGTGGGGGTTAATAATAATGTATGGGAAAGTTGCTTGACTATCTACGGTTATTATAGGAAAAATACGACCATTCAAAAATTCAAGATGGCGGCCGCTCGGCGATTGTCAACTTTTTGTTTACTTTGAGCACCTACCCGACATTGGTATCGTTTTCGGCTAATCTTGGGACGACTAATATGATGAAGTTGGAAAAAATTGAAAAAACAAGATGGCCGCCGAGATATTTTACTTTAAAATTTTTCAATTTTCGAGGTAACTTTGCGGGGTCGCATCGCGGTGGTGTTTTAACATTTTTGCGATATTTTTCCTCTATTGGCTCTGGTCTATCCTTGATTTTGACATTTTAGGGATATTTTTTTTTTCGACAAGATGGCGGATCCTGTGGCGGCCATTTTGTAAAATGTACGAAAAATTGCATTTTTTGAAAGAAAAAATTTGTAGGTTGGCAACATTTGAGGGGCACACTTTGTATGGGGCGGTTGTGTAACTTGACTGAAAGTATTGCCAGGTTACTTTGATTTTTTTTCATTCATACATTTTTGTCAACTTTCTATTCAAAAATGTAAAAAGTAGAAGGAGAAACATTTTTAATCAAAAAATTGCACCACGCGATTTTTTGTGTTCGTCATAATGACATTTGACTATTTTCATCTCAATCAACTGGCAACACTGGAGTCCAGAATTTTTTTCACTTTTCGAGTAGTTGAGCCGAAACTATAGATCAGGGGTATAAAAAATGTATGGAAGATATTTTTAAATTAAAATATTCGTTTTGTAAAAGCTATCAAATTTCAGTGTTGCCATACAAAAAATAATAATTTTGATACAATTTTATTTTTGAATCGAATATTTCGTTTCTATAATGTATGGGGCGTTTGTAGGTATTCAGATTTTGTAAATTTTGGTGAAAAAAAATTTCAGTGTTGCCATACAAAAAATTATAATTTTCATACAAATGTATTCTTTATTCGAATGTTTGAGGCTGTTGTCCCCATTTGATGTCTTTACAATGTATGAGGTATTTGTAGGTACTAAGGGACCGGACACGTTGGTGTAACCAATAAATAGTGATGCCATACAAAAAATAATAATTTTCATACAAATTAATTTTTGTATGTGATATTTCAGGCTTTCGACTCCTTTGATGTCATTAAAATGTATACGACGTTTGTTGCTACTGATAGATCGGTCAAATCCCTGTAAACCTGTTTCAGTGTTGCCATACAAAAACACAAGTATTTTTCATAAAAATCTATATTGAACATTTCGGACTGTTTGCATTTATGTCTGTAAAAAAAAAATGTATGAGGCGTTTAAAGGTGCAAATAGACTGCACATTATATGAGTGAAAAAAAGCTGCCAAGTGCGAGTCGGACTCGCCCATGAAGGGTTCCGTGGCAGCAAGTATAAAAGGTAAATTGCGGTTTACGATTTATGACGTATTAAAAAAACCTACTTACTAGATCTCGTTCAAACTAATTTGCGGTAGAAGTTTGCATGGTAATGTACATCATTTATTTTTTTTAGTTTTATCATTCTCTTATTAGAAGTTACAGGGGGGGGGACATTTTGCCACTTTGGAAGTGTCTCTTGCGCAAACTATTCAGTTTAGAAAAAAATAATATTAGAAATCTCACTATCATTTTTGAAGACCTTTGAAACACCAAAATTTATTGTTTTTTTTTTCTATTTTTGTGTGAAAATCTTAATGCGGTTCACAGAATACATCTATTTACCAAGTTTCAACAATATATTTCTTATAGTTTCGGAAAAAAGTAGCTGTGACATACGGACGGATAGACAGACAGACATGACAATTCCATAAGGGTTCCGTTTTTTGCCATTTGGCTATGGAACCCTAAAAAACTGTGTTGGCATACAAATAAATTTTTTATTGTTTAATCTAGAAAACAAAATTAACGTGTAAACATTTGAAATGTTGAAAGATAATTTAATATGTAGTACTTCATACATTTTAAACATCATTCAAGACATTTGTAGCATTAGTGTTTTTATTATTACCTACTAATCTGATCTGGAAGTCATTGTCTGTTTCTTCGACTCTTCGACTCTTTTATCCGATAGTTTAGTTTGAACCTGTTTTTATCATGTATGTAGGTCATATATATCTGCCCTTTACTGCTTTGAATAATTATTATTTGTGTAGGAAAAATTATTTTTAGTGTTAATTATTTTGAAAACATAACTAAATTGTGAAAAATACATTACATGGTTAAGCCTACCTACTTATCTACTAATAGAAGCAAAACGCTTCTTTAATTCTATTCTATAGTAGCAATATTCAACACTACGACAGTCTACGATTTGTTTGTAAATCGTCTCGCATATTTTTCTAACGAAGAAAATCTCAAATGTTTCCAGATAACTAAAAAATATGCACATTTTTTGCATTTTCATTTGTATACATACTACAATTTCAACTAAAAATATAATAAAAAATAACACGACATGCATGGACGCAAAATATCAGTTAGAGTCAGTTTTATTGTTTTACGCCTACACAGATCTTCATAAATTATAATACTTAGTTAAGAACCCTCTCAATCACCTCGATCAGCATTAAAAGAAACTGTATCATAATCGGTCCAATCATTTAGGAGATACGATGCCACAAACAGACACATACACATCAAAATTATAACACCCCTCCTTTTGCATCGGAGGTTAAAATATATTGTACTAGCTTTAGTCCGCAGTTTCGCCCGCCTGAATGATATTTTTCAACATTTTTTAATTTTCACGAACATATCAGTGAAAGTCCTATCAAAATTGGTTCAGCCCATGGAATTTCGCGATAAAAAATATTCTATAAGCTATTCCAGGTTATATTCTACCCGTTTACCAAATTTCATCGAAATCCGTCCAGTGTGATTTGCATAAAGAGTAACATCATACCCCCCCTTTTAACCCCCTTGGGGGGAGGACGGGATTTACAAAAATCATCTCTTAGTGCGCTCCTACACTCCTCAAGGAACATACATGCCAAATTTTAGCTTCTTGCGCCCAGTAGCTTCGGCTGTGCGATTGATTGTAAATTGTATTGTAATGTTACTATTTTATTTTTAATAAAACGGTCTTAAAATTTTTCCCTTTACTTGTGTATCCTATGACATTACTTCTCACCACATTTCATTTTTCTTGATCAACGGAAACGTAAACTTAAGTCTTTAAGTGATATATACTCGTAATTTTGATTACGTTGACTTTTAAAAAGCTTGATTTTTTCACAACTCTAAGGGATTGCACAGCAGACCGAAGACTGGATATTAATTTTAAAGGTTTTTGATAGACACACATACAGACAGACGGGCCTTTTACTTCAAAAAGAAAAACGGAACCGAACCCTAAAAATAATAATATAAAAATCTAAGTCATTCGCATTATACCCCTTATATAGAACAGATCCATTCCCGTTATAAAAAGCATGCCTACCTTTTGATGCAGGTCATAAACTATCTGTGAGACAAATTTCATCCGAATCTGTTTAGCTGTATAAGCGTGATTGAATAAAAACATCCAAATTTTCACTATAAATATATTGATAGGATTAACATAATCTCCAAGAACGTGGTAAGTATTACAGTATAATAATACTACTATTTACAATGTATGTATATCAAAGTGCCGTTCTTTAAGTTGAATAACAAGTCACATTATAATTAAATTGAGTACTGTTTTAAGTCTTAATATAAGTCCTTAGAAAGAATTCAACTACAAAACACATAGTACATGGATGGAGTTGGTAAACTATGGACTGGTTTTTAAATAGTAACATTCCCGCTCATTATTTTACATTGTTACATATTTGGTCTCCAAGATACATCATCAAAAAGTCAACAAACAAAATGGCACATATCTATTATAATAATTAAAAGTTATTAAACTTTGAATAAAAAAGATCTATAGTTTTCATATAAAATGCGAAGAGACTTATACCCGACCTAAATCCATGCCAAATACAGAAAGAAACTTTTATTATTTACTAACTGACCCGGCGAACTTCGTATCGCCTAATGCTAAATAAATTATCTCGTAATGAATGTCAAAGTCAAAGTCAAAGTCAAAGATAATTTATTGTGGATCATAGGTACAATGATATAGTTGATAGTGAGATACAATGGAGATCGCTATGTCCTACCTGTGATAGGTAATGTAGTGTTGCTTTTAACTAAACTTTTATAGTTTTTGTAGGTTTAACAAATCGGAGATCATTAAATTCCCTTTCCATCTCCTAATTAACTATTTAAGCTAACATTTCCATGAGAGTTTTCCTTTGAAATTCATCATTTTAAATATTATACTGCCGTGGTCACATGTCCAACATCGACCATTTCGCTGGCACTACCCGAAAAAACTTATTAAGATTTTATTTTACCACTTTGTAGTTTTGATAAATAAGTATGTGTATCAATGCCAAATTACAGCTTTCTAGCGCTAAGGATCTCGGCGCTATACTACGGACGGACGGAGAGGCGGACATGTAGAAACTATTATTATTTACTAGCTGACCCGGCGAACTTCGTATCGCCTAATGCTAAATAAATTATCGCGTAATGAATGTAGGTTTAACAAATCAGAGATCATTAAATTTGCTCTCCCTCTCCCCGCTCCATCTCCCCTCTCCCTCTCCCCTTTCCCCTCTCCCTCACCCTCTCCCCTCTCCCCCTATCCCTCACCCTCTGTCTTCTTACTCTGCCCCTCTCCCTCTCTCCCGTCTCCTCCCACTCCGTCTCTCTCTCCCTCTCGCTCTCCTCCCTCTCCCTCTCTCTCCTTTTTACTCTGCCCCTCTCCATCTCTCTCCTTCTTACTCTGCCCCTCTCCCTCTCTCCCGTCTCCTTCTCCCACTCCGTCTCTATCTCTCCCTCTCGCTCTCCTCCCTCTCCCTCTCTCTCCTTCTTACTCTGCCCCTCTCCATCTCTCTCCTTCTTACTCTGCCCCTCTCCCTCTCTCCCATCTCCATTTCCTGCTCCCTCTCTCTCCCACTTCACGTTCGTCTCCCGCTCCCAGTCCCTCTCCCGCGCCCAGTCCCTCTCCCGCTTTCTGTCTAGCTCTTTCTCCCTCCCCGCTTTCTGCCCCTCTCCCTTTCCCTCTCCTCCCGCTCCTGGTCCCTGTCTCGCTTCCTGTCCCTCTCCCCTCTCCCTCCCGTCAAAAAAAATAGTGTGAAGCCGAACATGTGGCAAAACGTCCCGTGAATCGAAAAATCGCAATTTCGCAGACCAATGATATTTTTGAAAAAAAAAATTTTTATTTGTTCTTTTGCGGAAGAAAAAGGCACGCGCGCTGCTTTAGCAGCGCGCGCCCCACGCAAAACCTAGTTATATTATATAATCCTAGACTTACCACTGACTTAACTATATAATTGTTCTCCCAGAAAGAGTCGAGATGGGACTTTGTTGTCTATGGCGGGTTTTCTCCATCCCCCCCCGACACCTCGGGAAAAATCTGACATTTCACATTTTCAAGATGGCGGCCGCTCTGTGATTTTCAACTTTTTTGTTTATGGCTTTTTGCGGGATTTTTTTGGGGCGTTTCGACAAGTTTTGGGGTCGATATACGAAAACTTTAGAAAAAATTGAAAAAACAAGATGGCCGCCGAGATATTCGAGTTTAAATTTTTTCGATTTTAGAGGTCACTTTGCGGGGTCGCATCGGGGTGGTTTTTCAACTTTTTTTAAACATTTTTTTAGTGTTGCCTTGAATGTATCCTCAATTTTGATATTTCGTGGATATTTATTTTTTTCACAAGATGGCGGACGCGGTGGCGGCCATTTTAAAAAATGTACGAAAAACGACGTTTTTTGGGTGAATTTTTCTTCGGGTTGGCAACATTTGAGCGGGTGTCTTTGTTCCGGGCGGATATGTAACTTGACCCAAAGTGTTGCCAGGTTGAGTTTTTTTTTCTTTTGTTGATACATTTTTTTGGACTTTTTATTCAAAAATATGAAAAGTAGAAGGAGCAATATTTTTAATCAAAATGTCACACGGGCAAGCGTGTCGTGGTCGTCGTAATGACATTTGACCATTTTCGTCGATGTCGACTGGCAACACTGGCTGCTGGAATTTTTTTTTCGTTTTACGAAAAGTCGAATTGATCTCCCAGAAGGAGTGGTGGGGGGTGAGTACAATGTATGGGGGAATTTTTGGTTTGCCTCCGTGTCTATGGGAAAAATCCGACCTTTCAAAAATCCAAGATGGCGACCGAGTCGAAATGACCAACTTTTTTTTTCACTATGCACCAACCCGAGATTGGTGTCGTTTTCGGCTAATGTTGGGAAAAGTGTTACGATGAAAATGGAAAAAAATAAGAAAACAAGATGGCCGCCGAGATATTTTACTTTAAAATTTTTCAATTTTGGAGGTGACTTTGCGGGGTCGGATTGCAATGGGTTTTCAACTTTTTTTCGATTTCTTTTCGTTGTTGCCTCGGGTCTATCCCCAATTTTGACGTTTGGGGTATATTTTTTTTTCTTAAAGATGGCGGATCCTATGGCGGCCATTTTGCAAAATGTACAAAAAATTGCATTTTTTGAAGGAAAAAATTTTCAGTTTGGCAACATTTGATGGGGTCACTTTGTATGGGGCGGTTATGGGGCTTGGTCTGAAGTATTGCCAGGTTACGTTATTTTTTTTTTCATTCATACATTTTTGTGAACTTTCTATTCAAAAATATAAAAAGTAGAAGGAGAAACATTTTTAATCAAAAAATTGCACCAAAAAATTTCTCGTGACTGTCGTAATGACATTTGACCATTTTCATCAAATTTAACTGGCAACACTGGCTGCTGGATTTTTTTTTCACGTTTTTTCACATTTCAAATAGCCCAGCCGAAAGTGTTTGTGGGGGGTAATAATAATGTATGGAAAGGTTGCTTGACTATCTATGGTTATTATAGGAAAAATACGACCATTCGAAAATTCAAGATGGCGGCCGCTCGGCGATTGTCAACTTTCTTTTTATTCTTGCCACCCACCCGACATTGGTGTCGTTTTCGACTAATCTTGGGACGACTAATATGATGAAGTTGAAAAAAATTGAAAAAACAAGATGGCCGCCGAGATATTTTAGTTTGAAATTTTTCAATTTTAGAGGTGTCTTTGCGGGGTCGCATCGCGGTGGTATTTTAACATTTTTGCGATATTTTTACCTTATTGGCTTGGGTCTGTCCTCAATTTTGACATTTTGGGTATATTTTTTTTTCGACAAGATGGCGGATCCCGTGGCGGCCATTTTGTAAAATGTACTAAAAATTGCATTTTTTAAAGGAAAAAATTTGTGGGTTGGCAACATTTGAGGGGGTCACTTTGTATGAGGCGGTTGTGTAGCTTGACTGAAAGTATTGCCAGGTTACGTTGATTTTTTTGTCATTCATACATTTTTGTGAACTTTCTATTCAAAAATGTAAAAAGTAGAAGGAGAAATATTTTTAATCAAAAAATTACACCACAAGATTTTTTGTGGGCGTCGTAATGACATTTGACCATTTTCATCTCAATCAACTGGCAACACTGGAGTCCAGAATTTTTTTCACTTTTCGAGTAGTTGAGCCGAAACTATAGATCAAGGGTATAGAAAATGTAGGGGAGATATTTTTAAATTAATATATTCGTTTTAGAAAAACTATAAAATTTCAGTGTTGCCATACAAAAAATATTAATTTTCATACAAATTTATTTTTGGATCGAATATTTCGTTATTATAATGTATGGGGCATTTGTAAGTACTGACATTTTGTAAATTTGGGTGAAAAAAAATTCAGTGTTGCCATATAAAAAATAATAATTTTCATACAAATGTATCCTTTTTTCGGATGTTTGAGGCTGTTGTCTCCATTTGATGGCTTTATAATGTATGAGGCGTTTGTAGGTACTTAAGGGCCGGATGCATTGGTGTAACCATTGTTTAGTGATGCCATACAAAAAATAATAATTTTCATACAAATAAATTTTTGTAGGTAGTGTTTCAGGCTTTTGTCTCCTTTTTATGTCATTAAAATGTATACGACGTTTGTTGCTGCCAATAGATCGGTCACATCCGTGTAAATGTGTTTCATTGTTGCCATAAAAAATGCGAAACTTTCAGTGTTGCCATACAAATACAAGTATTTTTCATAAAAATCTATATTGAACATTTCAAACTGTTGTTTGCATTCGATGCCTATAAAATGATGTATGAGGCGTTTATAGATGCAAATAGACTGCATAATATATGAGTGAAAAAAAACCGTGTTGGCATACAAAAAAATATTTTGTTGTTCAATTTCGACAACAATATTAACGTGTAAACATTTAAAATGTTGAAAGATAATTTAATATTTAGTACTTCATACATTTTAGACATCATACCATTAGTGTTGTTATTATTACCTACTGATTTGATCTGGTGATTGTCTGTTTCTTGACTCTCCTATCCAATAGTTTAGTTTGAACCTGTTTTTGTCATGTTTATCTCTACCTTTTACTGCTTTCAATAGTTATTATGTGTGTAGACAAAATTAATTTTAAGTGTAATTAATTTTAAATCATAACTAAACTGTGATAAATACTTTACATGGTTAAGCCTACCTACTTATCTACTAATAGAAGTAAAAAGCTTCTTTAATTCTATTCTATAGCAGCAGTATTCAACACCACGACAGTGTACGATTTGTTTGTAGATCGTCTCGCAGCTTTGTCTAATGATGAAAATTCCAAGTGTTGCCGGATAAATAAAAAATATGCACATTTTTTTGCATTTGCATACATACTAAAATTGCAGCTAATAATATAATGAAAGTAACACGTCATTTATGACGCAGAATATCAGTTTAAGTTAGTTTTATTATTTTACGCCTGAACAGATCTTCATAAATTATAGTTAAAAAACCCTCTCAATCACCTGAGCATTAAAAGAAACTGCATCTCAATCGATCCTTTCATTTAGGATAGGTATACCATGCCAGAAAGAGACACATACACATCAAAATTATAACATCCCTCTTTTTGCGTCGGGGTTTAAAATATATTGTACTAGCGTTTGTCCGCAGCTTCATCCGCCTGAATGACATTTTTCAACATTTTTTAGTTTTTTCGAACCTTTCAGTTAAAATCCTATCAAAATTAGTTCAGCTCTCCACGGAAAACATGCCAAATTTTAGTTTCTTGCGCCCATTAGCTTCGGCTGTGCGATTGATTGTAAATTGTAACGGCCTACTCTATAACGGTCTTAAAATTTTTCCTTTTACTTGTGTATCTTACGACATTGCTTCTCACTACATTTCATTTTTCTTGATCAACGGAAACATAAACTTCAGTCTTTAGGGGATAGGTTTTGATGACATTGCTAATGTCGTAATAACTAAAAAAAATAGGGCATAACAAAGACTTTTATGATTAGGTTCATTTTTAAAAGCTTGATTTTTTCACAACTCTAAGGGATTGAATAGCAGACCTAACGCCCCATCTCAGAGTCACTAAAGGTTACTTATATCGCTCCTAAGTACAGAATTTGTTTCAAGATTCTGTACTAAGGGGTTAATGACTCTGAGTTGGGGCGGGGCGTAAGAATTGGATATTAATTTCAAATTAATACCTCCACGTATTCCTTAGTGAAAGGTTTTTGATAGACACACATACAGACAGACGGACCTTTTATCTCAAAAATAAAAACGAAACGGAAAAAGGACCCTTAACATAATAATATAAAAAAATCTAAGCTACTGGCAGATACATGAAACATCCATACTAAAATATACCCCTTATTCTATCAGAACAGATCCATTCCCATTATAAAAAGCGTCCTACCTTTAGATGCAGGTCATAAACTATCTGTAAGATAAAATTCATCCGAATCCGTTTAGCCGTATTAGCGTGATTGAATAAATACATTCAATTTTTCACTAAAATATATTGGTAATTTTTACATAATCTCCAAGTACCTATGTGATAAGTATTATGCAGTATAATAAAATTACTTTTTACAATGTATGAAATATGTTTAACTATGAAGGTGCATGAATATATCAAAGTGCCGTTCTTCAAGTAAGTTGAATTACAAGTTACATTATAATTGAGTACTTTTTAGAATAGAATAGAATACGTTTATTGTGAGGCTGTTTACATTTTACATGTTGATCTTTTTTTAGTCTTAATATAGGTCCTTAGAAACGATTCAACTCCAAAATACATCACACATGGATGGAGTTGTTAAACTAGGAACTGGTTGTTCAATAGTAACATTCCCAAAAACGGATTATTATTTATGCCTCACCACTGAGGTGTTCCACTCTTTATCTCAGGAATCCATCATCAAATCCTTCCTATATTAAAGGAGGACTCGGGTAGAGAATTTAAGGTACTGTAGTTGTAAGTTTATCGACTATCACTCATTAACTATTAAGCTAACATTGCCATGAGAGTTTTCCTTTCAAATTCATCATATTAAATAAATTACTGCCGTGAATATATTCACATGTCCAACATACCATTTCGCTGGCACTACTCGAAAAAACTTATAAAGATTTTATTTTAGGATTTTGTAGTTTTAATAAATGAGTATGTGTATCCATGCCAAATTACAGCTTTTTAGCGCTAAGGATCTCGAGGCTATGCTGGGGACGGACGGAGAGACGGACATGAAGAAAATATTATTATTTACTAGCTGACCCGGCCAACTTCGTATCGCCTAATGCTAAATAAATAATCGCGTAATGAATAACGCTTCACACTCATAGCCCCATACTAGGATTCCTTGTGTCGTGGGTGCCATGGACAAACACACTAGACAAGGACATTCACACCCAGACCAAGAACAGAAATTCAAACTCATCATTCAAATTTCCGAATGTAGTGTTACTTTCAACTAAACTTTTATAGTTTTTGTAGGTTTAACAAATCAGAGATTATTAAATTCCCTCTCCCTCTCCCTGTCCCTCTCCTTCTCCCTTTCCCTATCTCTCTCCCTGTCCCACTCCCTCTCCTTCCCCCGCTCCCTGTCCCTCTCACTCTCCCGCTCCCGCTTCCTGTCCCTCTCCCTCTCCCGCTCCCTCTCCCTCTCCCTCTCTCTCTCTCCCTGTTCGTCTCCCTCTCCCTGTCCCACTTCCTCTACTTCTCCCACTCCCTGTCCCTCTCACTCTCCCGCTCCCAATTTCTGTTTCTCTCCCTCTCCCTGTCCCTCTCCCTGTCCCACTCCCTCTCCTTCTCCCGCTCCTTGTTCCTCTCACTCTCCCGCTCCCAGTCCTTCTCTCGCTTCCCGTCCCTCTCTCCCCCCCGCTCCCAGTCCCTCTCCCGCTTTCTATCCCGTTTTTCTCTCTGTCTCCCTCTTCCACTCCCTCTCCCTCTCTCTCTTTCGCTCTCCCTCTCGCTCTCCCTCTCGCTTTCCATCTCCCTCTCCCTGTCCCACTCCCTCTCTCCCGCTCCCTATCCTTCTCACACTCCCGCTCTCCTTTCCTCTCCCTCTCCCTCTCCCTCTCCCTCTCCCTCTCTGCTCCCTGTCCCTCTCCCTGTCCCGTGCCCGCTTCGTATCCCTCTCCCTCTCCCACTACCAATCCTTCTCCGGCTTCACGTCCAGGGCTTCCGCTCCCAGTCCCTCTCCCGTAGCCGGTCCCTCTCCCGCTTTCTGTCCTGCTTTTTCTCCCTCCCCGCTCCCTGCCCCTCTCCCTTTCCTTCGCCCGCTCCCAGTCCCTCTCTCGCTTCTTGTCCCTCTGCCCTTCCCCTCCCGTCAAAAATGAATTTCGTAGACCAATGATATCTTTAAAAAAACTACTTATTTATTTGTTCTTTTGCGGAAAAAAAAGGCACGCGCGCTGCTTTAGCAGCGCGCGCCCCACGCAAAAACCTAGTTATATTATATAATCCTAGACTTACCACTGACTTAACTATATAATTGATCTCCCTGATGGAGGCGAGATGGGACTTTGTTGTCTATGGCGGGTTTTCTCCTTCTCCCCCCGACACCTCGGGAAAAATCTGACATTTCACATTTTCAAGATGGCGGCCGCTCTGTGATTTTCAACTTTTTTGTTTATGGCTTTTTGGGGAATGTTTTTCGGGGGTTTTGACAAGTTTGAGACAAAATTTACGAAAATTTTCGAAAAAATTTAAAAAACAAGATGGCCGCCGAGATATTCGAGTTTGAATTTTTTCGATTTCAGAGGTGACTTTGCAGGGTCGCATCGGGGTGGTTTTTCTACTTTTTTTCAATGTTTTTTGTGTGTTCGTTTGATTGTATCCTCAATTTTAATATTTTGGGGATATTTATTTTTTCGACAAGATGGCGGACGCGGTGACGGCCATTTTGAAAAATGTACGAAAAACGACGTTTTTTGGGTGAATTTTTCTTCAGGTTGGCAACATTTGAGCGGGTGTCTTTGTTCCAGGCGGTTATGTAACTTGACCCAAAGTGTTGCCAGGTTGAGTTTTTTTTTCTTTTGTTGGTACATTTTTTTGGACTTTTTATTCAAAAATGTGAAAAGTAGAAGGAGCAATATTTTTAATCAAAATGTCACACGGGCAAGCGTGTCGTGGTCGTCGTAATGACATTTGACCATTTTCGTCGATGTCGACTGGCAACACTGGCTGCTGGAATTTTTTTTTCGTTTTACGAAAAGTCGAATTGATCTCCCAGAAGGAGTGGTGGGGGGTGGGTACAATGTATGGGGGAATTTTTGGTTTGCCTCTGTGTCTATGGGAAAAATCCGACCTTTCAAAAATCCAAGATGGCGGCCGAGTCGAAATGACCAACTTTTTTTTTCACTATGCACCTACCCGAGATTGGTGTCGTTTTCGGCTAATGTTGGGAAACGTGTTACGATGAAATTGGAAAAAAATAAAAAAACAAGATGGCCGCCGAGATATTTTACTTTAAAATTTTTCAATTTTGGAGGTGACTTTGCGGGCTTGGATTGCAATGGGTTTTCAACTTTTTTTCCATTTTTTTTCGCTGTTGCCTTGGGTCTATCCCCAATTTTGACGATTGGGGTATATTTTTTTTTTCGACAAGATGGCGGACCCCGTGGCGGCCATTTTATAAAATGTACGAAAAATTGCATTTTTTGAAGGAAAAAATTTTCAGTTTGGCAACATTTGAGGGGGTCACTTTGTATGAGGCGGTTGTGGGGCTTAGCTTGAAGTATTGCCAGGTTACGTTAATTTTTTTTTCATTCATACATTGTTGTGAACTTTCTATTCAAAAATATAAAAAGTAGAAGGAGAAACATTTTTAATCAAAAAATTTCATTAAAACATTTCTCGCGGTCGTCGTAATGACATTTGACCATTTTCATCAAAAATAACTGGCAACACTGGCTGCTGGATTTTTTTTTCACGTTTTTTCACATTTCGAATAGCCCAGCCGAAAGTATCGGTGGGAGGTAATAATAATGTATGGGAAAGTTGCTTGACTATCTATGGTTATTATAGGAAAAATACGACCATTCGAAAATTCAAGATGGCGGCCGCTCGGCGATTGTCAACTTTTTGTTTACTCTGAGCACCTACCCGACATTGGTATCGTTTTCGGCTAATCTTGGAACAACTAATATGATGAAGTTGGAAAAAATTGAAAAAACAAGATGGCCGCCGAGATATTTTACTTTAAATTTTTTCAATTTTCGAGGTGTGTTTGTGGGTTCGCATCGCGGTGGTGTTTTAACATTTTTGCGATATTATTTCTCTATTGGCTCGGGTCTATCCTCAATTTTGACATATTGGGTAAATTTTTTTTTTTCGAAAAGATGGCGGATTTCGTGGTGACCATTTTGTAAAATGTACAAAAAATTGCATTTTTTGAAGGAAAAAATTTGTGGGTTGGCAACATTTGAGGGGGTCACTTTGTATGGGGCGGTTGTGTAGCTTGACTGAAAGTGTTGCCAGGTTACGTTGATTTTTTGTCATTCATACATTTTTGTGAACTTTCTATTCAAAAATGTAAAAAGTAGAAGGAGAAACATTTTTAATCAAAAAATTACACCACAAGATTTTTTGTGGGCGTTGTAATGACATTTGACCATTTTCATCTCAATGAACTGGCAACACTGGAGTCCAGAATTTTTTTCACTTTTCGAGTAGTTGAGCCGAAACTATAGATCAAGGGTATAGAAAATGTATGGGAGATATTTTTAAATTAATATATTCGTTTTAGAAAAACTATAAAATTTCAGTGTTGCCATACAAAAAATAATAATTTTCATACAAATTTATTTTTGGATCGAATATTTCGTTATTATAATGTTTGGGGCGTTTGTAAGTACTAACATTTTGTACATTTTGGTGAAAAAAAAATCAGTGTTGCCATACAAAAAATTATAATTTTCGTACAAATGTATCCTTTTTTCGAATGTTTGAGGCTGTTGTCTTCATTGTATGTCTTTATAATGTATGAGGCGTTTGTAAGTTCTAAAGGGCCGGATACGTTGGTGTAACCAATGTTTAGTGATGCCATACAAAAAATAATAATTTTCATACAAATAAATTTTTGTAGGTAGTGTTTCAGGCATTTGACTCCTTTTGATGTCATTAAAATGTATACAAAGTTTGTTGTTACTGATAGATCGGTCAAATCCCTGTAAACCTGTTTCAGTGTTGCCATAAAAAATGAGAAACTTTCAGTGTTGCCATACGAAAACAAGTATTTTTCACAAAAATCTATATCGAACATTTCGGACTGGTATTTGCATTTGTTGTATGAGGCGTTTATAGGTGCAAATAGACTGTACATTATATGAGTGAAAAAAAAAGTGTTGGCATACAAAAAAATATTTTATCTGGAAAACAAAATGAACGTGAAAACATTCAAAATGTTGAAAAAAATTTCAATAACATTTTTTTAGTTCTTCATACATTTTAGACATTCAAGACATTTGTACCACTATAGTGTTGTTATTAATACCTACTGCTCTGGTCTGGAAGTGATTGACCGTTGCTTGACTCTCCTATCCGATAGTTTAGTTTGAACCCGTTTTTGTCATGTCTGCCCTTTACTGCTTTGAATAGTTATTGTGTATCTATAGGCAAAATAAATTTTAAGTGTACCTAATTATTTTTAAATCATAACTAAACAGTGATAAATCTTTACATGGTTAAGCCCTATCAATCCTATTCTATAGTAGCAGTATTCAACACCACGACAGTCTACGATTTGTTTGTAAATGGTCTCGCATATTTGTCTGATGGAGAAAATCTGAAATGTTTCCAGATAACTAAAAAATATGCACATTTTTATACATACTAACATTTCAACTAAAAATATAATAAAAAATAACTCGACATGCATGACGCAGAATATCAGTTAAAGTCAGTTTTATTTATTTTACGCCTAAACAGATCTTCATAAATTATAGTTAAGAACCCTCTCAATCACCTCAGCATTAAAAGAAACTGCATCATAATCGGTACAATCATTTAGTAGATCGATGCCACAAACAGACACACATACACATCAAAATTATAACACCCCTCTTATTATTAAAATATATTGTAGGTACCTACTAGCTTTTGGCCGCAATTTCGCCCGCCTGAATGATATTTTTCAACAGTTTTTAGTTTTCACGAACTTATCAGTGAAAGTCTTATCAAAATTGGTTCAGCCCATGGAATTTGGCGATAAAAAAATATCCTATGAGCTATTCCAGGTTATTATTCTCAGGCTATATTCTACCTGTTTACTAAATTAAATCAAAATCCGTCCAGTGTGATTTGCGTGAAAGAGTACCCCCCCCCCCCCTTTTAAAACCCCATGGGAGGGCGGGATTTACAAAAATCATCTCTTAGTGCGCTCCTGCACTCCCCAAGGAACATACATGCCAAATTTTAGCTTCTTGCGCCCAGTAGCTTCGGCTGTGCGATTGATTGTAAATTTTATTGTAATGTTACTATTTTATTTTTAACGAGTAACCGCCCTCGCTTTGCTTCGGTTTTTTTTTATTGTTTTACACCTTGGGTTACATTATTGGAGTTTTATTAAGGATCCCTAATTTTTTGAAAATATAATAGAGCCTGTGTCATCCGGAGATAGTGTAGCTTCCCAACAGTGAAAAAATTTTCAAATCGGTTCAGTAGTTTCGGAGCCTATTCAACGCAAACAATCAAATATTTCCTCTTTATAATATTAGTTTATATAAAACGATCTTCAAATTTTTCCCTTTACTTGTGTATCCTACGACATTGCTTCTCACCACATTTCATTTTTCTTGATCAACGGGAACGTAAACTTAAGTCTTTAAGGAGTTTAAGGGATAGGTTTTGATTGCGTTGACTTTTAAAAGCTTGATTTTTTCACAACTCTAAGGGATTGCACAGCAGACCCAAGAATTGGATATTATTTTCTAATTAATACCTCCACGTATTCCTTACTGAAAAGGTTTTTGATAGACACACATACAGATAAACGGACCTTTTACTTCAAAAGGAAAAACGGAACCGAACCCTAAAAATTATAATATAAAAATCTAAGCTATTGGCAGATAAACATCCACACTAAACTATACCCCTTATATAGAACAGATCCATTCCCGTTATAAAAGCATCCTACCTTTTGATGCAGGTCTTAAACTATCTGTGAGACAAATTTCATCCGAATCTGTTTAGCTGTATTACCGTGATTGAATAAAAACATCCAAATTTTCATTATAAATATATTGATAGGATTTACATAATCTCCAAGAACGTGGTAAGTATTACAGTATAATAAAACTACTTTTTACAATGTATGAAAAATACATATATATCAGAGTGCCGTTCTTTAAGTAAGTTGAATTACAAATCACATTATAATTAAATTGAGTACTGTTTTAAGTCCTTAGAAAGGATTCAACTACAAAATACATCATACATGGATGGAGTTAGTAAACTATGGACTGGTTTTTAAATAGTAACATTTATAAAATATGTAACAATGTAAAATAATGAGCGGCATTATTTTACATTGTTACATATTTGGTCTCCAAGATGCATCATCAAAAAGTCAACGAACAAAATGGCACATATCTTCTATTATAATAAAATTAAAAGTTATTAAACTTTGAAAAAAAGGTCAAATAATTTTGAAAAATTTAACAAATCAGAGATCATTAAATTCCCTTTCCATCCCCCTTTCCCTGTCCCTGCCCCTGCCCCTGTCCCTGCCCCTGCCCCTGTCCGTCCCTATCCCTGCCCCTGCTCCCGCCCCTTCCCCTGTCCTTCACCCTCTCCCTCTGCCTCTCCCTCTCTCGCTCCCTCTCGCTCCCTCTCCCTCTCCTGAAATCATTTTATTCCCTTTCCTTCTCCCTGTCCCTGTCCCTGCCCCTGTCCCTGTCCCTGTCCTGTCCGTGCCCATATCCCTGTCCCTGTCCCTGCCCCTGCCCCTGCCTCTGTCCCTGCCCCTTCCCCTGTCCGTCTCCCTCTTCCTCTCCCTCTCTCACTCCCTCTCGCACTCCCTCTCTCACTCCCGCTCTTGCTCCCTCTCTCGCTCCCTCTCCCTCTTTCTCTCCCTCCTCCTCCCCCTCCCCCTCTTTCTCCCCCTCCCCTCCTCCTCCCCTTCCCCTCCTCCTCCCAATGATTTTTGTTCATACAATTTTTTGGATTTTGAAAAAATATTTCAGTGTTGCCATACAAAAAAAGACAAAGTACTTTGAAGCCGAATATGTCGCAAACAGACCCCTGATTCGAAAAATGAAATTCACAGTCCAAAAAACTATTTTTTCATTTGTTCTTTTGCAGAAGAAAAAGGCACGCGCGCTGCTTTAGCAGCGCGCGCCCCACGCAAAACCTAGTTATATTATATAATCCTAGACTTACCACCTAGTGATCTATATAATCTAATACTATAATTATAAGCGCTCAATTTCAACGACCATCTTAGCATGCGGGGAGAAATTATATCTGGAATTGGCTTGTTTGGGTTAAATAATCCCACTAATGGCTTATGGTCTGTCAATATACAAAAGCGGCGTCCTGCTAAAAACTGATGGAATTTAGTTAAGCCAAATATTATGGCTAAAGCTTCTTTGTCTATTTGTCCATAACGCCTTTCATGTATCTGGAGCGTACGCGAAGCCATCATTATAGGTCGTTCCGAGCCGTCGTTCATAACATGTGCAATTATTGCACCAACACCATATTCTGAAGAATCACAAATGAGTAAGAGCTCTCGGTCTAATTCGTATCCCACGAGAGTCGCGTCAGAGCCCAGGATGCCCTTCGCCTGATCAAAAGCTGCCTGTTCCTTTTCGCCCCAAAACCATGGCTTCTTCGATTCTAGTAGCCGGTGCAGAGGTTCTAAAATTGTTGCCTTATCGGGTAAAAACTTCTCATAAAAATTGTACAAGCCTAAAAATGCACGCAAGGTTTCCTTATTTGTTGGTGCAGGCTTATCCAAAATTTCTTTTACTTTCAATGGTGATGGGTGTAGGCCTTCAGCGTCAATCATGTGACCAAGAAAATTAATAGAATTTGACGCAAAAATACATTTCTTTAAATTCAGACGAAATCCGAGTTCCTGTAACTTACACAAAACCAAACGTAATCTTTGATTATGCTCATCTTCATTTTTACCCGAGATAGCAATATCGTCCAATAAACATGCTATACCCTCTATTCCAGCAAACGCCGTGGACATTAAACGTTGAAATATCGCTGGTGCGGCGTTGACACCAAAAGCCAGGCGATTCATTTTCATCAGTCCAATATGTGTATTAAGTGTTAATAATTCCGCGGTCTTGTTATCTACCTTCACTTGGGTATATGCTTGTTTTAAGTCCAATTTACTAAATAAACGACCACCACTGAGTTTAACAAAAGCCTCCATTGATGTTGGTAGTGGGTACTTGTCTACCTCTATAGCAGGATTAACAGTTGACCGGTAATCCCCACAGATACGGAGAGCTCCATCATCTTTTCTTACTATTCTAAGTGGTGTCGCCCATTTGGAATATTTAACTGGTGTTAAGATACCTTGTTTAATCATACAAGCTAATTCCTCTTCAACTTGTTTCTTTAATGGAAACGGTACTGGTCGTGCTTTTAAAAACCGAGGTATCATATCTGGTTTAAGATGTAAGGATACTTCTGGTCCCGTATATTCACCCATTCCTTGCTTGAACACCTCCGGGAAGTCCTTCCTTAATGTCTGTACCATTTCCTCTGACCAGCATAGACCACTGACTTCAATCCCTAAATCTTGGAACCAATTTCTGCCCAAGAGGCTAGGCCCTTCTCCGGACACTACAATAAGATCACATTGAGCCTCTTTATCCCCAAGAACTGCCGTAACCTGAATAAGACCCAGAACATTCAATGGATCTCTAGTCCATGTTACCAGTTTAATATTAGTTGGAATGAGGGGAGGTGGTGTCATCCACAATGTCTTGTAAGTCCTTTCAGATATTATAGATCGAGAGGCTCCTGTATCAATTTCCATTGATAATATGACATTATTAATCATAATGTTAGCCTTTATTGGAGTGCGGTAACTATCTGAGCAAGCATATATCCCCATCATATCTTCCTCCGATGGCCCAGGTGGCGTCTCTAATTTATCATGTATTTTATGTACCTTATTACTTCTTTTATCACATGCAGCCACAATATGCCCGAATTTCTTACAATAAAAGCATCTTGATTTCATAAATGGACAACGGTCACCTTGCTTGTGAGTTCTTGCACAATGTCGACAATCCAAAGATTTAATTCGGTCAATTTCCATCGGCTCCATTATATCACCAGGAGTTTGCTTAATTTGTCTCACCTCTGGGTATAAATCAGAGAATGTCGCTTGGTAATTAAGACACATCTGTACTGCTGACTCATATGATAGCTGTTTTGTTTTCAGCAAATCTCTCCGCAAACGATCATCCAGTACACCCAAGACCAACCGGTCCCTCAACTGTCGCTTGAGGTCACTAAAATTACATTTAGATCCAAGCTCATTTATCGCGGCTACAAAATCTTGCACGCTCTCCCCTTGTAATTGTAAGCGTTTATGAAATTTATTCGCTTCCAGGATCTCATTAACTTCAGGTTCATAAAAAGTGTCCAGAACTTTAATGATATCATTAAAAGATACACTTGACGGTCTCAGTGGCACCACCAATGATGCAATCAAACTGAATGTATCTTTCCCACAATGCGACAGGAACAGCGAACGCGCTTTCGCGTCGTTATCACGGACACCCGCGACATCGAGTGCACACACTAAGCGTTCTTTGTAGTCACACCATTTATCCGTTTTGGGATCAAAATGTCCAGGAAACAATAAACTTCCGAAATTTAACGCCATACTCCCGACAATTACATTAATTTCCCGAAGTCGCCAATAAAAGATACGACACAGTTGAGGTTGTAAGCAAAACTGATTTATTATTTATCTACCTTCGAGTACATTAATATTAATCTGTCAATTAAACTAATTCAAAACATAACAGTAATGTAATGCTCAAAGTCGAATCTATAATGTTACATTACACGCGAATGCTTGTCAGTCAGGGAGGTAGTATTGTAATGTAATGCTCAAAGACGAATCTATAATGTTACATTACACGTGAATGCTCCCGGTGAGGGAGCACCATTAGATTTTAACACACATTTTTGTTGACAAATTTTAATGTGGTTTAAGCTTACCCATATTGAATTTACTTGTTCATCAATCTGTCCTTGTTTATTGTCATAGCACACTCAGAGTGACCCTGTCTGGATTCATTACATAATAAAATGTTTGATCTAATGAAATTCAGTAATTCGTTATAGTTACAAAATATTTCATTTAAGCAGTATACCTATATTTTTTGTAGTCAACATCACTAGCGAATGATTAATTTTGGAACAAAATCAAAGAGCTATGGAACTAAGTAGTCAAACATGACATTGATGCATTTTCCTGAGAATAAATGATTCTTTAAAATAAAATAAAGCTTAAAGTGTCGTATAGTATACCTAATTATGCCATGAAAATAATGACTAGTCATACCAATGTCTTTTTCATAAAATCATACAAATCTTCAATCAAATTTCACATGTATTATAGAATGTTGGAACTTGGAACACAGTTTAATTTTGTAATGGAATAATTTATTGTTAACATTTGCTGTTTTTTTTTATCCTTATAAAGGACAATATTGCTACTTGTCTATGCTATAAGAAGTATTAAAATTGCATGATTTTTTATAGTCTTAGTTGATAGTGTTATTCAGTTTTGAAGTGAATTACCCCAATCTCTTCTTTATTAACTACTTTTATAATATTTCAGACTGTATTATTAGTATTACTTAGTTATAAAGTAAAATTCTTTTTTTTATCTTTTAGATGCCACATACCAAGGGATTCTCTGTTTTCATGGAGCTCAGAGTTTGCAGATTTCACTGGGCTAGTCAATTGGGGTTTCTTGATGCTCACCATTGGTGGACTCCGTCTCTGTCTTGAAAATTTCTTGAAGTAAGTATTATTGTTGTTTATTGTTTCAGTATTAAGTTAGGATAGATGGAGTATATTGATAGGTATTTGCGACAAAATCAGAAATACCGACAAATGTTTGTCAATTTGGATAATAATTAATTTCATTATGACATCAAATTTAAAAAAGTAACATTAAAAAGCTTCTAAATACTTAAATTTTATTTTATAAATACTACATAATATTTATTTTCTAACTTTGTACTTGGTTGCAGGACATAACTTTTATTTTTATCTTTAATTTCAGGTATGGAATTCGTGTAAATCCTTTTGAATGGATCATAATGCTAACTGGCTACAATCAAAGTCAAAGCTATCAATACCCATCTGTTATCTTATTAATATGTATGTAATTAAGTTTTTTTTTAATTTTTTTTACTTGTTACCTTTGGTGTTTACTAAAGGTTCATTAGCAAATTTCAATAAATATTTATAACAAGTGTGAAACTTCTTTTACAGTTAGCGTTGTTCCTGCTGTCATTAGTCTGTTAATCGAGAAAGCAATATCAACTGTAAGTTATAGCAGTGTATTTAAAATTTCTTTTAAATTATTTATTTATTTTTGTTAATCGTTGTTCCTCTTATTTCAGGGTATTATTTCGGAAAAATTTGGCATTGGAACACATATATTTAATATTGTTTTTACTGTTAGTTTGCCTGTAATTGTGTTGCAGTTCAAAGGCGATGAATTTAGTTTTGGTAAGTGTAATACAGTTTTAATTGTCAAACTGTTTTCTCCCAAACTATAATATTACTGATGATTCGACTGGACTCGTGGAGTGTGGGCTTTACTCAGTCAGCTGATTTCTTAAAACTAGTCCAGACAACGAAGGACCATCCAAATTATAGTGGCAAATTTGTGACAATCATTTGAGATAAGCATTAGTCTTGGTTCCTGTAGAAAAGTACTATATCTTGCATGGATTTTGATAATATTCATATCTTGGTAATAAAGATTTGATTGCAATGCAAACAGGATATGAAAAATATATTCGCCTTTAGTCGTGCATCCTTATCAATCTTTTTTTCAATATCCTGAATATACCGAGTTAAGAGACCCCGATGGTTACTGACTTATGAGAACAGTTTGTTCAGGATATGATGTGTTTTCATCATTTGATTGATCTCCGCTTTCGTTAGTCATCCTGGATAAACTTTAGTTCCACTACTCTGCTATAAATATAAATTTTGAATGCCGGAGTTAAGCTCCTTAAGCTGTTATTATATGTTATGTATAATTTATACTACAGCTTAATTTTTGCTCAATTTTTGTATAAACATATCTTTTTAAATTGTCATGATCGTGTATGATTATTTTAAAATAGGTTCCTATACCTACTATGTATATATTTAGTAGCACATCATAATAAAAAAGGTATTTAAATATATTTATTACAAATCGTTTGTTTGTCACGTTTTTCTTGACTTCGAGTGCAATCAAACCAAACAGTTCAAAGTACAAAGATTAATTGTTGAACCAGGTGTGCGAGTTTCAAGCAAATAGTGATTCATACTACAATCAGAGTTTTACAAAAAAACATTTACATGATTTTTAGGGTTCCGTAGCCAAATGGCAAAAAACGGAACCCTTATAGATTCGTCATGTCTGTCTGTCTGTCCGTCCGTATGTCACAGCCACTTTTTTCCGAAAGTATAAGAACTATACTGTTGAAACTTGGTAAGTAGATGTATTCTGTGAACCGCATTAAGATTTTTACATAAAAATAGAAAAAAAAAAACAATAAATTTTGGGGGCTCCCCATACTTAGAACTGAAACTCAAAATTTTTTTTTCATCAAACCCATACGTGTGGGATATCTATGGATAGGTTTTCAAAATGATATTGAGGTTTCTAATATCATTTTTTTCTAAACTGAATAGTTTGCGCGAGAGACACTTCCAAAGTGGTAAAATGTGTGTCCCCCCCGTAACTTCTAAAATAAGAGAATGATAAAACTAAAAAAAATATATGATGTACTTTACCATACAAACTTCCACTTAAAATTGGTTTCAACGAGATCTAGTAAGTAGTTTTTTTTAATACGTCATAAATCGTAAACCGCAATTTACCTCGATCAAAGTTACAAGAACTTTTATATTATGTTTACTTGCTGCTACGGAACCCTTCATGGACGAGTCTGACTCGCACTTGGCCGCTTTATTTATGGATATATGATTTTTTTAGTAAAATTTCACGTGCTACATTCGCTATGATATAAAATTCATATGTTCTTTACATATGCCTGTTTTTTCCTGTTAATTCGATTTTAAATTTTCGCAGAAAGTAGATATTTTAATATCTTGTATTATATTTGCTATATTTTGTTATTAGTGTTATTACTTGTCTTAAGTTTTCCAATTATTTTTACTGCGACAGTAGACATAAAATTAATTACAAACTTACATTAGGTAACTATATTTTCCGTCTTTAAAATTTCAGTGGGTATATCAACAGTGTGCACGATATACTTGGTGCTATTTCTGAAACTTTGGAGCTACGCGCAGACTAATCATTGGTGCCGTAATGGTATGAAGAAGAAATATTCGAAAAATCAGCTGCGCCGCCAGAGTTTGTCGGCACCTAATTGGAGTGAGTATCCTCCATTTCTTTACTTAATTTCTTATGCAAATGGAACATTAAAGAAGAAATATAAATGCTGATGTTCTATATCTTTCTGGAACAAAATGCTCATAAAGTGTGGTATTTTGAATAAAAAACCGTATGTAAAATTTTAGTTCAAAATTAGTACAAACTTTTCTGCTAATTTATTTCAAACTAATAGGTTGCAATAAAGCTAAAAATATCGGGCCCAGTGTTGCCAATGAAAATTTTTGGAAGGCCGTGTACATTAATTAAAAAGGCTGTTGCTAATCGTCCGCTAAGCGGACGAATAAAATAACCTTATTCGACCGTAAATTACATTCTTAATTAAAAAAAATTGAATACAGGTCACACAAATATAAATATTGAATATGAAATTAACTCCTCAATTATATCTATAATAAATTGGTTAAAAAATAATAATTTAATAATTAACTTGAACAAAACAAAAATAATGGATTTTAAACAAAGACACAATAATTGTAATAAATATAATATTAACTATTTAGGAGAAAAAATAGAGGATACCGATACCGTTAAATTTTTGGGATTAAAAATAGATAAAAAAATGAAATGGAATGAACAAATAGATGAAGTTTGCAAAAAATTAAGTAAATTCTCTTACGCACTACGGAATCTAAAAAAAGTTGTTTGTTTGCAAGCCGTCTTGACAGCGTATCACGCGTATGCTGCTGCGGCTCTTAGATACGGGGTTATATTTTGGGGTAATGCAACAAATAATGACAAAGTTCTTAAAGCCCAAAAAACGTGCATTCGAGCGATATTTGGGCTTCGACAGACAGATTCGTGTAAGCCTTACTTTAAGCAGTCAAAAATATTGACACTGCCCTGTGTCTATGTGCTAGAATGTGCTTTGTTTGTAAAAACCAATAATCAATTATTCAAATATAAAACGCATGCACGGCATAATGATAAGTTGCAAATTATTACACATAAGACACATCTGTATAAGAAAAGTATATTTTACATGGCTCCAGTCGTATATAATAAATTACCTAAAGATTTGCGTAATATAGAAGAATTGGCAATTTTTAAGGAAAAGCTTAAAGATCTGCTAATACTCAAATGTTATTACTCCATTAAAGAGTACTTAGAGGATACTGAGCTATGAGTGGCTTATGACATTTTTAATTTTCTTATTACAGTAATTTATATATATTATTTCAATTTGACATTGCCAATTAATTTTAATTTTAAATTTTCAGTCTGATTTATGCGCGGTTCGTTTTTATTTGATTTATTATTTATATTTTAATCTTGATTTTAAATTTTTAGCTTATTTTATGACATGTATTGTACGCCTTTAAGGCAGGACATAGCGAACAATTTGCTTATTTAACATCTGTATATTACCTATCGTCCACAATAAAGAGTGATTTGATTTGATTTGATTTGAATACATGTACGAATTAGCGGACGACTAATTTATGTTAATTATCCGTTTAGCGGACGAATAGACACTTCGTATGGCTGTTGCTAATCGTCGAATAAAATAACTTTAGTCGTCCGTAAATTACTGTCGTTACGTGATTTTTACAGGGCGAGGGGCCTCACCCATACAATTAACGTCATGATAATAGGGCTTTGTCACCTAAGTCGCGGAACCCCGCTTTGCGGGGTTCCTTTTTCCCCGTAAATAAAAACAGGAACCTAACTAACCTAACCTAACTATTTATTGATTTCGGTCACGTTACTTTTTCAAGGAGACTAAAAAAAGCTAATCATCCGAGTCATTCTTAATTTAAAAAAATTGAATACATGAACGAATAAATATAATTTACGGACGAATAATATATGTTATTCATCCGTTTAGCGGACGAATAGACACTTCGAATTAAAAAAGCCGTGTTTATATGGGAAAAGATCAAGTGTGGCCCGTAGCTATCCAATTACGCCAATATATACCATCGGTTCAGCGCTCGAACTAAAAAAAAAGGTCATCGGCAGTGAATTTGATGCCCACAAAACGAGGAATACTTTTCATTAGCCTACATTAACATCAACATTAGCCTAATGGCGTTGTTCTAAGGGTTTTAACATTCGTTAAATGTTTGCAAAACAATAAATAAAAAAAGACCGTGGAATTTGCGAAAAGCCGTAGAATTTGCTACGGCAATAGGGTTCCAGCCGTAGCCCGTAGATTTTGTGATTTTTTGGCCTGAAAGCCGTAGAACACGGTAATTGCCGTAGCATTGGCAACACTGATCGGGCCCTCAGTTCAGGCGTTATCCGAAAAGAATCCGTTTTACCAATTACCTTTCAGTCGTTACTTTTTTAATTAGTTAAATGTTAATAGGTATGTTATCTATGAGGTATCCGGCCGTATAGTGAAAACAAGGCCGGATAGACCGGATACCGGATAGTTAGCGGATATCCGTTTCATCTCTATAATGAACTAAAATTCACGAGATAAATTAATGTAGGTATATATTTTTTTGATATTCTGATAAAAAAACTTAAAATATTTGCAGATGAACTTATGAATGCTGAACAAGAGCGTAAGTCAACTACTATTTTAATAGCACATTTTTTAGTCTGTTGCACCTCTTGTATACTTATAATATTTTTCTGTTTATTATGTTTTAGTAGTTGTGTGTGCGCTGCTATACTATAACCCTGACCTATGTCGCATAATAAAGCTTCATAAATATTATTATATGCATTGATAATATATGTCTAAATGTGCTAATTAATGAATATTAATGTTAATTTTATATTTTTTATGCGTAACTGTGCTATTTTAATATATACTGTCGTTTATAAAAAGGTAATTTATGTTTTGGATGTGCTAACAAGTAAAGAAGTAACTTGAACTGTAGTAGGCATATAGCTGTGATCTCAGATCAATAAAAAAGGTAGATAACGCATTCCGAACACAAAAGTGAGGAAAGTTTTTGCGTAACCATGTGTGCGTAAGTAATCATGTGTGCGTATATGAAATGTTGCATTTGCCAAGTTCAGTTAAATCTACAAAATGTTAAGAATAGTATAGAATGTTAAATAGATATTGGTCTTAATATTTTTTCTCAAAACGATGCAGTTGTTACTAAGTTGGTGCGCTTTACCGGATAGTCGACGATACGACTTCATTTCCGCTTACCATTAGGTGGTTTTGTGGTCAAGCACTAGGTTATTTTGCATAAAAAACCTCTTATACTCAAAATTATCTAAGATGCCCATAATGATAGCTGCCATCTATTTATATGAACTTACCTTGTTTGGGCGTCTTTGAGCTAAATGGAATAATCATTTACTTGACATGAATAGTTAGATACTTACAGACAAAGGAATCTGCCAAAATTTAATAAAAATCGCTACTGGTTGTTATTGGCGTTATTTATAAATCATTTTAAACGTTATAATCTAGTAAAAATCCCATCATATCATAATTTATGCAAAATTGAATAAAAATATAAGGCGTCCAAACAATGTTATTTAAAGAGGTCTAAATCTACACTGACGTAGAGTGATGTGACGACTTGAAACCGCTTATAAAACCAATCATGATTGATACATTACTATAATCGAAACTTAAAAATAAAAATGAATTTATTTTATAATATTTCTTTCTTTGTGAATAAGTACTTTTCACAATTTAATTTCTTCTCTTCTATAAGGACATGACAAAAAGTGTTTATTAATATAATCTTTAACCGCAGCCATTTCAGCTAATAAGAATAGGGTTAGAATATTCATTATTCAACCGAAACTTGGCTGATATATTTTTTTCTACTTTATGAAAAAAAAATTAAAACATCAAATAAACACAATCCAATAGCAAAACTAAAGATTTTCATTTATTAAAAAAATACAGTCAAAAAAAAAACATCGGGTGATAACTTTTGCGCCACCCTATAGATTAAGTATTTTACGAAATAAAAAAGAATTAATTTATTGTAGATTTTATTCCTCACCCTCATAATGATTTTAATGTTATTAAGAAACTGAGTAAAGCTGCAAACAAACTGTCGGACGCGGCTTACGGACGCGGCTGAAGGATGTGACGTAATAGGTATCTAGATAATGAATATACACTGAGCTGTGCAAACTATCGGAGGTAAGTCGCGGACGTGACCTTGAGGCACCTTGAGGCGTTCGGACATCCGAGAGCTATCTGGCGCGCTGGATGTTTTTGTCATGTGCACATTATCAGTCGCGGCTGTCAGCCGCGTCCGGTCGGACGCGGCTTATAGTATGTTTGCAGCTTAAGGGGGCTTATTCTATCATGATACCCAGCAGTGAGTTTTTTAGGAAAAAAATATTTTATTATGGTCGTACGCGGCGAGACGCCGCGCTGCTACGGTCCGGGAGGTACTATCAGAAATTGGCTTGATTTTAACGTATCTGTGGGTGTGGTTTCTTGTAAATACACGAATTGCGTAAACCGGCTTGGTATTTTCCTTCCTCCTCCCTCCAATACAAGGCGATGTTATCTATCTTTTTTATTGATCTGAAGCTGTGATTTTCCTTTTGAATATCTTTTCATAATTATTCAGAAGTTTAAGAAATACAACAAGTGAGTTCAATTGTTTGTAAGGGGCCATCCATAAATTACGTCACAGGTTAGGGGGGGGGGGGGGGTCGATGTAGTGTGACATTTTATGACAAGGGGTGGGAGGGGGTCCTAAATTTTGTGACGTAACATTTCAAAATCGAGGTCTCACAAGTGTGACCAGCTGTGACAAGGGGGGGAGGGATCAAAAAGTCATGAAATTAGTGTGACGTAATTTATGGATGGCCTCTCAAAGGAAATGGATCGTTAACATGAAACGTTACAGAATTTGGAGAGTGAGTGTAACATAATATGGAAAAATCTGTAGATTGAGTGTAAGCGTATTGTCATCATCATGACAAGCACACTATCCGAACTGTGATTAACTTACTGGCTGACCAAGGTGAACAGACGAACTGGTGAATGTCAGTTAGCCATTATGTATTGTATGTTACATACATCATACTATCCTTTGCAGAATCGATACAGTCGCACTTGTTACGTTTTTGGCTTCTGTTTTTTGTAGTAAATATTATAATATTAAAGTAATTCATCAAAAACCTGTGAGTTGTACTTTTTTTATTTCAAATGTGTGCTAATATTACGTGATAAATGGTACATGTAGAGTTAAATTATGTTGCACCTAGAAATTGTCTTTGTGTAAACTGATATACATGAAGTATAAAAATCTAGGTAGATTCATACAGAATAGTAGGTACCCTAATCAGTATTGGTTTATAGTGATATAACTCTAAATAAATTAATATTCACGATAAATATATTGAAAAGTAAAATGTGAAAATTAATATAATCGAAGTTATAGCACGAAGCAAAAAAAAACTATCTGTAGAGAAATTATTTATATGGGTTACAACTTGAAATATATCTATATTCACGGTTTTTTTGCCAAAACCTGTGTAGTTATATCAGTTTGCACAAAATGATCTCCAAAACTATAGCAGATAGAAGAACGTGAGTTAGACCAAAAAAATCGTAAGGTACATGGGGTAAACAAGGGCCACCTTAATTAAAAGCTGATTAAATGGTATAAATTGATAAATAAAACAAAATATTAAATCACAATAGAAATATTTAAAGTTTTGTTCGTCTAAAACAGTTCAAAAATTGGTGGTTTATCACATGTTTCATCAATAATTAGGGTCTTTTTAAAACCTTAACTTTGGCCCTTATTAAACTTGGGTAGTATTTTAAGGACCACAGGTTAATATATTATTAAAAAGAGTAAAGTTTACTGTCACTCAGCCTTCTAGATTCTTTTATCTTACATTATCATTTTAGCATTGAATCACAATTTAGCTACAACTAATTATAGGAAAAAAACAATCATGGACCTTATTAAACTTATGTAACAAATATATATCAATAAAAAAGTTTTTGGATACAAGCTCGACTAAAATACCATGTTTTTGAACAAAGAATTATTCACTCTTTCACAATTTTAGATAGGAAGTACAAATCGAGTCTAATAAAATTACAAAAAAAATATTGATGGCCCAATAAGGGCCATAAGAACATACGAAATATAAAGTAGCAGATATACATATCAGTCAATCTTAGAAACATAACAATAATATTATAGAAAATCGATTTTAGTAGTCTAACCAAGATAATGTTAAAATGTTACAAGATTCCTAGGTCTAAAAGGCCGGCTTCTATTATGCGCCCGGGATATGGCTCTTGTTAGACTCTTAAGACTAGTTTTACAAAATCAAATGAAAAATGTACATACAAAATAAAATTAATGGCAAACTTACCTTGATTTGTCCGTGATAATAAGTTTTTTGAAGTCCTTAATTTTATTTTATAGTTTTTTTTTTATATATTTAGGATAAAAATTCTTTATTCTTGACGAAAATTTTTAATAATGAGTGACGTAAACCTACTCGTCGGACGGTGTCGTGGCTAGGGACAAGACGACAGATCGCATGAGGTGGCTCTTTCGAATATTAGCCTTCCCATTGGTCCTTTACATGTGTATGTGAATGGAATCGAAATAAATGTATGAGAAATGTGTTTTTGTAGTAATGGACCTTGATAGACACCGGCTCTTCCTACCCACAGGTACCTTAGTTTTTTTTATTATAAACTATGCTGAAATCACAAAAAGGGTAAAACTCGACTTAGATCACTCATCACGGGAGGTACAGAAATATAAAATGAAACGACACCTACTTTCATATTTTTTTGCTATGCAGTCAACATAATATGCACAGTCGTCTCGCTAGCGATGGTCAGCCAGTATACTGTTACCAATGTTGAAATATAAAGTCATCTAGGTGGTTGAGGTTGCTTTGCTTATAGGGGGTATCAGGTGAATGTTGATGGTGTTTGATTATTTTCCTTTGTAGTTTTGTAAATAAGTTGCATTGAGTGAGTAACTAATTATTTGCACTGCCCCGATCACCAGAGAATGCGGAGGATGAGAAAGTCCACAAGGCGCTCACTGCTGGCCTTGTGAAGTATCCCAGCAACTTGAACCTTAAAGACTTGTTTTATTTCCTGTTGGCACCGACCCTTTGCTATGAGTTGAATTTCCCACGTACGACACGGTTAGTCCTGCATGGTTTATTTATCCTTGATTAGCAATGATTCCTTTCTTTCCTCCTTGAGAAGTCTAATATATTTCCTTGAGAAGCCAAATATTGCCTTGTTATTAAATGAGGCTGTGGATTGAATCACTCCGAAATGAGTAATTTTGGACAAAAAACAAGACTTCTGATTTACGGAAAAATGTTATTTCCTGATCGGGGTATTTTTTGTTATTTTATTTGCTTTGTAAATGCATAGTTTTTGCAGTGTCGAATAAAAAGTAGTTTGGAAAGTGTATATTTATGATCATAGGATTATTAGATATATTTTTTCAACATAGTCTATTTTAATTAAAAGGATTTTTTTGCACGTTTTTAGTACAGTCAATATAGAAAGTGATTAAATATCATAATTCATTATGCTCTGCTGCATAATAATATAATATTGCTCGCTAATATAATATTTAGCGTTTTGCCTACTTCCAGTTGTTCCTATCAATAGTAATTTAGCTTATTAATCCAATAACACGTAAATTCGTAATTTATTTACAGGATACGGAAGCGCTTCTTGATAAAAAGAATTGTAGAATTAGTTTTCGGCATAAACCTGGTTCTAGCGCTCTTCCAGCAGTGGATGATTCCGTCAGTCACCAATGCTGTCGATCCCTTCTCGAAGATGGATATCGTGAGAATTACCGAACGACTTCTCAAACTTGCTGTGAGTGCTTGGTAGACGTTTTCCCATTTCCTATACTGGGTAACGTTTAGTGAATCGTTACTTTTTTCGACTTTAGAAAAACCTTACAAAAATCAAATTCTCACTCATCACTCGTATTATGTCCCAGATCTCGAGCATTTTCAATATTTATAAATTATCTCAATATTCCAGGTCCCAAACCATCTTATATGGCTGTGTTTCTTCTACCTGAGTTTCCATTCGTTCCTGAACCTCATGGGGGAGTTGTTGCACTTCGCCGACCGTAACTTCTACAACGACTGGTGGAACGCGAACAACATAGACGTGTTCTGGCGCACCTGGAACATGCCGGTGCACCGGTGGGCGGTGCGACACGTCTACATACCGATGACGGAGAAGGGCTACAGTAAACACGCTGCCAGTACTGTTGTGTTCTTCATATCTGCGTTCTTTCATGAGTATCTGGTGAGATTTTATGATTAGGTTTTCACTTGTAAAAGTTGCGGTATTTTTATAATTAACACGTTCTTTATAACGATCTGTGTCAGCACTAAGCGTGTGTTGACGCTTTAAAATTTTAATAACCAGTAATATTGACGCTGCGATTTTTCACCTTGCATAAAATCATTGCTAATTATAACGATATAAGGCTACTCAATACTTGTTATACCGATAAATCAACCGAGTACCTGTTACATCGATACCGGTACCAATTAACTGTTACATCAATAACGTTATAGAATAATTGCTATATCGATAACCTAGTGCATGTTACATAGGGTAAGCCTATAACGTATCAAATACCAATTATGCTGTTAAGAATTCCTAATCTATATAAATAAAAATTAATGTTGCTAAGCGCAAAACGCGAGATTTTCTCGACCAATTCGGCATTTTTTTTGTATGTTCCATAAGGCACACGGAAGGTTTTAATAATAATAAAAAAACTTTTGATAGAACGAAGTCTGTCAGGGTGTCAGGGCAGCTAGTAATAGTAATAAACTTCACGTATCTCCGGCGTTCAGCAGCAACTGTCAAAAAGAATCAAACATAACATACTACGTCTGCATTGATGTATTATAGGTAGGCTATTGAGATCCGAGCGTTTCTAACTTTGTATTTGAAGCTTGCCCTTGTGGTGCAAATCTGTTCTCCGTGTGGCTGTGTGTTTCCATGGCACCCGTGATTTAGGGAAAGGAATCTGAGTGTGGGGCTTTATTTATTTATTTATTTACAGGTGAGTGTGCCGCTCAGGATGTTCAGAGTATGGGCATTCCTGGGCATGATGGCCCAGCCTCCGTTGGCAGTGATCTCTCGCCTCGTGGAGCGTCGACTGGGCGTGAGGTGGGGAAACCTCATCGTGTGGAGCTCTCTCATCCTCGGACAACCACTTGCCATCATGATGTATTATCATGATTACGCTTTGGCTCATTTTACGCCAAGCGCGTAAAAGAATTTGCATATGCATGGTTATAGTATTTTCGTAATGCATGATTAAATTCTAATTGGCCCGAGATTAATGCATGTAGGTACAACATGATTTATTAGGTATTTTTACTACCAAAAAGTAAACTCATAAGTAAAATTGATATGATATCCTAGTACTACATATTAATCAATTAAAGTGAATTAGTTTAAGAAAATACATTGTTTTATAACCAAGCTACTAGGTACCAGGTTCCTTAATATTTACGCTTGCCTGAAGGTTTGCTTAACTTTTTATTGAAATTAATCGGAGATCAACAAAAAAAAATTACTACATATTTATTTAATGTTAAGATAGCTATTAGTATTACAATAATTTAAGTGATGATTTTTTATCACAGAAGTTTTCAATGGGGTATAGGATGGAATTAATTGTTGTTTTACATTTTTTATATGTGTGTAATACTAATACGAGTGATAATGTTACAAGTAATAATAATTTATTTTAATACACTATTAAGTTCTGAAGACTGAGTGTAATACAGTGCTATATTTTTTATATTTTATATTATGTAAATAGTACTAGTAACGACAAGAGTGTACTATTTAAATGAAACAATACTTATTTATTATTGTTCAAATTTTATATTACAATATTTTATATCAACATTTTAAAAACTTCACAATTGGATTGAATTTACTGAAGTTAATGGGTAGGTAACCTTGGAATTTTTTAATCCCACCTTAATAGTGATATTTAAATGTAATTAAAGTAATTATATGTTAATATGTGGTATAATATGGGAGCGTGGCATTGCTTATTGCTTAGTGCATTATTTATTTTAATAACCCTAAAAGAGTAAAATAAAGTAAATTATAACACGAATTTGGGTTGACTGGCAGAGAATGCCAATAGGCATTAAGTCCGCCCATTGTACTCCTTTATATTAAGGTTGTTACAATAAAGGATAAATAAATAAATAAAAAAAAAATTTGAATGTATAATTCAAATTGGCTAATAATTTCACCAAGTCAGTTTGATCTAATGATCAAATCTGGTCGCAATGGCCCTACAATTGCAATACCTTGCCCAGCTCCCAAATAAAAATATGTAGTTTAATTTGGCGTGGACTTATGATTTATAGAATTACTGCAGTGGAGCCCTACTTAAGTTTTAATTCATACAGTTTCTGCATTTTTGTCGAAATAAATTCAATCCAAGTAATGTACTCGTTATTCTATATTTTTTAGACTAGTAGGTACATTACTAGCAGGTCCTAGTTCCTACGAACTGTACAAAACACGCCAAGTCTCGAACGTTTTTTACAACTAGAGTTTTTATATAAAAGGGCATTTAAAAATAAGTTTTCTATATTTTCTATACATTTTCTAATCATAAATTTTATTGTCTCTAGTACCAAAGTATATTCCATATTTTCAAGATTAAAGCATTTGTTCTATGAAGTAGAATAAAATGTAGTCATACGCATAATATTGTTATTTGTTATAAATACAAACTTTGGTTTTTTTATTATTGTTTTTTATATAATTTTTTTGTAGAGTCTATAGAGGATAGATTTCTGTATATGTATTTTTATATATCAATGTGACCATATTATTAACCAAATCAGTCGTATTAAAGAACAGGGAGGTAGAATTATATTTAATTGATGCTATTTTTGTACTGTGATATGATGTTATTTAATAAATAGTAAAATTATAGAAATCACATTCCATTTTATAAGATTTTATAACTAACCAAAACAATTTATATTTATAATTTATGTGTTTTATTAATAAATTTTATTAATTAACATTTTGTATTATTTTATCGCCTAATCGCTTAAATCATCGAGTAACCAATCAATCAGGGAATTAAAAGACATGTCAAATTGGTTACAAACTCGTGGCACACTCACATTAGATAGTCACAGCTGTAATTGCCATGCCATGCTAAGATGGAGTGATTCGATTATGAGTCACAGTAGGGCCACTAGAAATAATGTACCCTTGTGGTCCAAATAGTAGGATAAAATAGGAAAATAGAAAATATATAGGTCTGCGAAAACCATTTTTGCACTGTGGAAGTTATCCTAAGATAAGTGGGGTGTATCTCATTATTTCCATTGATGGCAATACTTGGATCGTTTTTCCCACTATTCCCATTGTATTGACACGTGAATAGTCTGTGTGCGCTTCATGGCGCGGTCGGTAGTTGGATGGGTGACCACTAGTGGCAAAAATTTCTTAAGCGTTTCCGTGCTTCGGAGGGCACGTAAAGCTGTCGGTCGTGGTTGTTATTATCATAATAATAACAGTCATTAAAGCTATGTCGGAGGCCTTTGGGTGGCATTAAAACTTCCGACACTTGGATTGGCTACAAACCCGTTTACTAATCCGCACTGAAGAAGCGTGGTGGAGTATGCTCTATCTACGTCTCAAGAGGAGGGATGGAGAGATTCATGCTCAGTATTGGGCCGTTAATGGGTTGAAGCCATGCGCCCGAAGTTGGATAGAAAGGAAGTTGAGTCAACCATAAATCATCTGTAAAGTAGGTAGGTAGGTATATATTATATTTAAATTGAAATCTGAAGGTGCAAATAAATTTACTTTATCATGCATTAATTTAAGAATTGTCCACAGATCATTTTTGTTTGTATAAAGTAAAGATCATACTAATCCATATTTAAATTAAAGATTTTGCACGTTCTTCTCAAGCTGAAAGGTCAGCTTCGGGACAAACAAATGAAAACAAACTAATTACGAAAGCGTGCAACCTCTGACTCTGCAATAACGACATGTGTACAGGTCGATGGTCGATTATCTGATCACGGTGAAGGTCGGAGCTCCGGTACCAACCAACCAACTAGATTTAGCCATCGCTTACATTGTAATTTGTATCCAGTTATCCACATAATGACATTATGTTAGTCTGATTAATCATTACGTAATTGAACAAGTATTTATGTATGCCATCAAAAACAAAACTTGTAAAAAAAATCAAGTCTCGCAACTCAGTTCTTCTACCGTAAAAAGTTGTGAGATCCATGTAATACCAAGTCTGTTAATTTATTCAGTTCCTACATAGGGGTCCTTTTGTCTTAAGTTATTACGTAATTAGCTAACCTAACAAGTAACAACATCTTATAGTTACCATATTATCAATATTAAAAATCTTTAATGTTTTAAATAAATAGATCGACTTGACCATCGCATGAAAACACAATGTATCTCACAAGTAATACCTACATATTATATTAAATTTGATTGTTTAGCGCGATTGCCAAGTCAATCTATTTATTTAAAACATAAAAGATTTTTAATATTGATAATATGGTCACTATAAGATGTTGTTACTTGTTAGGTTAGCTAATTACGTAATAAGTTAAGACAGAAGGACCCTTAAGTAGGAACTGAATAAATTAATCGACTTGGTATTACATGGATCTCACAACTTTTTACGGTAGAAGAACTGAGTTGCGAGACTTGGTTTTTTTTACAAGTTTTGTTTTTGATGGCATCTCATTTATTTTTGTAGATAGTTCTACTTTTTTTCCTTTTACAAGTTACCTTTGAACATAATTATATCTAGGTAGGTACGTAATCTACACCTATTATTCCGTTATATTATATACAGGTACAGTGATTCATTAACTGCAAATGTAACTTTGTAATCCTATATATTTATATGGGATAACAAAGTTATTTATGCAGTTGATGTATCTAGAAAACTGGACCGAAATTGCAAAATATTTTAGTTTTTCCTTGATCTATACACTAAACACTAATTGTGTTCCAAATTTGAAGCTTCTATGTCTGCTAGAAGTGCCTTAGAGTTTTGATGATCGGTCAGTCAGTCAGTGAGTGACGAAATTAAGAAACTTTGACTAGTTATAATTCTTAAACTACAGGTTCAAATTGAATGAAATTTGAAATATACCGTGTTTATACAATGCCTGCTTGGTTACTAAAAATTCAGGCTTCTAGCTTTATCCACAACGAAGTTATAGGGGGTCGAAAATGGCCTGAATTGCTTAGAGAAAAGGATGGTACGGCCGTGCCACTTTTTTGCTCGACTTGGCGGGGGCACTGCCGTGCCCCCAGATAAAATGGGTATTATTTTCTACGTTGCTGAAAAAACCGGAAATAAAAAATGTTATAACTCCCTTTTGATTTTAAAAACCGATGGTTTCAGGAATTTATTCTATTCCGAGTGGAAAAAAAAAATTAAGGAGTTTAGAGCTCCACGCAGTAGCGTAGCGTGGGGGGGGGGGGGGGCGGGGGGGCCCTGGCCCCGGGCGGCACATGAAGAGAGGGCGGCAAGCCATTTGATTTTTAAATAAAAAAAAAATTATGTATTAAAATTAATTATTTTATATTTTTAATGTAAATTGTGTTATGAAAAAAACAAGAAAAGTGCATTTTTAATTACTTAATAAAAAAATATTTTAAATAATATGGGGGCGGCAAAGTTCAATGGGGGGGGAGGGGGGCGGCAAATTTTCGGTCGGCCCCGGGCGGCGGGAGCCCACGCTACGCCACTGGCTTCACGCTCGGTGTCTTTCATGTCTGTAGAACGGCTATAACCATGTTCCAATTGTTCAAACTTTGGAAATTGAAACCTTCAATCACGCGGCTTGGGTTTACAAAACCATCAGTGTCATCAAGTTATAATGTCTCTGAGCTAGGTCCTACATTTAATGGAGTAAACTGCTTGCTTATTTCATTTCTTTCAATACAAAAAGATACCTACATAACAAACAGAATTAAATGGATTTAAACGTACTTAACCCTTCATATTAGAATCACGATTACCCACTGCAGCATAAGGAAAGCAGGAAAGGCTTGGAGCGTTGGCCGCGCGAGCACCGCATTGCCCGGCACCCTCGCAGCGAATCAATTGATGAAGAGGCGCCGATAGCCGCGCGTACGTGTTCCGCCGCTGGGAGCTGCCTCTCACCAATTTCAGCTCCCCACTTGCTATTGTTTGACGACAATGCTCTGCGGTTTTTTAACGGCCTCCCGCGTTTTATCATTCGAGTTCATAGGTACCTACTTCATGTTATTGTAATATCACTGTTTTAAGTAAGTTACAGAAATACCGAATTGTTATAGAACAATCACGGACGTCAAAAAAGAACGGACATAACCTTGTCTAATCGAGAGTGAAGCATAGTAATGGCCGATCGCTTACTACGTGTGCGTAATTTTGGGGCAGTGTTGCCAATGAAATTTTTTGGAAGGCCGTGTACATGAGATAAAAAAGCCGTGTTTGTATGGAAAAAGATCAACTGTAGGCCGTGTCCACAGCTGCTAATATATTATGCTATCCAATTATGCCAATATATACCATCGGTTCAGCGCTCGGACTAAAAAAAAAAAAAAAAGGTCATCAGCAGTGAATTTCATGTCCACAAAACAAGGAACACTCTTCATTAGCCTAGTGACACTGTTTTAATATTCGTTAAATGTCTTGCAAAAATAATAAATAACAGAAAGATCGTAGAATTTGCGAAAAGCCGTAGAATTTGCTACGGCCCTAGGGTTCGGGCCGTAGACCGTAGATTTTGTGATTTTTTGGCCTGAAAGCCGTAGAACACGGTAATTGCCGTAGCATTGGCAACACTGTTTTGGGGTTACCACAATATGAGCATTTCCCCATTTTTTTTATGTAATAAATGTATTACTTACTGAATAGTTATTCCGTAATGTACGGTTTACACGTATTAATTAGTTAAGTAGATAACTAAATTTTAAGTAAATTAATAAGGTAAACGAACAATTTAGTAGTTAAAATTTAGTACGCAAGTAAACAAAAAAAAGATTGAAATTTTTCTGTTAAGTAGATGGGCGGCGCTTATCACTTAAAACGTTCGGACAGACACTTTTTAGTTAAAATTTAGTAAAAATGCATAAGTAATTAAGTAGGTTGTGAATAATTGTATGAACTAAAGAGCTTTACTAAATTATTACGTTTGGACGCACACTAAAAATTCTTCATTTAAAATTTAGTTATCTACTTAAATACTTAATGCATGTAAATCGAATATAACACATTCCACATTCAATAAATGCAAATTGTTATATTTGATGAGATTAATGAATTTTATTAATTGACAACAGATTAAATACACTGGTTTACCCACTTTACTTATAGGGGAGGTACCTAAAAATTTTTTTTCAAATTTTGTTCTACCATTATCTTAACGTAATTAATATACCTTAATCTATACCAAATTTCAGCTTTTTAATATTGTTAGTTTGTAAGCAATACCACGGACAGACGGACAGACATGGCAAACATATAGGTAAGGGTTCCTTGTTATTTAGTACGGAACCCCAAAAATATATACTTTTAAACTAAAATAAGAAACTCGAGTATTATATATGCTATAATTTTCCTACACATTCTGGGTATTAGCTTAAGCAATATTGTTGGCAGCACTGGCTGATTTTGTGGTTACAATTTTTCTAGTTTTATTTTGTTAATAACTTTAGGAAAAATAAAAGAAATCAGTGATTAAATTACAAGCTTACTTGTGAAATTTGATCCCTTTATGTTTTTTAACTGAATTAATATTGTTCTTGCAACTTTTAACAGCACACAAAGGTATTTTTATTATTCTTTATCAACTCCCGTTGTCCGTATGACTCGAGTGCGGTCCGGCGCCGGAATGGCGGCCGATGGTGTCAATGTGTGCGTGTTTACTTGTACGAATAGAGAGTTTGTATTCCGATGGGTGCTTCACTGAATTTGTTCTTGAGATTACGTCCGTATTTCTTTAAGGTCCGTGAGAACAATATAAAAATAATTAAAAAGCACTTGAGTAAGTTGGCTCTTACAAAATAATAATAATCTTATTATCTTATCTCACCGAACACGCGAACAAGTCTGAGCCTGAGACACGGACGTAAAAAAAGCTGAGACAAATAAAAAATATTCGAATTATCAGTAAGTATAGTCAAAATTATCTAAGATGCCCATAATGATAGCTGCTATTTATTAATATGAACTAACCTTGTATGGGTGTCTTTGAGCGAAATTTAATATTCATTTACTTGACATGATAGTTGAATACTTACGGACAAAAGATTTTGCCAAAATTTGTTAAAAATCCCTACTCATTTTCATTTGCGTTGATTAAAAATCATATTATACGTTAAAATCTAGTAAAAATCCCATCACATCATAATTTATGCAAAATTTAATAAAAATATATGACGTCGAAACAATCTTATATGAAGAAGCCTAAATCTAATCTATCGTAGGGTGATGTGACGGCTTAAAACCGTTTATAAAACCAATCATTATCGATACATTACTATAATCGAAATTTAAAAATGAAAATTGATTAATTTAATTACATTGTTAAAAATGATTTTCTTGCATTTGAATTTAAAATTAGGTACCCAATAATACCACGACGAATTGGATGCTACCAAAGGACATTTTCCATTAAGTATGGGCACTTCGCCATCCATAGACAATAACTGCAGATAATATATTATATGTAACTAGCTTCTACCCGCGACTTCGTCTGCGTGGACTTGACAATTAGTAATCAAAAAAGATCCCGGCCAAATTCGAGTTAGAGTTGCGCTCCGAGGGTTCTGTCCAAACTTACAGAACCGAATCACCTGGCTGCATAGGCGAATAAAGTCTAGTGATCGACAAAGTTAAGCAACAGCGGGCGCGGTCGGTAGTTGGATAGGTGACCGCTAGTGGCAAAAATTTCTTGAGCGTTTCCGTGCTTCGGAGGGCACGTAAAGCCGTCGATCCCGGTTGTTATCATAGGATAACAGTCATTAAGCCATGTCGGAGGCCCTCGGGTTGTTTGAAAACTTACGACACTCGGGTTGGCCATTAACCCCTCTACCAATCCGCACTGGAGCAGCGTGGTGGGGTATGCTCTAAGCCTCCTCAAGAGGAGAGACCCGTGCCCAGTAGTGGGCCATTAATAGGTTGAAGCCAAAAGTAGACTTAAGACACCTGGGTGAATTAACTCAGGTGAAGGCAAAGTCGACGACACCGAACATAAGAGGAATGTTAAATCATTCAGTAACAAACTTAACTTTGCCGCTGGAAAACTGTCGTTCCCATACATGGACATAGCGATCAATTAACCAAAAACTTAAACTTATTTAAGTTTGTTTGGAGTTATGCCTCCACACATTACTAAGATAATAGCGTTGACAGACAGACAGACGGACAACGAAGTGATCCTATAAGGGTTATGTTTTTTCTTTTGAAGAACAGTACCCTAAAAAATATACAAAAATTCTATGTAGTAGCTGTAGGTAGCAGCACATACATAAAAGCAGTCAAAATAATATTTATAACCTGTAAACACAACTTCCATGCTAAATTATTATACCCCTTTTTCTAAAGAAGTAGATCCATCCCCGAGCCTCGAACTCGAACGACCCAGTCCCGACGAATATGCGCCCTATTTTTTAATGCGGGATATGAAATAACTGGGAGCCAAATTTCTACCTAAAAAATATTATCTAAATATAAATTTAACAAATATTAGTGGGATTTTATACACGTACACCATCAGATCCTGAATAGGTCAACGTTGTACTGGTTTTGCAATGTCAACGTTACCAACAACAAATAATTTTAAAAACGTTCAGTTACTCCCACCCATTCTAGAGTAACATTCGGGGAGTAATATTCTGTCTCTAAGATACACGACCAGACCCTGAATTGGTCAACGATGGACTGGTTTTATAATGCAAGTATCGTCACTGGAAAGGCAATAATAATAGAGCTCCATTTTGGCGAAAATGAGTTATATAGGTACATTGGATATCTCCGATACATCGGATTGGAAAAAATAACCCAAGTACTGGAATACTGGACTGCTCCTATTTATTCATATATGTCGAAAAATTTTTGTACGTAAGTATAAACAGCCAAACCTAACCTAATCGAATTCTTCTTCCATTTGAATTACGTAGTGTTTTCTTGGCACTACTTCTTCCTTCATTTTGACTTAATGTGTGTTAAGATTATGTTTTTTTTGTTTTTATCTGACCAAATAATAATGTCTGTAAGACGGTCCTCATTCTGTTCACCAGATCACGCAAATCGGGTGGTTTAGCAGATACCTGAGATGTACTATATTATTAGGTTTTTCGGTCAATGTTTGATCGCGCCGACCACGGGCCATGTGAGTCGCTCAGGGACGTCTCTCCCCTCCACACTTGACTGCCTGAGAGTTAAACGCTTCTGTGGGAATTCAGAAGTCCGAAGAGGCCAGCGATCATCTGGGGGGTTTCGCAACCGCGACACCAGCTAGATTTATGGTAACGCCAGGATCCCCTACGCAATATCAGGGCCCGCCTCTCAACCGGAGGACTCTATTCTCCTGACTTTATTCCTGAATAACTCTGGGGTTTTTAAGTGTCACTTCCAACTACGTAAAGCCGAGCTTTTCGCCCAAGAACCTGGTCCAAATGCCAGAAGTATGTATTATACCTGGAAAACGTTTTAAAAGAAACTTATTGTTTTTGACTGCTTTGAAGTTTGTGGATTAGACAGCGTGTTTATTTTTACTACTATTTATATAGCTCAATATACCGTAATTAAAAGCTTTGCTAGATCATAAACACCTGTTGTAAACTTGATTATTTTTTCTTTCTTTTCTTTCTTGGATGACAACGCATGGATGATGCCTTTAGTCTGATCACGGATGACGCACTCACTCATCCATGGAAAACGGTGACCATTTACAATCAGGTGGCTCGGCTGCTCTTACGTGGCTATTCGAAAATTCAAAAGTATTTTAGTTATTTGTATTGCACTTACGTCCGGTCATAAATTTTGCCTATGCCGACTTGGTACTCATGGACCAGTAGGTGACAGCAGTAGATGATTATTCGCAAATATTTTAATTTCTTATTCATTTTGATTAATCAATATGTAAACAATTTGAAATTACAATAAGAAAATCTAATTTATAATACTTTTTCGGAATTTAAGATTTTTATTTATTTACAAAAAAAAACCTTTTTTTGGTTAATTTACTAAATTGTGTCATAATATTATCGCTAACTCTACACCATCTTACAGTCAACCTATATTAATAGCAAAATCTAACTTAGTTATGTCTTATTAATTGGGTAGGAAAACTAATTTACTTAAAACCTCAATGTTTGACGACCTTGTAGCGTAGGTAGCGACCCTGCCTGCGAAGCAAGAGTTCCCGGGTTCGATTCCCGGCCGGGGCAGATACTTATGTGACATATAAATATTTGTACTCGGGTCATGGGTGTTTTTGTTATCCATTGTGTCCATGCCCACCTGCGACACAGATTAAAACCTACTGTGTGGGTATGAGTGTGTAAGCGTTTATTTATTTTAAATATTTTAAAATATATAGGTACACATTAATTTCAATAAAAGATTTATTCAAGGTATAGCTTAAGTCTTGTTCTCAGACCTACTCAGTTACCTAAACTGACATCTGTTGTTGATTAGCAGAACTAATCCACTGCAAAATCATAAATTAAAAGAAACATGTACACATTGAATTTTTTAAGAAATAACGAATATTTCCGATACTAAACAGTCTCTTTTATCTCTCTATTGGGTACTTTTACAATTTCTTGCTGTTATGTTGCAAATCAGAAAGTCCTATTTGTTGATATCTCGGCTTTTAAGCAACGTATCACAATAAAACGTACACCAGATTTTAAGTTAGACCTCCAGCAATACAACTGTGAAAACCGCATTAAGTTTCATCCAGTAGTTTTGGCGTGATGCGGTGTCAAACATACAGACAGACAAGATTTTTAAAAATGACAGATTTGCAATCTATTGCTCCTATTGAGTCCCCTGATATCAAATTTTCTTAAATATCTTCAATGTACAGACATTATCGAGTTACTGTTTTATAATATATATAGATTATGTATTTAAGGTTGCGTTGCGGTAAATATTTTTTTAACAAAATAATTATATATACATGAATGTTTCTTACGAAATAAGCAAGAATTTGTTCACTGTAGTTTTTTCCTGACGCTTATAATATAATATTATGTCAAAATATTATTAGGAAACTGAGCGGGACTTTCATTCTATCATGATATATCTTTCTTTCTTTTTATTCTCTTTCTTGGCCGGCAACGCACCAGTGCAGCAGTGATGCTTTTGGTGTTGTTGATGTTCATGGGCGAATGGATAAAATAATATTTTATTGAAGTCGTAAATAGGTACATATTGAGAATACGCGGTACGAGATAGCTCAATCGAGGTAGTAGGTAGGTAACTAGGTACCTAAATATTACGGTTTTTAGTTTAAAATTTAATTATCGAATCGATTAGAAGGTCTTATAATTTTGAATCGATTTGTTGTAAAAATTGGTTTCTTTCGTGAACCGATTTTTTTGTACATCTCTAATGTCACTGTGATGGCAAACGACAAATTGGGCTTCTTAGTTCGCGGTGACTATAGGTGGGTAGAAATCGTCTACTTTAATAAAACGAAGGCTTCCGTACCATTACAATTATCTTATTTATCTTCGAAGTGAATATTATGTAGATATCTATAACTAAATATTCTGTGAATATTTCAAGCCTCTACCTGTTAGTTGCCGTTATTAATATCGAGCAAAAAATGATAAAAAATCAAGTTTGTTTTAAGGGAGCCCCATTTATATATTTATTTTAATCTGTTTTTAGTAGGTATTTGTTGTTATAGCGGAAACAGAAATACATCATCTGTGAAAATTTCAACTGTCTAGCTTTCACGGTTCATGAGATACAGCCTGGTGTCTGTCACCACAGTGAACCGACAGACAGACAGACGGACAGTGGAGTCTTAGTAATAGGGTCCCGTTTTTACCCTTTGGGTACGGAACCCTAAAAAATGTAAACGTGGGGGCTAATAGCTGATTGCTTACTGATTTTATATTTTCAAGTAAACTAGAATTTTAAAATGGGTGATCGATGGAGCCAATTTTAGCTCTTCGTCGGAATAGTTGGTAGGTTTAAACCTACCTATAGCTTGGTTATAATACTTAGGTATTAGTATTATTACTGCAGTAGAAGGCCTACTATTTTCCGCATTGATACACGTGCACTTTAATCCGTAAGTCATCGGATCCGATCGGATAAATCCTTTATAGTGCTAAAGGGATTAGCTTCACTAACACTATAATATTATGTAAGTACCTTCTTACTTGAAACCTGATTTGATTAGAACAAAATTAATTTTAGTTAATAACAGCTCTCATTACTGAGCTTTCTATCAGTGGCGTAGCTAGCCCTAAGGAGGCCCCATATCAATATTTGTTGTAGGGCCCCCTCAACGTCAGCTATCAAATACATAAAAGGAGTCATTCTCAAGGAGGTTCAAGGAGGTTTCAAGTCTCTGTGCTATGATGCAGACGGCTGGACTTGACGAAACTATAAAAGTTCCATTTTGATTACGGAACCCTAAAAAGGGAAGGACTACATACCTATCTTCCGTGTTTTTTACGCAGTCCAAGTTTCAGATATCTTAGGCGATGATAATCATTTAAACATCAGGTGGTTCGTTACTCAGTTGTGGGTTGTGGGCTATTTACATAAATGAAAAAATATGTGCTATTCCTCTCTATATACAAATATACATGAACCTAGTAAGATGAATTTTATTGAACAACGAAACCCAAAAGCGTTAATAATGAACCCGATGTTAAACAGAAGTCAAATAGACGTGTCGGGCAACAAAATCATGTAATAACATTTGGCGCCGTGGTTTCCGCTAACAATGTTGACCGTGGAGAGCAAATAGCGCATCAGCCCCCGCACTCGCACCCTACCTCACTAGACATACAGCGGCTACAGCGCTAGAACAATTACTCTTTACCTCCATGTCTCGCCATATCAGCAATTGTACTAAGTATTTGGACTCGAGTTCGCTTCGCTCCAATTGAAACTTTACGCTCTGTTCGAATCTATTTAACTAGGTATTTCCATGTACAATGTGTTAAAGAGATACATTATAAAGCTGATTTTCCATGTGTAGATTTTATTGTTTTGTTTACTATGCTGTAGAGTTGGATACTTATTTAACATTAATATAATTATTGTTGATACTTAGACAGAGTCATTAGTGTAAGTAACGTAGGATGATTTAATCTATCTATCTATACCTACGTTTGACTACATACCACTTAAGTTTTTTCAACTAACTAAATGAGAGTTGGTAAAGTGTCTGTGCGTTTTATGTAATGAACATAATGAAGATCCCAAAAAGCAACATTTTACATAATGTGAAGTCAGCATAAATAAGCTGGTCACAATAAAATTGTGAACTATAAGCAGTGTTAGCCGAGATAGGTTAGAACGTTGGTCTCCCGAACGCAGGGGCCGGAGTTCAAATCCTGGCACGCACCTCTAATTTTCAAATATTATGTACGTATTACAAGTTAATTATTTGCTGCTTATTTGCTGCTTTGATGAAGGAAAACATCGTGAGGAAATCTGCACACATAAGAGTTCTCCATAAAGTTCTCTAAGGTGTGTGAAGTGTACCAATCCGCACTTGGCCAGAGTGCTAGGCTTTGGCCCGTACGGGCCTCACATTGTGAGAGGAGACCCCGAGCCCAGCAGTGGGACAATTATTATGGGTTGTTGCTGTGCTTTTTTGCTTTAATTGTGAACCTACGACGGTGGCTTCTACCATAGCAGGCCAAAATAGAAATGATGGTAAGAATGCATGGAAATTATCAGTTCTACAACCAGTTTCACTCAGGTTAGAATAAAGTGCTGAGGAGTTTCTTTCTCGGCTTCTTCACCTCCATAATAAAAAACAATTTTGAAACGAATAATTTACGCCGTAATGGGTCGGTTTAGAATACTAACCCCAATCCCACGCCGGATGGGTGTCGTAAAATGCGACTAAATCCGGCCCGCTGGTGGTAGGGCCCCTCGAGGGATTATATTGGTAATATTGATTTTAATTGTTATTTAATACCATTATTATTTTTTTCTCCATGGGATTCTCCTGGATAGCTACCACCCTTGAAAATGAGTCAGCCGCCAAACGACTCGTCGTGTTCCGGCTGAAGGCTTGAGAGTCAGTTCTTTCTTTCTTTTTCTTTTCTCTTTCTTGACTGGCAACGCATCGGTGATGCCTTTGGTGTTGCTGATGTCCATTGGCGACGATAGCCACTTACCATTAGGTGGATCGTCAGCTCGTTTGCCGGCTATTTCCATTAAAAAAAAACGATAGTACTTACAAGTAACAACATTGTTGAGTTGATGGAAAGTTATAAGGATTTATAGCGTTAATAAATACTCAGTAGGTAATAAATTAATATTAGGTTTTCTCAAACCAATATCAAATTAATATTGTCTTATTCAAATTCGAGTTACTATTATTCGAGTTATTCAAACTTGAATATTTTGAAATACTTCATTAAAGTATTAATGTACCTAATAATCTATACTAATATATAAAGAGAAAAAATTTGATTTTTTGTTTGCATTGAATAGGCTCCGAAACTACTGAACCGATTTGAAAAATTCTTTCACTGTTGGGAAGCTACACTATCCCCGAGTAACATAGGCTATATTATATTTTCAAAAAAATTAGGGATCCTTAATAAAACTCCAATAATGTAACCCAAGGTGTAAAAAAATAAGAAAACCGAAGCAAAGCGAGGGCGGCTACTCGTGATAAAATAAAGCGGCAACGTCAGCCTTTATGTTTGATATGAAAGTTGGTAGAAATGCAAATTATTTTAAAATTGACATTGACTGTGGTCGTTACGTAATAATTATTATACCCGTGTATTCGCTGACGACGTGCGTTCACGTTCCATGTTTCATCAATGTACAGCCTGAACTACTTAGGTCCTGTAGAAACCTAAGGTATAAACCTAAATCATTATAATTATGTGACACATTAAAAAGTTGGACTCTATTTTTTGTATTAAAAACATTTTATTTAGGGCTTCAATTGTTTAAACTGTAATAAAATAACTATAAAATTACCGGCCAAGTGCAAGTCAGACTTGCACACCGAAGATTTCGTATAAGCCGGCTAACGAAACTGGCTTAACTAGCGAGAAGATAAACTGAATTGAGTAATAAACTTAACCTTGCCATTGGAAAACTGCTGTCCCCATACATCAATATAGGTCGTGATTAATTTACAATTTTACACACAGAGTATATTAGTTCATTGCTTACACATAACAAGGAATGTTTATACAAGAATTTTTAAAATATATATTTATTTCCTTCCGAGGTACGAAATCCTAAATTTTTTTTTTAAATAACCCCATGAAGTAGTATGTCTTTTACATTTTTTAAAGTTTAGATTCCTTCTGTAGAAACTCAAAAGTCTTCAACGTCCGCGTCAGCTCGTAAATTTTTCTCTACAAATGTACCATTCGAAAATAGACACAACATGAATGATAAAATCAAACGAAGTGTTTTCAGTACATCCATTAATATAAAGAAGTAATTGAATTTACTGAAATATTTAGAATTACAAAGTTACAAGTTGTATACACACATACTACCTACAAGTTGAATACACACCTAAGGATGCCAAAAATATTAATGCATCCAAAAGCTTAGGTACCTAGTATTTTTCACAGAACTCTTGCAGATCATCACTAAACGGATGCTAAGTAGTTTAAAAATTGCAACATATTGTCAGTTACAATTGCTTTTCTTTACTATTTTTCCTGACATAAATCCTGGCATAAAAAATATCGCGCAAATATACCTATTAGGAACTTATTTTATTTTGAAACATTGTGATAATTACACAATTAGTCAATAAATGTAGAAAGAAGAGGAATCGATTTGCTCATATTCTCTAGGGAGTACAGCCACAGATCTCCAAATTAACCCTTAAGTCTAGTTTGCATAAACATTTAATTATATTATGATTCATTGTTCTTATAACAAGCGAATCGTTTCAATTATTGGGGTAATGGAAGGGTTAGATGTTTAGGTGCGGTCCGCGGGTTGGTGATTAAATTTAATTCGGGGTTACGCTGACTTAACCCGTTCTTACTTGCCGATGCGTGAAATCACTTTGTTTAAGGTTGTGCATATAGCTGCCGTTGTTGTAAATACTTGACAAGTAACCGCCCTCGCTTTGCTTCGGTTTTCTTATTTTTTACACCTTATTGAAGTTTTATTAAGGATTCCTAATTTTTTTGAAAATATAATATAGCCTATGTTACTCGGGGATAGTGTAGCTTCCCAACAGTGAAAGAATTTTTGAAATCGGTTCAGTAGTTTCGGAGCCTATTCAATGCAAACAAAAAATCAAATCTTTCCTCTTTATATATTAGTATAGATGATTGGTCTGAAAGTTTGTACTATCTCTCAAATTATTTAATTAACTCTAAGCGTTTTCTTTGGTTTTTATTTCTGGAAACTTCATCTTTGTTTTTCCTCCCTTCTCAACGTAAACGACAAATAAACGATGAATTGACATGTAAGCCATTTAGCATGTTTGTGAAGTTTTTATAGTCCTGCAGCCTAATTCACGTAACTTTAAGACGCATCGATTAAGTTGCAGTGACGCTGGAATCAAGTTGAAGTTTAGCGTCTAAACCGTATTCTCGTAATTTTTGAACTGCGCGTCAACTGCACGCAAACTGCGCGTGAACTTCACTTCTCCTGCACGCATCCTGCGCGCCTGCCAAACTTTTCTTCGGCTATTTAGTACTCTGTGTTAGTGTTGTCATATGAGAGAACAAATAAACTTATTAATTAATCAAATACAATTTATTATGTTTCCATTAAAAAACAAAAGCGTCAACAAAACTGCATAAAAACTCGCACCGAGAAGTTTATGAGAATACCCTCAAACTGCGATCGGAAACACGCTATCTTGACGCGCATCAACAGAATACCTTTTTGTGACGTGAGCGTGTTTGACAAGCGCTCGCGTGACGTGAGCGTGTTTGACAGCGCTCGCGAAAGCTAAGAGAATACGGAAAGTGTTATTTTGATCGGAACGTCACTGCAACTGCACTGCAATCGAACTTGTTAACTTACGTGAATTAGGCTGCTGGCTTCTTTGTGAATCGTGAAATGTTCTTACTTGTTTTGATCGCAGATTTCTCCTCGTTTATTGGCTATTTATATGATAATCTAAATTTTACTAACAAAAAATAATCGACTTCAAAGTCACTCTAAAACTACTTGTTGTTGATCTCGTTCAAATTTATGTGGGATTACGTGACAAGCACCTGCTTTCGATTAAAAAAACAATCATCGAAATCGGTTGGCGTGATGTTGAGTTATTCGTCCATTTGCCGCGCTTACTTAATACAAATTTAAGACTTATATGGTTTTATCATGGATGCCATTGTCAGATCTCAATAAAATTTATATGGGAGCACATGACAGCCACCAGCTTTCGATTAAAAAAAGAATCATCAAAATCGGTTGGCCCAGTCCAAAGTTAACAAACATAAAAAAAAAATAAAAAAAATACAGTCGAATTGAGAACCGCCTCCTTTTTTTGAAGCCGGTTAAAAAGAATATGCTATAATAAAATGTGTGCAAAATGCCACTCAAGATTTTATGTGCACTTAATACTTTACTAGATTATAAGGTAGGTAAGCTTTTTATCGAATAAGAGGCCTAACATAATTCTTTGAGTATTAGTATGTTTTACTGTGTTATCGGAGCTATCTTGTACGGTGAACCGATTTTAATTTAGTTTTTTTTTGGTTTTAAAGGTGAGAATGGCATTTCTTTCATCTCCACTAGAGTCCCGTATTAAAGTGAATCCTTTTGAATTGAGAACATGATTTATAGACAAAATACCTACTAAAAAGTTTACCGATATTTTTGACTACTTTTATTTTTAAATTTTTGTTAATTTATAGCTTTTAAACATGTAGGCGAAATTAAAGATTATTAAATTGGCATTTATGTAATATTTGTAATCGTATTAAAATAAAGTAAATTGTGCAAGTATACACTGACTACGAGTACATGAAAATACTGCGCAAAGTTAGACGTTTGCAGTGTTTTAAATTCAAAACATTCGTACATAGCTTCCTACATAGGCGGAATAAACATCTTTTGTGCACGGGTTTCAGTCAAGGCAAGGCACTATTAATTCTGTTGATATGCGGCTACGGCGTAGCGACGCTACGCCACGTGGAATGAAAGCAAACATTTTTTTTTGATTAATGTTATTTTAAATAATATTTATATGGACATCTCTTACAAGACAAATATATCTAGATATATATATATATATATCTGTTATATATATATGTTAATAGTATACTAGTATGTTTGATGGGTTGGTAAGATATGAGTTCAATTATGCACTGACAGTAGAAATTGATGCTTTTATCGCGTGCAAATGTATATCTCGGTATAATTCTACACATTTGTTTCTATTATGTGTATGTGTGTAGTTCTGTTGTGTTTATATTACAATGTCTCGATGTAAACCGAACTTATGTTTGTGAAAATAAAGGCTGTGTAGTAGTGTATGCGCGCGTCGCATCACGTCATTGGGCCGGAGGGCGGAGTCTGGCGGCAGGGTGCGCCGCGCCGGCAGTTCGCTTCCGGCCGGCGCGCACCCCGTACGGCTCCATGGTGGAACACGCGCTCGTGGACTGCTCTCAGGCGAGCGCGATGCAGACTCTGCCGCCGCAATCGCACCGCGAGACCGACGATGATCAGTTAGCCGACGAATACGTTCAGAACTTTGAGCTCGATCACCTCGAGGACCATCACCTCGTGAAGCGCGAGCCACTCCGGACGGGCTGGCACGAGCTGGTGGAGACCCTGCCGGCGTGCGCGCGCGCCTGTCGCCCCTGGCCGGACGCGGGGCCCTACCCGCAGCCGCACGTCGCCATCGCCGTCGACCCGAGCACCCCGCCGGAGACGCCGCCCGTGCCCGTCGGCCGCAGTCCCTGCCGCGCGCCGCCGGTGGATGACGTCTTGTGGCTGCCTCACATGCGCGAACCCCTAGACATGAGAACGGTGCCGTGCGGGACCTTCGAGGAGTGGGATCGACGAGAGTGGAGGGAACAAGATCACCACGGGCAACAAGTCGCCCTCCGGCCGGCCAGCTCATGCTCGGTGATGTCCCCGCGCACGGGCCAGCACCCGCCCTACTCACAGTCGTCGTGCGGGGACGACTTGATCAGCGACGACCTGTTGCTGACTCTGAGCGTCCGCGAGCTCAACAAGCGCCTGCACGGGTTCCCCCGGGAGGACGTGACGAGGTTGAAACAGAAGCGGCGCACCCTAAAGAACCGGGGATACGCGCAGAACTGTCGCAGCAAAAGGCTGCAGCACCGGCAGGAGCTGGAGATGACGAACCGGTCGCTGCAGGACGAGCTGCACCTGCTGCAGCTGCAGCTGGCGCGCGTGACGCACGAGCGCGACATGCTGAAGCAGCGGCTGTCGCTGCTGGGCCGCGAGCACGCGGTGCCGCAGCACGCCGCGCACGCGCCGCCCACGCCGCACTCCTCGCCGGAGTTCTTCTCGGAGCTGTGACGGCAGGGCGCGGCGCCGCGCTCGGGCGCCTCCGCCGCCACCGCCTCCGCCTCGGCCTGCGCCTGGCAGCGCTACTAGGGGCCCGTGCTGCTGATGAGCGCGCCGCCCGCGTCACCGGACTGCTCGTGCTTTTGTTAAGTTTGAAATTTAATGATTATCATCAGTTCCAGTTTTATAGTTTTTTAAAATGGTGAGACGTTGGCGAAGGCCGTATCGGCACCGTGTTAAATGTATGGTTGTGTCGTAATATATGCATATAGCTTCGTTAAAATAAACGTATTATTAAACTTATACATAAGTTATAATGACTCTAACGACCGATAATCTAATGATTGTAAATAGTTTAACTAAATAAAATCTATCTATAGGACTTGTTTTCCTAATAAAATATTCTTAAAAATATCTTTTATTGAGTTTTTTTGGTGCAGACATACTTAATTATTAGTTTTAAACACTAATTACAGTAACTGAAACTTTCATGAACTGTGTCTTTTCTAACTTTGTTTTCTTATCCTCTCACAGTAATACAAATTAACACTATCGATCCAATTTGCTTAAACTCATAATTAGAAATAGTGTGATTAGAATAATATAAACTAATTGCAGAATAAGATAAGAAGTGAATAATACTATAATTAAATTATAGCGTATAATATTTCGAATCAGTAGAAAATACGAAAATACTTTTTACCAAACAGTTTTTTTAACTGTTCTTAATGTAGGTAATAATATCAGTTTAAGTCCAAGATTCTTAGACACCCGTCTTTCACACACTTTCAGACACACTTTTATTTGTATCTTTTATATATTTTTCTAAGTTATCCTATTCTGTGAAGACACAAAATGAAGAAAAGTTTCATAAATTTTTATGATAATGTTCAGAAAGTCGAAAAAGCGAACAACAGAATCTTGACACGAAGAAGAACAATTCCGTCTTGTACTACAAATAATGTAAAATTTTTAACCGATTTCAAAAAAAAAGGAGGTTAAATTAATTTTTAATTTTTATTAAATATATAAATGTCGATTAAGTTATCCGTTTGGATTTAATAATAGATTTCATTTTTGATACTACAGGTGGGTATTAGATCAGAGCGCACAAGGTTCGATTTCTTCGGTGTCCGTGTACGTGTGTGTAGTATGTATGTGTGATGAATGTGATAAATATACATGATTTATTATCTTAAGTTCATCAGCAATAAAATCTGTTGCTTTTCACATCTGTTTCATTTGGTTAAAAATAAAACGTCCAGTAAAGATAACCCTATCCTACTAATATTATATGTAAATGTGAAAGTTTTTTTGTTAGGTACTCTTTCACGCAAAAACTACTGAACGGATTTTCATGAAATTTATCACAAAGGTAGACCATGATTGAGAATATAGGGTACTTATTATCCCGGAAACGTAGGCCAAGCTGCGGGCAATAATATGTATTTAGGCATTAATCTTAAACTACAATATATGAACGAACAGTTATCTATATCTATACTAATATATAAAGAGGAAAGATTTGATTTTTTGTTTGCATTGAATAGGCTCCAAAACTACTGAACCGATTTTAAAAATTCTTTCACTATTGGGAAGCTACACTATCTCCGAGTAACATAGGCTATATTATATTTTCAAAAAATTAGGGATCTTTAATAAAACTCCAATAATGTAACCCAAGGTGTAAAAAAATAAGAAAACCGAAGCAAAGCGAAGGCGGTTACTCGTTTAATAATAATTTCAATTAAGATTTACAGAAAACATTTCTAAAATTTAATTTAATTAAAATTTATTTTGCAAGTTAAGTACTTTAGGTAAGTACGGTAAGTAAGTAACAATTAACAATACATAGTACACAAATTAGCTATTTCTTCTACTTCTGCGCTAAGCTTTTATAGAAAAGTAGGTAATGATTTCTTTTTCTACATCTATCTACCGAAGTCGGCAGGGACCAGCTAATTCATTATAAGTAATGGATTGGCAAGTTTTTCATTGACTGTGAGGTTGTTTATTGCATCATTTTGCTTTTCCACATCAATTAAAAGGTTTTTCTTTATATCGGACTATTGCAAGGCAGTAGGATTGTAATAATAGCAACAATAGAGACCAATTATAATAATAGTGAGTTAATCTAACAAGTTCGAAAAAATTCTTAAAAAATAGGTTATAAGATGAAATTACAACGAAAACTATCACGGCTATGATAGCATAAGTAGTCAAAGAGTAATAGTCGATAAACTTACAACTACGGAAGTAGTTGTAAACCCTGCATAATCGTTTTTTAAAGTATAATAATGATGACTAAAACACGAAGATAAATTTTATTATGATTGCTGAAACCACAGAGCTGAAACCTAGTTTTACATTCTAAACTCGATTCAAAGCTGTGATGTAATGAAATCTATGCTAATTAAAAAAAACTGAAGAGTTTATTGTTTGTGTAATGCGTTGATAAAATTATCTGCAAATTCCAGTGGGATTTGAAAAACATTAAAAATTAAAAACGTAAGATTCCATACAACAAAACATGTAAGAAAAGCTGCTGATATTGTAACGGCTAGCGTGGAAAATATTTACGTTTCTATCGGAGATCGAGTTCAACAAGTGTTTCAACAAACGCACCTGAGCTGGTAATGCGTTGCCGTCGGCGCTGTCATCCTTGTTTACAAATAGTCTAGTCAAATAAGCAAAAATAAGGGATCAACACGAGATCATATCAAGATGTTACCCATGATGTGACAGGACTAATAAGTTTACAAATGACAACTTACTATCAGACCAGGTGACTTGTGAGCATATTTGCTGGCTATTAACAAAAATATACCTTTGGTTGATCAAGTGATCTTTGTAGAGTAGCGTTAAAGTCATTGCTATAAAACCTACCAGTACCAGTATTTCAGTTTAGGAAAATTTATTAGTAGATATAACTTTATAATCCAGTTATTGTGTTATATTCATTTATGTTGTTTTTGTATACCTAATCATTGTTTGTTCGTAAAGTATCAGCAATACGAGTCCAATGACTTAACTGGGGCTTATTTTGCAATATTCCAGTAAGCAAACGGCGTCGATTGCCCAATGCTTGCAAATAATTGAGGTCGATTGAAGGTGGAGGTAGGTAGTATCACGTATAAGCACATAATTATTATTTTGCTTGTTTGATTTATCGCATAATGCTTGCGATAAAAAGTGTACGGAATTTCATGACATTTTTTTCAAGTTTTTCTCCATTTATGAGGATAGTTTAAGTCTATAATTTCAAGATTATGTTAAAAAAACCTTGATGATAATCTAAATTTTACTAACAAAAAATAACCGACTTCAAAGTTACTCTAAAACTACTTGTCAGATCTCATTTAAATTTATGTGAGATTACGTGACAAGCGCCTGCTTTCGATTAAAAAAGAATCATCGAAATCGGTTGTTGTTTTATCATGGATGCCATTGTCAGATCTCAATAAAATTTATATGGGATCACATGACAGCCATCAGCTTTCGATTAAAAAAAATCATCAAAATCGGTTTGCCCAGTCCAAAGTTATGAGGTAACGAACATAAAAAAAATACAGTCGAATTGAGAATCTCCTCCTTTTTTTGAAGTCGGTGAAAATGGGTATTTATAATGTAAGATTTACTGTTCTTTTTGATAAAGCCTGTATTTCCAAATTGCTATGATGCATCGAATAACAAAATGTGTCATATTATTATTGGAAATCATATCAGACTTTGTAATAAGTACCTATTATTAATCATTTATAATCGTTGATCTACCACTTTATTAGCTAGCTGTTTACATTTTAATTTGACATTTTAATTTTAAGAGAGGTCATACTATAGTAGGTACATTATTGTAGCACTTACCGGATATTTGAACACCTTATACCTGTGTAACTACATATACCTATAATCATTGGTATGCCAATTGCTTTTGGGATCTTTGGGATCCTTCTTTCGTAAGCCAAAATCAACTTTCCCTGGTGATCCACGTTGCATAAAAATGGTGGCTATGGTGCTTGTTGAAGGACACAGGGATCTATACCACAATATATATATCGATAGTACTCATGGTTCTAGAGTTGTACGAGTATACCTGTCTGACTACCCACTAACCAATGTTGTTAAACATGTTTTGGTAGTTGAATCAAAGAACCAGTTATAATGAGGGACTCCTCTTCTTTTTTGGCCAGCAATCCTTTGGTAATGCTTTTGTTGCTAACTACTAACGTCCGTTGGCGACGGTGACCACTTCCCATCAGGTGGCTTGTCAGCTCATTTGCAGTCTATTTCCATACAAAAAAAATATATTATTATTTAAAGGCAAGGGAAAATCCCAAAAGCCACTGCAACCAGATTTGGTATATTGTAACCAAACAAGCTATGAAGTTACATAAACCTCGTTACCAAGTGCTAACAAACCGTAGGAGTTTCCTGGGCTCCAGATTTCTGACTCGATCGGGTTTCCTCCCTGTATGCGATTGCTGCAGCATGACTTGTGATCATACAGTCGTAGAGAATGTGGTGTATTCTGTGCCTCACTGTGGAATCTGCAGTATATTGCAGTGCATATTGCAGTGTTGCTCAGGCCTATTGTGTGTCTTTCCAGTGTGCTATTCCAAATCTTATCATGATCTGCGATGGTGTATTTTGACTTTAATTTCGTCAATATTACAACATGATGTTTTTTTATTAACTAGACAAACTAACTCGACAAACGACGCCGAGTTAACTGTGATCTGATGATATTTTGCCATCGTTGCCCAATTTGCACATGGACACCAATAACACCAAGTGCATCACCGAAGCATTGCAGGTCAAGGAAAAGAGAAGAAAGACTGAAAGATTGTGAAGTACGACTTTCTCAAGTAATAGTCGCCAAGTATAAAATAAACAGGAAAGGGTTACATTGTTGCAATGACTGATGATAGAGTTCCCAACAACTTGCAATTTGAAACAGGTTGTTATTAGAACAGCCCGTGGTGTCGTGTTGACTGATAGCGGTGACGTTACAATGTATTCCACTCGTAGTATACATACCTAACTTGATGTTATTCGACATCAACCTACATAATTGTACCTACCTTGTTGTCAGAGGTGAAATATTTAAACATCGACTTTCTTTTAAAATAACTGATAGGTATAGGTCCCTATTATAAAATCATTTAGACAAGAGATATTAAAGTTTCTTTATTTGAAGATATTAAAATGCGACCTGTAATTTTTTACCCAACTAATTAATTAAGTAGTAATTTTTTACTTTATAACCAACAATGGATCAGCGTCGTACCTGGACAAGTAACAAGAGAAGGGAAGAAGACAATAGAGGGCAACAGTAAGAACAATATCAAAGAAGGTAAGGTGAATGGAAAATGGGATGTAGATGCTACTGAGTTTTTTTATATATCTCATAGAAGTTAACTGACGAATTCATGGGCAAAAAGCCGTCGGGCTAGAAGCAGTTCAACTTATTAATAAAGTAGATAAAGGTCTACTTCAATGGTAACAAATTTATATCTACATAATGTATGAATGTAAATGTTTGACGACTCGTGTGGCGCAATGGTTACTATACTCCATGCGATTTGCAGCCGAAACAAATGTAAACAAACGATTAAAATCGTTTTCTAGTATTTTCACCAACTGACTTGAATTTGTACACCAAATGCGTTTTATTTAGACAAATTACTCACTAAAACAAAATAGTACCTACATTAAGTTAAAAGTTTCAAATCGCTTCTTGGAAATAAGATTGTCATTGCATTGCAAAGTGTTTGAATGATGACAGTGTTATTTAATTTTGTTTATTTCCACATTTACTCGTCTATACTAATATATAAAGAGGAAAGATTTGATTTTTTGTTTGCATTGAATAGGCTCCGAAACTACTGAACCGATTTGAGAAATTCTTTCACTGTTGAGAAGCTACACTATCCCTGAGTAACATAGGCTATATTATATTTTCAAAACAATTAGGGATCCTTAATAAAACTCCAATAATGTAAAGCAAGGTGTAAAAAAATAAGAAAACCGAAGCAAAGCGAGGGCGATTACTCGTAACTTATAATTGTTATCGATCAATATGTATTTATTTAAGAATTCACAAATACCTTAATGAGTAGTTTGTCTAAATAAAACGCATTTAGTGTACAAATTCATGTCAGTTGGTAAAAAATCCTATAAAACGATTTTAATGGTTTGTTTACATTTGTTTCGGCTGCAAATAGCATGGAGTATAGGTATGCAGGATCGCCGCGCCAACGGTCATGGGATCGATTCCCAGCGAGTCGGAAATTTGAATGGTGAGTTTGATATTCTGTTTTCGGTCTGGGTGTGAGTGTTCTTGTCTTTAGGTTTTTAGATCATGGACAACATGGCACTCACGACACAGGGAATCCTAGTGTGGGGCTATGAGTATAAAGCGTTATTAAAAAAAGAATGTAAATATGAGGTAGGGCAACCATGTAATACCGTGTTCAGGTAAGTTCATGATAATGTTTTCAAAGGTGTGTGAGTTAAGCCGGGTTGGCACTCTGCCAGAGGAGACTTCGGCCTTAACCCTTCTTCATTTTGAGAGGTAATCTATGCCCAGAGTTGAAACAAGACACGGCTTGATAAATGGGCAATATTACGTGCAAGAGACGCTGTTACTCTTAAATCAGATTATATAATAGCAAGCTTTGTTTCATGCAACAGATAGTAGGTATATAGATACAAGCATGCAATGGTAGGTAAATGGTATTAGTAGTAGAGGTTTTAGTATTTTTAAAATTTCGCGATTAAATAAGACATCATGTTATGGGGTAGTACTTTGTTTATGGAGTCTCAATATAAACCATGTTAAGTGTGTTTATAAAAAAGAGATTCTGTGTTATGGAAGTATCAAAAGTGGCTCCAAATAGTTCCTGTTATATTACACATGGGTGCTACTCGCCATATTTTTATGATTGAACTTGGCTTCACACGCTCCCGCGTGTCTAGTTTAGATACTACCAGTTACGAAAATTAGGTACCTAGCCACATAATGTAGGTAATTTGAAAATCAAATTTTAAAAGAAACTTAAATATTTGAAATGAGGAAAATTATTCATGACTTCAATTTCTATATTTTCATTGCATTCGTAAACGTTGAAAAGTAATAAAGTCCAATGGAGATTTTCGGCACCGAAGCGTCACAAAAGAAATTAATTAAATCTCGCAAAAAATACTGTTCTCTCCGGAGGCTGTACTTACGTATAATTTTAAGTCGAATTGTTTATAGCTTCAACACAGCGGCGCTAAAGGCTTCGTAGTGGGAGATGAGGGGCGTGGTCGGCGAGGCCACGCCCCGCCAGACAGAGAGGACGATAACGCCGCCTACCAGCTTCCTTTCTGAACCAAAAATAAATGCGGATTCTGAAAATCTGACTGTCCTTTTGCCCTTCGTATTAAGGGTTATAATCCCACGAGATATAACTGTGACAGCGACATCTACCTAGCTAGTGGATAGTACAATGACGTCCATGCTTCTCTGTTCTTATCTGGTGAATGCTTATTATAAGCTGTAGTTGTACATAAGTCGATGCCGTCATGCAAATGGAAGCCTGTTAATGAAGTCGACGAGAATTATGGCCATTGTTACTGCGGGCCGGCAGCGTAATGGCCCATTTTGTAGGCGTACATCATAATAATGTATGGCACAATTATTCCGACAATTTTATTGGACTATACATCAACGTCCATTTTTATAAGGTCCATTGGTCCATTGATTGTTCATATCGAACACGTATTCTGATCACGTGCTTAAGTAAATTGACATTAAAAGATTTATTCCCAGAAGTTTTGTTGTATAGTAATAGGAATAATAGGTAGCGCCTAAGACTTTTTCAGATTCATGAAGTAGGTATCTCAAAAATCTTGTGTACTGAGCTTGTGTATTCCCAAAACTTGGCCACAAAGCATCCCATTTGTTCTGGTTTAGAAGACAAAATTGATAATTATCCCGCGTCTTCCCAGTTAGAAGACATTTTGTGAAAAAAGAATAAAATTTATCATTAATTTACCATCTGATGTAAGAAAAAGCTAGAAATACGTCACGTCAAGGCTCAAGGGTCACGTGACAGAACGCTGTATCTGTATTTTCGCGGGCGTTCCTCGCGTTCCGACTCCGCGCCTAGGTGGTGGTAGGTGGTGAGGGTGCGGGAGCGATGGCCGCGATGTGATGAGCAAGCAGAGCTCCGCTGCGGCGACGCGGCACATTTTTCTAGTGGCAAGGTCGAGTTGCCGGTGACGTCATGATCCGACTCTACTTTCCATTTTCTGAGGTAAACGTAATCATTTAGATGATATCGGGAGTATTGGTACCGGATCTGGTCGAAATGATTATTCGGTTGTGGATTAAGATAGGTTTTCAGTTGTTTCTGATCAAAATCTTTTGTGGTTGATGGTTGGCGATGATTGAATCTATTGTTGCCAAGTTCAGAAAAGATCAGGATTCTGGTACTAACAATTAAAATTATTGGTAACTACCAAAATTATGAACTTTTCTGGACTTCAAAATAATAGATTGCCATGCAACTTGTACAGAACGAATTGGCATATAACTTGCAAACGCCATTGCAATTTCGTCTGAAAGAGTATCTGAAAGGTATTTATCTATAAATAGATGTTCTATTGAGGAGTTTATACCAAATCTGTGACTGATATAATATATTTGTTTAGTTTATAAATTCTTGTACTAATATCATTCTTTACAATAGTCTTCGTGCTGCACTTGACACTTTAAATTATTAGAAATGCTGCGCAGAAAGCAAATCTTTTTTTACCATCTTGGTTGTTTGTGATCTATCACATCATGATGTTCAGAAAAAAAATCTGTTTTGTGTTGAAATATCAGATTTGTAGGTATGAACTTTAAGGTTCACATGTCCAAACTGTAACTAGGAATATTTTGATACAGGTTCTTTAATGTATTGTTGTGTACCTACCTACTTAAGTGGATATCATCCTTTATTGCATCTGATACGCACCTCCGAATGCATCTCGCCCTATGTATCTACAGTAATGACTTATTTCAAGACAAAAATTTACACTCCTTGATTTTATTATTACTTATAGCCATATTTCTGTATCAAAAGCGTACCTAGCTAACTCACAAGCTTATTTGTATACTTAGTACGTCTATACAAACAACAACGGTTTTCTAAATTTCCATAGAAAAACAACGATCCGATGCGATTCGTTTTTACCATAACACCTGTTTTAGCAGGTAAGTGATTGTATTAAAGGGTTGGAGGCGTGTGGCGTGTGGCGTGTGCAGAACTCTGCCTCCGCTGCTGAGCCAGCAGCTCTTACAGGGTCGGGCGGTCGGGCGCCGGTCGATATCTGCGTACTAGGGCGATACGAGTATTGTTATACACTTTGCAAACTAAGTTAGTACATCTATCCTAGATTCTTTACAATAATCTGCAAAAATGCTTATCAAATTACATAGGTTCTTCTAGATTTAGAGGCTTTGCGTCTCTTGCTTATAAATAAATTATACTTTTTACGTCAATAGCTAAGCAGAAGTGTGATAAAATAATGGTCACAGTGAGTTGTAATCAGTACCATAAAAATATCAATGGCTTATCGGCGCATTGCTGACCCAGAACGAAGCTGCGAGCTTACTCCCGCTATGCTACGACCAGTGCATGGCAGTACTTAGTTTATCAGTAGACTGTGTACAGGACTAGGGCTAGAGATAAAGTTAGTAGGTACATTCTTTTTAATAACGATTATACATTTATCTATATATTTGTGACGTTCATGTGTTTGTGTGTTCTCGTTTTTATATATATAATTATTTTAATATATCAAACGAGGGTAACCGAAATTCTACACATATTTTTCTTAGCGGAACTCTTACACTAGAGTACTATATTGTTTACAAATAGACTGTTTGTTATTGATGATGAGGTCACCGTAAGCAGAAAGCAGCAAAACGGCTGATGGTAGAATGGCAAGCTGGCTGGGGTGCAAACTGCGAGCTCGGCAGGGTCGCGGCCGACGATCCCGGCCCTCCTCGCCCCCCGCGCCCCCGCGCCCCCCGCTTCCCTCGCCTCGTCTGAGTACCACTAGGCACTACCTACTGATTTAGTATATTTGTAACCAGTTTTTGTTTCGTGGCAAAACCTTTATATTGGTAGCCTTGAGTCAACGCCTACTAAGTCGTGAAGTTTTTTTTTATGGAAATAGCTGACAAACGAGCTGACGATCCTCGTGATGGTAAGTGGCCGTAGTCGCCCATGAATATCAGCGACACCAAAGGCATCACTGATGCATTGCCGGCCAAGAAAGAAAAAAAAAGAACTAGCTCTGAAGCCCCCAGACGGAACATGACGAATCGTTTGGATAAAGCAAGAGGGTGGTAGCTATCCAGGCGGACTCCACAGATAAATAATAATATTATATCTGCAAAACAATAAATTTAGAACTATGAAAAGAACATTTTCAATTTAAATAGGGAATTAGAGAATTGAAGTATAATTATTCCAAGTATTGTAGGTATATTGTGGAAGGTTGAGGATCGAACACCTGTTATACCCGCTGAGTGTGTAGTGTGTAGGAGTGTCTCCAGCTGAGGCAGCAAGTGCCAGCGCGGCAGGGTCGTGCGGCTCGAGCGGTCGATACCCCGGCTATAATACAGCGGCTGCGGCTCCCGGACTGGGTCGCACTCGGCATGCCGACTTCATTCTTCTAAACTTACGTTTAGTTTAAAATTTTGATTAGGTGAAACCATAGATTACTACCTGAAATAAAAAGTTATAATGGTGAGAAAGAAGAATTTACTGACTTAAGCTTTTCTTAAAAGTAACAAGTTTGTCTTCTAAACTTTTAGAATCACATTTTTCTCATCAAAATAAGTTAATGTATGCCAACAGTCCCAGCTGATTATTGAATAACAATTTTATCCAAACCACATACTTTCAAACATACAACACAACCTACATCACGAACAAAACACGACAAAAACGTTTATTACAATTTAACAAACAAATGGGCTGTTGTTTGAAGGCACAAAATTCAAACGCTTGTTCGTGATTTAGGTAGGCTCGTACTTACTCTCGTAGAGAGCGGGCGTCCGGGCGGGGAGCCGGGGACACCCGGGCGTACGGAGGCAGCGAGGAGCCAAGGATTGCTAACTAGGCAGTATTGTCAATCGATAGGTCGTTACTTGAGCAGAGCCCGCCGGCCACGCGGCCACGCGCGACTCATCACTTTAGATGCCGCCACGTCAGGTTACTCTCCTTTTCTTGATGTCCTTCAAATTAGCTTTGTAGGTCAGGTTTTCACTGGAATTGTGTCCACGTGACGTTGTTTATCCAGCACGGTAATGTCAGCCACCTGCGGAATGTTAAATATTGCATTCTTAATAGCTGCCATTCTTCTTTCGAAGTAAACTTAGGTATTATCTGACTGGATTTAGAAAGTGCAACTCACCGTAGTAGGTAACTGCTATTTCACTGAAGTCCAATAAGCTATAAAAGCCATCTGACACCTTGCACATTAAAAATTTTGTTACTACTTAATATAAAACGTAACTTTCTCTCAAACAAAAAACGATTTATATTATAAATCAATGTTATAAATTTTATAACACCTTAACCATTGTTCAGAGCATACTGTATATTACGCCATTTTTTTTCGAATGGATAGTTGCTGTTGGCTGTGCTGTTGGCAGACGACCCTGTAGCCTAGTTGGTAGCAACCCTTTTTTTTTTTTTTTTTTTTTTTCGGGGGGGAAAATGCATTACGCATACCACCCGGGCACAGGGGGCACCCGAGTGGTTATGTGGGACTCCCGTCTAGGCTAATGAGACCCACGGTATACCCACTAAAAACCCCCCCATCTTCCGCCTCGCCGCATTGTGACGGGGTCACGGGAACGCTTTCGCACACATCCGCGACCCCGCCGGCGGCAGCCGCCCACTAGCGGCTCCACCGCGAAAGCCCGAAGGCCCTCCACGATGGGCGCACCAGATGTAGTTGGTAGCAACCCTGCCTGCAAAGCGAGGGGTTGTAACGAGGTGTAATACCTCGTTCAATATTCCTTGGCAGGCAGGTGCATTTTTCTTTTAAATTTTTATAATCTTGACGGTTGGTTTTCAAAAATGCCATGAAGGATGGGATCATGTAAAAACATTATTTTATTTTTGAATACTTTTATAAATTTTCTAACAGTACTTATTCAATTTATTTTTATACTGTGTATTAAGGCTTTTTAAATCAATAAGTATAATACTTTTAAAAATCGGAGTTGTGCCTCCTTACTTCATTACTTACCCCGCCCAGAGATTTACCTACTAATTGTGGAGGATCTGCACCCTCGCACGGTTCCGGGTTCGATTCCCGGCCGGGGCAGATATTTATGTGACAGATAAATATTTGTACTCGGGTCATGGGTGTTTTTGTGATGTGTTATAAAATTATGTGTCGTCCATGCCACTTGAGACACAGGTTAAAACACACTGCGGGGGTACCTACGAGTGTTTAAGCGTTTATGTTGGCCCTAGCAACGTTTATGTTGGCCCTAGCGACTTTTACAGCTTCACGCGGACAGGTGGGTGAGCCTGGAGGAACTCAGCCGAGAATGCGTTGGTTTTCTTTATTTAGCAAATAACTAATACATATTTACTAATCACCATAATCCTTATTGATGGTGTTTTAGAAGTATACTATATGACGCGGGTCCACCGCTTTCCGCTTGGCTGGCCGTTACCATTACATTGCTATTATATTATTATATTGAAGATGTTCTTGGTGTAACTGGCGTTCATTGGCGGCCGTGACTACTTACCATGAGGTGGTAGGTCAGTAAGCGAAGTAAACCTTCCATCAATCCGCACCGATAGAACCGCAGCTGAGACCTACATTACGAGAGGTTGATATAATTTCAATAATTCAACGGATCCGGTTTGAAGGGAAAATTACCTTATATCTTACATGACAACTGAACAATAAATTAAAACGTGACGTTGCTGAAATTAACGAGGACAAAGTTATCGAGCCTCATCCGCGAATCCGCGATATTCTGTGGGGAGCAAGACTAGTGTTTACCTATGCAAAGCTTGAAAAGTACATTTTGCATTCGTCTTCCCGCATGTGTTTTATATTCGTTTACTCCAGTCGGCCGAGCTCGTAATCGGCGCCGTGTTTGCGAGGGGAATCTCTGCTGACTGAGCCCCACAAATATATGTCGTAAGGTTTAATAGACATGTAATGGATATCTGGATGACGTTTTAAGGATTTGTGCAAACCGAATATGTCATTTCTTTCCCGTAATTGGAATTTTATTTGCGGGATTTTTGGATAATGCCCGTGTCCTTTCGATTCATATGACGATAAGTCAAAAGGTCTCTGGCTATTGTTATCGGGATTTTGCTGTATAGGTTTGAGCGTTTTTTTTGTATTGTGGAGACAAAATGTAGGTAATTTAGAGCTTTTGAGTACTTTTTTTTTAATTTTCTGTTTAGGCGATACCTGTTTAGAACTCTTTCAACTTTATAATAGAGTAATTCACTTTTTCTTTGATAGGCGATCATATAACATAACTGCAAATTTGAAAAATCATCTTTGATTTAATTAAGTGAATGATATGAAACATAAATAACATGAATCTGAGATTTTATCATAATTATTATACTCTAACTCGCATATTTCGGTTGTATTGTCGAAGAGCCAATTATAATGAGTCAATGGTGCTTTGATGTGGGTGATGTCCATGGGGCATGGGTGAATGGGTGTAATTTTTTTTAGTCAAAATAGGTTTTAACAAACACTTTTAGAAAGTCAAATTACGCATCAACAAACCTCGGTGATTGGTCCTGGAAGAAGAAGCAGCAAGAAGCAGAAAGAAACTACCGAAGTGTTTTTTCTTAACTACTCACAGTTACAGATAGCACTTATTTCTACTAGGTACATATGTCTATTTATGAAACTTGTCTTTAAAAAAAATGTCTTTTAAATAATCATCTCATTTGTAACAGCCTTTCCTCATAAAACCGTTCACTTACCATTTACTAGGTATAACCACAGAAGAATTGCACGTATAACTAACTTAATGATTCTTATCATTTTGAAACAAAAGCCGAAAAGCCCATAAATTGGACAGATTGGGTACTATATATTTTCATGAACCATATCTGAACAATGAAAGTTGAAGATTTTGGGCAAACAGAACGAGGTGTGTTAAAGGATCGGTACAGAGTACAGACGTGTGATCTAAGTGAATCAGCCCGCCCCACGGCGCGGTGGGAGCTCGTCAAGTGCTTACCACATCGCAGCCACCGAATGACGCGTAAAAACTTCTTGCGTACGAATAGTATGGATATTATATTTTCATGATTAAATTTTATGTCAATTGGGTATTCATTTTTTTAAAGTTTTGGGTACTAAAAAGTTTTAAGTAACATTTTTCGTTTATTTGTATTATTAATTTTAATGAATAGTAAAAAGAATGAAAAGTAGTTTTGGCCGTATTGGGGCGGCTTTAGAATACTAACCCCAATCCCACGCCGGATGGGTGTCGTAAAAGGCGACTAAATCCGGCCCGCTGGTGGTAGGGCCTTCGGGGGATTATATTGGTAGTATTGATTTTAATTGTTAATTAATACCATTATTGCTATTATCTCTTCGTGGGGTTCGCCTGGATAGCTACCACCCTTGAGCATGAGTCAGCCGCCAAACGATTCGTCGTGTTCCGGCTGGGGGCTTGAGATCCAGTTGTCCTCCCTTTCCCACCTTTCCTCATCCTATATGCAGTGACTCTGTGGTGTATCCCTGGGTCTTACGAATTCCTGAGGCACCGTTGCTCGAGAGGACGTGATGTGTTGGCGTGGCGGCCAGGGAGACCTGGTGAAACGGCTGACCTGCCGCAGGCCGCCCGCCGGATAGTACAGGGACCCGAACCCAGACAACACGTCTAACCTCTGGTCTGGGAGGCTGTCTCACCAGCCGGCGCATAATCCCGTCGCGTGGACGCCGTGCCGGAGTAAGAGACCGGAGTGGTACCCGGTGTCCACGCTCGGGGGGGACCAGGGGCCCTTCCGTCCGCCGCGCCAGCAACTCATACTCTACTCTTGCAGGCACGGTGTCACGAAATCGTACCTTGTCCCGGGGGTCCCTTACAGATCACTGCATTCCTTACCTTTCTCCTCCTCCTCCTCCTTACACTTATATATGGGCATGGTAAAAAAGAGAAATAGGTCAAACCCAGCGGCAACCCCTGACACTCCTACCACACTAAATGTTGACATGTGCAACATCAGGGGAATTCATACCAATCTCAATGCTGTCCACCACCATCTAGAGACAGCAAAGCCGGCCCTACTCTTTTTGACGGAAACTCAGATTTCATCACCGGGCGACACGTCTTATCTACATTACCCTGGCTACAGGCTAGAGCACGCATTCAGACGGCGTGCCGGGGTGTGTGTGTTCGTTCGGGATGATATTTGTTGTTCCCGTCTGACCTGCCTTGAAGACAAGGACCTATCACTGTTATGGACACGCGTGGACATTGCAGGCCACATTCGTGTTTACGCGTGTCTTTATAGGTCCTATAGCGGAGACGTGGAGACGACTCGTCTATTTGAGCACGTCCAAAGATCGGCCGATAGGGTGCTTGAGCAGTATCCTTCGGCGGAGTTAGTGGTTTTGGGGGACTTTAACGCCCACCACACGGACTGGTTGGGGTCCAAAATCACTGACTTCGCGGGAAGGTCTGCTTTTGACTTCTCCTTGGCCTATGGGCTCACTCAGGTTGTAACTGGTTTCACCAGAGTCCCTGACGTTGTGAACCATACTGCTTCTCTGCTAGACCTGCTGCTGACTTCTCATCCATCTAACTACCGAGTAGTGGTTATGGCTCCTCTAGGATCATCTGACCACTGCTTGGTAAGTACATCTGTACCCTTGACGCGCCAGGAGGGATCTCGACCCACCGGAACGCGTCAAGTTTGGCACTATAAGTCAGCAGACTGGGACGGACTCCGGGAATTCTTGAGTTCGTATCCTTGGAGGCAGCTCTGTTTCGCTTCGGAGGATCCGAACGCGTGCGCCGACTCGGTAGCCGATGTGATACGACAGGGCATGGAATGTTTTATTCCCAACTCTGTCATATCCATCGGTGGTAAAAATCAGCCCTGGTATAGTGGCCCCTGTATTTCGGCATCTAATCGGAAGCATGCCGCTTACCAGGCCTGGGCATCAGCGTACACGCGTAAAGATCCATCCACCCCAGAGCTTAAGACAAAGCTCAACGCTGCCTCCCGGTCAGCAAAGAAGCAAATGGCCAAGGCGAAGGCAAAGTTCATTGGCAGAATTGGCGAGCGGCTGGTCGGTTACCCATCCGGTACTCGAGAATTCTGGTCGCTAGCTAAAGCTGCCGAGGGCAACTTCTGTCGGTCATCTCTTCCACCACTGCGTAAACCGGACGACTCTGTGGTCCATACGGCAAAGGGAAAAGCCGAACTTCTTGGCACCCTTTTTGCCGCCAACTCGACTCTTGATGATAGAGGGACCACACCGCCTAACATCCCACGGTGTGAGAGCTCGTTGAATGATATACTTTTTACCCAAAAGTCTGTCAGACGGGCTCTACAGTCTCTCGATACCAAGAAGTCGAGTGGACCAGATGGTATCCCCGCAGTGGTGTTAAAGACGTGTGCTCCCGAGTTGACTCCCGTCTTAACGCGCTTATTCTCGCTATCTTATGCCACAGGTATAGTACCGTCTTCGTGGAAGGTTGCCCTCGTTCATCCCATCCCCAAAAAGGGCGATCTTAGTGACCCGGCTAACTACAGGCCTATAGCGATTACTTCCCTGCTTGCGAAGGTTATGGAGCGCGTGATTAACACGCAGCTCTTAGGATATCTGGAGGATCACCAGCTGATTAGCGATCGGCAATATGGTTTTCGCCACGGTCGTTCGGCTGGTGATCTTCTAGTTTATCTTACGCACCGGTGGGCTCAGGCTCTTGATCGCAACGGGGAAGCTCTAGCAGTCAGCCTAGACATCGCTAAAGCCTTCGACCGGGTCTGGCACAGGGCCCTTCTCACGAAGTTACCATCCTACGGTCTACCTGAGAGGTTATGCAACTGGGTAGCCAGTTTTCTATCTGAGCGACATATCAAGGTCGTAGTCGACGGTTGTTGCTCAGATATGAAACCTATAAATGCTGGCGTCCCCCAAGGGTCTGTGTTATCTCCTACGCTATTCATTCTGCATATCAATGACATGCTGCAGCATACAAGTGGCATCCATTGCTATGCAGATGATAGTACAGGGGATGCCTACTACACAGCCCCTGCCAATGCCTCTCAGTTGCAAATGGCGGATAGCAGAATGAAACTTGTGTCTGAAGTCGAGAACTCTCTGGAGCAAGTCTCGGAATGGGGTCGACTTAATTTGGTCCAGTTCAACCCCACGAAGACACAAGTTTGCGCGTTTACCGCTAAGAAAACCCCATTCGTCATAGCGCCTCAATTCCAGGGTACCGCGCTCACCGTGAGTAAAAGTGTTGGGATTCTGGGAGTTGACATCTCGAGTGATGTGCAGTATCGGCGTCATTTAGAGGCCAAGGCTAAGCTGGCCTCCAAGAAGCTTGGTGTCCTGAATCGGGCTAAGCAGTACTTCACTGCGAGGCACCTGCTAATGCTTTATAAAGCTCAAGTCAGGCCCCACATGGAGTACTGCTCCCACCTCTGGGCTGGGGCGCCGCAATACCAGCTTAGCCCATTTGACGCCATACAGAAGCGCGCGGTCCGAGTTGTCAACGACCCACGAGTCACTCACAGGTTAGAACACTTGAGTTTCAGAAGAGACATCGGTTCTCTCTGCGTGTTCTACCGACTTTACAACGGTGAGTGCTCCGAGGAATTGTTTGACATGATGCCTACGTCTCCTTTTCATCATTGCACCACTCGCCGAAGATTGAAGTTCCATCCACACCGATTGGACTTGTGGAGAACCTCTACAGTCCGATTCTCACGAACTTTTTTGCCACGTACGTGCAAGCTGTGGAATGAACTTCCTTCTGAGGTATTCCCTGAGCGCTATGACATGGGATTCTTCAAAAAAGGTGTAAAAAGAGTTCTCCTTCAGGGCCGGCGTTGCATTGGCGATTCCTCTGGTGTTGCTCATGTCCATAGGCGACGGTAACCACTTACCATCAGGTGGCCCGTAAGCCTTTTCGTCTGCCCTTCAAGCTATAAAAAAAAAAAAAAAAAAAAAAAAAAAGTAAAAAACCACACACCAAAAAAAATCTACAAAAAAAAAGTAATTAATTGTAATCTGGCCAATAGTTTATTATGTTGGACGCACATGTAAATCAAATAACAAATCACAATGCAATAATATAATGATATCGTAGAGCTTTGATGATAGAGCTGGAGGGTGAAAATGAAACGAACGCAGTGCAACTCTACTCAGTTCAGGCTCGTTTCATCTGTCATCAGAAGCACTTCATCCTTCATGATTTTCACAGTCTGATGAACCTGGAAGATTGCTATGATAAAACTTTTCTATTTATTTTGTTTTGTTATACACTGGCATTCAAGGCGATGAAAAAAATTGTAATAAGAATCCGTATATATCTACTTCAAATATGGCCTGTGAATATACAGCACTACAGCAGATTCTAACTCCATAAAATTTGACTACAGGGTGAATGCAAGTCGCGCGGATGCTCGCCGCAGGGCGCCGCAAAAGCGATTGTAGGCAAACGAACCGGCACATGCTATTACCGCGCCACCTGCCTGCTCTGTGCCACACTACAGTATGGCGGTTTATAACATACAAACCATTTAGGAACCGTTTAAACTATCTTTAACAAAATGCGCTTGGTGAAAACTTATGAAAAAGAAAGAAGAGAACAGCGAAAAAAGATGGTTAGATACCTGGCCCAGGCAGATATTTGTGTAATAGATAAATATATGTATAATTATACTATCGACGCAGTCCTGTGATCCTGTGATCGACAAAGTGCGCGGTCGATAGCTGGATGCGTGACCGCTAGCTAGTGGGAAAAAGTTCTTGTTAGTTTCCATGCTTCGGGGCCACGCAAAGCCATCGGACCGTTTATTATCGTTAGACAACAGTCGTTGAGCCAGGCCTCCGAGCGGGATGAAAACTTCTGACACTTCGGTTGGCCACGAACCACTCTACTGATCCGCAATGGAGTAGCATCGTGGAGTATGCTCTAGGCCTCAAGGGAAAGACCTGTGCCCATTGCAGTAGTGGGTCATTAATGAGTTGTCCAAGTCAAATATTTGCACTCAGTAGGTCGTGGATGTTTTCAATGTCTTTAGTACAGAAATTTGCCACCTAACAATAATGAAAACCTTATTAAGGGATGAGAATGTGAGAGGGTACGTTTATTTATTTAAAATAATTAATAATGTGGGTATCTGTTCATTGGCGATCATTAAATTATTTTTAGGGGCTTTTCTAAGGTACTTTAAAAGCAGTGATAGCCTAGCGACGATTAGAACATTGGACTCCCGAACGAATGGGCCCGAGTTCAAATCCTGGCACGCACCTCTAATTTTCAAATATTAGGTATGTGTGTATTAGAAGTTAATTATCACTTGCTACGGTGAAGGAAAACATCGTGAGGAAACCTGCACACCGCAGAGTTCACCATGAAGTTCTGAAAGGTGTGTGAAGCCTACCAATTCGGCACTTGGCCAGCGTGGTAGACTATGGCCTATACCTCTCACATTGTGAGAGGAGACCCCGAGCCCAGCAGTGGGACTATTATGGGTTGTTGCTTTCCTTTTTTTTAGGTGCTTTTAGTTAGGATACTTTTGTAATTAAATAGGTAAATGGGCCACCAAAATATTTGAATTATTTCTAACGGTACTAATATAAGATTCTATCAAAACTGTTTGATTAGCTGCCAATTTCAGTGTAATAGTTATACCCATTCACCACCTCATTTGCCGGCTTTGTAATCTTGCATAGATTGTTTAATGTTAAAATGGAGCTACTTGGCAACTTATACGAAAGCCTTGATATTGCACTAGTTCATAGAATTACCTGAGTCTATTTACATAATATTAACTGGTTACCCTTTATCAAGTTGACGTTACGAGGAACTAGTGGGTGTAGCGACGGCATGGAGGAAATGTTATGTCTGTAGGTTATCGAGTGGCTTTCAACATCCGGACTTGTAGCTTGTACGCTAAACATATTACAAGCACACATGTCCACATGTGTGCTTGTAATATGTTTAGCTGCAACTCGTAAAGGGGGCTGCACTTACTACATGGGTCTTTCCATGTATATCTGTGAAAGCTTGCATCAACAGCTTTTATGCAGGCATTATAATATCATGATTCATGTTTATATTGAGTTCATATTTTTATACAATCAAGTCTAAACTCAGTGAGGCGCTAAAGAAAGAAAAGTGATTTGACTTCTGTTTCGATTAACTATATGTCTGCCAAAATACACTAAAACAATGTGTTTTGGTGTGACTAAAACAATATATTAAACAGCGGCTTAAAAAAAAATTTTTTTTGAGACTGTTTCTTTGAAGTCGTTTTTTAAGTACCTATTTGTATTTTAAGGGAAGTTAATGACCAATAGTTGATAAATTAATAACCAAGTCGGTCGAGAAATCAATCGGTTCTAGGTTCGATTTCCACCCAGAGCAAACAGGAGCAGGACAGAAAAAAACGTGTTTGTATGTCAGTATTGCTATTCTAATTCGATACAAAAAATACCAGTGCAGGGAATGAGTATTTGAAACGTATTAGTTATTTCAATAATTTATTACAGTTAGAACATTGATTCTAGATTAATAGAGATGCTTCAAAACAATATTTATGAGTACATGTAACAAAATACTAAATAATAAAACAACGTGACAATTCATCAATACATCTTCCGGACATCGCGGCCTCGTTTTTGCATAATGTGTGGCGACAAACAACCATATTGTTTGTTTTTTCTTTACACGTAACTAAACTATTGGTGCCACATCTGGGTACTTTATTTTTCGTAACTGTATTAAATTTCATACAAGAACAACGTCATGTCAGAGCAAATTGCAGCTAGTGTTAATAAGCTTAAAGTTGAATGCCACTGAAAGCCACGCCAGAATTCCCTTTGGCGTAGTTTGAACTGTTTTAATTGAAATAGCTAACACACGGGCAGACGATGGTAAGAGTCATCGTGCCCCATTGACATTGAACATATCAAACATCAGCATTACACATATTACTAAACGCATCAAACATGCTTTGACAACATAAAACAGAAGCAGGAGCCCTATTTCTAGCTTCATCTTCTTCTACACGGTTCATTTCAGATAAGAAGTTGATAGTTAACCAGTGAATGTAAGTACCCTATCGCTATGTACAATAACTGTTGGGGTTAAACCACAGTGCTACGGTACTACGGTTGTACACCGGTGACCTCAACAGGAGAAACCGTTTGTCATACCTTGTCCGTTGTTCAACAAAGGTTACCTTTTGTCCGCGTCAATCTATAAAAGACGCGGGGGCCATCAGCAATTGTCCATCCGGAAAAAAACAACGTGCAGTATGAGCAGTCGGTATGGACTCAAAATAAATAATGTTATTCAAATAAATCATTAATCAATTACGTATGTTCTCAATATACTTATTTTATCACTTTTTTAATTTCTACTGGTTGGGGAATCTTTCTACATCTATACTTACAATAGATACATATAATGCAAGTAGGTATTGAATTTAATTAACTAGTAGAAAACTTAATCTATTGGGTAGTTCAAATCTCCAATATTTAAATTCTTAGATCTCTTTTATGTAGACTCTACATTGTAGAGTGAACTTATGGTTGTAGAATCGAAGAGAGGTTTACTTTTAGATACAGGTGTTCGTGGTTTAACACTGTATTAAGCTATAGTATACACTCCATAAAATCGTGGTAGGTTAATAATAAATACATTGAAAAGATATTATAATAATCGTCACACGGTGGAAGCTCGTACAGAATCGAGTTAACGAAAACAATGAAGGCGGTGGGATCAAGTTTCACACAGTCAAGGTGAACATTTCATAACATTGACGCCATTGGCATCCTCTTGTTACTAGCGGTAGTGTAATTGAATATACATTGTTTAAAACAGTGTTGAAACTTTGTAACAGTTATTAGGTGTCTTGAACATAATAATTATGAAATTAAAATTATTTAGCATTCAGTAAACATAAACATGCTCCTTTTTAAATGTTTTCATCAAACGTTAAGGTACTAATTATGGATCTACAATTACCATTTTTCGATGCAGAGGCTCGTTTGCGAAATATTCAAGTGCCACCCCCTGCCAGCTGAAAGGCAGATGTTTGATATGTGAAAAAATTCACGACAGTTGTACATATTATAATAATGTGATGAATTTAAAAGGAAACGGCTACGGTAGATTCATAGATTAATAGGTTCATGAACTACTTCATGAACTACGGAAACCTATGTTGCGCGTGGCCTGACACGCACTTGCCCAGTTTTCTTCTTTTTGAAGTACGGAAACTTAAAAATACCTATTTGATATTTAACTATAGTCAATTAGTTTTTTTGATTGCCAGTTTCAGACGATCAATAGGAAAAGAGTTGAAACTTTGCTCAATGATATTTGAACGAACAGTTCTAGGTTTATATAACTGTAAGGACAGGGGATTTACATACCTAGAGGCCAATGCGGGAGCCATTATCAAATCAAAGATAAGTGATTAATGGTGATGAAACAAGTGTTCAATCAACGTGTGGTCGCTCCCGTAATGACAGGGCAAGGTTCGCGGTGAACAGCGCATCGGGTGTTCGCAAAACAATCGCTTCTAATGATCCTCGTGTAATGTTGTGAACTTCGCTGATGGGGGAATCGGAAAATGTTTTACACGTAATCACCTTTTAAATGGAAAGTTATATATTTAGTAGTTAGGTATACGTTTATACTGGCTCAAGATGGTACACGAATGTAGATAAATTATATTATTATATTCATGTCATGAAACACATAATTATTAATTACATTTTAATTGTTTCATAGAGTACGTCTAAAAATAAACATCATTGAAAAATAAAAATCGAGTAAGTGCGTGTCAGGTCACCCGCACACAGAGTTCCGTGGTTGTTTGTTGTTTGGCTTTAACCCATTAATGGCCCACTACTGGGCACGGGTCTCTCCTCATGAGGAGGCCTAGAGCATACTCCACCACGCTACTCCAGTGCGGATTGGTGGAGGGGTTAGTGGCCAATCCAAGTGTCGGAAGTTTTCATGCCGCCCGAGGGCTTCCGACATGGCTTAACGACTGTTATCTTACGATAACAACCGGGACCGACGGCTTTACGTGTCCTCCGAAGCACGGAAGCGCTCAAGAATTTTTTGCCACTAGCGGTCACCCATCCAAATACCGACCGCGCCCGCTGTTGCTTAACTTTGTCCATCGCTTAGAATCGACGTAAGCCGCCGGGCTATGAGCGCTTCATAAGCGTTTGTTGTTTATTGATCGATTATTATTTGTTAATTTTTAAGTCTACCTAGCCGTGAAAGTTTTCCTTTTAACTTCATCATAATTAATGTCATGATCTTTTTTATCAATTTAAAGCTTTATATTTTGTCAACGGATTCCTAAATTTAAATCTTCAGGCCATAATAAGCAGTAGTTGGTTACATTTCAGGAATATCTACCATTTCTATTCCACCTATATTTCTCTCACCTGAATAGTGACTTATATTGGCTTAAGAGCTTCATTTTAAATATCAAGGTAATTATATCAAGGTATCTGTTTATCTTATTGCTTCGTTTTGATATCAGTATGCTAGATTATAAAGAATTCAATTTGTACTAATTGTGATAAACGTGTTCATGTTAAATATTACAAATCATAAATTAATTTCCAATAATAATATAATTTTCGATGAATACGATGTCACCGATGTTAATAAGTGCATGCTTGCAGTGTATTATTGCAATAATTTTAACTGTGGTTGCAAAATATATTATAACAATAAAGTAGGTAAATGTGTCTCAGAGGACATTGACCTTCCGATCCACAATGATCAACGTTTATATTGTGAAGAATGTTAATAAAATGACACATTTAGAGAAATCCATGCGTGATTACCGTCGCGGCGACGCTACCATGAGTTTCGCTAGGTATATAAAATAATTCAGATAATGTTTATAATGTTGTAATTAATTATTACACTATAAATTCTAGAGCTATCAAATACTGAGCTATACATTCCTTGGAGCTCTGAAAAATTCAAGCTTCTGTCAACCAACGCAATCAAATTAAATGATATGTATGCGTATATTTTAACACTCGCAAGGGATAAAAATTTTCAATTTAGCAAGAAGCAGTATAAAAGATCCGAAATCACAAATAAAATAATTTAAAAGCCAAGTGTATTAGGCCACGCGCAATGTAGAGTTCCGTAGTTGTAAGTTCATCGACTATTATTAGCTAGCAAGGGGGGGAGGGGGCACTTAACTCTAATAAAAATAGTATGGTCTCTGCAGACCTATAGGTAGTATTTTTGAAATACATTTTCAATGATACCCCAAGCTATTGGGTATACGAGAAAATTATTATTTTCAAGATTTTATTCTACTACTTTGTTTACTTAATACAGATGCATATCTATGCCAAATTGCAGTTTTCTAGCACTAAGGGTCTCTCCACAGCTATGCTGCGGACGGACGAACGGACATGGTGAAACTATAAGGGTTTGGTTTTGATTACGGAACCCTAAAAAAGCAAAGTTAGGTTCTCGAAAAAGCATCGAAAGTTTAGACGGAATCAACAGTGTGTGAGGCAGAAGTAGAAGAGGCTCTTAAGTTTACCTTCCAAGACTGTACACATTGTACACATTGCGGATCTGCATTGTAGATCAGGTGGATTAAAATTGTGGTCAACCAGTAAATTTAAAATTAAAGAAACGACATAATCGGTTAAAAGAGCTTTGTTCTATCCGTAATAGACCCGCACTTAGCTTCGTTGGCTATCAACATTTTGCGAATACCTTAGGTGTCGATAAAGTTCTTGGGCAACAGTGACTTCTTACCATCAGGTATTCCGATATTTTCGATCGTTGGCTATTGACATAAAAAAACTGTATTACATTATAAAGATAACAACGATTAGTAGTATACTAAGCGAGGTAAGCGCTGGCGTTGAACTAACTCGGCCGCTAGCTAATCCAATCACGTAATTGGACTTACCCTTTTCCGATGACCGGGTAATGACTTGAAGCTAAGCGTGGACGGCTTCAGCATGTTGCATGAACTCTGAAGGAAGTTACTGCTGTTACTATGCAGTGAATATGTGGCGACGTTCCGTATTAAACCTATGACAAGTGACAGAGCCTGAATAATTTAGAACTCACTGCTGAGCATCATAGCTCTTCATTTAAAATACATAGGAGTGGTTAACTGAATGGTAAACGAACCCAACGAAGCGCTCATAGCCCGGCGGCTTGCGTCGATCCTATGTGATCGACAAAATTAAGCAACAGCGGGCACGGTCGGTAGTTGGATGGGTGACCGCTATTGGCAAAAATTTCTTGAGCGTTTCTGTGCTTCGGAGGGCACGTAAAGCCGTCGGTCCCGGTTGTTATCATTAGTTATCAGTCGTTAAGCCATGTCGGAGGCCCTCGGGCGGTTTGAAAACTTCCGACACTCGGGTTGGCCACTAACCCCTGCGGTGCGGATTGGTGGAGCACCAATCCGCACTGGAGCAGCGTGGTGGAGTATGTTCTAGGCCTCCTCAAGAGGAGAGACCCGTGCCCAGTAGTGGGCAATCAATGGGTTGAAGCCACAAACGAACTCATTTTAGGCTGATATAATCATTTTATACATTTTCAGGATATTATGGAGGATTTAAGGATATGCGTGAGGAAATATTTTAACTTTTTTTCTGCTCTTAAGCAACGTTAATAATAGTCGTTATTGATTTAAAATAAGAATGAATCCAGTATGAGATGAAAGTACGTTTTTATATACAATCTTTTCTTGTCTTCCTTCGTCTTCAGTTCCTCAAATTTCTTTTTATTTCACTAATAGGGTACCCTTTTTTGATTCCTTATAAATGTCCGATTAAAAATATCAATTGTAATTATCGGAATTATAACGACAGGGAGCCAGGGTCGGTGTCGAGTCGCATCATCAGTTCTGGGCGGGCGGCCGGGCGGCCTGGTGACAGTGACGCCTCATTACTGCCAGATCATGGCAAGGGGCGCCGGCATCGCGGCACCCCGGACACCCGCCCGGGCACGACACTGATTCCTTGTCATTACAGTTTAATTCGAACAGTAAATTAATTAGTACAATTATTAGTACACGCTTTTCCGATTTTACAGCTTTAGTCTTCTGTGTGTCACATTTAACTTAGAATGATAGATAACTGAAGATTTTTACAAATTTTACAATAACAACACTGTTTAAAACATTTTAACAGCTTGTAATTAAATTATTCTGTTTTTTTTTTTTTATCAAAATATAAAAATAGTTTTTTAATTGTTTTTCTTTTTAAAGAGTGTATTTAAGGAGAGTGCCCACACTGCTGAATTAATTTAGATCACTAAACACCGAGTTTTAGCGTTCCGAAGTAATTAGGGTTCTGAACTAAAATCAGAAGCCTTATAGTTTGGTCACGTCCGTCCATCCCTCTGTCCGTGCGTCTGTCCGTCCGTCTGTCCGTCCGTCTGTCCGTCCGTCTGTCCGTCCGTCTGTCCGTCCGTTTGTCCGTCTGTCCGTCTGTCCGTCTGTCCGTCTGTCTCTCCGTCTGTCTGTCCGTTTTGCTTCGCACTAAGGTGTTAGAAAGCTGTAATTTGAAAATGTGAGGATGAATTTTTTATTCGTCGCGTATCTACCCTATAGTGTAGGGTATCGTTGAAAAAGTCTTTCGAAAATATTATGGGTCTTTTGAGACTATTTTTGGAATAGCGTTTGCGAAATATTTGGGGAGCGTTTGCGAAATATTTGGCTTTAAAGTGCTAATTTTGGTAGAGTCAATGTCCCCCCCCTGCTGGCTAAACGGTTGGAGTTGGACAAGTGAAAAAATTCTCAAAAATAGGTTATATTATGATAAATTTACAAGGAAAAATATCACGGCTATGTTAGCTTATATAGTTAATGAATAATAGTCGATAAACTTACTACTTCAGAACCCTAAATTGCACATGTCCTGACACGCACTTGCTCGTTTTTTTTAATACTTATATCGTAAATAATGTAAGTTTCCAAAGATTTTGCAACTATATAAGCTGGAATAAATTTCCACGAGCCAATACTACTCGTACAACCCTCTTGGCAGCTCACATTGACTGACAAATTAGTTTCATTTGGCTTTTCGTTATTTTTGACATCGAGTTTTGAATTTCAAATAGATACCTAGATTAATTTTATTCAATTACTTGAATAAAATTAATAATAGTGAACTATCTTCTTGAATACTAGAATTATTAAGAATTGTAATGTAATGAGGCAGATCCATTACCAAATTATCTTCCAAAGCAGCGTAATAAATACAAATATCTGTCCCCGAGTATTGACGCGGAGCGGAGACAATATTTACTGGCTACTCCCCTGGTCCTGCCGAACGGAAACTTATAGTTTTCTTGAGGCGCCCGCCGAATAAAATACTGCTGGTGGGGCCATAAATCAGATCGTGTCGTGGTCGCAGCCGGCGTACAGTCGCCGTAGCTGGCCTAACGCTCAGCTAGATACATTTTAATAACAGGACTCCTTCCCTATAAATGGTCACTGACAGATTTTATTTCAGCCCATATATTACGTCCGGTCGTGCGCGTGAATTTTTTATTAATATTGGCTTTTGGAGTAATAGGTCTCGCTGTTTTGAATTTTTTTGTCGTATTTGAGTTAGAAAGTGTTGTGTAAAACCTTGAGAGTACCCTACCTTCTTTTACAAAATGCTCAGCACGCGAACTGAAATATGTAAAAATATATAAGTTAGTGTTCAAATGCTTATAAAACAGACGATTGCAAAATCTTTAACACAGACAGCTAAATAACAAGTTCAAATTAAATTAGTAAGGTCAATAAATGTTACGAACCAAAGTTACAAGATAGAGCCTATTAGCTCTCTTGTATAATTGTTTGTCGGATAAATGTGAAGACATGTCCAATTTTTTTTTTTTTTGTTTTGTTAAATTTATTTAGACTTTTTGTTTTGTTGTATTCCTTTTAAGACGATAAAGATCAAAGTCGCGAAAAAATATTATTTCTTTCTTTCTTTCCATTTAATTAAACGCTTAAATGTCACCTAAGGCAACAATTATGATATTTTAGTTATTGTGATAGATTAGGGTGGGGCACATGACATAATGTAATATGACTTTTGCAGTAATATTTGTATTTGTTTTATCTGTCATATTTTCCCTAACTTACCCTACTTCAGATAAAAGTGTTGCCCTATCAGATTTTTTAATTTTATCAAAATTTACATGTATTCACATTTATCCGACGCACTATACAAGAGAGTCTATAGCTCTGTCGTAATAGATATTTGAAGTAGATATCTTTTGTGAAGGATATCTTATGAGGAAAATATAAGATCTGAGAGGAAACGGAAAGTTCGATACTTATCGATATGTATCGGCGCGGTGCGGCGGTGCCGTCTGTCGTGTCGGTGACGGTAGGTCGGCAGCTTTATGGGCAGTTTTACGGGCGCCGCCACCATAACGGTGACCGCGGGGGCGCCGGACATGCCACAGCTGCTTTTTACACCATCTCACTAAACTTTTACTTTGGAGTGTAGACAAGACAAAAAACCAATGAGATTCCACGTGGCTTCGATAGATTACATATTCATCTATTTTACGGCCTCTTGTTTGATGTTGAACGGTTAAAAATTTATGTTATAGAATAATTCATGGTAATTGAAATTTATTCAAAAAGTAAAATATTCAGGTTTTCAAAGCTTAATCTTCTCAGAAGAAAAATACAAAAAAGTAGAGTTGAATAAATTCACTGAATCAGCTAAGGAGGTATAACGTTTATTGGAGTTTTCAAATTCCTTGAAGTTTTATAAGGTTCTACCTTAAAATATAAATTTCTAACCAACTCAGTGTTTCAAATTGGGATTCATTTTACTGAAACTTAATGACATAAGGTATGATAAAAATACACAAAGAATTATCCATGCCACCCGTGTGCGAGGGTGACCACGGCCATTACAATAAAAATATTAAAAACCGCATAAGTAAGAGGCGGAGGTCGTCGGCAGTTCGGTGCAAATGTCGCCCCGGACACTTACATTATTCCTGACTGCCCCTGCCCGTGCCCGGGCGGCCTCTGCGCCCCCGCTCCTATTATCTCAATACTTTAGATAGTCGCCGGACATTCTCGAACTCACGATCGTTCACCAAATGACCGGCCATTTGAGGAGATCCGATTAGTCATGATTGTGTTTGTGTTGTATTTCGTATTATAAAAGTATAATCCCTATCGGACTCCGCTTAAAGTTCTTTTCGACCGGAAACTGATTCGACTACGGCGAACTAGAGATCTTGAAAAGGATTGAGTTCAATCAAAGACGGTCATTACGAATGTCGCATAGATGCAGCCTTTGAAGGATCTTTGAGAAATTTTAGCAAGGAAGATTTTGCAAATTAATCCACGGGATTATTTTGCTTCAATGACTTCGAATAAAAATTTAATGCCACTATTTGTGGGGTGATTTAAAGTGCGCAGATGGACAAATAATATTTTGAAGTATGTTATTTTCTGTATATTGTTGGCTATTAAAATAAAGTAACTTTTCCTCCCCACGTAATAGTTTTTTTATTCGCATAAATAGTAAAATTTCAATTAACCAGTACTTAGATATTATCCTTTAAAATATGTATTTAATTTAGTAAAACTGCAGTTTAAATCATGTTTGAATTTGTTTCTACAACTGAAAAATAAAACCTTACAATTTCTATAACCTGAGACCTTTTAAAAATGAGTTTCGGATACCAATTTTAAGAACATATTATGTACCTAAAATAAAATTGTTTTTTCAATTTCCTTCCAATGCCTGGATGAAAAGAGATTCGAGTCGTTTCTCAGTATTTATTTATCAGCTCCATATAACTAAATAATGAGTGGTAAAAATATTTAAGTTTACTCAACTTTTACGGATTTTTTTTATGGTTGAAGTAAATAACAAATTTATACAGAGGCTAAGTAGGTACCTTCATACTTACTCAAAGACATAGAAAATGTATATAAAACAACTTAACTTACAAATAAATTATTACTGTGCATATTGTTATCATTTCATTCTTCGAATAGTATCAAGACAGTATAGTGCAATAGGAAACTGGTGCAAAGTGCTGACTTTTGAAACGCAATACGACACCGTACAGCCGCGGGTGTCGTCGATTATAATGCACAATAATAATTATAGTTACTTACATTAGCAATACATTGAGAATGCATATAAAAAGAATTCATTCACTAGAATGAATAAATGTCCAGAATGTTAATAGGTACAACCAGCGAAGCTGAGCTGCTAACCAGTTGAGAGCCAGCTGTCACTTTCTTTCTTTATTCTTTCTTTCTTCTTTCTTTCTTCTTTCTTTCTTAACTGGTATTGGTGATTTTAGTGTTGATGAAATCTATTAAAGCGACTATGCCCACATACTATGAGGTTGCCCGTTTGCTCACTAGTCGGCTATTTAATTTATATTTAAATAAACTTGACAAAAGCAAATTAAAATCGCTTCGCTCGCTCGAGAGGGTTTCTGTACGTTGATTATATATTTACCGTTAATTTTCTGTTTTATTTATTTTTGCGGTTTTTTTAAGACCATAGACTTCTAGACTTTTCCTGTAATATTTAAGTAAAGAACTATTCTCTGTATTGTTTCAAAGTTCTAGCGTCAGTAGTTTCGGAGATAAGGGTTAGAATGGTCAATTTTTGGCCTTAATTTTCGTTATTTCTTGAACTATTTTGAAACTATCCATTGTAGAACTATAACAAAAATATATTTGAAATCCTTACAACAAGCCCTTTTATTTGATGTACCACACGATACCGTTTGCAAAACAGTGCAGTGGGTTGATATATGAATATCGTCAACAGCATTGATACATTTTTTACATTTAAATGGAAGCAATAAGTTTTCAGTGACAATCAATAGCGAGTATAGTGACTGATGGCAAGAGGGGACATTGTTCCGGTTGGTTGTGCTTATCGGATCAGTCGATTGGGGTACAGTTCTGCTCCATTATCCTTGCCCATAATCTTATGCTGTAGTCCTATAAATTACAAAATGATTTAATATGTATAGAACATCTCTATTATGTAGCAGGCTTAACTTAACAAATATTTTTCATCATGGCACATATTTTTTATGTGATCCAGCCTTAATTAATGTATATCATAAATTATTAATTGAGGAGACTCGACCTATGCAATGGGGAGGACTAATAAATAACTACATTATATAAATCAATGGCAATCACCGACTGAAGTAATAGCCCAAGTACAATATCTAAAGATGGGATAGGTACAAAGCGCTCGGTGCTTTTAAAATGACATTAGCGTCATACTGAGACGTGCTTCATGAGCGGTTGCTCCGAGCCTCTCCGCCGGCCACGCTCCGATGAATCCTGATCCTATCATAACGCAATCGCATATCGACTGCCTCCATAGAGCGACAAGGTTGTACCATGTAATACGACTATCAGTTTCAACCTTATGTAATAAGCATTAGAATTAGAAATTGCTCTCTTTACTAGTTACCACCGTGTGCAAGGAGATGGAGGAAATCTGCAGATATTTACGTTGATAGCCTTCCAGCAAAGAAGTGGAGTAGATACGTGAACTCGATCAGGGACTGTAATAATGTAAAGCTCACGTTATTATTTTGATAGACATATGCGAAATCTTCAATTATTGATTCATGGGATTTCTAAGTTGGGAGTTTTAGGTGGATGTCATGTCATGTCGAAAACTTTATGTCATCCCATTAGGTATGTCTTTGTGTATCTTTTGATCTCTGGAATTGACCAAGCCAGCTTGGGGTTTTAATGGGCATAAAACTTTAAGTCACCTTTAACTGTTTTTCAACATCAATTCTTAATACTTTATTGAAATAATACTACTTATTTTGCCTGTGTCGCACATCACAATAACACCCATGACCCAAGTACAAATATTTATCTCTTACATAAATATCTGCCCCGGCCGTGAATCGAAACCAGGACCCCTCGCTTCGCAGGCAGGGTCGCTACCAACTATGCTACAGGGTCGTCTTGGGTATCGAAGGTATTCAGGTATCTTGTTATTAAAACAAAATGTTACCCAATTGGGTAAACAATCAATTACAAATTTTGATGTAAAAGTCACATTATAGTAATACGTAAGGAACAAAACTTCGTTTCCTTTTTAGCCAGTAACGTGTCCTCGATGTTACGAATGTCCATGGTGGCGACTTATCAGTTGCATTATCTGTTCGTATTTATTTTTGAAGTTTACACAAAAAATTTGGCAATAATATTTTCCATGAATTACCTCGAAAGAAACAAGAACTTATTTGAAATGAGATTTAAAATTTAAAACCCATTTAGGCCCTTTGTTATATAAGTAGAGTTTAGCCTAAAATTCCTGCATTTTTTAAACATCCAATCCTAGCTTGATTAAAACTTTTTCACTCATTTACAATCACAACAGTTTAAGCCTGGTATTGAAAACCCGATTTCCACAGTGGTAGGACGTTAAACACAATAAATAAGCCTTATTTGAGAAATATAGAAAAAATCCCCAAAACCCATAATAATATCCCCTTAAGCTTCCGCTCAACGATAATCCCTTTAGCGGGGGAAAAACTTCAAAAGTTAGTGCGGGCGTCGTGGGGCGCCAAATTTTTGATCTCTATTAAATTGTTTCAAATCGTTTAACTTGTCGCGGCTCAATCAGTGCGAGGCGACGCGAGGAGAGGGCGCCACAGTGCTGTTTCACGCTCACTGCCTCGAATACTGATGCTGCGTTTCTGTGCTCACGCCTCTCCTTGTATTGTGTTCAGTGAGCGAAATGTTTCTTACAAATTTCACTTGAGTTAGTGGTTAGAATTATACTTGTTATAAAAGAGCGGGTATAATTTTAATTGATCAATATAATTAATAGTATCAGGCGTTACTTTGCGGAAATCCATTGTTATTAAGTTAGTATTAGTCTACTTTGCAACAATCCGCGGTTAACAGGTATGACTCACGCATGTCTTAAAGTATATACCATCAAACATGTTAACCGCGAATTGAAGCAAAGTAGACTAATACTAACTTAATAATTGATCATTGTTAAACTGAGTGCTTAAGCACCTACTTACCCCATAATCCTGTTAGTTTTAAGACATAAGTATTGAAGTAATATCTAATAATAAATAAGAGCAACAATAGAATAATGTGCTATTGATATCAAATTAAAAAGAGAGGTGTCAAGGGACACCCAGATGGAACGAAGTTCCTTTCGATTAATTAGTGAAGGAATTGTAATAAAATTTTATTTTTTTCAAGTTATAATAATATTTTTTTATATACGTATACGTTAGAACAAAAATAGATTATAATATTTATACGTATACAACAAAAATAATCGTCGCGACACCACACTGTTCAATGCGAAATAGAAAGACGAAACGAAAATATCTGGCTTACTTTCTATAAGAGAGAGAGAGAGAGAGAGAGAGAGAGAGAGAGAGAGAGAGAGAGAGAGAGAGAGAGAGAGACAGACAGAGAAACATGCGCACGCCGCACTACTTATAACGACGCCGCACGAGTTGTAACGACTGCATAAAGTGTCGTTACAAATTTTCGTCTTATTTTTTTCCGTCTAGCCCCCTTTCACGACGCGCGATAAGGAACTTCGCTCCAATATTCACGTAGAAGAAGTTAATTATCACTTGCTTCGGTGAAGGAAACATCGTGAGGAAACCTGCACATCGGAGAGTTCTCCATAAAGTTCTCAAAGGTGTGTGAAGTCTACCAATCCGCACTTGGCCAGCGTGGTAGACTATGGCCTGTCCCCTCATATTGTGAGAGGAGACCCCGAGCCCAGCAGTGGGACAATTATGGGTTGTTGTTTTGCTTTAAATAAATATGCAAGTAGGTGTTTAAATAATTGTATTAATATACTTCATTCATCTAAGGAAACTTCAGTAAAACGCTAGGACATCACTAGGAATATTTTATAGAGCTCTTTATTTTGCATCGCTCTGTATGATATGTCATTCGCCAATTAATATTTTTATCTCCGGTATTATTCGATGAGCATAAATCATTGGTATAGTTGTAGGTGGAGGGAGAGACATCACGGCAAAATTGATTTATTCACTGGTGATATTTTATAGCGTAGTTTGTTCCGGCCGTTATTGTATTAGGGCGGCTGTTTGTTACAACACCCTCGGCTCGACCTTTTAAAGGAAAAATCTTAAAATCTGTCACAATTTATTCTTTAATGGCTTTATGGTTTTACAACATTTTTAAGTTAGTAGGTCTGTTAGCGAATCACGATCCCTAACGCGACTTGTCAAGTTTATGTTACCTATTAAAGAAATTGATTACAGCGATAAATAAAACCACATTTTTAAAAATTTAGAAGAAAAATCCTAATAATTCCTATCCGTTTTACTTTCACTTACTCATATCTTACTTAGGTGCCTTATAACATAAGTGCATAATTAAGCGTGTGTCTGTTCAACATACTCATAAAAGGATTTTCTATGTACTAATACAAAACTAAATGCAAAAGCAAAAGAAGTTTTCTCTTCATCTTTTTTACTTCCCTCTGTCCTATTCTATGTCTATTCCTTAAACACTCTTTCAAACACCGTTTAATAAACATGAATCTGGTGCTTAATAAAAAATAATATTTCCGACTGTCCCCCAATTTTAAAATTGCGTGAAATTAAATTTAGAATATACTTTTATCCCTCTGAATTCTGACAAATAGGCGGGAGCGGCGGCGCGATTTAGTCACACTGTAATTGGTTTTTTAATGCGATACTCGCGAAGTACCTTCCGCTTTATCAAGTGAATACATTATCAAATCGTTAGGTCGCGGTCGGTTCGACCCCGCGCCATGAATAAGAATCAAATGCGTTGTCGCTCACACACCGCCGCCGCCACCGCAGCGAGGGGTTGCAAATTAGTGATCCGGTGATTCTGAGCCGCGAATCTCTTGTGCATTTTAACGGTTAATAAATACAAATTAATGCATTATTGTTATTGTTATGAATTCGAATACCGTGTAATTAAAAATTTGGTTGTGTTACTTGTTTAGGTACTACACAGTGCGCTGTGTAGTACCTACCTAAATTTAAATAGAGGAAGTTTGTAATATAGAGCACATTATAAACATAAACTATTAATTTGTAGTGTGCATCGTGTCCATAATTATAAATCCTCGAAAAAGTTTTAAAACATATTACGCGTACGGTGGGGAGTGTGAGATTTGGCATAAGTATTCTTTTGGCATGTAGGATTCTTTTATATCGACGCTAGAAAGCAAACAGGTAGTAACGCGCAAATGTCAAATAGTTCATCAGAGCCGAAAAACTTTTTGATCTCTCGAAAAACGTTCTTAACTTCTCTATTTAGTAGAGAAGTTATGATATTTTTTTCGAGAAATCAAAAACTTTCACTCAAAAAGTTTCAATCAAAAAGAACAATTTCAGCTTTCGGGTTACTACATCTTTCTAGCATCGATATGAATATAAATTTCAGGTAGCTGTAATGTAAACACACGATTCACATTTTCAGTCTTTGGTCATTTGCAATCAGTCACAAATAGGTGGACAAAATAATAACAATAACATCTATTATGTTTAATATTAAAGAGAATCAAAATTACAAATAATCAGGTAATCAGTTTGAGATCTAGACCGACACTATCACTAGCATTAATAAACTCGGCATTGCATTGAATTGAAAATGTTGTTTTAGTAAATTTACTGTCCCCGTTCAATTTACGGCAGTTATCTTACAAAAATCGAAGAAGACATAAAACCAAAGGCAATAAGAAAAGCATTGACGTAATAGTATCTCTAAATTTTCAAAACATTGAGTGATATGGACAGGGGTTCGGAGCTCCCTGATAGTGGAGATGTAGGGCGCCGTAAATTTGACAAGTGTAGATATTCAAAAGGGGTACCACGTAGCATGTCTTGTCTATTATTCTTTTTGACGGTACCTACATAAAAATTTAAAGTTCATTCCAAGGTACAATAGACATCGATGATAGAATTAACTAACATGTACCGTGTTAATTATAATTATGATTCATTTATTGTATTTTGTTTGTGGTATTATTGTGCAACACACCGGTGAAGTAAGGAAATAAATATTCTTTATTACGTTTCTAAGATTTAAAGTAATCTCAACGATGTACTTGGACTACACAAGTAGATACTAAAAAACCTCCACAGAATGTATACGACATAGGTACCCACTACAAAAATTATGGTTGTTCATCTATCAGAGCTAACATTTAGTGGAGCAACATTTTAATTCCATATTTATAGATAAGTATATCATATTTTAATTTTTATCATTAATTTCATCATTTCCAAAACATAAAGCTATACTGTGATCCTTTTCTCGTCTTTCACTCAATGACAGATTCCGTCCCACTGAAACATGGGAACGGACGTGGATTGAAGCTGTGTTCCGTTAAAATCGGCACTCTGATCACGTCGCCGTGACGTCCGAACTCCGACCCCGCTGCTACCTGTACCACATCGCTCTTTCTACTCGATTGTATCGATAACGATCCCATTGGTCGCCAGCGTATCATTTCCACTCGTAAACCGTGTCCATTTTATTACTGCGCCTAATAGCGTTGGGTTCTTTTTTGTTATGACAACGATTCAGCATCAGCTACTGTTTGTGCCCTTATATCCATAGCTATAACTTTAGCGACTGAAATTGAGAAACACGCAAAAAGCGTGGCCAGACTGTTATCCTTTACGTAAAGATGCCTAATAAAATAAGTATAGGGAGGAAATCTACGCTATGCGAGGTTGTCTTCGTGGTTAAGTGGCCCATTCGCGTGCAAACGAGCGTGCACTTAAAAAATAATAAAACCCCTTTAGTATCTGTGCGAACCGAGTGGGGTAGCTTTTAATAAAAAACTTAAATGACAAAGATGAGCTTTTAAAAATTCAAGTGTGCATTTCCGATAGCAAAATGATTTATTATTATATAGATGGCGTTCAACCTGATTTTGTCAATTTAAGACAGGAAGTTTCAAATGTTACTAAGGCTCTTCTATAAATTAGTTAGGTACTTCGTTTAAATGTGAAAACACTTGGCAATCATGTCTGTGTGGCAATCAGTTATGTGAAGTAGTAACGTGTTATTGACTACGATAGTACTCTATAGTGTTAAGGTATATGATATTCGAGCCTTTTCTCCACGCTTTTTTATTCATCGGAATAGAAAAAAATCGTTAACTCGCTTTTAGTTATTTTTAAGATCCAGAAATTTATCTTATCATGTTAAAAACGTCACGATGCCTCTATGAGGTTAATTGTTGACCGAGCTGGTATAAAACCTTACCACCCTGCACCGGTTCTCGGGGCCGGACAAGACTGAGTTGTAGGTACAAAAGAAGTTGTACCTATTTGCATACCAATATTCGTACCTATTCGTATACCAATTTCGCATAAGAGGCATTATCTGTACTTTCTGCAGTTTTGAATGTACACCAGGAAAAGGGGAAGTTTATTAATGATTGGAGCCCTAAAATACCTGTCTTTAATTTCTTAAGTTTCACGATAATCACACCAATCAAAATATTTTGGATATTGAAATAGATAAAATAAAATCAGTTCAGCTGATGTCGTATGCATAGGGCGTACCATTGGTCAGTTACGTAGTATTCCCGCGTCTGTGAATGCAATTGGGGACATTGGGGTCGTCTGTGTGGCTGACCTGACCAGACTACTATGTAGATAAGATAAACCTTATTTGGTTACTTTTTTATGTCAATACATAAGGATTTCTCAGTTTACCATAACATAAAGTTGCAATATTACATTTTCTACATACTGTTAGTGTAATTTGGAGACAATTTCTTTTATTTTGACTAAATATGACTAACAACAAATCGAGAAACAAGCAATTCGATTTTAAGAAAACCGAATGCAAATCGGTCGATTCGTGAAGGAGCTACGATGCCACAGACTTACACACTATAAGACAGAAGACTCCTCTTTTTAGGGCTAGGGGTTAAATAAAGATGATCCCGACTACCGTCCATAGAAATTTATAATCGTGTAGGGTTTACCAATCGTCATGGTCCCAGACAGATGGGTGAGTAACAATGGTATCTACAGTAGAATTTGGTCTTTTGGATTGTGACTTTTGCCAAATTTACTAAAAAAAAAACTCTCGTTTTTAAAGGATGTGGGAAGAGAACCAACATGGGTGCAGCCCTATACGTGAGCCGAGTTAAGAAGTCGCATTATTCTATCATTGTGACCTTTGCCAAATTTATTTAAAAAAACTGTCGTTTTTAAAGGATGTGGTAAGAGAACCAATATGGGCGCAGCCCTATACGTGAGCCGAGTTAAGAAGTCACAGTATTCTATCATTCATAACTACCTATAACATAAATCAGCAACTTAAACCTCTTCATTCACTTTGGATCCCAACCCTGCAGTATAGATCAAATAAGAAAGCGAGTAAAGTTCTCTTAAAAGAATCTGTCCCGCATTTTCTTTATTCTTCCATCGTACGGGATCGGCGCGTCTATCTAGTTAACGCGGGCACACGGGGAAAAATGAAATATAGAGGCAATCCAAATAGATTGTTATCTACCCACGTGTTTACCGGCGGGCGCCGCGGCACGTTCTCGCTAACAAGCGCCCCTCGCATGGACCCGCGCCGCGGTGACAGGAGACCCTTAACTCAGACCCCTAAACACTGACACAATTTGAGAACAATGTTCGTGACAGGTGTCCAAGGAATCTATTTATTCTATGTTTTATTCGCAACGCTTAAAATAAACGAACTTAGAGTTTTTTGGTTGTGGTCTATTCATAGCTGGTCTCCACTGAAACCCATGAATAACATAAGCTCACCAATTTGATCACAGATGTTCCTGTTAGTGTAAAAAACTGAGATGAAACGGCGCTTTGAAACCTTCAGATCCATCAATTTAATTACTCTAAAACGCGTTGCATAGAAATAACGCTCTTAATTATATGTCTCTACTTCTTCTTAAAGAAACTTGCCTAAAAAATAAGTTAACAACATTTTATACCATAAATATTTATGCTTGTATCGAAGTATATCAACCACGTCATTATTTTATTTACCTACTATTCCGCTAATGAACGGAACGCATAGATGCGGTCGTAAAAATGTACCTACCCGATATTTCCGCTGTATTAATTCGCCGGCCGAAGCTAAAACTATAAATGGTGGTTAATCCCATGTATCATATCGGGATGGTCATTGATTCACCGCTATCGGATGGTCGCGGTGACTTATTGCTGGTCCCCTCGCATCTCGCGCCCATTAGCTGGCCGGCCGACGACGGCCAGCACAGAGTAAGTTACACGCACCTAACACACCTCATCTTTCTTTCCCGACGCACTATCCGTTTCGTGACTAATTGGGCGTTAGCGTCGTAGATTCGAGCTTATTGCTTCATTTCAGATAAAATCGTTTCCCATTTCTTTTACAACTCGGTAGATAATCTAACGCTTATATTGTTAATATTTAAATAATTTCCCCTTAATTATGAAAACAATTGCTGCAGTTATTATTACAAAGTGTGATAAGAGTATTACGCTTTCAACATTAGCATAATTCTTGGTGCCGGTGCAAAACAGATAGCGTTAAGGTGCTTAGTTAAATTAAGTGAACGCTCCGTCTACGAAACCGCTACGCGCTGTAGCTCGTAGACGTGGTCTTCGGGGTCGTCTGTAATATGAATATTATTGTTATTTTATGGGTATGTCAAAAATAGAAGCTTTTTTTAATATTCAATAATATTTGAAAATTAAAAGTGTGGATGTAAAAAAACGTACGAATTTCTTTTTTAATAATAAAATTAATTGTTCTGAATGAATCACGTTAATAGCAAGTAAATAGCTATAAATAGCCATTACTAATATTGGTACCTACCTAGCTACATTCTGAAAAATCTTCACGTGTTTTTATTGTAATGACACAGCAGGAGCGTAGACGTGTGCAGACACCGATTGCTGTGATTGGATTACGTTCTCCTCGCATTGACGAGCCTCGTGGGACCAGCTGGCCCGCGGCGACGCATTGACACGACGACGCTAATACCGTCCACCCGTCCGTCCGTCCACCCGAACTCACTATGTCCCAATACAAATAAAATGAAGCCGTAAAGATCATTCGGCCGGACGGCATAAAGTCAAACGAAACTTCTCTGTTTTTTATTATCATTCGCCGATATTATGACCATCATAAAAACATACAATGCAGCTATTGCAGAAGCAACTAATTTATCATTAGGTATAATATAACTAGTATATAACTATCTTGGTCGCAGGTCTGTTTACATGAAGTCTTATTAACTATGGAATAAAGTTTTCAGACACATAAGAACTATTACGCAGATATAGGTAAAGTTGCTTGAGATCTATGTCAAAAAAAATTAACATTTAATATGCATTAGCTGAACAAAGAGAGGTTAATTCAAGTGGCCCGCATAAAATCCATATAAAATGATAACTAACATGCTATTACAGTGATCGTAGAAATAATCTTATTAGGACGCATAATAGCAAAACTTGCGTACATTCAAACAAAATATCCAATCTAGTATCTACTAGCATTTGGCCGCATGCAAATTGTATAGAAATCTAATATAACAGTAAGTAAAAAAACGAAATAACAAATCCAACAAATAGCCATTATTAATAATATAAGAATGTGTATACAGGTCTTGTTATAAATATTCAAGACATTCAGTCAGTTAATAGACAACGTTTAGATTTCACTAGTGACCACAACTGGTGAAACTATAGAAATTATTAGGTGCAATTACGGAGCTTGTTGTGCGTGATTGGAATTCACACGGAGCGTGGGGCGAGGGTCCGACGACAAATTCTTACAAATTAATACATCTCCGAGACTGAAACGGTTCGCGACCGACTGCGATACGTTGGGAATTCTTTATCGCCATTTTCTAACACAATTTTACGCACAGAAATTGAGTGGCAATATTGATATTAAGTGTTTTTGTCATTGACTGCTTACTGGGTATAAAGCTGTTTGCAAAAGCTCTACCTTAAAGGAAATCGATTACAAGATTTTCTTGAGAATTGAACTTTTAAAATTTTTGAATTGTAATTCTCTTGAAAGTAGATTAAACTTAAATAAATAGTAAATTAATATTTTTTAGGGTTCCAAACGAAAAAACGAAAAACGGAACCTTTAGGATCACTCGTGTGTTTGGGCGACCGCCTTTCACTGCCAGTTTTCTCTGAAATTACTGAATCAAATGACTTAAAATTTGGTACATGGTCATGTGCTATTTTGTGACCAAAAGACGAAGGTATAAAGAAAACAAATGAATTTTGAAAAAAAATTAACAAAATCAAAATTATAAAAGAACTGTTTTGCAAACCGTATCGTGTGGCATTTAAAATTATTCAAGAAAAAACGAAAATTGAAGACGAAAATTGACCATCCCTCCCTTATCTCCATAACTACTAAGAAGCTACGCTAAAATTTTGAGCTAAGCTAGAATTTTGAAAAAAATACAGAAAATTGTTCTTTAGTTGTATATTACAGGAAAACGTATAAGAAGTCTATGATCTTAAGAAAAGGATAAAAATAATTACAATAAAATAGAAAAATAACTGTAATTTATATCAACGTACGGAACCCTCTCCAAGCGAGTTTAACCCGCACTTGTCAAGTTTATTTAATAATCATAAAGCCATGACTTTCAGTTTACTAGTAGTACTCTAGTACTTAGTAGTAGTAGGCAGTAGCCATTTTTTGTGGAAATATTATAAAAAATAAATAACGTCTACATCATGGCCTTTTTATGCGTTAACGTCGCGAACAATGTGGCCCAGTGAGAATTTAAAATACCTGCAGGCCTATTATGAACTCTTGATTTTAGGCGTAATTATACTTTAATTTGCCTGAAACACTGAAAGCACTAAAGATTACCTTGTTAAAATAATTACTCTCATAAAAGTAAGAACTGGGCAGGTTGACTCTCGATAATTCTGTGTGAACAGTAATACAATACGATCGACACACTACATACACTTTATGAAACGTTTTATGTAGCCGAGCATTTCATTTGTAATCTGTACATAAAATCTCCAGTGTCAGCGTTGCACCGTACGGACGCGCGGCGGCGCGCGAGTTCGTTTCACGCTCCTTGTTTCGAGAGCAATCGAGGCGCCAATAAAAAAGGCGATCGTCGCTACGAGCCCGGGCACCAACTTATTTACAGAACACCCTGCCATCGCTATTTATTTTATTGACTGCCATTTGCTCTGACTTTTATCGCAACCTATTTTCCTGATAAAAAGACGACAGGTATAATTTTCCGGCGCAAAAACTGCTAAGTTTTTTGATAAGGTAATTAGCGTTTGGAAATAAAATTTAGAAACAGAGAGATAGCAATGAAATGTTTTGTGGCACAACGTTATTTTTAACGATAGGTATTCGACTTTTTGTATTGGAAAATCTGATTAAGTACCTTGGAACCTAAACAAAGACCGTATTAAATCAAAATATTGCAAAGTGCGAAATATAATATTAATTACTGCATAACATTATTAAACAGGTACTTAATTGTTTTCTTTAAAAACAAGAAAGCTAAAAAGCAGGCTAGCAGGCCAGTGTCCGGGCAAGGGGCGCACCCCATTTTCCACACATCATTGCATCGGTCGGTAGATTTATTTGCATGCGGGCCGCTGACCAGGATCCATTACAGCCATTACGCTTCTATCTGATCGAGCGGCACGAGAGTTATGGTGTTCTTGTTTTTCCACACACAAGAAAAATACCAACAAAGAGGACAGGGTACCAATATCGGGGACCGACTAGAAAGGATTGGATGCAGGAAGGATTATAATTTCCGCTATATTTCTTTTTATTCGAGGTCGGTTAGAAACAGTGGTCATTGAGTTAGCCGATCAGAATTAATGTTTCCGGCAGGGGAGGAATTCAGATGATCGACTTTATTTTGGAACTGATACGTAAATGTATTACTGCTATAATACATGTATGTATTATGGCTGGAAATATTTCATGCGGTATAAAGATGCGTAATATATTCTTTAACAATCACATTGCAAAACACATTAAATTTTTCAAATAATATTTACTCCTCTATAAATATATCTCACCCGACTAATCAAGTCCTAATCAAAGATTTAAGTCTATGTATCTACAATTTGATGTCTTTTCGTTCTCCCATACTCACTAACTGTATCACGCTCATTAAGAGGTCAAACTGGACAAACTTCTCAGACTTATGTCAATGGCGATGGCGGGAAAAGTTTGTTGGCAAGCAGCAATTTATTGCGTTGCATTCAGATTTATGCCGATCGCCCGGACGCTGCCTCCCGCTTGTAGCTCAATACTGATAATGAACGGGGCGGAAACTATAAATTTAGTTAGTCGCGAAACTTTTACAATGGAGAAGAATCGTGAAAGTGAAATAAACATGTGAACTATTAGCCCCTTTTCCAGTCAGTCGCATATTCATCCGTATTACGACAGCCGGTCTTCCGCGTGCCATTTGAACCTGCTTAGTGAGGTTTCCGCTTAAGCGTATTAATCTGAAATTAGGTCACAGTTTAACACCGTAGTGTTAAGTAAGGGTCACTGCACGCCTCTGTGGCGTTTCATTGATGTTTATAGGATAAACCAATAGATATGTTACCGGGAAACGTGAAACGGAATAGTTAATGTTTCTTACATGTTTCTAACGTTCTTATTTATAAATTGGTCATTTTTCTTTTATTATAAATTTTATATATTTTAGAACACTAACTACTAGGTAGAGAATTTTTTGTTTAAGTATAATTAATATGTTTATTTTTGTAGTTTTATGGAACTCATGTATACTGCATTGCATTCCTAAAAAATACAAATAACTGGAAGTACACGACTAAAATTATATCAGTATTAAAAATTGACTAAAATTATGCACGTAGATTTGTGACAACGAGAATTCATAAAGATAAGAGATATTCTTGACCGTGTTGGGAAAACTTTACTGAATGCTGATAAATACATAGTTTGGGTATAAACACAAAATGCTAGTGTTGTACTGCCGTATCAATATCAGTACTTTTTATTTTGAAAAAATCACAATTTGAGCAATAAAAAGTTGTTATAGCAATTCATTAGTCTGCATAACATTAGGTAGGAATCTGTTAATAACAAATTCTAATTTTTTATTGGCCAATTTTCATTTCAAATTTAATGAAATGAATGAATTTTAACCTATGAAATTTTTAACGTGCTTAAGTTACATTATTGACGAATGCATTTAAGTCCGTAGCTTTTTTCTTGGCATGTAACACGAGTAATTTTGTTGTTACGTATTTATGGGTGAATTTCCCAAGTGCATTTTTGAGACGGCGAGGTTGAAAATTAATGTGTGGAGGTAAACTACAATTATGCATAATTTTATATAGGTAGTTTAAATAGTGATCTACATGATAGTAAAGTATTCAGATGTATTTAATACATAGATTCTTAATAAAAAAATATCTAAGACCTAAAATCTACTTCCGGTGTACTGTCCGACCTCCATTTATTTACATATTTTATAAATTTAATTTTTTTTGGTAAATAAATTTTATTAAAAAGGAATGTTTTTTAGAAATACATTAAATAACACAACTAATATATATTTACGGAGTAATTTAAGATAGTGCAACAGCTCTTAAAACATCTTTTAAAAATGTCCTACAAAAAAAAGCAATTCCGGTGGCGCATTTTGTATACTTCATTACTTGTTACGACACGATTTGGAAGACACCTTACTTGCTCTCCCCGCACCGTTCAGTTGTGCTCTTGCAAACTGCGTGTTAGGATGACCGACTGGCTGCGTAATTTTCCTGCCAAACACGTAAGTACTCACTGCGGTGGCGCAGGAATACAAAATCATCCAATTCCGATGTCATGTATATTAGTAAAAGTACAAAGCAGATTATCAAGAAATTTTATGGAGGCTTCCATTAAAGGTTTTCAGCCATAATTGTGAAATAAAAGTTAACCTGTGAATAACGGTGTTCTTTAAAATTCAAGTTTTGACTCTAATTCTAAGTCCGGTGCCTAATCTCGGTGGCTCCGGTGGCAAACCAAAGCGCATAGGGACGTGTATAGATCAGTGCCGATAATTTTTGAAACGAAAAAAAATAATCGTAGGATGAAACCCATTGCAAAAGGAAGAGAATATAACGAAAATTAAAGGAAAAATAATTTACGGGCGATCTGAGGTCGGGAAGTGGGGGAGGGGAGGGGGGGGGGGTTCAAGGGTAAAAAATAGTTTATCTCAATTTCCGTCAAAACTACAAGTCATATAGAAAAAAAGTTAAATAGCAATGTTGTAAGTAATAAAAAGATCTACAACTTTTTTATTTACACTTTTTTTACATAACCTCAAAATTTATGTGAAAAATTCCAATAACCAAGTTTTTGGTTTTTTATTTTTACGTAATTTGGTGAAAATGAAATGACAACTATTTTCTCAAATAAAATTCAGATTCGACTTTTTAATTTTTTTTTTCAATCATTGTGTACAATTTTGAGCTATTTATTAACATTTACACTTTAATTAATCGAAAAATGTAAGATTCCATGTTACTTTGTTAGACAAAAAAATTACAAATCCATAAAACATAAAGATTGCAAAAAACATGCGAAAATAGTTGTCGTTTCATTGCATTTTCGGAGAACATTTACCATAGTAGTTTATAGTTAGTAGTTAGTAGTAGCAGTAGTTAGTCGTTTATAGTTTTTTATGTACCATTAGAAAGTAGAGATTCCAACAAACAAAAATCTCACCGATTTTTTTAAAAAGCAGATATTTTGACGTGAAAATTTTCAATTGAAAATTAGGTTGCTTTTTCGATATAAAGTCAAAATAAGGTGAAAAAAGAAATATTTTAAATCAAAAAATTACAGTATGTTAAGGACATACAAAGGTAAGTTTTCACAAAATTTCGTGAAATATTTTTTTTGTATAAAAGATAAAAATATAAAACCAAAAACTTGGTTATTTGAATTTTTCACATAAATTTTGAGGTTATGTAAAAAAGTGTAAATACAAAAGTTGTAGATCTTTTTATTACCTACAGCTTTGCCATTTAACTTTTTCCATAGGACTTGTAGTGTTGCTGGAAATCGAGATAAACCATTTTTTACCCTTAAACCCTCCCGACCTCAGATCGCCCGTAAATTATTTTTCCTTTAATTTTTGTTATATCCTCTTCCTTTTGCAATGGGTTTCATCCTACTATAATTTTTTTTCACTTTTTACCGTTTTTGAAGCTATCGGCACTGGTCTAATAGGCCACAGAAATACAAGCGTGTCTAATCACCGCTTAAAGGAGTCCGTTCATCTAGACTCCTACTCTTCAAAATGTATCTTTAAAGTATTCAAATATGATCTTGCCTTTATTATTTCTCATTGGTATAATCAATTTCGGTGGATCAGATTCTAATACCAGTGGTCCTAATTTTGGTGGCATTTGATGATGTAATTTGAAAATATCTCCGGAACTAATAATTTTTTTTTCGTTCTCTACTACGTGACTAATTATAACTACTATTTACATATTATTTATGCCAAATAAAATGTATTAGAAACAGCAGGTTTAAATTTAATCAATTTCGGTGGCTCGGATTTTAATTCCGGTGGTCCTTTAATAATTTCGATGGCATTTGATAATTTCAAATGGAAATATCTCATGAACTAACAAAAATTTTTCGATCTCTAGTATATGATTAAGTAGTACTAATATTTACCTATTATTTAAGCTAAAAAATTTTATCAGAAACAGCAAATTTAAATTCGCCACTGTAATTAGGCAAAATTCGCGTTTGTTGAAATTGACCCTTATATAGGAGCGGTGGTAATTACTACCCCCACGTCCAGTTGTTTCTCAGTTTACATAAAAACTTAAATGTATAAAAAATGCTTAATACTGACGTAATTGACAAAATATGTAGTTTTTATCTACAAGTAGATTTCAAATATTTAGCTCTTAAGCGCTGTTCTAAATCATTGCCCTAGGACAGAGTCGAAACATAGGTAAGTATCTGAAAATAAAAGAACATGTATATAAGCACAGACATATATACTATATAAGTGTATAGATATTTCGATTCTTAATTTTTAATGTCCTAGACTATATTCTCATCTACTGAAGTACTGACAAGGTTGTTGCCCAGTCATATTTAAAATAATACGGAATATAAAATTATTTAAAACCAAATAATATCTCTACAAATCGAGTAATTTATAGTATAGCTACTACACTAGCGGTCATTCGTATAATGTGATCGCGACAAATCAACCCGCGAGTTGCTGTGGGGCGGCCCCGGATCGACACGCCGCTGATTTATGGCAGGCTGTCCCACCCGCGGCTATCTTTAGCATTCCAATTGTATAACTTAATGTTAACTTTATACAATACATTAACACTTTGGAAAATAAACAAAACGAAGTAGACTACATTGTCATCAAATCTAAAACTTAGTGCTAATTTGATGAACAGCAGATACTACTAGGAGCCCACGCAGACAAGGTTAAGGGCAGAGGGTTATTGTCATCGTTTGTGCGTATATTAATGATCGAGTGACTCTTGAACTACTTGACCAAAGTAGTAATATTCATTCCATTCATTTGTTTGACCCGACCATAATCCAGCGTAGATTTTACGCGTCGGATACATGTCAAATTACCTATTAGAAAAATTATAAGTAGTGCTCGGATTACTTACATAAATGTAAAATCTTCTATTATTATTATTACAATAAATTAATATAGAGCGGTATTAAAAACCGGGTTAAACCGACCCATAAAATTTAAGTTCTCTTTGCAGAGGACGTGCAATCGGTTGTTAATGTTCGGTGACCGTGGTAAATCTCCAGTAATCCGGCGCAGAACAAATATACTCGTAGTTGGAGGCAGATAAGGTGCGTCCGGCCGCGGGGCGGTAATGTGCCATTTGTATGGTGATGTCGACCGTCCTGTCCCTGGGGTACGACTCCTAAATGTCCTCTCGGAGTGGTACTAACGATACCACCAACCACTGCAAATGACGCATCTCCTCCATATATTTAGTCACGTAAACCATCGGCCGAACCGTTTCTGAATTTGCTAATAAATATTGTGCAGAAAAAATAGATTTCACAAAATTTTCATGAAATTAAATACTTTCACAATTTTTTATACCTCGTTAATTTTCGCTATATAAAAATTGAAGTTATGCCACAGAAGAAATAATAGTACTTATTATGGGGCATTTTGACAAAATATGAGAGTAAAATTTTTACGATGCGACAGCCAAAAAGCGACATGATAAGGTGCGTGATACAAGGCGTACAGCATTCGCTGGAGTAGTTTTCCATTGCTAGCACGCACTGGGTCGCGGATGCAAGCGAGAGGTTCTTATAAGAGGTACATAACATAACGTGCATAACATAATAGTTTTTTATATATCATTAGAAAGTAGAGATTCCAACGAATAAAAAGACTACCAACTTTTTTAAAAAGTCTGATATTTTGACGTGAGATTTTTCGACTGAAAATAGGGGTGCTTTTTCGATATAAGGTCAAAATAAGGTAAAAAAAAAATATATTTTTGAATCAAAAAAATTACAGTATGTTAAGGACATACAAAGGTAAGTTTTCACCAAATTTCGTGAAAAAAGATTTTTTTTGAGAAAGATAAAAATAAAAAACCAAAAACGTGGTTTTTTGAATTTTTCACATACATTTTGAGGTTATGTAAAGAAGTGTAAACACAAAAGTTGTAGATCTTTTTATTACCTACAACTTTGCCATTTAATTTATTTCAATAGGACTTGTAGTTTTTCCGGAAATCGAGATAAACCGTTTTTATCCTTAAACCCCCCCTCCCCCCACTTCCCGACCTCAGATCGCCCGTAATTTATTTTTCTTATAATTTTCGTTATATTCTCTTCCTTTTGCAATAGGTTTCATTCTACTATAATTTTCTTCCACTTTTTACCGTTTTTAGAGCTATCGGCACTGGACTATATAGTTGCTATATAGTGCTACGGATCTACCTGCCACGGACATTTTTTTTATTTATGGTACCTAAGTATTTGTTTTTTCCTGAATCTTGTAACGAACTGACATGCAAAAGTGAAAAAGAAAGTTTGGGTAAACCAAACATTGTCTGAAAACGGACAGACAAAGTAAACAAAGCCTGCAATATGTTGGGTGTTTGTTGAAAAAATGAGAGTTTGCGGTCAGTTCATTTACATGGTAAGCGTGCGGTTAGAATGGATCGTCACGAACTCACGTAAGACTGAAATGGGCCGCCAAAGAACGTAAATATTACAGCTAAAATGTGTCTATACCGCATTGGGGCGGCTTAGAATACTAACCCCAATCCCACGCTGGATGGGTATCGTAAAAGGCGACTAAATTCGGCCCACTGGTGGTAGGGCCCCTCGAGGGATTATATAATATTGATTTTAATTATTAATTAATACCATTGTTACTATTATTATTTCTCCATGGGGTTTGCCTGGATAGCTACCACCCTTGAACATGAGTCAGCCGCCAAACGACTCATCGTGTTCCGGCTGGGGCTTGAGAGACAGTTCTTTCTTTCTTTTTCTTCTCTCTTTCTTGGCCGGCAACGCATCAGTGATACCTTTGGTGTTGCTGATGTCCATGGGCGACGATAGCTACTTACCATCAGGTGGATCGTCAGCTCGTTTGCCGGCTATTCCCATAAAAATAACTTGAATATTTTTATAATGTACATTACAGGTTAAAACTCCAGTCGACAGTAGATGAAAAAGTTCTAATCTTATTTTCGAAGTACATGATGATTTCAGTTTTCAGTATATTGTGTAGTTTCCCATTCAGCATTTGGCCCGCAAGGCTAATTTGACTCCTTTCATTGCTATATAACTTAAAGACTAATTTTCAAATACAGGTGACAAGATTTTTCATTTAAATCATCAACAGTTTTCTAGTAAAATTATATTAATTGACTTTTATGTTACCATAACTGAAAATCAATTTGTTAAAAGCTAGAAATATATATCTTTGTTGTTAATTATGATTAACTACCAGATATTTAATATAAGAGCACATAGAGTAGGCATGTGGTATCGACGATACATTACATCGTTTTTTAATTTAACTCAAGGCGCGTAGATGAGTCGGCGCTAAGGGCGTCATTAGCGTTTATCACTTCATTCCGGATGAAAAATTTTCAACAGCCCCCAGTGCCTCTCACGTGCGGTTTAATGATTTATTAATTTTCACCTCCATAAATATGCTACAAATCGCTTCCATAGATTTTAAGCTTGCTCTATCTAGAGTCTATGAAATTTGATCCTTCTAATCATCTTGTGATAGTAATTTCTGGACATTCTGTGGTATATTTTTAATAAGGACACCACAGAGTACTTAATCACTACGTTACAATTTTTTTTAGATTATACCTACCTGAATGAAATAATAAACTGAAAACGTAGAGATTTAAATTCATTAATTTTTAATTAATGTCAGACCAAGAACGGAGTTTAAAAGTCATCATTCAATTTTTTGGTAGTGATTAAGTACTCTGTGATTTCTGCCTCGCTAGGAATCGAACCCCTGGAACGGCAACGGCAGTCCGGCCGAATGATTGTAGCACACGGATCATCGAATGAAGAAATGAGGTTACTTACCAATAATTCAATTGTTTGCAGTTTTACAACTCTAGGTAAGCGATCTGTAATGTATAACTTGGTCTAGGCGTTATTATTTATGATTAAAGACAGATTAATTTATTTATTGTTGCGAAAATATGGAACATTTTGTAGAGTTTATGTAATTTCATGTATTCTGAAGAACTATTCTTCATTGCGGTCAGCACCTTCATACAGTACCTTACTGTATTGCTTGGCGCGCTTGTTTTCCCAGGTATATGTATTTTGTATGTACAGATAAACTCAAAACTACTATAGCCGCTATTCCTGCCTTGGATTTTAGGCACTATGTATGGTGATGGCAGTCTAAAGGTGTGAAGACTGAAGAATGTTGGAAACTAATTCAATAAACGTTCATTCGCACAGCAAGTAAACACTCATTCGATGCATGTTGTCGCCAGGAGTAGCAATCATTTAGCGATGCAGAGAACTGCGACATTAACTAGGACTGTAACATGTTTTCCTGGCTGGACAATCAAACTTGTAACATAATCTGTATGTCGTTCAGACTATTAAATGGTGTAAACTTTTTCTGGACAAATAATAAACCGGCTATTATAATTCGCTGAAACAAAAGAGCGTTCAGCCGAGATGCGTATCGATCGAGCACTCTGCTGACTCGGCGCTCCGCTCCCAGCTCGCACAGCCGCACGGAACACGCACCACTTCTCACTCAACCCTGATTATGAGGATTTTGATTATACTTAAAATATACAATATATTAAAATGGTGTTTTTATCTGAATACGGCCGTTCATTGATAAACTTCTTACGATTTCTTTGCGTTGCTTCACATGAAGTTAAAACAAAAAGTGTTTTTTTTTGTGAATTAAGTATTAAGTTATAACGGTGATGACCTTTTTAGAGTTCTGTTGTCCAAACGGAACCTGTCATTTGCATTCGACGTTCCGCGGTTTAACTCAGATGCCCTTGGTAGCTCTACTTGAAAGCTGTAGGTAATTTGGCACGAATATGATTCTAAACTTAAAATCCAAGGTAGAGTTCCGTAGTCAAAACGCAATCCATCATTTTCATACGTCCGTCCATGGTTTAGCTTAGAGGCCCTTAGTGGCCCTAATGAAAGCTGTAATTTGGCATGAATATAAGTTAAAATCGAATGCTCGACTACAATGCAATGCACCCAATAATATATAATATATGATATAAGTAATAATATAAGTAAGTAAGTAAGTACACACATAAGTGTTAGAGTACCTAGACAAGACAGTCTAGAGATGGTCTAGTGTACGTTAGTATATTATTTCATTGGTCTAGAGGGATGGCTGGCTTGGCTTGGCTTGGCTTCAACCCATTAATGGCCCACTGCTGGGCACGGGTCTCTCCTCTTGAGGAGGCCTAGAGCATACTCCACCACGCTGCTCCAGTGCGGATTGGTGGAGGGGTTAGTGCCCAACCCGAGTGTCGGAAGTTTTCAAACCGCCCGAGGGCCGCCGAATGGCTTAACGACTGTTATCTAATGATAACAACCGGGACCGACGGCTTTACGTACCCTCCGAAGCACGGAAACGCTCAAGAAATTTTTGCCACTAGCAGTCACCCATCCAACTACCGACCGCGCCCGCTGTTGCTTAACTTTGTCGATCACATAGGATCGACGCAAGCCGCCGGGCTATGAGCGCTTCACTAGAGGGATAGTCTAGGGAGATTGACACGACTGTGACATTAGACACTAGTGTAGGTAGTGAGTGACCGTGATCACAGATCGCAGGATTGAGACACCACGCGTTGTTCACATCATAATGGAAATGGAATGTTACACGGTAAGGCAAGGTGTATACTTGGCGTGCATACGGTTACGATTTATAAGTAGATATTTTTGGTATTTTTTCTTAATGTATTATGGAATTATGTTGTTTTATGGAAAAATGGAAAATATAAATTGTACTCAGATCTACATCTAGGACAGGTGATTTTTGACGTGATAACGTCTATTAAAACGATGAACGCCGGGCACACGCACGAAAAAATGTAGCGTTCCGCGAGCGAGAGAGCGGCAAAAGCGAGAGAGAGGCACGATCGGCTACGATCGGCGTATCGTAGCCGATGCCGTAGGCGATCGTAGTTGAGTGGAGCGGAGCGGAGCTGGGCGGGGCGGAGCGGAGCGGAGCTTTGTCATGACGTTGTCACGTTAAACTACCGTCCTTAAACCGACTTTACAGACAACCATTTTATCGCAGAAATACAAAATTGCAATTAAATGGAGAATGGTAAATAATTAATTACCTGTATTTTATAGTATTTATACTAGGTATAATTATTTTGTATTTAGTGATTTTACAGTTCTATTCAAATAAAAAATGTGATTCTTTTTCACAATGCAGTCTTTTCACCGTATTGGATTCATCATTAACATCATCATTAACATTTTTTTGCAAGTCCTAGGGGCCTCCGACATGGCTTAATGATCCTTATATTACGATACCTAGCTACCTATTGCTTTATAGAAAAGACAAACTGCCATTTGATTTTTATATAGAAAGCCGGCATTCGCAAAATAACAGATTTTGAGTTTTTAATGGAAAGTGATAGATATTATAGTTTAAAATTCACCGTCTTTCTATCAATAAAATATTTTGAGATCCTGAGATAACTATAGAGAAAAACATATTTGTAGATAGCATCCCTTCGCACTATTTTAGTTTAAGACTGTTAATGTACCTATATTTTAAGCTTGGCTACAAGGCAATGGCCCAACCGCCAACCCCATCATTTAACCCCATCGTTTAGCTAAAAGGCAGTTGTCTGTCGTCTGTTACGGCAGTTCGTCTTGACCATTGTACTTATTTAAATGATATTAAAAACATTCATTTCAAATATCTGAAATTTCACGAAAAGGCCACTAAGGTAAGATTATTATGATTATTGTTATTCTTTAACCCCAGACGAAAAAAGAGGGGTGTTTTAAGTTTGACGTGTATCTATGTATCTGTATACGTATGTCTGTCTGTGGCATCGTAGCTCCCAAACGGATAAACCGATTTTGATTTAGTTTTTTTTTTGTATGAAAGGTGACTTAATCGAGAGTGTTCTTAGCTATATTTAGTGAAAATTAAACTGTCGTGGATTTTTTAAATCTTAATTTTTTTTATACGATTATGGAATAGTGACTTAAGCATGTCACAGAAATGTATAAAAACAGAAAAAAAAATATCTCAAAAGATTTGGAAACAAATATCTGGGCTATTATTACCTATAATGTGCACTGTAATTTAGTTAAGTTTTTCTCTAAATTATCTAGCTATTGGCTAACTCACGGAACACAGCTGTGTTCCGTGGGCTAGCTCTATCATCCATGTTAGCAAGGTAAGTTTAACTTTTTTAAATCCTATTTGGCAGTTTTTACACTTTTTACTGTTTTGCGTTGGCTGATCGACTACGTTGGTCGCTCGATATCTAAGTTTGTTCGTAATTTAAAAATGGAACGCATCTGTATTATATATTTTTAAAAAGCAAAATTATTTAAAAATAGAACGCTAATAGCCAGGTTGCTGGTTTAAAAAAAATATTGATGTTCCACATTGATGTAATAATACTGTAACCAAGTATTATTATTTCTTCTGTGCATTCTGTGCATCTGTGTATTCGAGATGTCTGTTCTATGTTATTATACTTCAATGGTTGGATTCCGCGTTTGCTCTCAAGTCCGGTTTACACGTATTAAGTAGTTAAGTAGATAAGTAAATTTTTACTAAATTTTAATTTAGTAAACTTAATACTTAACTTATTAATAATAAACTTATTACTTAACAGAAAATAGAAAAAATTCTAAATTACTTATCTACTTGATTACTTAACTACTAAATTACTAAACTACTAAATTGTCCGTTTACACGTATTAATTTACTTAAAATTTTGTTAATTACTTAATACGTGTAAACCGAACATCAGACACTGAAATGAAAAACAGGCCCGTGTGGATTGGTGCCGCGAAATGCGTCTACGATTTGAAAACGGAACGTCATGCTCATGACGTGTTTCGGAAATCATCACAGGCGACGAATTGTGGATTTATCAATTTAATCCGGAAAATAAGAGACCGTCGTCAGTATGGGTCTTTTCAGAGGAATGTTGCCGACAAAACTGCAAAGACCTCGTAACGTTGGTAAAAAATGGTAGCTAGTTTTTTTTTCTCGCAGCGGGCATTTTTCAACAATGTTGGAAAATCATAGATCTGTTACGGTAACTCAGAATGAAAGACAACAGTGGCATTGCCGAAAGTTTTCCAAGCTTTGCGAGAGAGGAGACCAAAGACTGGGCTTCGGAGAATCATGCTGCATCACGACAATGCTTCGTCACAGTCTGTGACTCACAGACGTCCCTCAGAACAAAGGCGTTTCTTGAGGAATCTGGCGTTGAAACCTTGCCCCATCCGACGTACAGTTCTGATTTAGCTCTCTGTGATTTCTTTTTGTTCCCGATAATCAAGGAAAAAATAAAAGGGATTTTTTTTCATGTGCCGAAAAGGCCGTGGCCGCCTACGAAGTCGCAATTTTGGACCTATCAGATCAAGACTAGCAAAAGTGTTTTATTAGTTGGTTTAGACTTTAGGCGAATGGAACTTTTCACAGAGAATGAAGGAGAGTATTTCGAAAATATATAAGTTAAATATTGTTAATATTAGGTATCTTGTCTGGGGGCACGGCAGTGCCCCCGCCAAGTCGAGCAAAATAGCGGCACGGCCGTACCATCCTTTTCTCGAAGCAATTCAGGCCATTTTCGACCCCCTATAACTTCGTTGTGGATAAAGCTAAAAGCCTGAATTTTTAGTAACCAAACAGGCATTGTATAAACATGGTACATTTCAAATTTCATTTAATTTGAACCAGTAGTTTAAGAATTATAACTAGTCAAAGTTTCTTAATTTCGTCACTCACTGACTGACCCATCATCAAAACTCTAAGGCACTTCTAGCAGACATAGAAGCTTCAAATTTTGAACACAATTAGTGTTTACTGTATAGATCAAGGAAAAACTAAAATATTTTGCAATTTCGGTCAGTTTTCTAGATAAATCAACTGCATAAGTAACTTTGTAATCTATACTAATATATAAAGAGGAAAGATTTGATTTTTTGTTTGCATTGAATAGGCTCCGAAACTACTGAACCGATTTCAAAAATTCTTTCACTGTTGGAAAGCTACACTATCCCCGAGTAACATAGGCTATATTATATTTAAAAAAAAATAGGGATCCTTAATAAAACTCCAGTAAAGTGTAAAAAAACAAGAAAACCGAAGCAAAGCGAGGGTGGTTACTTGTCCCATATAAATATATAGGATTACAAAGTTACATTTGCAGTGAATGAATCAGTATACCTATATATATAATATAAAGGAATAATAGGTGTAGATAGGTACATATAATTATGTTCAAAGGTAACTTGTAAAAGGAAAAAAAGTTGAACTATCTACAAAAAGAAATGAGATGCCATCAAAAACATAACTTGTAAAAAAAACCAAGTCTCGCAACTCAGTTCTCCTACCGTGGGGCCATTGACGATGCGATCGATCGGTGCGATCGATCTGCCGGACATCGTACCGATCGATCGGTTCAAAAGTGCCGCTCATACACGAACGATCGATCGTAACGATCGATCGCAACGTTCAAACATTACTTGTTTGAAACGGAAGGATAAAGACGTGCTCAAATAATTCAATACGTGCCCTACAAAATGGAAAATGAACTTCTTTTCCTTAGCTACTCGTATGTGGCAGTAATTTTGATTTGGCTACAAAAGAAAAAAATAAAACTCTACTTGATTACTAAACTACTAAACTACTAAATTGTCCGTTTACAAGTATTAATTTACTTAAAATTTAGTTAAAATTTATTTAACTACTTAACTACTCGTACTTAATACGTGTAAACCGAACATAATCGAACATTTTTTTCTTTCTTTCTTTCTTTTTTCTTTAAATATTGAATTATCATCAGTCCTCGATAGGTCTACGAAGTTTGGAAGAAGTCTAACCGTTTAAAGCTAATATAAAGCGTGTAACTAGGTTTTTTCTTTCTTTCTTTCTTTCTTTTTAATATTGAATTGTCATCGCGGCATCGGTCCTCGATAAGTCCACGAAGTTTTTTTTATGGAAATAGCCGGCAATCGAGCTGACGATCTACCTGATGGTAAGTGGCTATCGTCGCCCATGAACATCAGCAACACCAAAGGTAAAAGCGAAAAGTAAAAGTAAAAGCGAACCCCATGGAGAAATAATAATAGTAATAATGGTATTAATTAACAATTAAAATCAATACTACCAATATAATCCCTCCGAGGGCCCTATCACCAGCGGGCCGGATTTAGTCGCCTCTTACGACACCCATCCGGCGTGGGTTTGGGGTTAGTATTCTAAAGCCGCCCCAATACGGCAAAAATTTTTTATTTGTTTCGTCCATCGAGTGTTGGTAAGTACGTAGACTACGTAGTACCCACGTAACGCACTAGCCAAGGCATTGACGACATGCGACGCGTGCGGCGGCCGGCATCAGAATGAGACAAATATCGCATCGCTGATCGCAAAGGTCCACACACAGTCGATTCATCGCTGCGATATTCATGATTGCATGGATTTTTGTTGCGATCACCGATATCGTCTGCGACCAAGCAAATCGTTAACGATCTTGACATACACTTAGAGTTGAGAAAAATGAGCTCCGAGTCCCGGACTCGAGCTCCGAGTCGGAGCTACTGAGCCTTCAAAGCTCGAGGCCTAAGGGCTCGCGAGCCTTAGAAGGCTCGAGCCTTTAGGGTTCGAGCCTTAAAGGCTCAAGAGCCTTCAATTGAAGACTCGAGTCGAAGCTCGAGCTTTATTTACTTAGCATTTCAATAGGTATACCAAATTGGGTTCTTTATGAAAGTTTCATACAAACATTTTTACTTTAAAATAAAAAAAAATGTGTGTTAGTTGCGACGCACGCCTAGAGTTTAACGCCATCTAGCTTTCAATCGTCAAATCAGTCAAACAATGGATGATGATGATAATGATGGAGGATGATGTTGATGATGAAGAATGATGATGATGATGACGAATGATGATTATGATGATGACTGGGGGTGATGATGACTGGTGATGATGACGACGAATGGCAATGATGATGAATGGTGATGATGATGAATGGTGATGATGACGAATGGTGATGATGATGAATGGTGATGAAAAGAATGGTGATGATGATAATTGGTGATGATGATGAATGGTGATGATGATGAATGGTGATGATGATGATGAATGGTGATGATGATGATGAATGGTGATGATGATGATGAGCGGTGGTGATGATGATGATGATAATGATGATGATGATGACTAGTGGTGATGATGACTGGGGGTGATGATGAATGGGGGTGATGATGAATGGGGGTGATGATGAATGGCGATGATGATGAATGGTGATGATGATGAATGGTGATGATGATGAATGGTGATGATGATGAATGGTGATGATGATGATGATCATGATGATGATGATGACTGGTGGTGATGATGACTGGGGGTGATGATGACTGGTGATGATGATGACGAATGGCAATGATGATGAATGGTGATGATGATAATGGATAGTGATGATGATTATGATGATGATGCTGAATGGTGGTGATGATGATGAAGGAGATGATGAAGATGACTAATGATGACAACGATGAATGACGATGATGATGATGTTTCACATCATAAGAATAGGATGTACCAAGATTATTACTATCATTAGATGGCGTTGTTACTGATCAGCCATCCAACGCCATCTAGATTCTATGTTACGAATTACAAACATAACGCATAACGCTACGGAGAAAGTTTGATTTTACCCCCCATAAAATTTCATACCGCGGGCTTAATTATGAAAATCTATACCTAAGGAGAAAACTCCAAAAATTTGAAATTCATACCGCGCCCTAATTTAAAATTTTAAGGTTAAGGCTTATTTAGGGTTCCGTAGTCAAAACACAGTACGTTTTGGTTAGGGGACCCTGAAATTACAGTGTTACAAAATGAGCCCTGAAGACAAAGCTCGAGCTTCGACTCGAGCCCTGGACCAGAGCTCGAACCTCCGCCTCGAGCCTTCATGTAAGACTCGAGGCGAAGGCTCGAGCCTTATTAGAGGGCTCGAGCCTTCAATGAGCTCTAGACTCGGAAGGCTCGAGCCTTTTATCAACACTACATACACTGCCGATCGGTCGGTGCGATCGGTCTGCAACGACGGATCGCACCGATCGATCGTTCCGTCAATGGCCCCTTTAAAAAGTAGTGAGATCCATGTAATACCAAGTCGGTTAATTTATTCAGTTCCTACTTAAGGGTCCTTCTGGCTTAAGTTATTACGTAATTAGCTAACCTAACAAGTAACAACATCTTATTGTGACCCTATTATCAATATTAAAAATCTTTTATGTTTTAAATAAATAGATTGACTTGGTAATCGCACTAAACAATCAAAAATATAATATGTAGGTATTACTTGTGAGATACATTGTGTTTTCATGCGATGGTCAAGATACATTATTGAGACCGGCCGTAAATTAATAAGGTATGAGTAGGTACCTTTTCCATGCTATTATGTAGGTATATTAAACTGATTTAAAAGTAGTGATGTAGATGGTCAGGATCACTTATTCTTCGAATGATGCAATAGCAGTTTAAATCACGAGGCCTTGGTTTTAACCCATTGGTGGCCTATTAACTACTGAGCACTGGTCTCTCCTCTTAAGGAGGCCTAGATCATACTTCAACAAACTGCTCCCGTGCGGATTGGTGTTTTAGAGTTTAGTGGCCAACTAAATTTTCGGAAGTTCTCATGCCGCCTGAAAGCCTCCAACATGGCTTAACGACCGTTGCCTTCGATAACAGCCGGGACTGAGGGCTCAACGTGCCCTTTTAAGCACGGAAGTGCTCAAGAAATCTTTGCCACCCATCATAGAAATACTATTACTAGCGTATAGAATAGACACCGCGAACATCGGGTTCGGGGGTGTGCATTGCAGCCGGCCGGCTGCATTTCATTCTGTCACTCGTCTGTCACTCGGCTGCGCTCATGGCGGCCGCATGCCAAAATTGTTTATGAAAAAACTGAAAAAATTCCGTCGTGCGTAATAAGAACGTGTCACAATTGCACGACAAAAAACAAAAAAGATAATGGTATCACTTATCATCGGTAAGAAAACAAAATATTAACTTAAATCAACTAAAACGAATTTAATTAAATTATTGTGCAATGTTCCCGCCATTTTGAATGAAAAAATCATATGGAGCGTTTGAACTTGGCAAGCCACTAGCGTGCTAATGGAATATATAAGCTTGCTTAGGTTGCCGTCTTGGTTCGGCAAGTGTCATATACAAAGTTACTCTATGGCAGGTGTACAAACGAGGCTTCTAGTTTGAAAAGAGAACGGAGGGCAAGCCGGCGGTGGAACACACATTTTGTTTGAGATGTCTCCTCTATGTATGTATCTCAATGCCACCCATCCAACTATTACACCGGCCGCGCCCGCTTTCGGTTGATCAAGTATGATCGACACAAGCCGCCGGCTTTTGGGCGTTTTTTTTAATTCTGAATTATGTACTCTATTATTATTGAAGATACTTCTTATATGGCGTCTGGAAAAAAATATAAGAGTCAATTTGTTACGATGCGACAGTCAAAAAGGGACATGATGAAGGTGCATGATACTAGATAGGCACACTGCATTCATTGGAGTTGTTTTGGATTGCTAGCGCGCACCGGGTTGAAGATGCGAGCGAGAGGTACTTATAAGTAAGAGGTAAGTATTTAAACTTCTTACGTCGTATACATATAAGTACACACATACGTTTTTTTATTACATACTTACATAATATTATTCTTATTTATTAATTAGCTTAGAGTCATGAAATGTGAGATGAAAAATCGGATAGATAATCGGATAGGCATGATACATGACAAAAGGATTGATTGAAAGGATAACAAATAGAATGCATGAAAAATGATAATAAACTTACAAATTGTAACATAAATATTAATCTAACTTGACTGAAGGAGACTAGAATTCACATTAGGAGCGCCATCTCCAATTAACTTCCATTAACAGTTATGCCAATGTGAAAATTGTCAAATACAATTTTCTAAATCATGATTTTCTATTTTATTGTTCAGTGGTGGAAAGGTGGATGTACTACAATAAAAAAATAATTACGTGTTTATTTATTTAAACGTAATCACTAAGTTTTAAAATCTAAATACATGTGATGTGCACAGGTAATAGATAAAAAAATATAGTTGTAAGCCAAATGTCAAATCATTAGTATGTCCATACTCCATAGTATGTCTGTCTGTTAAAGATAAATGTCAAAATATTGTGCTGTGTGTGATGATTTTGATTGTTTGTTAAAAAAACTCGTTAGAAAGTATATTAATAATCATTGGTATAAAGTGATAAGTGATTTTTATGGAGGTGTATTATCCATAAGATATCAATGATACGTTATGGAAGTAATGGTGGCAATTTATTTCTCATATTGTAGTTAGCCTTGAAGTAGATGTCATTTAAATGAGTGTTGTTTATTTTACATTTTAGTGGTATTAGTCGTAATTTCGCGATTATATGGCTCTGATATCTGACTTATGTTTTGTAACAACTTGGAAGAGGCATGTTTTATTCACGTATTCGGGAGAAAGGTGCCAGTTTAGTTGTCGTCAGCTGGATTTGTCTGGCCGTGCTGTGCGCTGCATCCACAGCACCCTGCGACAAGACGCGTAGGGTCTTTACCGACCAGCACGGAATCATCACCGATGGACCCAGTAGTTCCAACTATACACAAGTTAGTCATTGCTTCAATAAAGCGTATTCAACTGTACATCAGGAAGTGTTCATTAAACTGTTGGTTGCTATTTTCAGGATTCACATTGTGAATGGCTAATAAAAGCGGCAAACAAGAGTCAGTATATAACTTTAAGCTTTATTCGTATGGGTACAGAATGTTCCTATGATTATGTATTTGTTTACGATGGGGACTCCTTTGACGCCCCCTTGCTTGGAAGTTTTAGTGGTAAAACGGAGCCCCAGAATGTTACTGCCTATAGCGGATATGTAAGTATTTTTTTAGTTTTTTGTTTACATACATGTGGAGGGTATATAAAGGTGGCCTGATGGTATCTCTAAGGAAACAATAAAATTATGGATTAAAGACCGCGAAAGATAAAAGAGCGAAAGACTAGAAAATTATAAAATAATGGAGGAGGCTTTTACTTAAAAAGAATGGATCCTTATCAAAAGAATATGAATACTAATTTACTAACTTAGACATTAGTTATACTAATATACTTCATACTTACTCATTTTTTGATTTTTTTTTTTTTTTGAAGACAAGTTTCATGTACATATTTTGTTTCAGATGTTAATATTATTGTACAGTGACACAAATTATGTACTTGATGGATTTCGGGCAAACTATGCCATATACAATTGCCCCAATAATTGTACAGGACGGGGCTTATGTATGTCCAACAAGTGCTTCTGTGTAGGAACATGGGGTGGGCCCGATTGCAGTGTTGAACTTTGCCCTAATGCTTGCTCAGGAAATGGACAGTGCAAGGGAGATAGATGTATATGCAAAAAAGGGTAAGTAAAATTATTTTAACATAAAGTTAGTTACTTAGTTGAGAATATTTTTTTCCTGTCTAGGTACATTTCCTACTTCCTAGTTCTTTGTTCAATGTTTTGTAATTTGATTGAAATTGAAAGAAACTTATCCTGCCTATGTCAATTAAAATTTACCCAAGGTTTGTAAGACACATGTTTAAAGTAAATAAATATCCAATAAATTGTGCAACAAAGCATTTTAAATGAGTTTGTTTACAGCTAGCAATAATACATATAAATACAAATAATACCTACAGCTGCAATGAACCCATTTACATGTTAAGCAAGTTACAAAGTCTATTAAAATAAAGTCATAATTATGTGTTATAGATGAAATTGCAATATTTTACATTGTTGTAAACAACAATCTAATAGAATTGTTAGGAATCAATAATGTAGTCTGAGTTGATGCCAAGTGCATTTATAGCTATACTCATTTGTGGCAAGATCATGTTATCTGCTTACTGCCCTTTTTGATATTAATGTCACAAATGATCTATTTCTTTTGGTACCACATTCTACACATGTTTTTTTTAAATTGTACCTACTTATTTTGTGTGCTTTTGTATAAAGCTTGAAGAGCAGTAACTTTTAATAACTAAAAAATCTTTCTACAAAGGATTGATTTTGGTCTGGTACTTGCCTCTCAAGAAGGTAGCGAATCATTACCACAATACCCATTATATTCATCCAAGTTGTAGCTTGAGATAAAGCAGTGATAGCCTAGCGGTTAGAACGTTGGTCTCTCGAACAGAGGGGCCCGAGTTCAAATCCTGGCACGCACCTCTAATTTTCAAATATTATGTGCGTATTAGAAGTTAATTATCACTTGCTTCGGTGAAGGAAAACATCGTGAGGAAACCTGCACACCGGAGAGTTCTCCATAAAGTTCTCAAAGGTGTGTGAAGTCTACCAATCTGCACTTGGCCAGCGTGGTAGACTATGGCCTGTACCCCTCACATTGTGAGAGGAGACCGCGAGCCCAGCAGTGGGACAATTATGGGTTGTTGCTTTGCTTTGTAGCTTGAGAAAATTGATTTAACATTAAGGTTTGTGAAAAAATATGGCAAAGTATGTATTGAATAAATCTTCCAGACTTTACATAAGATAAATGTAAATTGAATGGCATCTAACACTTTGAAATATGTATTTACTTTAGTTGTTACAAGGTTCTTGTTACAAATGTTTGTCTAAATGTCGCACATACATATGTGTCTATATCTACACATTGGGCAAGTAGTATGAGAAATCTTGATGCTTAATCATTATTTTTACTGTTATCTGTTTATGTTTTCTTTCACACTTGCTACATTGTATAAACTTAATAAAATGGTCTGCTGATTCATATGTCCTGGCCCATAACATATTCCCTTTATGAGTAAAAATACCTGGTGTTTAAAAAAACATTTTACATTTATACTCTTACTTTAAATGAGTACAACATTCCATTTTAAACTTATTATACACATTTAATACCATACTGGTATTCTTGATATCATCATTGTATATGAATATTTCAAAACAGTTGCATATAATTGCATAGTTATATCCATAAATAAATGTCAATGTGATTAGGTAATATTATTTTTGTATTTTATCATTGGTATGTTTTAGTTTTTCTGGTGAATCATGCTCATTAAAGCTCAATGATAAGGAAGGAAACAGTTGGCACTGGCTATCTCACACAGAAAGTGGAATGACTAAGAGGGCTGCACACTCCGCTGTCTATGTAAATCACACTGACTCTCTATATGTATTTGGAGGATATGATTTAAATAAAGTTCTAGGATTAATGGAAGTCTTCAAGTAAGTTTTCTTAAACATCATGTGATTTGTTGTATGTAAGTGACCTTGCAAAGTCACAGAAAATTTAAAAATACCCCTCACGTAATTTATGGACGCCCCCAAAGGTATAATTATATTTTTATGAATAGTTTAATTTCTCAATTTTTTAATTTCTCTCAGTCCACAGAAGGATAATGATCTCTAGACATTGCTAAAGGGGCAGTAATTAAAAAATCTACAAGCAATATTTTTAAAAAAAGTTGAAGTTATGTTTTATTTGTTTATTAATTTTACAGATTTTCAACTAGTCAATGGTATGATGAAAATGGCAAGGTTTTACGTAGATATCCAACAAATGAAGAGATTGATAAATCATTACTGACTTTATTTACCAAGGTGAGGAAATATACTTTATTTGTACTAGGAAACCTTCAACAGTTTTTATATAATCAGTATTATAATATAGCAGTGTGCAGCTTACAAAGCGTGACATAAAATATTGTTTAAATTAGATCAAATTACATTCAATATTTTTTGCAGGGCAACATAGATGGTAGCTGGCAAATTGGAAACAGAAGTTCTCTATTTAATTTACTTTTAACGTCCTTTTCACACCATGACAAAACTACACTGCCTCTAATGTATTCCCCCCCATCCACTCCATACACTGAGAGCTATTTACAATTTACCGACCGACCCGAATTCGTAAGTTCTTCTTCGAAAAGTAATTTTACCAAACCTGAGCCGAGATATGGCCATTCGGCCTGCGCATACGGATCTGGCTTTATTTTGTACGGCGGAAAATTATCAGATGGCAGCTTGTCTTCCGAATTGTGGTACTTTGATGCCGTAGCCAACAGTTGGACCTTGAGGGCCGTTAATTCGACCTTCACTCCTCCCGGCTTAACACGACATACATTGACTGCCGTCAAGGATGAACTATACTTGTTTGGTGGAAGCACTGTTGATGGAGAATTTTCATCCAAGTGAGTATGGACATTGAGAAGAGTATGCAGTTCATTACTTTGCTGTATAATAAAATAATGTATAGTTTAAAATATAGTTAAAATAGTAATGTAAATTAATTTGTTTATCTCTTTTAGTTTGTACAAAATCAAAGTTGGGGATATAAATACGGAGTCATGGGAGAAGATTCAAGTCCGTGGAGGGAAGGAGTTGGACGTCAGAGTGGTTGCGCATACGGCGGTCTATCATCAGCAGTCCAATTCTATTGTGGTATATGGCGGTGTGGTGGCTAGTGTTGCCAGGTACTATATTTTCATATAACAAAAATGTAATTGATGCAAAGTAAATGATAATCTAAATACACAAATAAGCTTTTGGCATTGGTGACCCCATTTGAACTATTATTCACATCTGAATTACTGATATATTAAGATTACTTGAATGTTACACATGGATTCAAGTGGCTGCAATATTCTTGTTATTTTACAGGTTTTCAAAACTTTCGGATAGAATGTTTGAATTTGATCTAGACTACAAGCATTGGAGCGAAATACATTACCCGAGAGCTCATTTGCGCGAGACCCACGTACCGCGGGAAAGGGCCTTTCACACAGCCACCATTATTGGTAAAAACTTTAATGTTTTAGTTTTGGTAAGTAGGTATATTATATTTTCTTCTTTCAGTTTCATCATTTTTCCATCTTATTTCAGGAAATTATTTAGTGGTATTTGGTGGATATTCCCATCGACATAACAGGGAAGAAATATGCTATGATAGTCAAATGTATTTGTATCACCTTGGATGCCACTCATGGATCCCTCTAGATATATTGGGAAAAACTAGGAAATTCTATCCGAAAAAGCAAGGAGTTTTTGCTCATGCTGCTGCTTTGAGAGCACCATCCACCTTACTTATTGCTGGAGGGTACCATGGAAATGTTAACGGTAAGTAGCTAAATATACAAAGTACCTACACGATCCATTGATTTTATTCAAAGTAATTTACAAGTTTAATAATATCATGTCGGAGGGCAAATCAGGGCAGGACAAGGTTAATATTATACATTTATTTTGTCCTACGATATAGTTGGCAAGGCATTGGTACTTCGTCATTGTATTGTTGACAACCTTGCAACTTAGTAATTGAATTTACAGGCGATCTCCTAGCCTACGTAGTACCAAGTTGGCACGCCGGGATCACAGACAAGGACCCCGAGGCAGCCTGTCCCAGACACAGGTCGCAGCTAGAGTGTCTGGCCGACCCGGAGTGCGGTTGGTGTTCTGCTGACGACGTGAGTATAGAGTGACACCTTAAACACAGTTGACATTGGCTGAGAACGTAGAACACTACGTATAAGTGGCTAGAGTTAGTTATTTTTGGACACGGAGAGATATTTAAGGACAAAGCCCATCAATTTTATCTTAAGTTAGCGAAGCTTATCGCCAAATTGTTAACTGGCGTAAAGTTGTCAAAACACTGTTTCCACGTATCAATTTTAAAGTCTGGTGTTATGTGATAATAATATGCTGCCTCACACAAGTTCTTAGTGAAGAGGAAGATCACCTGCCTAGACAAATGAATAATAAGAATACTAGGAGTCTTAACATGGATCCTTGTGGCACTCCCTTAATTTTATGGGTGTTCTTGAAGAATATATTCTAGGTATTAATGATTATTTTTGGGTTACATTGTGGTTTTCCTATCGAATTTCAATTTCTTTCCTTCGGGTAGTGAAACAAAGCAAAGTGTGGTTAATGGTGTAAGATTTACGAGTGTCGTTCTTTATGAGTATGACGGAGGAGGAGGAGGCTCAACGTCATCCGTACGATCCATAATTCTTGAATTCTAAGTTCTGGGCGTCGATGGGTAACGTTGGAGCAAAGCAAGTTAAACACAGTAGTTGAATCAACTTCGTTATAATGTCCAAACACGTATTCTACTAGGTACAGAACTACAGACTACTATAAACTACACTGTAGGAACGCGCGTCGGTTTCAATATTCGACCGCACTGGACGGCTGCTGCTCGAGAACTGACGAACGCGCCGCTCAGCCGATCAGTCATTGACTCCGGCGAGCGCCGAGAGATGGCGCTGGCGTTTCAGAACGATTCAATTGTGACAAATCGATTGCGAGTTGCGACACGGCCATCCTGCTTGCACACGTCCCAGTGTGATGGTTAATCTGCAACAAAACATCCACGAGAAGACCTTGTTCCACTCGGTCACTCCTGACCACAATCTATATTCTAGGGAAATCTACAAAGACATCAAAACTTTTAACTGTGTTTTTAATTTCAATCAAAATTGAACCAAATTAGATAATAGGGGATACAAAATTCACTATGCTAATAGCCACAGTCACGCATCACAGTAGTTCGAACTAAATCACAAAACTACTCAGTACAACTGTATACAAAATTCAGACTCAACTCCCGAGTAAGACATCTAGTGCCCCGGCTACCTAGCCGACCAGCAATCGCATTGCTCACATCCAGCACATGGATCAGATCCCTTGGATCGCCCGTGTGTCACCACCTGGTAACCACACGTGTGGTCTCCACAGACCCCGACCTCTGCCAGAGCTAAACGCACACCGCGCACCCACGGACTACTCGAGTTGCCCCGAGAGATACCGATTTCTAACGGGCTACGACTACGTAATAGCTACTGGTTAAGTCAAACACCACTAACTATGGCCCCTAGAGTCCCCTTACTCGAGTTTCCACCACTACTTAAATTTGAACATCATCATCAACTTCATCTACATCGATCTCGTCTGATACGTGACCTGCTGGCATTTTTCTTAGCCTATCATGCGCGTATTTGTAAGTACGATTTGAATTCAGAGCTTTTAATGTGTAACGATCGCCATCTAATACCTCTACTACTTTAAACGGCCCTTTAAACTTCGGATCTAATTTAGTTTGATTACGCTCTTCGTTCTTTAACAACACAAAGTCACCAACCGAAAAATTATCAATTTTCGCCTTTGTCTTGTCAAAACGAGACTTATCATAAGCCGCACACTTCATGATATTCTCGGACGCACTTTCACGAATCTTGTCGATATCATCAACACCGACTTCTACATCACTACACATCATTGACAGAGGTCTCGCGACTTTACCTATTAAAAGCTCTAGAGGCGAAGCTTTCGTCACTCGATTCATAGTACAATTTATGGCTAATTGAACCTCGCCTATAGCATCTTGCCACGATTTGTTATCGCTAGTCTCTACCGCAGTTAGCATCGATTTTAAGACTGACATAACGCGTTCTACCTGCCCGTTAGCACGAGACGAACCGGTCGCTATAAGATGCAGATTGATGTTCTTACTCACACAAAAATCACGGAACTCTTTACTCGCGAAACAACGTCCTTGATCAGCAATTATCCGGGTAGGGGCTCCAAAAAGTGCTACGCTTTGAGTCACTGCGTTAATACTACTTTTGGAATCAATGTTTGTCGTGTGAAATAGAAGAACGTACTTCGTAAACGCGTCAATCAGAACGAAAACGTACTCTTTCTTATCGTTCTTTCCGCTGAGCTTACCCGTCGCGTCTATATGTACCGTGTGCCACGGAGTCGTTATCTTAGGTATAGGATGCAATTCGGCTTGAACTTTACCGGAGTGAGATTTCGCAACTTTACATGTAACGCAGTTATCTACAAACTTTTTAACGTATTGTGACATTCCTGGAAACCAGTAAAAGTCGAATAGCTTTTCGGTTGTCCTTTCGGCACCAAGATGAACGATGGAGTCGTGGAAATTATTCACTACTGACCATCGAAGAGCACGAGGTAAATAAGGTAAGCATTTTGACCTGCCATTACGTTGGATCTTACGGTAGATAATACCCGATCGAAGTACATAGGTCCTAGCTATGCTTTCATCTAAACGACCTTCATCTAAATCGGTTTTAATTTTAGAGATCTCTACATCGCGCTGCTGCTCTGCTTGAAGCCAGTTGGGAGAAAGCTCAGTAACGTCAATGCGTTTCAACACTACACGCGATTCTACTGGATTTGGGTCTGACGGTATAGGGTTTCGTGAAAAGAAGTCTACATGCGACATACTTTTTCCCTCTTTGTACACGACGTCAAAGTCAAATGACTGTAGAAAAGCCCACCACCTATGGGCTCGGGGGGTCAGCTCTTTCTTTGTTTGGGAGGATTTTAATGAGTTACAATCTGTAACGACGGTAAACTTCTTACCGTGAAGATATTGTCGGAAATGTTTGATTGAGTTGACAACCGCTAGAGTTTCCAACTCGTAAGAGTGGTACTTGCTCTCTGCAGGGGATGTTCTCTTACTATAGTAGGCTACCACACGTCGCTTACCATCAGTCGTGACTTGGAACAAGATTGCTCCATAACCTAGGCTACTAGCGTCCGTGTGGAGCTCTACCGAAAGCTCTGGGTCATAGATTGTCAATACAGGGTCATTTGTCAAAGCCGAGATGATCCTCTGACGAATCTCTTCGTGCCCGGGTTTCCAAGTGAGCTCACCTTTCAGTGAGGTTAATCGGTACAAGGGGGCCATTATTTTGGAGAAATCTTGCACGAATTGACGGAAATAGGAGGCCAATCCAATGAATTGTCTCAATTGAGTCACAGTTTTAGGAGGTGGTAGAGACGTAAGAGCTTCTATTTTCCTGCCATTAGGTCTAATTTGACCGGACTCTACCTCGAACCCCAAGAACTCTACCTTCGTCTTAAGGAAGGAACATTTCTTCAGGTTTAAAGAAAAACCAGCTTTGGTCAGAGCTTGCAGCACAGTATTAAGTCGCTCTAGGCCCGATTCAACATCGGAAGAAACAATTAAAATGTCATCAACATAAACTATTACGTAATCATGGGCTAGATCACCTAGTGCGCTCATAATAGCCCTTTGAAATACTGAAATTGCATTCTTCAAACCAAATGGCATGGTCAGAAATTCATATTGACCCTCATTTGTAATGAAAGCAGTACACTCTATGGACTCTTCACATACGGGAATTAAGTGGAAACCGCTAGCACAGTCTAGCTTTGTGAAAAATCTAGCTCCGTGAAGCCGTGAGATTTGATCAGAGATCAAAGGAAGTGGATAACGATCAGGGACGGTGTTACTGTTAAGTTCGCGATAATCAATACACATGCGGTCTGAACCGTCTTGCTTCTTAACTAGTAAAGCTGGGCTGGCAAATGGAGAGCAACTAGGTCTGATAATATTTGCTTCTAAAAGTTCTTTTACACGTTCGCGAATGATGCTGCGTTCGTCCGCCGACATACGATATGGTCGTCGCTGTACCGTGCGATTCGGATCTATTAACCTAACTTTAAGCTCGCCTGTGTTCACACGTGTCACAGGTAGACCTGTGATAAAAAAATCAGAAAACCGATCTAACGTTTGCAAAAGTTTCGATCTATCACTACCTTCAATGTCTGTCGCAATAGCTGTTAAATCCGATTTCCGCGCCTTATCGCTATTCACCGTATTTACACAAAGAATCTTTGTTAAGCAAAGCTCCGTCGCCGTCATGTTCATAGCAAAACCCTGATTTAAAATCTCACGACCTAACATGACGTCACTTCGTAGGAAATTATCGGATAAAACATGTAACAACACTTCGAGACAATGATCATTAATCACAATACAAGACAGAATCTGTTCTGTGCTGAATACTCGTGTTTGACCAATACCAGTCATAGTAACAACATTATTTAAACGCTTGCCACTAAATTTGGCTGCAAAACTTTCTTTAACTAACGAGCATTCAGCGCCAGAATCATAAGTAAAACGTATCAATTCACCTTTATGTTCTAATATGCCGGATGGGGACTGCACGACGCAGACATCAACGCGTCGCTCTCCACGTGCTGCGCCCACACCGCCGTCGCTCGGCTGGCTGCTGCTGCTGCCGCCGCCGCCGCTGGAACACCGGACAGCAATGTGGCCCGGTTTCCCGCATTTGTAGCACACCAAAGGCCTCGATGCTGGCTGCTGCGTCCTTGGGTTCGGCATAGTAGATCGTCCTCTCACGTCGCTCGTCTTGCTTCGACAATCCACTCGCTTATGACCCGTCTTTCCGCAATTAAAACACTTCATAGCAGTTAACTTTGCGCGTTTGAAATCGGGTGCATTCGACGACTCTCCGGCGGTATTAAGCTTGCGTTTCAATTGCGAGAATGCGTTTAGTTCTTGTTGTAATTTTTCTCGCGAACTGATGTTCGTTGTGAACGCTAGACGTTGGATTCGCGGGTCAAACTGTGATAAGTGAGCGAGTACAGTAGCTACGGCGATCTCATCTTTATTTACATCCTTCCAACGATTCGTCAAAGAGGCTATTAATCGGCTTGCATATGCTGGCAGAGATTCTTTTTCGCTAGGTTTTTCTTCATTTAATTTAATGAGGTTACCCGCCAACGTTTCCGTCTGTATAAATCTCGTGGTGAAAAGTACCTTGAACTCCTGCCATGTGATTCCCTCGTACGCTATTTGAGATAGCCACGTCGATGCTTCACCTTTGAGGGCCTTGCTGACGGCTAGTATAAGTTGGCCGCCACGTGGTGGATTTTCGGAAAAACACAAATTAGCTGTTGTACACCACGATCTCGCATCTGTACCTTGTTTGTCCGGGTCGAATGTAGGTAGACTGTCACGGTAGACTGGCTTTGGCACTTGCAGGGCTTCGATCAACGCTCGCATGTTCTGATTTTGTTGTTCGAACATGGCACGCCAAATATCCGCTTCGTTCTTCTCTTCATTTTGCACCAACGGAGATCCCACATCTGATGACGGAGGAGGAGGAGGCTCAACGTCATCCGTACGATCCATAATTCTTGAATTCTAAGTTCTGGGCGTCGATGGGTAACGTTGGAGCAAAGCAAGTTAAACACAGTAGTTGAATCAACTTCGTTATAATGTCCAAACACGTATTCAGTAGGTACAGAACTACAGACTACTATAAACTACACTGTAGGAACGCGCGTCGGTTTCAATATTCGACCGCACTGGACGGCTGCTGCTCGAGAACTGACGAACGCGCCGCTCAGCCGATCAGTCATTGACTCCGGCGAGCGCCGAGAGATGGCGCTGGCGTTTCAGAACGATTCAATTGTGACAAATCGATTGCGAGTTGCGACAAGTATATGAAATAAATTATACAATCCTAGTAACAAAGTAAACGTTGACATAAATAGGTAATTGACGATGCAAACAAAACCTACGGCAAAATCTGTGGTACATGCGTTGACAATCTTGTTTGAATTTGTAATCTTGTCAGGTCAGAAATACGACGTGTGGTATATTACTCACAAAACAGGTAGACAAGAATTAATGTCATTGTATTTACATAATTCATTATGTAAACAACCATGTAAAGTATTTATTTTGTATAATTTACACTACACAAAAGAATAATATAAATTTTAGAACAGTGTAAAAACATTTTGTGAAATAGAACAGTGCCGTTTTTATAGCTTTTTAATATGTTTTTAGATTTGCTATGGAAGGACGGTGGGATCTAATTGCACAACCAACTTGCAATCCCCGCGCTGTGGCGGCATATGTCCTACCCTTGGCGATTGCCACTCTTGCCTCATCCACGGCCCACCGCTGGGCAAACACAACACCACGCGGGTGCCTCTGTCGTCTGTCAGTACCAAGTTGGGTTTATATCAGTGTAGCTGGTGTGTACAAAATGCGCGCTGTCATCACAAAGATGGTAACTAATACTTCCTCCATAATAATTTCCAACTGCTATAGCTATCAATTGGTACATAGTAACGTATTGGTTTTAGATAATTATGGCGTTTGCGGAGAGGACACGCCGTCTGAGAGTCCGGGGTGGTGGGGCACGACGGGCATCGAGGTGACGGATCCCGAGCAATGTAAGGTGCTGGACAAACGTCCGGGCCTCACGTTCCTCCGGTACCAGCAACCGGCGGACTGGAACCACCCGGATGGAGTGTCAGTCGTGAACGCCACCACCGTAGACTGGGGGACGGGAGGGACCAGCAATCACATCTTCGGTGGCGCGAGCGAGGCGCGGCTGAGAGGATGGCTGCACATCCCGCCCTACTGGAACGGCACCGGCGAAACGATACACATCTGCGCGGGTTACTCGAACTTAACGCTCACTTTAGGAGATAGCGACAAACCGACCGCGAACATATCCGCAGACCCCTCCGCTTGTTCCCCGGTGAACTGGCCCAACCTGTTCCCGGGGCGGCTATCCGTAAACATGCACGCAAACGACTCCTTGCATCTCGGTCCGTATCCCTCCCATCATCACGCCAAAATGGAGTTGCTCCATAACAAATCACAGGAGAGTGCAAAGGTAATTTGAGCATAATTTTATTAGTTGTGTATGTGTGTGTAAGTAAAGTGCAATTTAATTTTTTTTTATTTCAAATTCCTTTTAGGTTTTCACATTCGAGTTCTTGGAACCATACTCTGACGGCCAGTGCTCGAACTACGACAACTGCTTGCTGTGTTTAGCTGATGCGGCGTGCGGCTGGTGCGAGCTAACAAACCGCTGCGAGTCGCGTAACGTGGACGAGAGGAGTGCGTGCGCTGCGGAGGGCGAGTGGCGGTACCTCACGCTGCAGCCGGCCGCCTGCCCTAACTGCTCCAACTATATCAGCTGCGAGCGGTGCGTGTCGGGGAACTACTGCGAGTGGTGGGCGGACGAGGCGCGGTGCGCGCGGCGAGGACGGGCCAGCAGCGCCATCGTGGACGCCACCGAGTGCCCCGCCCCCTGTCGCATGCGCCTCGACTGTGAGCACTGCCTCGACGAGCGCGGTCGCTGCGTTTGGTGTGAGGCCACCAGGCAATGTTTCAGCTTCAGTGTCTACACTAGCGAGTACCAATTCGGACTGTGTCGGGAGTGGCTGGACCGCGCTTCGATCCCCTCGGATGAACCGAACCGAAAAACTAGTCAGTGCAAGTCTTGCCAGGCGCACATTCAGTGTTCGACGTGCTTGCGGAGCATGGGTTGTGGATGGTGTCACTCGCACGAGAATCCTATCAACGGCGTTTGCACGGAAGGTGACTTCACGCGCTCCCATATCGACTGCGCGTCCGTATTGAACGTGACGTCTGTGGACGCCGGTTGGGCGTACGCGCAGTGTCCTGACGTGGATGAGTGCGGCCTCGGCCTCCACGACTGCCACGAACATGCGGTGTGTAATAACACACACGGGTCGTACACGTGCAAGTGTAGGCAGGGTTATATTGGAGACGGGAAGAAGAGTTGCATGAGAACTTGCTACAATAACTGCATCCACGGCTACTGCCTGGGGGCACCGCAATACAAGTGTCATTGCGACCTGGGCTGGACCGGCGCCGATTGCTCCATCAATTGCATGTGTCACAATCACTCCACTTGTAAGACTGGCGTAGGACGGTGCGATGAGTGTCAGGATTGGACGGAGGGCGAGTTTTGCGAATCGTGCAAGCCCGGCAGCCACGGGAACGCGACCACCGGCCAGGGTTGTCGCCGTTGTGATTGTAATGACCACGGAGATGAGACGCGAGGCATCTGCGATGTTACCACCGGTGAATGCATTTGTAAGGACAACACCGAGGGACAAAACTGCGAGCGCTGTAAATCGAAGTTCTACGGTGACCCCCGGCACGGAGGTCGGTGTTACTATCAGTGTGAGCCCCGAGGAATGTTAAACGCATCCCAGACTCAAGGCATCGGGTCGTTTAAGACTGATCCCGATATAAAATCTATCGGTCCTTCCAAGGAATGTCTTTGGATAATATCCGCTGAGGACATTAAAGATTCGATCATTCAGTTTACCGTCAACTCCTCTACATTTAATGTGCCGTGTGATGAAAATGCTGTGTACGTTTATGATGGCTTAGGGGGCGTACCCGATTTAAGCAATAATCAGCAGAGCCAGCTACTAGGTGTATTCTGTAACGGAGCATCCTCGGGAGTGGTGGAAGCACGAAGTGGAAATCTAACAGTTCACTACAAACAGAACCAGCCGGAGCAAGGGTTTGAAGGAGTTTACAAAATTGTAGCTTGCGACGATTACTGCCCTTCGCCGAGAGTGTGTAACAAGAGACATTGTGTTTGCCGGGAGGGTTTCGGTGGACCCGATTGCAATGTGGAAATCTGTCGAAACAATTGTAGCATGTACATCAAGGGAGGAGTCTGCGACACGAGTTACGGACGGTGTCTCTGCAACGAGGGCTTCGGTGGGGACGATTGTTCTATTAAACTGGACAAGACTCAGCTAGTGTTTACTGAATTGTTTAATTCAGATTTTCTTTCCGACGGCTTAGACCATTTACGAAAAACGTTGCCAAGATTCGGACACAGCTTGGTCGCTGATAGACGAGGCCTGTGGATGTTTGGAGGATATTCACTTTCGCACGGGCCACTGAACGATATTCGGTTTTACGATACAAAAAACAACACTTGGATGCAAGTGACCGTGGAAGCTACGCCAGACCCAAAGATGCCAGAAGGCCGATACTTTCACGCCGCTGAAATTTATCACTCAAAACAGAACATATACATCTTTGGTGGCTTGAGCTTACAGGAAAAGAGTGGACAAAATAAAACTCTCGGTGATTTTTGGCAATTCAGCCTAAAAGAGCATAGATGGAGTAATATCAAGAACAAGGAAGAACAACCGCCTCCGCTTGCTGGACACACCCTCACGTTGCAAAAGTATCAAGACTACGAAAGCCTAGTTCTTATCGGAGGATTTTCACTGGAAGAAGGTTTTATGCCGGATGTTTGGGAGTTTGACCTAGACAACGATAAATGGATCAAGTTAAATTGTAGAGGTGCACGACCTTCGGGGCTTATAGGACACAGCACCATATACCATTCTCCATCGCAATCCCTGTACGTGTATGGTGGAATCGTTTACATGTACAACGGGACTCAAGTATCCAATAAGCTTTTCTCATTCCACTACCCTACAAAGACATGGAGTGAATTGCCAATATTTCCGGGCATGGGAGGGTACGATAACTTACCGCAAGCTACATATTTGCATTCAGCCGTTACTACAAACGATTACATGATAATATTCGGGGGCAAGACAGTTCCAGACAACAGATCCAATTCCCTGATCGCTTACATTTATAGCTGCAATCAATGGGTCAAACTATCAAAAGGTATGTTTCGTGACTTTGAAGTGTGGTTATACTCATCGTAAATTCCTTTTAAATTACAAATATTTAAACGATTACAGGTACGAGTTTAATAGACCATCCACCGCCGCGAACGATAGCTCACGCTATGGCAATTGACGTGGAAACCGAAAACGATTGGAATGTTTACGTGGTGGGCGGATGGACGGGCACCGCCAACTGCCAAGTGACGCGTGTCACGCTACCCGAAGACTTGTGCTCGCTGTGGAGCTCCAGCAAAATCGAATGTCGCAGTCACATGGGCTGCAGCTTTTGCAGTACCGGCAACTATACCAAGTGTTACTCGGTAGACAAGCCTGGATGCGAGGGGAGCGAGAGAATCTCGACGAACGCCGGAGCGGCGTGCGACGCGGAACTAGTAGCTAGACGGCCCTGTGAGAACTTCACCACTTGCACATCATGTCTGGCAGCCTGGCCCTTGTACCCGGAGGAGAAACCCGCTTGCCGTTGGTGCGAATCGTGTGCCGCAGCAGTCGGTTAGTATGTACTGATATTTAATAAAGTTTACCTAGATTCTTGTATTATTCGTCAAATTAAACTTGTCTTAAACTTAAATTATTTCCAGGTGAATGTGTACCCACGGATGAGTCTTGCACTAGCATGAAGTGCAACGCTGGAACGACTTACATCAGTGACGCAGACCAGTGCCCGGAGCTAAGATGCGTGGCGTCTGATTGTGAAAAGTGCGATTCTAACCAATGTTCATGGACGAGGCTCGTTAGTCGGCAAGGTAATTTTATTCCACGTCTTATTTTAACTAATAATCAACTTTAATTTTATAAATTCATTAAATTTGGTTAATTTATTTTGAAGGACAAATGGCTAGAATAGCAGAAGACGTAACCGAGCTCTACAACTGGAGTTGTGCCGTTGTGGAAGAACCGGGCCGCACGAGCTTGCGTGCGCATGCGCTGAAATTGGGACACTCTTACTTCGGGGCTTCGAAGGACGAATGTCCCAATAGGTGTTACATGTACGATGACTGCCAGTCGTGTCTGAGCTCGGACGGCGCGGAGGGTGGATCGTCGGAGTGCCACTGGGCCAGCTACCTGGGAACCTGCATATCGCCGGCGTATCAACCGGTGTACTGCGCGGGGGGTGTGTGCGGGCTGGTGCTGACGAAGGCGGACAAGAGCAAGTGTCCGGCACCGTGCGGCACGTTCGAGCAGTGCTCGGAGTGTCTGCACCACTCGCACTGTGGCTGGTGCGCGGTGGAGGGGGAGAACGGCGAGGGGGTGTGCACGGAGGGCTCCATCGACTCGCCCCTGGACTACTCCACACGGACGACGTGCGCCGCCGTCTTCAACAACGTGCACCAAACTAACAGCACCAACGACACCTTCTCGTGGCACTACACGCGCTGTCCGCCCGAGAACGAGTGCGAGAACAGTCACCATCAGTGCAAAGCGGACTCCGAGGTAAGATGTTTAACTTTTAACATTTTCTTTGTAATTGACTTGTAGTAAAGTAGTTGCAATTTGTAAAGTTTGTATTTGCTTGTTTTTCTTAGATAAAGAACTTTACTTGAACCTGAAAAATGTATGCATATAAATAAAGATTATAATAGCGTGATTCAGGGAATCATATTGTGTTGAAAATTATAACGTAATAGTAGAAATAATCATCAGTTTTCATATAAATGGCTTATCATAAATTTTTAATTGCATTGTTTAGTAGGATCGATAAAATTATTTACGATCATTAAAGTTACTAAGGTCGACACGGATGAATTATTTAACCAGTAACCGAATCAGTATGCATTTCGATAAAACACTTGTTTTAATAGTTTTAGTAGGTAATATTTATCAACTTGATTATTTTCTTACTTACTCTCTACCTATGACGTGCTGTGTCTCAAGTGTATACAGATGTGTGGTTGTGCTATAGTAATTTGTATATGTAAAGGCTATAAATATACAAATAAAATTCGTGATTAAACCACATTTGAACGATGTTAAATGAATCTAGATGAAGAAGATGACTCTATTCTAATGAACTTGTCTTCTCTCATCTATGAAAATGTAACAGCGCGAATGTGTATGTTTTATCTTTTGTTAAATCGATGTTCTTTTATCGATCCATTGTTCTTTTGTTAATTGTATGTTCGGTATCAGGTATGTCGCGACCTGCCCGAGGGCTACGAGTGTACATGCGGCGCGGGCCACAAGCGCGTAGCGGGCGTATGCGCGGCGGTGTGCTCGCAGGGCTGCGTGCGCGGCGCGTGCGTGCAGCCCGACGTGTGCCGCTGCGACTTCGGCTACGTCGGCGCCAACTGCACCATCCAGTGCCAGTGCAACGGACACTCGCACTGCGAGGGGCCTGACAAGCTCGACAAGTGTATCGAGTGCCATAATAATACTATGGTGAGTGCCCGAGAGTTTTAGTGATAAGTCCATAACATTTTTCATAATGCAAGGAACTCTTTAAATTAAATGAGTAGTGTGATTAAGATTGTGTGACACGCTAGAAACAAATATATGGTGCCAATGTTAATTTTCCTTAAAACTTTGCAGGGTAGCCAATGTGAAAAGTGTAAGCCGAATTTCGTGGGTGACCCGACAGACAACGGCCAATGTATTCCGTGTTCGATGTACTGCCACGGCCACACGACGATATGTACGAATGACTTGGACACCTCGCTGGGTTCTCGTGACAGCGGTGGGGACCTAGAGGAGTACTACCGCGAGGGAGGCGCGGCCAAGGCGCGCTGTGTGAGGTGCGCTAACAACACGGACGGGCCGCGATGCGAGAAGTGTATCGAGGGGTACTTTAGGGGCTCCGAAGATTTCAGAGATCCTTGTCGACGGTAAGTACTGAGCTTTTAATAATTATATCTCAACAATAGTGAGAGTAATGTGCAAAAAAAGAAACAGTAAAAAATATCGAGATTACGTAACCTCACTATTCCTCACACTTGTCTTACTTAGTCGCGCGCACAAGTGCGGTCTTTGCGTGTGAGTCAATGTTGAAACCAATAATTTTCGAGCATTTAATTCACACCGTTCCATTCGTCTAGATGCGAGTGTCACGGTCATGGCCACACGTGTGACCCAGTGACGGGCGAGAAGTGCAACTGCGGCAACAACACGGAGAGCGACTCGTCCTGCCAGACGGCCAGCTCCAGTAAGAACTCTGCGCAGGAGTGCTGGCGCTACCAGTGCGTCAAGTGCCGCGACCTCTACATGGGCGACCCCAGGAACGGACACCAGTGCTACAAGACCATCAATATCGAGAACAAGCTCTGCTTTGACGGGAAGTCTATAGGTTTGTGTTGGTTTTTTATCGACGACACCGTAGTAGATGAGTTAGTAGGCTAGTAGTGACTACCTGCTCTGTGAGGTCCGCTTATAGATTAATATTTGTTCTCGTATCATAGGAGTTAGTGACTCTTGAGTTGAGACGCGTTGCTGTTGGTAAACATACAAAATGTCAGTGACGATTTCTTGTAGACTGGTGTGTTAAATTTTATTTTACGTATGATAAATTTTACGTATCTTGTTCACAGACGAATGCAAAATCAAGCCCCGCCCCCTGTATCCGGGACAGACAGCATTCATGGCGATTAACCCACGCTATATGAATGTCGACATACGAATTATTGTGGACGTGACGCAGGGTGCAGTCGATCTGTACTTCAGCCCGAACGATAGCTCCTACGTGGTGACAGTGAACGCGTCGACCGGGGCCCATATGGTTTCTTTAGATCCCAGCTACTACAAGCAGGAGCCGCTGCGAAGCATGCCATCCTTCGACCAGATCCGTCAACATTTCTGGTACTATCCCAAAACGCAGTTCATCCTCGCTGACTATGTGGCAGCAGAACTCGCCACCTACATCACGGTCGACAAGAAGAACGCCTTGCTTCGCGTCCGCAACCTCCGGAGACGGCTGGTGTTGACTCTGCCTCAGAACATGCACGACTTGACGCACACGAAGTTCTTCATTATCATCCGAGCGAAGGACACGGAGGACAACACGCCGAGCTTCGGCATCACGTTCTTCAGACAGGACCAGCTGCACATAGACCTGTTCGTGTTCTTCTCAGTTTTCTTCTCGTGCTTCTTCCTGTTCCTGGCGGCGTGTGTGGTCGCCTGGAAGGCGAAGCAGGCCGCCGATGTGCGAAGAGCGCGCAGGAGACATGTTGTTGAGGTGAGTAATAATCTCAACTACAATACCATTATTTAATTATCTTCTTGCTGTCATCAGCTTGGTCATCAGTGTCCTGATGAATTACGTTGTTTTTTTAATGTTAATAAACGGAGGACCAAGCAGATGAGCGTGGAGTATCATAGAGTGTCTTACGTCGTACAAACCATGGATGACACATATTCCTTCATTTCAGAGAACAACTTTAGTATGGTAAAGACATCCATGTTTTACTACGATAAAAATATCTTTGGCGGATCAGTTGTTGTTGTCGCATCATAATATACATGTACTTTATTTTATTCAGTTTGAGGGGAGAACATAAAAATATTTTTATGTGCTCTGTTTTATTCATTCAGACCAGCAACAACTCACTCAAATTGTATTTTTAACCACCGACGCAAAAAGAGGGGCGTTATACTTATAAGTTTCACGTGTCTATGTGTCTGTCTGTGACATCGTAAGTCTTAAACGAATAGACCTATTTTGATGCAGTTTTTTTTTGTTTAAAGGCTGACGTGATGGAGATAGTTTTTAGTTATACTTTTTGGAGCAAATAACACTGAGGTTTTTTTTAAATTTAAAATTCATAGTTATTATCTATGTCTTCACGTTTACGTGGTGTGTATCGCCTATTGTCTGTGTACAGATGTTGCACATGGCGAAGCGTCCGTTCGCGGTGGTGCGCGTGGTGGTGGGCGCGCCGGGCGGGGCGCGGCGCCGCGACCTGCGCCCCGTCGCCATCGAGCCCACCGCCGACGGCCGCGCCGCCGTCACCTCCGTGCTCGTCAGGTGGGCGACAAGTGTTGCACTTACACACACTATGTCACAAGTCATTAGAGACTGACGGCTAAGGTCATGAGAGGTTGAGGCCATGTACCGTCAACAAAATAATTAGGTATGCAGTGCATGATTCTCAAACCTTCTGTAATTATTAATATTACAGAATGTTTGTGTTATTGTCATTGTTAAATGCTACCTAAATACATAAGGTATGATTTTATAATGATAATAACAGTAATCTAAGTAATGTAGTAATATTAATAATTACATAAGGTTTTAGAATCATTCCCGGCATACCTAATTATTTTGCCGACTGTACCAAGCGCAAGCCGGTACACCTATCCGTTCCGTTTTGACTCTTATTTATCGTGTCCGTGAACATTGTCTACGAGTGCCTAGTCCGAGCGCACTTCTATGGAGTTATAATTTTGTTGTCTCTCTATTTAGTTCCATTATTTTTACATTTCAATTTTTTTTGACGAGTCTTATTTGGCACGAAATCTTTCAGTCTTTTTATCGTAACTTGTAATTTAAATACAATATATATTTAAGTCTGTCAGACATTTATGAAACGCCCAAAATTCATTATTGTTTTAAACTAATTTAAATTAATATTTCAATAAAAAAAGATCGTTTCCCAGATAAGACTTGCCTGAAAAAATGTGTACATGTGTGTGTCAGGTTGCCGGGCGGGTCGCGCGCGCCCGTGCGGCTGGCGCTGGCCTCGGCGCTGGTGCTGGTGTCGCGCGCGCCGCCGCCCCGCCCGCGCCCGCGCGCGCGCCGCCAGCCCTAGCACCCGCACTGAGGTACGTGCACGATGTATTCCATACGTTCAGTATAGAGTGAGTGCAAGGCTTTAACGTGGCTTACTACGTACTCGTCCAGTACGTGTTGTATTTTAGTGTCATATTACGGACTCTTGCATAGGGAAATCTTCCAGGCGAGGCGTGATGCCTGGAGAAAGGCCGAACTGCGACTGATCGTTGTCGGCATTTGTCGCTTTATGAAATCGATGTAGAAATGTTTGATAGTGTGATTGGAAGGCGTGGAAGTAGAACACGAGGTTTATACAAATCTGCTGTGACTAATATGCGTGCTTCCAATTCCCTTCCACCTTAGGATTTTGGAGTTTGAAGTATTACTTGTATATGTACTGCGAAATCAAACTATAGTTACCATAGTGCGGACACACATAAATTAAATGCTTATAGCAAAAATGTTCGCTTTGGTTTCTGTACGAATTGTGTGGTGCATAATGTCATTGATAAATAAATTAAAGTTGTAACAGAATGATTATTTTTATTATTAAAGGTCGTGTCGTGACGAGCGACCGCCGCTCAACAACGCATTCCAGTGCCCTCCCACCTCTGAAAATTCAGTGTAACCGTGTAACAATAAGAATTTTTAATTTAGAATTATCTACGTTATAATTATTGTGCCGTAATATTCCGTCGTAGTAAAGATTGAAAAAATATATAGAACTGGCGATACGTCTGTATATTCTAAGCTGCAATTGTTGAAACATAAAATTTGATTAAGCACAAGTTAAAAAATGAAATAGTATGCAACGTAAGTGTGTAACGATTTTAATCACTGTATTATATTATAACAATATACTTCAGTTATTTGCCATGGATAAATCAAATAACTGTTCTATTCACCAATGTGCAAAGATTTTTAATACAAGCCAAGTGTTTCAAATTGTAACATTGCAAACATTGCGTACTTTGCTGCAAATACTTTTAATGCCATATAATAAATTTTAAGTTTCGTATACTTTTATAAAAAGACGTACTAATATTATGCTATGTCGCCACTTACCGACAATAATGTAACGATAAAGGAAATATTGTTCAAATGTAAGCCAGAGTGCAAATAATGAAATTATATTGTATTGAGCTATATTCCCTGTATGTGACTCATCTGAGGAAGATGAACTTTATGCTCATAATATGTATAGTATATGTTTGTATCCTATATAAACTTTGCCATATCGTCGATAGATACGGAGCCAAAGGAATCAAAATTGGTAAAATACGCGCGGGTTGTGAATAGCCAATAGTCGACGAAGCTGTTGTGTTATTTATTTGGAAATTTTATTAAGCGATGTTATAAACATAATTATGTTATGGCTTGTTATTGCTGAATTATGTTTAGAAACTGAATGAACTCTTCATGAAGCAAATGGAATGTTTATTTACGTAGGTAAGTGTGAAGTTGTAACAATAGGGTGAGGATTGGAGAACCGATATTGAATCTGCTGTTTAAATAAGTTAGGAATCTCATTAAATATGATAATATTTTAAATGGAAATGTAAATTGTATCAATAGCATGTTATTGTATTGTACTTTTAAGCTTATTGTTTTAAACTTTTACTTGATCTGAATTAGGCTCATGGATTGCTAAATATTGTTATGCTGCATTTCAATGAGTTGCTTGCAACACGTCCCGAAGTTTTTACATTATGAATTAATATTTATTCAAATAATACTGCAAAACATGACTTTATTATAACTACTGCTGAAATTTTATATTACAGATAGTATTTAGTAGTAAAATGCCATTTCAATTAATTGATTCATATTTTTACAATCTACAAATTAAGGCAAAAACCGATTCTGTTCAAAAATGCTCATGACTTAATCAGCAGTATTGTTAAAAGTAGATTATTCGATATATCAGTGTAAGTAGAAAATCGTGTAAATCAATTAACTATAAGTTTTATTCAACTAACGTACATAGATTAATGTTAAATGTAAGGGAGTACTGATATTATTATAATGATAAAGTATAATTTGTGATCAAAAGTTATATATCCTTCTCAAGGTATATAGACAAGTCCACATTACATTCCAATTGTACATCTTTGTATATATATGAAGTGAAAATTATAAACATAGTAATGTTTATTGAACTATTTAGATAAAAGCTTTAAAATGTTTATAATGAATATAAATAAAATTAATTGCTCATTCATTGTAACTGTATGTATTGGTAATCTTTTTGTAATGCATTTATTTATTTCCCGTTATTCTTATATACAAATGCTATTGTTTATTGCAGCTATTTTTTACTTATAATATTAAGCTCTTTTGGCGTATTGGTTTTTCTAAATTATTTTGAAGTTGAAATTATTAAGCAGTTAATTGAGCTATTGCACAAATCGTGGTTCAAGCATAAGTCAAGCACAATATTTTATATGTACAATATAATTGAGATAATTATAAAAGGTTCTGGGTTTTTAATTTTTTTAGATGTCTTTATATAAATTATTTATTTTAATTAGGAATTACTCGAATCATTGAAATTGCTCAATAGTATGTTATATGACTTATAAATTATGAAAAATAATTAAAAATAATTATGATTATGAAATAATGTGCTCTGAGCACTCGAGTAAGCTTGTTTTATGAACGGATTTTGTGTGGGTTTTTGATTTTAAAGTAGTTATTACTTTCGTATTGGACGGCAAATCATAATGTTCTCTACAAATACCAGTATATTGTAAAGGCCTTGTAATATTTTCTGTTGTAAATTGCCTAGAAATTATTTGCAAAAATATTTTTAATGGTGATAATTTCACTGGGATTAATACTTTATGCTAGTAGAATAATTATGTATATACAAATTATTGATTTATATAGATAGCTTACTATGTTGTAACATGTTCTAAAGTTGTTAAAACTAAGCAATGGGTTACTTGGCATTATTCGACAGTTAGATTTGTCACGAAACAAAATATAGTTTATGCAGGGATACCTACTATTATAAAATAACGAGTAACCGCCCTCGCTTTGCTTCGGTTTTCTTATTTTTTACACCTTGAGTTACATTATTGGAGTTTTATTAAGGATCCCTATTTTTTTTTGAAAATATAGCCTATGTTATTCGGGGATCGTGTAGCTTCCCAACAGTGAAAGAATTTTTCAAATCGGTTCAGTAGTTTCGGAGCCTATTCAATGCAAACAAAAAATCAAATCTTTCCTTTTTATATATTAGTATAGATAATACTTTGTCACTTGAAGCTGTCACAACACAAGTGTTTAGACAAATTACATCTTTTTAAACGCAGCTTGCCTTATTATACTGGTACAATAATAATTAACATACTGGCTCTGGAAAATGTAAAAGAATAATGTTAAGGATTTTATAAAAGTGAGTTTTAACTATTAGTTAAAAACGAAGCTTGAAATTTTGTCACCTAGCCCATTGTTGTGTATCCAAAATAGGATTCTACTAAAAAACGTTGATCTTGCAGCTAAATTGTATTTGTGTACTTTACTTTGGTAGCAGTTAATATATGCGCAACTATAATATTTACATAAAAAGGATGAGCAAATATAAAAAAATACTTCACTCCTAATTGTATAGTACTCGTAAGTAGGTATTCCATATTCCAAGATTTTTTCATACAACCATTATAAATAAATTTACATTTTACACTACCCATAAAACATTTGAACGCAACAAAATGTTATGACTTATAGATTTTTAGTCTTGAAAATAATGAAAAATTACAATTGTAGACTTATTATTAAACAGATTGTAAAAAAAAAGATTAAAAATAGTCCCATGTCCAAGGAATTGCTGTGTCAAATCAATTTAAATGAATAAAACGTAATGAATTTTACAATATTTTTGATTACCTAATCAATTTATATCTTGTTTAAATTATTTAATGAATTGTACAATCTTTTTTGGGGTATCATTTTGATTTTAGTTATGCTGGCTTAAGGCATGTATTTCAATTTATTTTTTTCTCATTGAATTCATTGAACAAAAGGTGCAAATTATCTAGGTATTTACTTAACTGAATATTGAATATCTTAAATTCGTTGTATCATTGGAATGCACAGCCTGCCTGTGCAGGAAGTGAAAGAATTATAAGCAAATCGTAATTTATGAACTATGTATGTATCTATAAAACAACCTTTCTCAAAAACTCAAATAACCAATTTGTCTGGGTTTCTACATACATTCTAGAATGGAAATTTTGCTATTTGCATGTCTTTGGTAACATTTATATGTATTAAACATTTTTTTATATACACTTCTATTATGATTATTCTGCTCTAAAATGGTTTTCAAGTAATGTATGTACTTTTTGACAATAATTGTTTAAGATGCATTTGATCAAGTAAACAAATATTAACTGAAGCCAAAATGTTAGTTTTTTCTGTTAGAAAACTATATACCTACCTTCTTATTGTTATTTCCATGACAGTCTATTATAGCAAGTCATGAATGACAATCTTAAAATGGGAATTTGTGGCAGTATTAAGTGAATGTAAGCAATATGTATTTTAGTTGATTCTGGATGTAAATGTTTATAAATAAAATATACTGTTGGTTGTATCATTATTTATTTCAAATATCTTAACATAATTGAGAATTATAAATTACTAAAGGCAACTTATTAATAAGAAACTTAAATTGAATGTTTGTTTCGAGTCAGTTTAACCAAGTTATTGGTATAATTATTAGACTTGCACCATAAATAATGTACCGTAAGCACTACAGTAGAGGCTACATGACAGTGTTCTTTTGTCTTAGATATTCTAGTACAAAAGATCCTTTTGAGTCAACAGGTGGGTTTTAATTTTCTGAAGTAGTTCCTTCTTCACAGTGTCAGGCACTAATGCTCGAGCCCTCGGAGTCACTCTAGCCACCAGGGTGTCAAAAGTGATGTTACCAATTTCATTTTCCTTTACAGCATCTCGACACAGCATTCGAACTTGATCTTTCCATCCACATTCAATCAAACGGCGCCGTAATAGTTCCTTGAATCTGTAAAGAATAACAATATTTACCACCATTAGAGCGGAGAACTAAATTCATATTATGTTCAAAATGTCGTGTTAAGAAAATTCATCCAAATATTTTTAGACAGTATTTTTCAAACATTAATCACAGTCAAAGAAGTTTCTAGAATCGTACATAGGTGAGAACTTTGAATGAAAATAAAAGGGCTTCAGCGACAAAAGTGACATGTTTAAAGTAATTTACTAATACTATACACTTCCTGTTTGGTATCATGGTAGGAAACTCCTATTATCGACATATTGAAAGTACAACTACATCTTCCTAACATTAGTAAAAAAATACAGTATTTAAGTAGGGTACATAAATGAACAACTATGTAAAACATACTTAGATAAAGATTCTTAACATCGTAATAAAATTGATCGTAAATAAAATTGAATTACAAATTATAACAAAGATAAACATGAAAATAACAAAAATTTACCTTTCCCGATCACCACTGAGAACTAACCGCTGGTGGGCGATAGTATTGTTTACAGTCATGATCACTAAAAGGTATATCGCTTTTTAACTCAAAGAGCAATGGCAATCAGAAATTAATTTATTGATTTTTGGCCTGGAAAAGAAGGTACGTTCTAATTAATACGTTAAGCTTTGCTAAGCAAATTCAACAAACAATCATCTTTATTTGACAATTGACATGACATAGTTGACTTCTCAGTCAGTGTTACCAACTCTCAAAAATATTTACCCCTAAAATCGCCCAAATTTCTTGGAAATCCCCCTAAAATCTTTTTTTGGAAAAATTGTAAATAATTATTAAAATATTATATTTATTTATAAATTATGCATGTATTTCTGTGCCTTTAAGTAAAATCTATTTTAATATTAAATACCGTTTGTTCCGGGGCTTTCTACATCTTTATTTTGATCAATAAATAAAAAATATGAAGAGTCACAAAACCCCTAAAAATAACCCTAAACATATAAGACCCCTAAAAAAATCCCATCTTACATATTTACCCCCTAAATTTGGGGGGAAAACCCCTAAGTTGGTAACCCTGTTCTCATTGACAGTGTTACCAGAAGTTTTTTTCTCGAGTCGCATTGCCGGAGCGCGCGTGTAGCTGTACAGTGCGCCCAACTTATCTGTCAAATGGCGAAAATTGGAACTAATGCCGCCCCATTCATAAGTTCTTTGTGTTCATTCATTGACATTTACTACGACTCGAATTGCGTCCAGTGATTGGTCCAATGCGTTCGACAGCGCCCTCCCTCAGTTCACAGATAAGTTGGGCGCACTGTAGGACTGTAACCCTGAGATAGCCCCATCATGGCGCACAGGTAGTTAAGGCGGGAAAGTTGAAATAAATTCACGAAAACGTAAAAAAAAAACCTAAATAAAATTAATTAATATAAATTCCATGTTATAACATATACATAACTAACTATTGAAACTGATTGTTGCTGTAAAAGTTCTTTTTTTCTACATAAAAATGATTTGTTAATTAAATCTTTTTGAAAAAAAAATATAGACGAATCGGCTACCTGTAGTCAGCGGATAAAATATTATCGCCGTTCGATGAGGGAGATAGCCCCATCTGGTAACACTAGTCATTGAGTACAAAGTTGGTTTGCGACTGACGTTGACACTTTACACTTCACAATCATTCACAGAGTACATTTGTAACTAACAATAAGTATTGTGTTACATACTCTGTGCAGGTAAGGTCAAGACTCAGTAATGTGGAGTACCTACATGCTTCAAAGAGATACCCTGAAGACGGATCACGTGACATTCGTGAAGTTAAAATCAGGTGCTGATTGGTGATTTCGATTTGTTTCATTTAAATTTAGTTCATGGGACGTCCGGGCGGGATATTCAAAAAGGGCTGGAAGAAAATCAGGACACTGCGTCTGCAGTTCAACGCCGTCCCTGTAGCGGCCAGCGGCCCTTTATCAACATACTTCGCTTCATTTACTTCACTACTGTTGGCGCCTCTTACCACACTAATTAACTTCGCGTCAATTGATTAATAGATCTTTACTTAGATGTTAGGGATTTTTACGCTTCCCGCTCACGTCCGACTTTTTGTAGGACCGATAATCGGGCCGATTTTTCCTCCGATTCTTATGACCGATTTTGTGGCCGACTCGCTATTCGACCACCACCGATATCGGTGACCGATTTTTTTGTAGGAGAAATAGAGCGTACTGGTCACTTTGTCTGTGGCTATCGAGGGAGCACGTCATGGACAGAGATAATCTTATAAATATAACGAGGAAGGTGGAATTACAGAGGAAGGTTTGTTGTTAATGGCTTTTGAGGAACAGAAGAGAAAAAAGAAAGTTTTGGTTGATCCAATAATCTCTCAGAGATTATTATTATTTCATGTTCGTCATGCTGATCTGAGACTTCGACCAGACAAGTTTTTTAAATATTATAGAATGTCAGTTAATACATTTGATGAGCTGCTGGCATTAGTAGAACACGCTATTACCCATCAGGACACTATTATGTGGAAGTGCATTCATCCAGAAGAAAGGCTATCGCTAACATTAAGGTAAGCAATAAAAAAAATCAATCAAACGGATTTATTGAATTCTTATGACTAAAAATAACATCAGTCTTTTAAAACTAACCTTGTCAAGTATGTAATTATTTAAATAAACAAAATATTATTTACTTACTTGAATCACAGAATCTTTATACCTTTTTTTATTAATTATAATTATTTTTGTAAAAAAGAAAAAAGAAAGAAAAAAACCTAAATTTCATTTAAAATAAAATACGTAATCAGTCATTAAAATACTTCAAAACGTTATGTAGATTTTATGAAATCAGATGAATATTGTTATTTTTCTTGATAAAAAAGTTGATTACACGTTGGGATTTAAATTTTCGTCATTACCCTCCACACCGCGTCATTTACGTCAATGGGCTATATCATTTTCCTCTACACAACATCATTTACTTCAACAGGGCTTTTTCTTTTTTCTGGATTTTCTCGTGAATTTGCTGTTTAAATCATAGTTGAGCTTACTCTATAAAAAACTAATTTAATTCAGTTGTTATTCCTTAATTTCTTGGACAAAATAAAAAGTTACCAGAAAACTGTCATAAAAATGGCAGAAATGAAAATTCACACACCTTGCCTTGCAAGTGCACGCGGCCGACTGTCGGTGAGTCGGTGAGAACCGAACGTTCCATTTTTCACCGATATCGGTCGGAATGCACCGATTTTATTTCTGACCGACTTGTTGAAGGACGTGTGCGTTGCACTATTGCTATCAGTACGTTCTATTTTTCACCTACAAAAAAGCCTTACGCTTCCCGCCCACGTCCGATAATCGGTGACCACTTTTTTGTAGGAGAAAAATAAAACGTACTGATAGCAATAGTCGGTCAAAAAGTCGGTCAGAAATAATATGGAAGAAAAAATCGGCCCGATTATCGGTCCTACAAAAAGACTGACGTGGGCGGGAAGCGTTATGTGAAACATCTATAGGCGCGCCTTGGCAGTAGAACCAACTCGTATGTCGTGACGGTAAACGGCATGAACATGCCATGCCATGATGCCACCTCTACGCCAGCACCGCTTAAAGTATACTTGACACGTTTACCGCTTGCATACACGCTTTGTATTTTTTTTTATATTATTGTCCTTAATGGGGATTCTACGGTTCTTCCGGCGCCATGATTTAAAGGTGGATCCTTACCGCTCATTTACATGCGCGTCTCACGGATCGTTTCGTGGCGCGTCCGTAAGCCACGCCCCCTACGCGCGCATGTACACCGCGCGAGCCCCTTTGGCGCGCGCCTAAAAAACCGCTCCCGACGCGAGCCCTGCGAGCCACGAGACGCGCCGCGGTCTGGTCCGCGAGCGCCCTGTTCATACGCGCGCGCACGCGCGCGTCTCGCGGATCGTCTCGTGGCTCGCGCGCGCATGTAAATGGGGCATTATAAAACTCTACGAAATACGTCGAAAAATAAGAATAAAAAATTTCGATATTTCGCTTAGTTTTCGAAATATTGATACTCAAAAGTCGAAAAATGAAGATTTTTTGATTTTTTAGACGGAATTTAATTGATTTTTGGAAAATTATGCAACGAAACTACACTTCGACACACACACACTCACTACAAAAAAATTAAACGAACCCATTGAAGTATAATGTCATAGAACAGACATCTCGAACAAAATGTGTGTCCCGCCGGGAGGTTCTATTTTCAAAATTGAGCCCCCGTTCTCCTTTCAAAATCGAACGAATCCATTGAAAATTGCAGCCGGCCGGCGCCAATTCATTGGAACATAGTCGCTTCTATGCAATAATACTTCAATGAACGAACCTAAAGCTGCAAACATACTATAAGCCGCGGCTGATCGGACGCGGCTGATAGTGTGCACAGTCTTTGAGACGTGGCTTCCGGACGCGTTCCAACGCCTATTCCACAGAGTACTATCACGCCTATTCCACAAAGAACTGTAGACAAAGAAACATGTCGAGTAGTGAAAGTGAGGACGATTTTCTTGAATTAGCGGCGGCTGCTTTATGTTGTTCGCCCAAAAAGAAAATAAAAAGAAGCGTTTGGGTCCATGAGATAAATAAAGAAAGGACAGAGTCTCGTGAATTCCACACTTTGTATCCACATCTGTTAACAGATGAACGTCGGTATAAACTTTATTTAAGAATGAATGAGGACCGATTTAATTTTTTGCTAAGTTTAATCGAAAATGACATTGAAAAAGAATTAACACAGTTTAATTTAATTTTCATTCATAATTATATAGTAATTCCCTGTTGCGAACGCACTCAATAATTCGTTCGTCAATTTTTAATAGATACGTACCTACGTTCTTCCTTCTGACACAGAGTACTAATGCCTTCTGACGCATGGACGCGTCCCGCACCCCGTGCATACTATGAAATACCGTCCGCGGACGTTTTCGGCTGACAAAAACATCCAGCGCGCCAGATAGCTCTCGGACGTCCGAACGCCTCAAGGTGCCTCAAGGTCACGTCCGCGACTTACCTCCGATAGTTTGCACAGCTCAGTGTACATTCATTTTCTAGATACCTATTACGTCACATCCTTCAGCCGCGTCCGTCAGCCGCGTCCGACAGTTTGTTTTCAGCTTTACCCATTCCGTTTTGGATTCCTATAGGTTTTTTCATTGCGGGGGGGTGAGGGGGTGAATAATTAAAATCATTAGAACATAATGAAACTGTATTTTTTCCTTAATTTCACTTAATATTTCGTTACAGGTAGGTATTTAACGAAATATCAATTATAAACAATATTAATAGGTATAGATGTTTCTTCACATCTCCCGGGCGTCTCGCGACGGCCTACTTTTTATTTTTTTGTTTTGTCCAAATATCTTGGATTTTGAAAGTTTTTTATCCGGTGACGGCGATTTACGTCTTGGCTGGTGATGATAGATAGTAGATAGCTACTGCTGCCCGTCGACATCATTCTGACGAAAGACTTCACCAACGTGTTGCTAAGTTCCAATACTTCCAATCCACCTTTACCCTACATAAAAGGTCACACTGACATGAACCTAGCTGACCTGACTCATCTTACTATTATTGATAAGAATCCATCTTTTTACCTATCATCCAAATAATAGCCACCCTACGCCATGTCGAAGGTTTTATTTTGGCCTGCAGTCAGCAGCGTGGTGGCCTTTATCTATTATGAGAAGTTTAATAATAAGCAGCGGTTGCCTCTTTTAAAGGCTTATACCTAGTTGTATGAATTTTACTTTAAAACACGTAAACCAAATGTTGTGTAGATAGCTACATACATATTTCTCATACGAGTGTATTGAAATTAAAGCTTCACTCTGCACTTTTAAGACTTCACCGCTAGCCTATTATCTAATTAAGTTTACTTCCATACATTTCCATGTGTAGTCACCTGTCCACGAAATGTTTAATTTTGTGCCTTAAAATATTTTTAAAGGTTTTTGTTACAATGTATTATAGCTATTTATTTTTATTGGCTTGTGTGTCTCAGTTTGTATCATTTACCAGTGTAAGTAGTAACCAAGTTTCATTTATTAAATATTAGGTACTTATTTACTTATTTTTTGTGTTGTTGGTGTTATTTTTCTATTTACCTTTATAATTATAAGATTTATTGGTGACTCAGTATGTAATAAATTAAGTTTAAAGGACCTTTTTCAGTAGGTAGATACATAATTCTGAAGCTGTAGCCATAGACTAGATTTATCAACCTATTTGTAGGCACTAAGCAAGTAGATATAGAGGCACATAACGATGTATTAAGCAGCCTCCTGAATCTTGTAATGTTCGATTGCTGAGCAGTTTTATTCGGTGAAATTTTCAAATACTTAGGTACCCTAATTCAGATTTTTCTTAGAGAGCCAGCATACTGTTGTCTAATTTGAAAATCATCATTAGTCCTGTCTAATAGAAGTGGAGGAATGCTCGTATTCCGAAGATCAGCAAACGTATGTACTTCCTCGGAATATATAATTTTATGCTGTAAATAACACGCGAAAAATGTACCCTCATAGCCTGGGTTTCAACTAATAATAGCAATTACTTTTATAGGGCAATAACTGTTATATAATAAGTTAAATGTTAATGTTTAATAATGTTTTTATTATACATCCACAGGGACGACAGTTCAGGGTAACTGACCAAGTTTTTATGGATATTGAAAATGAAGAGAAACCTTTGGGAAGAGTAGTGATAGGGTTGTTCGGAGATCTGGCACCGAGAGCCGTGAAGAACTTTATAGTCCTCGCCACAAAAGGGGTCAATGGAAAATCTTACAAAGGAACTAGTTTTAATCGAATTATTAAAAGGTTCATGGTACAAGGTAAAACAAATCTGTTGTTAATAATTACGATAATAATTACGTGCACTTATCAGTAAAAGTTGAATGATACTTATTTCAATTCATAACATCTTAATAATCAATCTCAATATCTCAATAAAGTATTTTTTTTCACATTCCTATGTATAATAATTTCAGGAGGAGATGTAGTAAACGATAATGGTTCTGGTTCTATAAGTATTTATGGGGAGACTTTTGAAGACGAAAACTTGGACACGTATCACAATATGGCAGGATTTGTTTCGATGGCGAATAAAGGTAACTTCTGAGTCATTTACGAAGTGAAATGCTTAGATAGATTACTAATTATTTAAATTTATTAAATTGATTAACTTTCATTGTATAGCTGTGTATTATCATGACTGCCAATTTATGATTTGGGGGCTTTTTTGTCGAACGTGTTACAAAAAATGTTACTTAAAAATGTATTTCATTCAATTAAGTTTCATTAATATTTTTTACAGGCAAGGACACAAATGGCTGCCAGTTTCTTATCACACTGAAAGGAACTCCATGGTTGGATGGATTACATACAGTTATAGGAAAGGTTGGTACGGCGTTGTTGTTGTTGTTGTTGTTGTTGTTGTTGTTGTTGTTGTCATATTGCTCTATGGAGGCTCTATATTGAAGAGGCTATGGCGAACGGCATCTTTTCCTGTACCACCCAAACATAAGGAGCGCTCCACATACCAAATGTAGCACGATGCGGGGCTGTGATCGCGTCTTTCGCATTTCGTCTACAAGTCGGTATATGAGACGTGCGGTGTGATTGTTCTTGGTGTGTAGAGCTCCTAATTCAATTAACTTTCCCTACATTCCTCGTATTATTAACGCCATGCCGATCATGTTATCGATCCTAGTTTTATACCTGGTCTATACATGCTGGGGTTATCAGGTGGTGCAAGGACAGAATATAGTGCACTTGGTGGAGCACACGCCGATAGACGCGGAGGACCGGCCGACTCTGCGCGTGTTCATAGCGGACTGTGGCGTGCTGCCCACACCGGAGCCCTTTTACATCTCCGATGACCCCTACGAGTAAGATTGTTTTTTTTTAATTATAACAGCCGATAAACGAGCAGACGACCCATAGACATCAGAACCTATGTATGAGTTACACTAAATGCATCAATCAAGCGTTACCAGCCAAAAAGGATGCACACACAGTCACACACACACACACACCCATCTTTGTAGGTACTTATACCTACCCGTTAGTGTTTAAGTACCTACCCTGTGCTTATATTATACCTACATAATTATTTATTCTAAGCCTACATATATTTAATGGACCATTAATAATGGTTAACTCTGTTGTAAGAAAGGACATTCGATTAGTAAGTGTTGTTTTGTATGGCTGTTAACCTTTGTATTATTATTGTTTTTCAGCCTGTTCGCGTGGATCAGGGCATGCGGCATACCTCTCGGAATGTCGTTATGCATTTTGGGTTTTTTCCACTGGATGATAAAGAAAATGGAGATTTGAAGAGTTTATTCGCCTTAAATTATTCAACTTTATTGTTCACGAGATTAATTTTATTGAAATAAATTATATTAATAATAAGTATTTTCTTCCAACAATGTGAATACAGACCGAAGTATAAAGAAACGAATAAGCCGATGTATTAATTTATGCTAAAAGTTTAATACCGCGACTGAACTGAACTTTGTAACTTTTGCTCTCGAACCTAAGTTGATGCGTTTCTTTAAAAGGAGGGAGAGACCCCCCCTTGACCCATTTTCAGACTATCTGGCAAGGAGACCGACACGTAAAATAATATTTCAACGTGGATTTTAGAAAAAGAGTTTAGCTAGTGCTAAGGCTAAGTGGGTGAAAATATCAATCTATTAGATAACATACATCCCATTATTGAATAAGAAATAACACACAATTATATAATTAAGTTTTTAATGTTTAGTCTTATAATAATTAAATTAAATAGAATTTCTAATATTATTTACATTAAAATCTTATTTTATTCCACTAATCAAAAAGTTATGGATAAGTTTTGTATGTTGGATATTTTTTTAATTACATCGTTTTGTTAATCATTATTTCTGTTAAATCGTTCTGTTTTGTTAAATGTAAAATTTCAGTTAACTGTATTATTAATATTATTAAGGATAAAATGTAAATGTATAGTGCATCCTCCATAGGCAAATGTTAGGTAATCTCTGGATTCAAACAATATCTTTCAAAGGTCCAATAGGATATTAGAAAAGCTAAGCAGGAGACGGGCGTCAAGACACCGCGAGAAATATTGTTTTACATTCACAAAACTTTATAAGGGTTTGGAGACTAGTTCTTTAATATTTTAATGCCCGCAAACCTTGGGCACCAAAAGTCTTGTAATAATAGACTATGTACTTAATTCACACGTATAATACAATGTATCTAGGTCCATTATCTAAAGCTGGCATGTACAGCAATTCCACATAATGCAATGGTAAACTAGTCAAAGAGGTTGACGTCACACTGCAAAAGCATCATGAAAATCCGCACGCGTCCAAGCTTATGGACATGACATAGATAGTTTTATTGTTTTGTTCTGATCGGTAGACACTCTTGTTAACGATTTTTGGTTTAATTCCATGTCATCGGCGACAGTGTTCAATTAGAAAGGAGCAATTATCGTAGTAACAGTTGCGCGGTGTAGGCTGTGAGCGCGGCGAGCGCGGCGGCGGGCGCGAGCGTGGCGGCGGGGGCGGCGTCGGGCGCGGGCGGGGCGTCTCCGTTGGCCCTGGCCCCGGCGGCCCCGGCCCCGGCCCCGGCCCCGGCCCCGGCGGCCCGCTGCAGCGCCGCCGCGCCGCACGCGCGGTCGCACGACGGCCACGCGCGGCACACGTCGCACGCCGTGCTCGTCACCGGGTGGAAGAACACGCGCGCACGGTGACCTGGACATAACAACGATTATTTTCCTTTTTTTAAATTTGCAGATTGTTAAAATTACCTTTAGTCCGGTCTTCTTTCTTAAAATATTAATTCGGAGGCGTTAGTTAGGTATGCCTCCGAATTCATATTTTTTATGTTACCATAATGCAACTATTCACCCGACTTCTTACGTCTTTGGTTTCTTAAAGAATTTCATATTAGATAAGTTCAAGAAGAACTAACTTAACTTTTCTTGCTACAATACGCCATGCGCCCGTAAACGACAAACAAGTAAGCGGCTTAAATTCCATTACTTATGATCGTCAGCAATTGGCGATTGGTACATTGTTAGTGCTATACGATGGCCTATACTCACTGGAGTCATACAGGTCCCGGATGGTGGCCCAGCCGGCGCGCTGGCGGGCGGTGGGCAGCGCGCGCGGCGCGGCCAGCGTGGCGCACGCCTCCCCGCGCCGCGCCCGCAGCCACGCCGCCACGCGCGCGCCGCTGCGCTGCAGCCGCGCGCCCACCACGTGCTGCGCAGACTGCGAACATGACACGAAGCAATGTAAGGCCTGAGATACACATGCTTGAAACTAGCATGGTATTATGCATACCTGCATAGGTATTTAAAAATATACACAAGCATGGAAGCCTCCTTTTTTCTCAAGCGTCTCAGGGTGCGGGTTGATAATAATAATAAACCTAAATATAATAAATAATGTATCCAAGGCCGTACCTTGACAGGATATTTTTAGTTTGCATTTTATTAAGATAAATTTGTACTCAGGTTCTACAGTGAACAATAACATTATTATTTTTATTTAGTTCAATAAATATCACCATAGAACTTGGTCGTGTTTTTTAACAACTGACATACGATTCAATGTACGCCACATTGATGTTGGCCCTTCGAGCCGGATTCATTTACTTTGGTCCTTTCAGAAACATTCAAAGCAAATGATAAAAAATATTGATATACTCACCGTCAGTTCTGTAATTGTATTTATGTCGGCGATGTAGCCCGATGGTAGTTGTACAATAAGAAGGGCCAGGCCGCTCTCAGTTTCGTTCCCCTGTGCTACATACCTGAAAATATAAAAATATCTAGCTAAGTATAAACTGCCACTGTATACACTCAATATTAACCAGATCCTGTACTAACATGCCCATTGTGTAAAAAATACATTTCGTGAAGCCATAGAATAGAGAGACGTATCACTCCATATAAGCGTGCTCAACCAACAACCATAGACACCGTTCATGAACTCGAATGAAAGAAACATAGCGAATAAGGGGAGTGATCAGCCGACAAACGAGCAGAACAAAGGATGATAAGTGGTCATCGTCGCCCATAGACATCAGCAACACCTTATGCATCATAAAAGAGATAAAAATTAAATAAAAGAGAAGAATCCTCAAAAAAACTTCTTCTGTACCGTGGTGTGGTACGTACCCCACACACACGGACAGCTGCAGCCGGGAGGCGGTGGAGACGCGGTCGACGCGCGGGTCGAGCGTGTAGCGCGGCCAGGCCGCCGTCACGTTGGTGGAGCCGCGCGCCGCCAGCCCCACCGCGCACACGCCGCGCCCCGACGTCACCGCGCTCGCCTCCGCTACGCCACCCGCGCCGGTGCGGAGACGGATCTGGAACAACCAGTACTTTAGTGTTAAGTTTCTCCTCGCCATCGTGATTTGAGACTAATCTGAAAAAACAAGTGCTTTGGTCGTAGGTTTCCCCTGACCGGGATTGACTGTGACAAACCAAACAATCGGTGTCTTGATCTGACTGTTTGATATACAGGATGACGCTGGTAATACTGTTGGTGGCGTGCTACAGATACAAATTGTGTTTTCTTGGGTCGGGTTTATTGTTCAACAAATATCTCCGAATCGAATGTGCTGAACGTGTGTAGCACCCCTATCCATTTAAGTAATTACATGAAGGTGTACCATTCGTTCGTTCTCGTGGCTATTAATAAAAATTAAATGAAAGTTTCCCTCACCAATTGTGTCTGAATGATGAGTGCATTGTCATTATCAATATTAAACTGCCTCGGTTCTTCGAATCCGGTGACGTTCACGGTTACTCTGAGCTTAGTCGAGGACTTGATCAGCGCTGCATACGTAGCCAGAGAGTCCAGCTGTGAACACACAAGATATTTAAATAAACTGTTGTCTGCCCGTGAACTACTTAATTACATAATTATATACATGTGTGATGACAAGATGTGTTTGTCCTGTCGTCCAATGAAGAAGTGGCCATTGGGTGCGCGAAGTCATTTTACATGTTTTGGGTGGTGGTGGTTCTAGACTGCCACAAAATAGATATAACGGAAGTGTAACTCCAAACAGTAAGCAATGGGATCGAAGGATCAGTAGGTACTGAGCGGATCGCTCTTATTCATGTCCGTGAAAAGATACTATGAGTGTGTTGCTTGAGCGCGCGTGTACGGAGTTATCCTTCTGTGTTTTTAACCCTTGACGCTGCAAGAAGGGTGTTATATGAGTTTGACGTGTCTGTGTATCTGTGTGTCTATCTATGGCATCGTAGCTCCTAAAGTCTAAACGAATAGACCGATTATGATGCGATTTTTTTGTTTGAAAGCTGACGTGATCGAGATGGTTATCCTTCTTGAGTAGCTATGTTTAGTGTAAATGAAACTATCGGGGTTTTTTAACTTTTAAAATGTAGGTGTTATTGTGTGAAAGTGTTCATAGTGTCACATACCACGTCAGGATCCTGGTCCGCGGGCGGCAGCGCCTGCAGCAGGAAGCGCGCGACGGGCGCGGCGCGGTCCGGCAGCCGCGCGGCCAGCAGCGCCCGCAGCGCCCAGCCCGCCGCGCCCGCCGCCACGCTGTTGCCGCGCAGCCACGGGTTGCGCCACTCGCCGCCCGTAGTGCGCCGCGACCAGAATAGTGTTGACTCTGTTGACATAAGTACCGGAATAATGTTGACTCTGTAGACACACGTGTTGTTCAGCTCGGCCACGCAGCCGTAGCCCTTGATGACCTTGATCAGTCATTTCCTCGCACTAGAATTAACTTTTGTCAGTCAAATTTTTTAGGTGCGAAAACTAAAAAATGCTCTAAAGCTGACCAATGTCGACAGAAGAAGATGAAAAAGGAGTCTAAACACTGCCGCTGTTGGCACTTCTCTAGCTCTTGGCTTCAACCCATGAATGGCCCACTATTGAGCACGGGTCTCTTCTCTTGAGGAGGCCTAGAGTATACTCCACCACGCTGCTTTAGTGCGGACTGAAAGACCTAGACAACAGATGGCGGCAGTTGTAGGAGAGTAGTATAACACTCACCGATGACGGACGACACATGGCGCTATATGTAGGACCTAGGAGGCATCTCTCTAGCTCAGCTCAGCTTAGTTTTTCAGTAATTAAAGCAGGTTTTGACGAAGCACAATTTATGTGTTTTATATTTTCATCGGGACGCCATATACACAAGCCACTAACCAGTAGTGTTAGCGTACTGGTCCATCATGTCCAGCGTCTGCGCGGCCTGCGGGTGCTGCGCGGCCGCCAACGCCGCCGCCGCCACGGCCAGCGAGTACGCGTCGGCGGCGCTCGCCGTGCCGCGCGCGATGTAGTCCACCGCCTTGTTGATCGCGTTCTTGTGGAGGACGTCGCTGCCCTGGTGTGCGAGTAGAGACGATGATTTGTTGAAATACAGTTCCTCAGTTTGCTAATAGATATGTTGGCTTCAATTCTATTTTTTTAATTTACATTTTAATGTTTGTAAGAATCGACGAAAGGGCGAATTTTTCGCTCGTTTGCTCTTGTAAACTGTGCTGAGACATCAGATGACGACAATGGTTTACCAATAATTGAACCTTAGATAATGGAAATCAGAGGCAATCTCTGTGTGCGTTTATCTTAGTACGTAACTTTACTGTAGCAACTTTAGGGTACTTGACAATAAAATTCTGTAGCAGCCAAAAATGATCATTCAAATGTTTCACTATATTGTAATACATGTGTAGCTTAGGCCCCTAAGTATTAAAATAGGTAAATTAACTTATATAAAACTATCACTTCATACCGAGCTAATATATATTAGCGCTATACCTTAGTAGCGAGCAGAGCTAGTAGCGCGTATGCAGCGAGCGGCAGCGGGGACTGCGCGCGCGGGTCGTGGCGGACGCCGGGCGCGGGCGCGGGCCAGGCGCCCCCCGCCGCCTGCTGCGCCGCCAGCCAGCGCGCCCCCTGCGCCGCCGCCGCCGGGGACACCGCGAGGTAGCGCGCCGCGCGAGATGCCCAGCGCACTGCCATTGCTGTCATCCTGTAGAGGAAATTATTAGGTGGTTTGATATGTGGCTAGTGCTAGATGACTAAGATATTAGCACTTTTGGTCATTTTTTAAAAATATCATCTTGCAATCCAATAGTGACAGACGAACTGCAATGCAAATGTGTTGATATAACTGAGCTTTAATAAGTTAAGACAAAATTTTCTCGATTAAACATTAAAAGAATGTAACAATTACCAAACATCTCCCCTCGCGTTGTCACCAGTTTCTTGTGAAAAAGATCCATCAGGTTGACGGAAGGCCATCAGGCGCTGGTATCCAGTAGCGACCTGAGCGTGAGCTTCCTTTATTATGGCTACTTGGTCATCTTGATCAGTTACCTAAAGATAAAATTGTTCATTGGATTATAAGATTCTGACTAATCTGATTTTTGTAACAAATTAGGTCTACATTCATTATTATTATTATATTCTATGAATGCGTTTAACAAAAATAATTATTAAATTATCAAACGTTATTATGCCCATCTTTTAGCTCCGACACACAACAATCAACTCTAGAAAAACTTCACTCGATAAAAAAGAAACACCATTAACCTGCAAATAGTCAAGCAGCACGCACGCCCTAGCCAGCGGTCGTAACGCGTACACCGCATCCGCCGCGGGCGCAGGCGGCTGGGAGAGGGCGCGGGCGGCGCCCGCCAGGATGTCCCCACTGGCCTGCAGCGCCGCGCCCGCCAGCCGCGTGCCCGCCGCCGCCGCCAGCCGCACGCTCGCCCGCGCCGCCCCCTGCCGCGCGTCGAGCAGCGCCCAGGACCAAAGCTCTTCTTCGTACCCGTCCTACAAACATACGACTCTGAATTAGAAGTGGGTTGTTTAACGTCTCAACTCAGAGTCACTAATGGTTACTTAAATCGCTCCTTAGTACAGAATTTGTATGGTGATTCATTACTAAGGAGCGATTAAAGTAACCGTTAGTAACTCTGAGTTGGTGCGTTAGTTGTAAATATATTTTTTTTATCATTAGGTGACGATGAATTATTCTAAATAGTTGTTTCAATCGATTTTTTTGTAAATATTAGCTTTGTGTGTGGAGTAAATAACAATACAAAATAACAGAACTATAATTTACTTATACTGCTAATCCTTTTTCGATTGCATCATAGTAACTTAAGTGGATCATTCATAACTATGAGAAGGTAGAATAAAATTAGGCGAGGACCGCTTTGCTGCCGCGGCAATGCTTTCCTTTCTTAAAAAATGTTCGACATACACAGAGAGAGAGAGAGTTAAGTATAGCGTACTTTAACGTCAATGGTTCGGAAGAGCGAGGCGGAGACGCCGCTGCCGCTGGCCTCGACAATAATAGGTGCTTCGCCCACGCGCACCGCCGTCACCAGGAAGGCCGTGCTGGCCGCGCCGCGAGCGCCCACCGACACGCGCACGCGCTTAAATAGCTCGATCTCTGAAACATTACGTACATTATTATTATTATTATATTGGATTCCCTCTGATTTTAATAGCTACCGTGTAATGCTACACGCTGGCTAGCTATCATGAGTTGGGAACCAGTACTTTATTTCCTTCTTTCTTCTTTTATCCGGCCGGTGACGTTGCTCGATGCTGATGTCCATTGGCGACAAATATCTGCCATTAACAGCGGTCGCTTGTCTGCTCGATAGTATGTTATTTTAAAACCACGGAAATGGTCCAAAAATTGTATTGAAAAAATAGAAATAAATTATGAAAGCACTAACTTTTAGTAGAATCCACAGTATTTTCCAAAGGCTCAAATTCGTAATACTGGTCGGAGTTGTGGAAGGTGACTTCGACGGAGGTTTCCACTGGCAGGGTGCTCTTCAGCGTGACGACGACGGCGAGGGTCTCCCCGATCTGCAGGGTGTCGGGCAGCTCGGCGGTGATGGCCAGGGGCACGCTGGTGGTGAACTGCCGGGGGGCGGCCAGGCCCAGCCCCAACGTGGGATGGATAGCGAACGCGCCCACAGACCACTCGCCAGGCTTGATCGGCGACCAACGCTCTCGGGTGCCCTTTCCGTCGTTGCTGCAAAGATTTCGTTTTGATCATTAATATTTGTGAGTCGATATTTTTACTGTCTGTAAGTAAGTTGATTGTCTTGTAAGTTGATTGTCTTGTAAGTTGATCCGTAAGTACTAAAACTTTTACTTTATAAAACATTTTAATATCAACAGTGAATAAACTCTCAAGAACTGAATTTTGATTAGATAGTTAAATAAGAAAAGGGCATTCCGTCTGCGGTCTGCCGGATATGTCACATCCACATCCAGCTCACACCTAAAGTTTAGTTTGAAATTGTTCAAAATGCATCTTTTTAGATGGTAATGATCCTGTCCTGCGACTATAACGTGTATATGTAACCAACCTCCAAAATACCAAAAATAACATTAAGTAGGTAAAATGCGGCAACTAATTTTGCGGCAGCCATCATGTGTATCAATCTCATCTGTTGTATGGTCTATGAGAGAGGTTCATCATATGGTGCAATTTAGAGGGTTCCAAAAAGATTGGCGAGTGTAAAAGCGTACCCAAGCGTAAGGTTGGTGAACATCCAGGTGTCATGCGGCGCGAGCGTGAGGTAGAAGCGCGGCGAGGGCGGCGGCGGCAGGCGGCTGAAGGCGTACGGGCCCGCCTGCGGCGCGCGCGTGCCGGTCTCCGGACGACTCGTTGCTGACTCTGGACATAGAGAACACAAGAACATGACATACTTTCTAGGGGATATTAGCGGTCTGTTATATCCCTAGACTCTAGGAAGTTCTGCTGACCCGTGTGGTTGAGTCAGGGATCTGTTAGCAGTTTGCTTAGTCACAGTACCCACCTTAGTCCGTCTACTTCGGAACTCCATTGGAAACGGTTGTATTCAGATCCATCACGGATTTAATTAATTGTTTTTTTAAAGTCTAAGTTGAGACTCCTGGCATAGGGTGACAAGTGCCACTCATAATTCGTTGGTTCGTAGAATCCTTCGGCAGATTTTTTTAGCTACATGTATCCAGGGGCGTAGCTACCGCCATATCAGCCGTATCAATTATACGGGGCCCCGGGGTTGAGGGGGCCCCCAATGCGCCTTAGAAAAAATTCGTGAAATGATCCGGAAATTAATTATTATGATTCGAAAAATATTCCGAAAAGCATCGATACTTTATTGAAAAGTGAAATCAACAATAAAATTACTTTCTGGACCATCTTTCATCGTATTAATGCATTAATTACTTTAGCATCATGCAATTTATCTTTAAGAGGTCATGATTCTAAATCTGGAAACTCGACGAATTGAAGACAAACAGGCAGTACAGATAATAATAAGAAAAACTTCTAATCAGTTATTTAAATGCCCTGATCAAAATTTAAACAAAATATTTAATGTACAAAAAAATTACGTTCTACACGACTCATGATGCTCTCCGGAACTGAGTGCTGCGCGGACATGCCGGCGGCAACCCCATGACACAACGCTCCGGGAATACCTCAGGAGGGAGCTCATTCTACACGTAGCACAGCTCATTCTACAGTTAGCACGTGCGTGGTAAAAATGATCGGGAAAATCGGACCGTAGAAGTTCTCCACGAGTCTCATCGGTGTGGATAAAACTTCAATTCGGCCATGAGCTTTGTAAAGCATGAGCAGGTGCCTCGCTCGCAGTGAAGTACTCCTTAGTCCGGTTTAGATCATCAGCTTTTTGGAAGCCAACTTAGCCTTGGCTTCCAAATGACGCTGATACTACACATCACTCGAGATGTCAACTCCCAGAATCATACTCTTACAACACTTTTAGTGATGAGCGCGGTACCCTGGAATTGAGGCACTATGAAAAATGGGGTTTTCTTAGTGGTAAACGCGCTAACTTGTGTCTTCGTGGGGTTGAACTCGACTAAATTAGGTCAACCCTATTCCGAGACTTGCTCCAGAGAGTTCTCGACTTCAGACACAATTTTAAGCCTGCTACCCGCCACTTGCAAGTTTTGCAATTGAGAGGAATTAAGGGGGGCTGTGTAGTAGGCATCCCCTGTGCTGTCATCTGCATAGCAACAGTTGCCACAGTCACTCATGCCATGTCATTGATATGCAGAATGAACAGCGTAGGAGATACCACAGACCCTTGGGCAACACCAGCATTTTATAGGTTTCATATCTGAGCAACAACCATCTACTACATCCTTGATATATCGCTCAGATAGAAAGCTGACTACCTAACTGCATAACCTCTCACAGCGACCGTAAGATGTTAACTTCGTGAGACCCCCCTGTGCTAGTCCTGGTAACAGGCTTTAGCGAAATCTAGGCTGACTGCCAGTGCTTCCCCTTTGCGATCAATAACCTGACGATGCCTACAGGTGCGTAAGATAAATTTGATGATCACCAGCTGAACGACCGTCGCAAAAACCGTATTGTCGCTCACAGATCACCTGATGATCTTCCAGATATCCCAGGATCTGCATGTTAATCTCGAGCTCCATTACCGTTCCAAGCAGGGAGGCTATAGGCTTATCGCTATAGGCCTGTAGTTAGCCAGGTCACTGAGATCGCCCATTATGTGGATGGAATGAAAAAGGGTAACCTTCCACGGTCCACCCGAGGTATCATGTGGCATAAGATAGAATAAGAATATGCACGTTAAGACGGGTTATCAACCAGCCCCGGATCTACAAATTTTTCGAAACGGGGCAGAAACTTGATAGTGATAGAGATAAGATAAAAAAAAGTCACAAATAAATAATAGTTGGCATTTTTTGTGAATGGGACAATAAGAACTCTTTTTTAATAAATTTATTTATTCTTCCAACCAGGCGTATGCTAGGCGCTTTGTGCAGCAAGTTTTTTTATTTTTAATCATACTATATTATGATTTTTGCGCCCCCTGGCGAGTGCCCCGGTTTGCCCCCCCCCCCCCTTTAAATCCGGGGCTGGAATCAACTCGGGAGCACACATCTTTAACACCACTGCGTGAATACCGTCTGGTCCTCTCAACTTCTTGGTATCAAGCTTTCACAGGTTTTTAGGCGGTGGCGATCCCTCTATCATCAAGAGTTGAGTTGGCGGCAAAAAGGATGCCAAGAAGTTCGGCATTCCCCTTTGCCGTATGGACCACGGAGTCGTCCGATTTACGCAGTTGTGGAAGAGACGACTGACAGAAGTTACCCTCAGCAACTTGAGCTAGCGACCAGAATTCTCGACTACCAGAGGGGTAATCGTCCATTTGCTAGCCAGTTCTGCCGATGAACTTTAAATTGCCTTTCTTTTAGTCATTTGCTTCTTTGCTGACCAGGAGGAAGCGTTAAACTTTGTATTAAGCCCTGAGGTGGATAGATCTATAAGCGTGAACGCGGATGACCATATCGTTGACAATGACCATGATGCCCTGTCGTATCACATCGGCTATTGAGTCTGCGCGAAACAGAGCTGTCCCCAGATTAAAATTTTAAAGTATTGATTGTATGTGGTTTATTAATCGATGTTATAATTATTATATTTGTTTTAATTCACGCTAGCTTTTTTATTTCTTTTGAGAAAGATCTTTACCCTCGAGTCGAGAGGGGGCCCCCGGCAAAATTTTGATACGGGGCCCCGGAAGGGCTAGTTACGCCACTGCATGTATCATATACGTATAACCCATTATCAAATTAAGTATTATCATCATAGAAAGTACTTAAATGTTTTGCGTCACATTTAAGTTAAGAATCATTGCCAACTGGAGTAAAAATGGGTACAGAAAAATAAAAAGGCTTTGCTATTTGGATATTAAATACCTTGTTCTTGATTAGCGATCACCACGCCATCAGCCAGAATAACAACTCCAGCATTCTGAAAGAAAAATTGAGATGGTGCTAGTTATGAATTAAAATGAATAATAATAATTGCATGTCAATTTAAATGACGTTAGTAATAAGTGAAGTATTTGTGAAAACATAAATTAGAGAGGCTTTGCTAAGGAACTAAGTGTTACTGTATTAAATCACTGCAACCTGTCGTTGTCGTAAGTATCGAAACACACCTGAAATACATCTGTAGCCATCTTTCCTCCTAGATCCAAGCCCGAACTAGCTATAAGATCTTCGTTTTTGAATATAGAGTGACTCAAACCATTAAAGCTCTCTACTTCGCGTTCAATCTGAAATGTAACATAGATTTTAAAATAAATCTTAAATGGAAAACATACTGTATGTAAATATCAAGTAAATATTAAGGTCATCTCTTCCTCCTATAGTATGACCTACCTGTCTATACAGCTATGTTCTAGGGTTCTGACACTCGAGTTGGCGATCTCGTAAACTCGATTTACCCCTCGATCAATCCACACTGGAGCAGCGTGGTGAAGCATGCTCTTAAACTTTTCAGTGATAAGGAGAGACCCGTGCATCATAGTGGATCATTAATAGGTTGAAGCAAACTAGATAGGTACATCATTCTTTTTTATGGAAATAGTCGGCAAACGAGCTGACGATCCACCTGATGACAAGCGGCTATCGTCACCCATGGATATCAGTAACACCAAGAAAGAGAGAAGAAATAGAAAGAAAGAACCAGCCTAGTTAAGCAAAAACGCCTTACCACATGCGTGTTCAAGCCACTGCCGAGTCCCTCGTCACCGACCAGCCCGGTGGTGATGGCGGCGGAGTCAGTGCCCAGCAGCCCCGCGAAGGCCCCCGGCTCGCCCGACACGCGGAACTCCACCAGACCGTTGGGCCGGTACGACAGCGTCGGCGAAACTGGCTGCACTGAAACCTGGACAGAACAATCATCAAATTTGTGGACGTGTTACTGAAAAATGTATTGAGTAACTCTATTTTTCAACTTGTTTCCCAATTATGAAAAATGCGACATTTTCACCAAAGTACCAAACGAAAGTTGGCAGTGTTTTTTTAATGGAAATAGGTGGAAATCGAGCTGACGATCCACCGGATGGTGAGTGACTATGATCGCCCATGGACATGCAACAACAAAGGCATCACTGATGCGTTGCCGGCTAATAAATAGAGAAGAAAAAGAAAGAACTGGCTGTTGAGCCAAAAGAGCAAAAATAGGGAATATTAGGTATTATTTTTATAACGTCTTATCCAGAGAAACTTTCCGGGTTACCGACATATTTTTACAGCCAAACTACCTGACGGTAAGCCTCCAATGATTAACACATTTCAGACCAAAAACTAAGTGGTGATCTGACATCAGCACCCTGCACCTGATGACCATACCTGATGCTGCAGCAGGCGGGCGTGCGGCGCGTACACCGCGGCGGGCACGGGACGCGAGGCGGCGGACGGGCGCGGGTACCAGGCCAGCAGCACGCAGCCCGGCGCCATGCCCGCAGTCACCGCCACCTTCACGTCCACGCTGCGCCGCGCCGGACTCAGCTGGGGAACAAAAGCACGCTCTTAGTGAAATTTAAAGGTAGTCCTCAAGAAGAGTCATTTTGTATTGAAATGTAAGGCATAATTGAATTCCCATCGTATTGGTCATGTAAATGTCAACACAAAGTAGTCGGCAATGTCACCATGTCGTCCTGGTCAAATATGACTGTTTAGGGAAATCTCTCGTGTACTACATCCGTCACAGATTTTGATATTGTATACGGAGCTGAAAGCGAAGTGCTTACAGCCCAGTAGCTATTTCCAAAATTATCGTGCGCAGTCAATTGCTAGATGGGTGAATGCTAGTGGCAAATGTGGCAATACATATATCTTGAACTCTTTCGTGTTTGGAAGGCATTTGGAAGGGCACATAAAAACATCGATCTTGGTTGTTATAGTAAGATACCAATTTAGGATGGCATAAAACATTCGACATTTGGGTTTGCCACTAACGCATCCACCACCCCTCGCTGAAGCAGCGTTGTATGCTGTAGGTATGCCTTCATAATAACGAGGAGACACGTTCCCCGTATTGAGCCATTAATAGTTTGAAGGCATGAGTAGCTGAACTGAATAGCAGATCTATAGATCAATTCCAACAGCCCTCATACCTCGATAGTTTTGGCCTCCAAGATATCGCCGCGTCCGATGACAATGTAATGGAGCAGGTCCATGGGCTCGGTGGCGGTGATGCGCGCGCGCATCTCGTCGCCCACCGCCGTGTCGCGGGTCAGCAGCTCGATGCTCAGGAACTGCCCGTCCGAGGGTTCGGACTTCTGAATGTTCACCACCCGTTCGGTGACCTCCTTGTACTTTATCTGTTGGATAATCATCGCGAATAGTAAATTTAATAATAATATCAAACGACAGTTATCTTTCATAATGAGGGACATAAAATACACTGATAATTTATTTATGTCGATGGCCGCTGAACCAAAAAATAAACAATTATTATTGCCGTTTGCCCCACAAGACCCTTAACTTAGACTCAAGGATGAAAGGAACCCCTTGATACACCAAAAAATATTATTAAGTATCCTAATTTAGTGTATGTGTTCAAAAAGTAACGGGAATTTTTAAATTTTGCAGGTTTATTATTTTTGGCAGGTTATTTTTGGCCATCATACGGTTAGACAAGAGTGACTAGGCTCTAGAGTCCAAAGTCAGTTAACAAAGGCTCAGTTTGGATGTAGACTGATAGCAAAATTTTAATGACTTCTCAAATCTCAGTAATCGTCAACGAGAGAATGAGGAAGAATTAATTCTACGTTCTGCTAAACCTACATCTAACAACTATTTGTTTATCACCAGCATAAATAGAAAATAATTTTTAATTGTAAATATTTCGCCCAGCTTACCAATAAGTTAAGTATGGAGTTGGTGTGCGCTCTATCCGGCGTGAGGGTGTAGACAGCCAGGCCGTGCTTGAGGGCCAGCGCGGTGGTGTTGGCCGGCGCGCCGTCGTCCCACAGCCGCTCCACCGTCACCTCGCCGTCCGTGTGCAGCGCGTGCCCCGTGGAGTTCACCAGCTCGATCTAGAGGAGTAGTGAAATATATGTCGGGGAGCGACCTCTTTGGTTCTACAACGATCAGCCGATGCAGATGCTGTCATACAAGAAGTCATGAAGAAAAACTAAATATTTAAAATAAGGAATGTGTCAATATGTTGGGAACAATACGTGTGAGACATTCTATAGGATTCGAATAGTGATCACGGAGTAGTAAAGATTGCTATTGATGTGAACGTTAGGAAAACTGAAAATTTATCATGAAGCAAAGTAAAAGGAATTTTATTGAATAACCAATAGCATAGAACACCCCTTCTGCGTCATATACAATCGTATATTTTATCGATAACATATCACTGATGCCTGGACTCAGGTCTCTGCTTAGTGTGAGATGGAGAGTGGCAACGCCCAACGGTCTTATGGAGCATGAGATAACTTGTGGATTGGCTTCGTGATTTTGATTCGAAAATATTTATATTTTGCATATATTAAAAAAAAAAAAAATTGTTATCTTGCTCCCTTAATAAGACTAAAGGTACAAAACACTTTTTAGGAGAGCCAGTAAACAACAACAATAAAATAAAATAGGCTGTAATTTTGTTGTTTTAAGGAATGGGCGGGATATGAGAAAAAAAAAACGATAATCTCTATCATGCTTACCTGGACGTTGTACGGCAGTTCAGGTTTAAAATACCCAGGCGCGGTAACTTTCAACCGATATGGAGCGCGCAGAAGCAGTATCCTGGAGGAGACATTCTGTCGTATCAAGGTATCCATTTCCTCCAGGACCGCCTCGACGACGAGAGGCCTGGCGGCGTCCTCCGCCAGGTCGAGGTCGGTTTTGAGGTCGTACACGACGGTCGCGCTGCCATCGAAGGCCACCACCTTGCGGGCCGGGGTTGAGAACACGGGCTGGAGGACACCGGAGAAGAATACTGCGTAGGCCGAGATTGTCAACTCACCTTTCACTGGTAGGCCGTTGAAGTGGCTGTACAAGCACAAAATTTATTACAAAATATTGGTACATGCATCAACAATAACATTACAATTACAATCATAATTTTTTGGAGGTGAGGTGTGCCCCTATGGAATGGAACTTCTTGTTTTAGTTTTCATTACATTGTAGAAAGTTCTAATATAAATTTTAAGAAAAAATACATTTGTGTATAAAGGCGCGCACGTGTATTAAGTGTGACACACAGACGTACTCGTAGGACACAAAACTTGCAACACATGAAGGTATCGAACCTGGGATCTTCAAATTATTTAATAAACGTTTCGTATCCGTTTCTATGTTCGCAGCTACTAGGCAATCGCAACGTTTATTCAAAGATGAATAAATTAAGTTTATTTCATTACTCAGAATATATATAGATGTTCTTCTTACAATAACAAATTTAAGCTTCTTTACTACATTTTGTTTTCATCTCCAATATTTCAACGATCAAACCTTATTATTTATTCTTTTGTGATTACATTTGATAAGTTTATTAAATTCCAGAAATGAGTTTTTCTTCAATAGGATTATAAAAGCTAATTTTCTCTCTTTGAAACATAAATTGGTTTGCTCCTACGCATAATTTCTTTGTAGGAAAATACAAACATAACCTCACAAAAATAAAATGCTATAAAAACAATACTTATTACTGAACACCATTCTTTGGTTGCTTTTTATGCTGGTTATGGCGTGACTGTTGACTATATCAGTTCAGCTTAATAGTTACGAGGTGATGAAAGTTATTCTCATAACTTTCTCGAATACACCATTTTATTTTCAACCGTATCTAACAACTTGGTTCAATTGAAAATTAACATACATAATACATCAACCTTAATATAACCGACACTAGTAACAGCAAATAGTGTAGGATATTATAATTACCATCATATACACATTATGGATAGATCAAGCTTAAGTGGTAGACCCTGCTGAAAAGCTGACGAGGTTATGGTGACATGTCCCAGGTCCCTCCTGTTGGGGGTCGCAGTGATCTTTAATACTCCGTTTAATCCCGATGGTACTCATGCATGGACCAGGTACTCTCGTTCTAAAGTCTACCGTGATACGATACGAGTATGTTTCTTAGACTGTTGCCAACAAAGATATAGAAAAGTAAACGACTTACTTGGCAGTAACGTTAACGTTAAATCGGCCATCGGTGAAAAGAATCTCTTTTGGCATCTGGATATCCATGTTGAATTTGGGTAGTACATAATCGGCAACCAATATTTGTTTTGAGTACGTCTGACCTCGAATTTCTACCTGTTAGTGAAATAATATAATTATGAATCATATATATAGGTAAATTATGTACCGAGGAATATGATTTTAGCCCTTTACTAACGCAAACACTAAGCATTTTCACGATTTTTCTTAAATAAAGTCAAAGTAGCAGGAAGATTTAACAGCAAATCATTGAGTAGCCTTATTTTCTCTCAGTATCCGTACAAACACAGAGACTAACATGGATCATAGGTCAGTTACGATCAAGTCAACAGTTCTTACTTGTATGGTCCATTCTCCAAGCGCGGGTTCGTCCGCGAGTGTAATTTCCTCAGCGAACACTCCCCGGTCTAGCGCCACGCCGGCCCACTGGCGCACCGGCGAGCCACCAGTGTCCAGCACGCTCACATCCACGGTGCTCGTCACCGGCAACAGATACCTGCAGGGTTAACGACCGCGACGTAATCGTACGTAATCTTACGCGTGCGAACGCCGTACCAGCCGCGGTAACAAAATTGAAAGTGGCTTTACTGTTACGCTGCTTTCACAAGAAGCACAATGAAGTGCAATAACAAAGTTTTAAAATAGACGTGGCGAATGCACATAAACTTTATGGGTTTTAGACAGTTTAACTGTGGTGTTAATAGTCAAAAGTATTGTTGTATGACCCACTTAGACAAACGAATAAGTCGGCCATTCTTGAGGAGTAGGTACCTTACCGTTCGAGGTCAACGTAGCGTTGCACATCTGTCACACTTTTTCTTTGTTGAACATTTTTGTTTTTACTTTATGTTAAAACGTTTGTAACTAATCTAACTTAAATAAAATAAGTCCCATGAATTTAACTTCAAAACATTGTCGAATACTTTACTATACATTTAATGCTCACGTTATGTAGCGATATATTTAAACAGTTTCTGTTCATTGCTGTCTACATCCTTAGAACAGTTTCGAAGGAAATGTTGAAAATATTCGTATTACAATATAATTAGAATAAGTAACTACTTACTCAATATTATTTATTCACAAAATCTTACTTGTCTAAGGCGATAACCCTGAAGTTGATGGTGTCTCCTGGTTGGTAGACTCGTTTGTCCGTCTGTACAAATGTACAGAAGCTTCGTGGTTGGTAAACCAGGGGCGCGGACGATGAGAACTGCGGGCCCGACGTGGAGCGAGCCACCAGGGAATACTGCCCCGGCCCCGGATCACCTATCTAAACACATACAATTAATACACATTTTGAAGAGAAATTTCCATATCGATGTAACAATAATGCAACGTTTTCTTGTAACATTTTACCTTGACGGTTGTCTGATATCACAGCAACAACAAAATAAAGTAGAGTAGAGTAAAATTCGAAGTCGAATTCAGAGGATTTAAAGTCAGTTAAAAATAAAATAAAAGAGCTTAAGCTTAATAAAAAAATTCCGTCGTCGTAAAGAAGTTTATGTGTGTAAACTAATATGCTCATTGGTAGGCAATTATTTTTTTATTTATTTCATGCAAGAAGCAACCAATAAACAAATCTTAATTTACGAAAACTACAACTAGATCTGTCTCATTTAGACTCACGAATGTATTGTTTTGTGAGTGATATTTACTTAAGTTGAATGTGTCCGATGAAAATATGAACTATCATAGATACTTACTCACTAGGTACTCACTAGAGTACCTATAATTTTCTATATCAGTGCTTATTCTTGCCCAGTGAAGACAATACAAATTACAATGCAAAAACTTGTAACTCTTAAATACACATGAATAACATCAATCGGTTAATCATTAACTTTGTCATCTTTGAGACCAAGGTATCCTTACTTATGTGGGGAAAAAATTGGATTTAGGTTTTGCGTAAAAAGCTTCGTCTCCGGAGGTTATTTGACAAAAATAATGTATCAAAACTATCAAAGCTACACCTTAAAGCAGCTTTGTGGGAGCGGTAGAAGGAGAAATTATATAATCCTTGAAAACGTGGTAAAATACAAATCAATCAATTCAATCGAATAAATATATTTAAAAAGGTATTTGATGTATCCGATCCGATACCAATTATATAACGAACTTGTCACATGGAATAGGATGATCTAAGCCCATGACTCATATAATATCTATTTGTTCGCACTACATACATACATACATATCTGTGAAACGGCCATTGTTTACGTGTAGACCGATATCACCTTGTTTTCTTGGTGTCATTTGTATTACATTATTTATTGTAGGTAGAGTAGTTATGTTTAGTGTATTTACTTCAAAGAATACATAGTTACTCCAACAAAATGATGACACATAAGTAGTGAGACTTTACTACCACCAAAACTATTTTTTATCTATACTAATATAAAGAGGAAAGATTTGATTTTTTGTTTGCATTGAATAGGCTCCGAAACTACTGAACTGATCCTTAATAAAACTCCAATAATGTAACTCAAGGTGTATAAAATAAGAAAACCGAAGCAAAGCGAGGGCGGTTACTCGTGTTTCATAAATGAAGTACAAAACACAAACCAATTAGGTACATTAGTCACAGTGTCTGTCTCGGAAATATTGTACGAAAATCCTAAGACTTTTCTCAGGAAAGGGTGAAATATCCGTAGAGACATTTCGAGCATGTTTAATGTGGTAAGTGGTCAAACATTGCCCATATATCTGTACTAGTCATCAGTAGCTACCATTAAAGGCTATACAGATGCATTATCAGCCAAAAGGAAGCGGAGGATCCGCATTATTTCGGGCTCTCTAACAATGCGACCAAAACATGTAAAATACGAGTCCAAGTTGAATTTCCTCCTAGATTGGCCAATGTTACCATTAAGGGGCTATATCCATAAATTACGTCACACGTTTAGAGGGGGGGTCGATGACTACATCGAGGGGAGGGAGGGGAGGGATGAATTTTGTGACGTCACATTTCAAAATCGAATAATTTTTATGTATAAGTAAATATTAAAAAAACAATGGAAATAAAACTAATTTCGGAACTGCTGTTTTAATTTAATAATTTCTAATTAAAAATTTTCATAATATTATGTGACGTCACACTGGGGGGGAGGTCTCACAAATGTGACCAGCTGTGACAAGGAGGGAGAAGGGCCAAAAAGTCATGAATAAGTGTGTGGCACAGAAAATATAGTTCAAAAATTAGCTCTACATACATTGTAGAGACACATTCTTATAATTTCAATGAAGAACCGCTTTGACCTGGATTTGATAATGCAACAACGTTAGCGGTTACTCTATACTGTAAAAAGACATTGAGTGAGTACTAAGAATAGTACCATACAATTTTTTTTGAATAACCGGTAACTCGAACTCGTTTTATTTCGGGAACATTTTTTCATTATCAGAAGTCTCCCGTTAGTGACACTATCCCAACAAATTTGAACCCCTTTGTACCCAGTAATTGTTTTCTTTTTATTTTAGCACTCAAACACAAACCTAGTCAAGTCTAATCTTACTAATGGACGCAAGGATGGTATTTAAAGATTTGCGTTTCCTATTATTTATCAGTTATTTGTCTTCTATGTTTACGCGGTGGAGTAGGATATTGTAGAGATGTAAATAGTTTCATAACTTCATAATTTATAAATAATTTTGAAGCATTTTTGTTTATTATAATGATTAGTATGAGTAATACCTAAATACCAAGAAGAACTCATCTTTTATACATGTATACGTATATATGTATATCACACAAGTAACCGCCCTCGCTTTGCTTCGGTTTTCTTATTTTTTTACATCTTGGGTTACATTATTGGAGTTTTATTAAGGATCCCTAATTTCTTGAAAATATAATATAGCCTATGGCACCCTGGGATAGTGTAGCTTCACAACAGTGAAAGAATTCCTCAAATCGGTTCAATAGTTTCGGAGCCTATTATTGAATCTTTCCTCTTTATAATATTAGTATAGATAAGCATGCTACAAAATAATCTGTAATCGAATTCGTTTACGTCCTTCGAGATATTTTGGTATTTTTGCACTGAGGCACTTACTTCAAGTCCTATTAGCGATGATGTTCCAGCCTGGACCTGCACTTCTCGGCCCTGAGTGAATTGCTCTCCATTTGACTTCTTCCCCTCGACAGCTACATACAAGTTATGGGCTCTCGACCCTCCCGCTATGGAGACGCGGTAAGACCCGAAAGGCCGTAATATTCGAGGGCCAACTACTGATATGCTGAAAGAAAGTTTGTAACTAGTATAAATTTAAAATAAATAAAAAACCGCCTGCTATCGAAAAAGTTATCATAATATATCTTTTTGAAATCCTTATGGTAAGATCTTTAAATTGATACCCATATTGAGTTATTCGATTTATTTACAAAGGAGTAGATGATGGTAAGCAGACACCCGCGTCGCCCATCAACACCAGCAACACTAAAGGAATACTATGCGTTACCAACACCTTGGTTTGCCAGTTGGAATTGGGGTCATTATTCTAGGTCGCCCCAATACCTACTGCCACTTGCTTTGAAATCCTGCGAATTTGTAATGCCATATTCATGTTCCCTATCACCCGCAACAAACGAAATTTGAATTCTATTCCGTTCCAAATTATAGGTATGCGGGACTATGTTTACAATTTTATTATGTTTACAATTACATCTGCACTTTTTCGCTTTAACACGTTCGGTGCGGTAGCGGGTTGATTATATCCGATGCTCAACTTTCCTCCGGTGCGGGGTAAAAAATACTGTGCCAACCGCTGGTGCGGGACAGATATATTTGGTCTCCCTGTGGTTATGAATGAGATGGTTAGTGTTTTGGAATTGCCTTGTTAAATAGATAATGTAAATACAAAAAAAATGCATCGGGTTCTTACGACCCGATGCCGACTGAACGTAAAAAATTTACATCTAGTGCGTTTATCGGTTCTTAACGACCCGATGCCCGATGACCCTATAGCCGCACTAGATTACATACTAGTTGAGCTAGTGAGGTCTGTATGGTTAGATGAGTTTTTATGCAAATAAGAAGAATATTGTACAGTTATATTATACAGTTGTATTGTACAGTGTATGTAACACTGTCTGTGTATGTAACATGAAGCTATCCAGAAAAATGTTGTTTAAGTCATGTAACGGTGAAAAACCTAAGAAAAATTAAGTAAGCGAAGGTTCCCCAAAACAAATAATAATCGGTAAGTGGAATATATTAATGTATATACTAGCCCGTCAACTGGTCACACATTACAAATCCTACAAACTGCATTATTTTATCGCTATCGATGTCTCTTTATCATGCTCAACACTAAAAATGTATCGACAATTTTACTAACCAGTGCGGAGAACGGGTCGTAAAGATCCGCCAGACAATCCCTTTATTTACAAAGAAACCATTCAGTGCATCTACCTACGATTTCAGCCTTTTATTGAGTGTTTATTGGTCAATATATTGCTACAAAAAAATACACTATAATCATTATACCTATAAAGATAAATCCTCTTAAACAGATGGAAGTCAAACGGATCTTTTCGACCCAGCAACGCACCAGGAACAATTCGTGCTTCGGATATAATAGACCCCATACCGCACCAACTGAAAGTCATCAAATATGTCTAACGCAGTGAACGTGTTAAGTCGTAGTTGTTAAACAATAGCACATAACGGCAATATTAATTAATTCCATACATGAAGCCATTATGTTTCTGAGTTGTGAACATCTTTGTAAATATCACTAATTCCTAATTTTATTCGCGTTAAGACGTTTAAATGAATGGGTCGTTAATATACTTCAATAGGCAATACTAGTCGTGAGAAACACCGACTTTCAGTCACGACAAGAACCGCTTGAAGCAAAGCGTGCACCAAATGGTAATATGATAGGAGTCTAGCACATGCATTGCTTGGAGGCTAATATGGTCTCTTGTAAGGAGAAAATTGACATTAGGCGTATATCAGATTTATTGACTACATTTGAGCAGATGAACCATGTATGAATTGTGGTCACTTGTTAAATATTTCGCACGCAGATGAGCCTCATGTTTCATAAAATTTCTATTCTAATTTTTTAATTTCGATGATCTGCCATTAAAATAATAATACATAAAATTATGAACTACAAAAATGCTGATATTTTTGTGTAAGCAAATAAACGATTCCGTGACAACAAGGCATTTAACAAGTTACTGATCAAGAAAAAACAAGGAATCCGCTTTTTAAGTGATTCGCAGATACGTACAATCGAATCGCGTTAAGGCCAGATCCTGACTATAATGCCGCTCACAGTCCGTTCTCGATTCGATCTCGGTCTGGTAAAGTCGTATCACGTACAAATTATACAATTGGAGCGAAACTGGACTATCACGGATAGTATGAATGCACACATATATTTTATACTTTATAATATTTTATCAAACCGAGAACGAACTGTGAACGGCATTATAGTGAGGATCTGGCCTAAAACTACTCATTCAGATTGATAACAACACAATTTATTGCTCTCAAACACAGATTCTGTCAAATTATGATGGGTGGTTACATAGTAGATCAACGACCAAGAACAAGTATCGCCTGGTGCCTTAATCTCGTGTGGTACTGTGGGTAGACTCCCTAAAGTAGCGGTGGTTTAGCGCGGATTCCGGATGGATAGAGTTCGTAACTTATCTAAGCTTTGTACAATCATTATACAAGAACATTCGGACTCACCCGTCATAATTCACTGCATCAGGGACATTCAGTTACGATAGTAAACGTTTAGTGAAATGTCATGATAGCTATAAATGATAGCAGAAAGAGATGAGTTTACTAACATGCTGCGTTGTGGCGTCGTGTCGCGTCGTAATGATTTGCATGAGTATCTTCATGAATAAAAGTTCAGAACTCACCATTGTATTACACCAGACGCTGCCAGTATCGCAAGAACATATAGTGATACTTTCCCCATTATAGAACTGCAAAAAATAGACAAGAATTAATTAAATAATCATATCAACATAATTTATATTATATTGATAATTAACTCGATACAGGAGCTCTACAACACTCTTAGCTAGAAATATTCGTACATCGACGCCTGACACTTAAGAATTTTCAACTATTTTGTCTTTCACAGTTGTCGCAAAATGATCAGGCATTGTAAAAACATGACCACCTTATGACTCAAGGCAGACATCGAATTTATGAGAGCCCAACTTTGCAAAAGGAAGTTAAGGATGATTCACTTGAACTACGAGATTATCTTGTAACTATGGTAGGTAGAGTCGTACAGTAGAGATGGACTCACTAAGGATTCTAATTATAAAGTTACGGGTCTCTAAAATTTACTTTGGTGTTAATTACAATTTCAAAACGATTTATTTAATGTGAAGTGTCGGTGTGGTATCCGCACAGGCAATTGCTACAACCTTCTTATCCGTCACGGTTTTGCGCTTAACGTTAATGAGAATAAAAACACGCTCAAACAAAATCAAATTTACAGGTAAATTTATTTATCATACAAACTGTTAGTAGTCATCGCTGAGGATGACTGTATTTATTAGTTGTAAGTAGTTAATTATATTCAGCGGTCTCTCTCATATTTCGCATAAGTATATTTCATGTACTCATGATGGAAATACGTGCAATTACAAAAATGTAATACTAAAATATAATTTGCAAAGGGCAGCTTATATTTTAAGAACTACCTTAAAACAAAAAAAATAATAAGACTCAGAAGTAACACAGTAAAAAGATGGCGCTAAGATTTAGGAGTAGTTCCTACCCACTTACCTACCACCAGTTCCTCATTGTCTTTTAAACAAACGTAAACTTTATTTTCACAGTTTGATGCATGATGCAGTACCAACTAGCGTGATACCCAAGTAGAAAATGGTGAAGGGATGAGAAAGGAAAGCAATTTTCTGAATAAGAAAGGCACGAAGATCAGTACCTTAAATTACAGAAGAAAATAAGCGAAATTCCGAGGAATCCAATTACTTACAAAGGTTTTCATACAGTCAAAGAAGACAGAGAAATTGAAATCTATCTGGAAAATAATAATTTGGCGTGGATCGCTCAATTATTAGAGAGTTTACATAATAATAAGTACTATTATTTCTTCTGTGATAATAACAAAGTTATCATTGCAAAAAATATTTTTAATTGTATAGAGGCATAATAACAATTTCATAATAACAGCCTAATTAAGAAATTATTCATCTGGCAGGTATACATACAATCATTAGTATTCAATTCATAGCGTTATTGTAAGGATCATTATTGTCCTGTGTATTGAATACTATGTATAATTTTTTCTTGTTTACTCGTTAGCTCACCGTCCTTGTGTCACAGCCCAGCTTCTCTGACTCACTATATAAATATTATACACATACGTATTTGCGTTGGCGGAACAGCCTTTTCGCCCTATTTGGTAGAGCTAACTTATGTAAGCCTTGGCATACAGTATACATTATCGTGTATTTAAATTTCTAGACTAATTTTGTATTGGGTAATATTTTATCAGAATCTCGCTTGATCATAGTGGTTCAGTTACAATATAAATGGGATTTCTTTTAGTATTGTATTAGTAGTTTGAATTGTATGATTAGTTCGTTAACATTTCATAAGTGTAGTTCAAATTGAGAGCTAAGCACAAAAGCTGTACTTCTGTGAACTTTCTCCGTGTGAAATATTTACAAATGACTACAATGTTAACAAGAGCAGATTTGTTAATAGGTAAGTACTACTCTATCGAAACAAAAACAGTCCTTGTATATTTTAGCTACTAAATACTACTACTATGGTAATGAACTATATACAAATCACTTCTTAAAGGTAGACATTGTTTCACTATATCTTCGATATTATGGAGGTCTGAGAAATCCAAAACAAAAATACTTACAAATAGCGTTTGGTGTTCAGAGATACGAACAGTATTCGTACCCCTCGTTGGATTTAAAAATTAAAATAACTAGTAATATGTTGCTTAACACTATATCACAGATCGTTTTTGTCGAATGCACATAGTTTGTGCAAGAGTATAGACACGCGGGGCAACTGCGAGGTGCAGTGTCACTGGCGCGGCGGCGTCGGCACTGGCTGCGTGTGCGGCTCGGAGGCTCTACGCCACCGGTGGGGCGCCCGGGCGCCGCGAAGCCTTGCGAAAACCCACCGTGGCTAATGGTGACGTTACGCGCTTGTGAAAATAATATAAATTACTCTTACATCATCGTTTTTAATAATTAACCTGTCTCGCTCCTTTCAAACTCTCCACATCATTAACATCGGGCTAGTTGAATGTAATACAACGATTTTCGGGACTCTGTTCTCTATTCTATATTAATTAAAGTTCTATTCATGATTTTTACTATGAATGAAGGGCGTAAAAACTTGTTTACGTTAAGCCTACGACGTAATGTGAGTAGGTAAAGCACATGCGTAGTATAATTATGCACAAAGTTCCTTTTAAATTGTTCAATATAGTGATCAAAAGCTGGATTATAAGTGACGGAATTACCTGTGTTTATTACTCCGCATATAAATTGTATGTACCTACCTACTATTTAAATAGTCGTTGGAACGTTTACAATTAACTTCATCAGTTTTTAATTAAATTTCGTTTTTTGAAATCTATGAAATTATTATATTTGGGCATCCTGAATATGAAAACGATATCCCTATAATTTGGACACAATAGCGATAAAATGCTTCCAGAGCTTATTTTAATAATTAAGATATTTATATTTTGCTGTAGATATTATAAAAATCAAAAAGTCTGATATAAATTATCATCATCATCTTTTTTTTTTTTAAACGCTTACACACTCATACCCCCGCAGTAGGTTATTTACCTGTGTCGCGGGTGGCATGGACTACACATATAACACACATATACACAAATATTTATCTGTCACATAAATATCTGCCCCGGCCGGGAATCGAACCCGGGACCCCTCGCTTCGCAGGCAGGGTCGCTACCAACTAGGCTACAGGGTCGTCATTACAAGTTACAACCCATAACGGTCACCTAGATGGGCTCGGGTCTCCGGTCTCAACCGGTAACAATCTGTAGTCAATTTTCATTTATAGTTTGGAATAATATTGTTATGTTTGATTTTAATTCAATTAACAAAATTTACAGTTTTAAAATAAAAATCCGACTGACCTTTACAAGGTGTGAGGCAAAACATGCAAGTCGCGATTTGGAAAACCTGTTCCGAATATAAAGCTACGACAGGTTCTCCCACATAACGTATTCTATAATTCTATAGTTGGTTTGTGTTCACTACGTTGACGAAATATCTCAAATAGTTCAACAAAATGCTCCGATCATCGCACTCGTGCCTAATAGTTTTGTATTAAAATCTGTAGTTTTAAATTGTTCTTTTAACAAAATTTGCTTTAGTGCACAAGGGTAAAATACCCCTGAAAGTAAGTATAATTATGTCCTATGTAATACATATAATATGTAAATTGGATAATTTGGATATAATTTGAGGATCTAGGCCACCACCGGTTGATCTCTAACCGCTCATTTACACGCGCGTGTCGCGGACCGTCTCGTGGCGCGTCCGTAAGCCACGCCCCCTACGCGCGTGTGAACACCGCGCGAGCGCTCGCGCGAGCCCCTTTGGCGCGCGCCTACAAAACCGCTCCCGACGCGAGCCCGCGAGCCACGAGACTTGCCGCGGTCTGGTCCGCGAGCGCCCTGTTCACACGCGCGCGTATGCGCGCGTCTCGCGGATTGTCTCATGGCTCGCGCGCGCGTGTAAATGGGGTATAAGGGAATTCCCGTGAACTTGTAGTAGATAAGGTGGATTTCAAATTTAATTGAAGGGGTAGAAATAAATTAAGTGTCTAAAGATACAATCAGACTGTGTCCGATTTATATTAATAGGGGTTCCAGGTTTAGTTCCTAACTAAGGCAGACAAGGCGAATACGCTAAAAGTACACTTAAGACACCCCTGGGTGAATTAACTCAGGTGAATAAAGTCGACGGCTCCTTTATTAAGCATATTTGGCAGATAAGTGCTTATTCTCGGGTCGTGGGCACTCGCACTTATCTACTCAGATATTTGTGATGTCTCTGTTAAAACGTCCATGCTACATTACAGATACACAGGCAATTATTATGGTGGGAAAGTGTGGGTGTATGAGGTTGTGAACGTTAAAAAATTATAGAATGATGATCCAAAGAAAGTTTCCGATTAGAGACGATAATTTCAAGTGTTCCGGTGTGGCTGGCATAACATAGGTCAGTATAATATATCCAACCACTGATATCAAAGAATTCAGCTAACAGTGATTCTTCAAAAGAAATAAATAATATGGATAAATGGATAGGTACATTTTTGTTTTCACACCACACGTCACACAACGTTCATGAGCCATCTAAAGAAAACACAGAATATACCTCAGTAATAAGCACACAAGAAATCGCAAATAAGCTCTTCCTGCTACTTACAATTAGTTGTTCTTCCAGACAATCTACAGAAGAATGAAATGTAAACAGTGTTGGAGACGTAAAAAATTTACAACAAATTAAGACAAACATATTTGTTTATTTACTTCCATAATATGACAAGATATTTGACCATCAAGATAGCACATTAAAAATTCAAATAAAATTAATCTTCAAGGAAAGAATCAATAGGGCAGACGTTGGTAGAGCGGCATGAGTCAGGTAGTGGGGTAGTAGGTAATTCTGAGGAAGGGTTATCCATGCAATGTAGTTTGGAAGCTAGGGCTGCGTTGTCCGTTAAGGCAGTCGCCAGGGAGCGCTCCAGCCTAGCCGTGCCAGCTCGTTCGGCCTCGAGGGCAGCACGAACTTCTACCAACAATTCCTTATCTAGATCCTTATCGCTATTTGCTCTTAATTTCCCATCGCTCAGCTCTGCTATGCGATATTGCAACTCCGATACTAGAGAAAGAAGACGTGATATTTCCGCTGAAATTTAAAATGGCTTATTAAACATTTGATTTGTGTTTCCAGACGAAAAAAGTAGAAAAATATTAAAATAAAAAACGGTAAGATTTTCTTTACCATTAGCAGCATGTAATTCTTTGGAAGTATGCTGTAGTTCTGCAGCCGCAAGGCGGCGCTCGCGGACATGCGCCGCTGCGGCCAGTCGAGCACGCTCGCGTAGCTCTGTACCTGCGCTTGCGCATTTCTCAACTCGTCTCAGCTCATTGCCAAGGCGGGTAGATTCACTATAGATAATATTGGTAAATTACTGCGCTTTAATTATTGGCGACAAAATAAAAAGCTTATAAAAAATTGTGTATTCCTTCCTACTGTAATGAATTTATTTTTCCTACTTATTATAATGTTCGCTTACTTTGTTTAATTTAATTAACTGGTGTATAGTGGTCATAGTGGTACAGGCACATACTTACTATACATTTTATTTTATTAGATAGTGCAAGGTACTTGTAAGGGTCGCTTTTGCGGTAAAATACTTCTTTGGCTTACTTAAACGCCAATGGTATCACTTTATCTCTTCAATTTGGCTTATAATTTTTATTTACTCTTGACATAACATTTAATATATGTGCCTCAGAACTTTTCTGAATCTAACTTCTTTTTGAGTAAATAAATAGAATTTCTTTATAAAATACGTACCTACGTGCGTCTTCAGTAGCAGAATTTATTCGATCTAACAATTCAATATATTGACTCTTCAGAGAGCAGTGCGCTGACTGCATCGGCCGCAACTGTTCTAGTTCTTTGTCTAGTTCGGCTATTCGGGTTACTAATTCGGCATTTTTTTCTTCGAGGAGACCATGTTGACTCTCCTAAAAACAAATATTATAGATATTTTTCTTAAATCATCTCGCAGGGTAGAATTCGATGGAATACCACGAACCAAGTAAACAATAAGAAGATATGTTACAAATCCAGTCTAGCTACCGTTAACTCCAGCTTCATCTTAAGCGTAACGTTCTCATCTTGCACTTGTGCCAGCGCCTGCGCAGCGTGCGTTGCGGCCGCGGTGGCAGCCGTCGCGCCGGCGCGCGCGTCCGCCGCCGTGCGCTCCGCCGCCGCCCGCGCTGCCTCGCTCGCGTTCGCGCGGCCTGACTCCGTACGTAGCAGGTCGCGCAAACGACACTCAGAACTCTTTAACCGTTAATTATTGAAACTATTAAAAGGCAATTTTAGATGAATTGGATTCGACCTTCCAGCTGTCTATCATGGGGGGGCCTTTGCGCAAATACTAAACTAGGTAGGTACTACATTACTCAACAACAGTCCGCTACCAACCTTGATACCTAGATATACGTCTATCAGTGGGGATATATAATTAACAACAAATAACACTTGTAGGTACTGTATCTACTGGAAGTGGACACAGCTTCTACGTGGAAATAAAAAAAAATCATAGTTATGTTTGACCAATTTCCTAAATATCGAACGTTGTACTCGTATAATTAGCTAACGCTAGGCTATTATTTGGATTATCGTATTGTTAACAATCATACGAGGTATAGGTATCTAGTGCTTAATAACCGCTTAATATCAGAAAGTACCTTAAATAATATTATTTTATAAATATGGACTTACGCTAAGTGATTGAAATTCACTTAAAAGTTTAATAAATTCTTTCTCAAATGTTTCAAAATCTGAAATCGTTCCCATTTTCTACAATTTACCTACAGTTACGGTTTAATTTAAAATAGGTACCTACATTAAATTAAAAATTAAATGAACGAGTTTTTCACATAATACTCGAAGTACTATTACTACTAGTAAGTTTAAAACACGAATACACGGGAACGAGAAATGGGAATCCAAAAATCCGAAACGAGAAAATGGCGGCAAAAATTTATGAAGTAGTACACAGATAATAAGTATACATAGACGTGTATAGATGATATAATTCTGACAAAAATAACTTGGAAAATTGCTATTGGCATTTTGCAATATTTTCAAAGAAAATGTGGCATTACGGATCTCGGGGTAAATTATTTGAAGCCGCTAACAAGATCAATTTATTCTACTTAAAATAATTGAAATATGTCAATTTTCATAGTGCCTGTGGGAAGAAAGATGCTACGAGGGGAATATTAAAGCAGGGGGAGTGTTGTTTGCGATAGGGCGAATTCCTCTGTATATAAATGGCGGTTATCAGTTTTCCAAAGCCATTTCTCGACGTTCCTTGGTGAGTAGCACTTTTGCAACTTTTACTTAGCTTACCCTCAGACCATACTATAATTTTATTGTATCTGAAAACAGTGTCTTTGATTTAATTTATGAAATTATTTAGATTTAGATTTTTCATGTCTTTTTTTAACTAAAAACTTCTTTAGCATTGTTGTGATTTGAAAGTCGATGAAACGAAAAGGCGACAGTAAAAACAGACAGACATATAAATTCATAAGATTTAACGTGGGAGAAAATGAGATAGGAAGCATTATACAGTGTTTCTTTTGTTCGTAGTTCTCTGTGTTGCTTTAAAAAGTGCTAAGTTGTATTCATAGATGGCGCGAGGAACAAGATAGAAGATTCGTTTTATTGCAGGATAGATGGCGCCTAGCTGCTCATTTTACTCTTCATATTATGTTAAGAGATGGCGTTAGTTACCACTGTTTTATTTTAATTTCTAATTTCACTATGATCATTACTAAAACCTACAATTATCATCTTCCCGAACTTTTACATTCGTCTCATTATCTTGAAACCAAAATTTTTGAAGGTTTCACTTCTACCACATGTGAATTGCACACATTTTTTTTTATAAAATTGTAGTCATAATATACCTAGCTACCTAATTAGGTGTTTCTTTTCACCACATATTAAGGGGCCGAAATGTTTTCAGTCTGAACCGAGTAGTGGGTAGGTAACTCAATTTGTATTGACCAACCATTTGCCTACTGCATTTATCTTCTTTTAAAGATTTTAAAATAAAGATTCATTGAATTATTACTATTATGGTAGGACATAATAAAATTGTAATTAAAAATGAACTCTTGTATTTTCCAGAATGAGACATCATGCGGACCGTAACACTGATAGCCCTGGCGCTTACAGTAGCCCTAGTGTTTATAACGATGCGGTTCTGTGATGGGGCCAGCGTCCGCAACCAACGTTTGTTAGAAGACGAGGAAGAGCTTCGTCCTGTCTATCGAGATTATGGTCTTATAAGGAATCGTCCAGCGCGCGCCTACGACGCCTTCGACGACTACGGACACTTGAGATTCGGCCGGTCGGAAGATTGACCCTTCTGACGTCTCACGACACGACGCATCAAATCATATATATACTGAGCATATTTAGTCAATGGAAGTTATTAATTAAATAATCTTGAACTTGTGCAATAAATTATTACAAATAAAGGAACGTCGCAGGCTGGGGCGATATCTTTTATTAAACAGCATTTTAAACAATTACGTATTTACTGTAAGATCATCAATAAAACATAATAAACATCTTTAAAAAGGTTCTGCTGTGCTTCAATAAATCTAAGTCACATTGTCATAAAATATAATACTTATAAAAGTACCTAAACGTAGTGTTTAAGTACACTGTGTAACAGTAACTAAATATACAAAATGCAGAAAATTGTTACAAAGGAAAACAAGAAAAATGGGTAGTATTTGTTTTAATTGGTAATTAATACCATTATTACTATTACTATTTCTCCATGGGGTTCGCCTGGATAGCTACCACTCTTGAGCATGAATCAACCGCCAAACAACTCATCGTGTTCCGGCTGGGGGTCTGAGAACCAGTTCTTTCTTTCTTTTTCTTCTTTCTTTATTGGCCGGCAACGCATCAGTGAAGCTTTTAGTATTGCTGATGTTCATGGGCGACGATAGCCGTTTACCATCAGGTGGATCGTCAGGTCGTTTGCCGGCTATTTCCATTAAAAAAAAAATTGTCCTGACAAAGATATTGTTATTTTTTTATCTGATTAACTAGGTACACTTTCTAGCTTTCAAAAGACACTATTTTGAAGATAATTCACCGTATACAAATAAACAAAGTAAAAACCAAAAAAATTGGTTTTCGTTAAACAAAAATCTAAAGTCTTTTTGTTAAACAAAAATCTAAAGTCCCTTGATTTTTGTAATAGCTACAAAAATTTTTTTTCGAATATTTATCGATAATTTCTTGACTTATATCCGCCAATTTCGTTTCATCAAGTTTCAAAAAAACACATTGTATATAGTCCAAGAGGGTGGTGTCCAAGGCAGCGAGATATTTTAGATATATTCTGTGACTATACTATGTTTTACAAACTTGTAGAGCCATGTTGTAAAGTAATAATAAAATTCAACAGAGTAAATTAATGTTAACGGTGTTAAGTTATATTGCAGATTGCAGGCAAGAAAATTAACTGATGTGAAATTATTATTTTATTTGTAGACACCCACTTGTAACAAATAATTTTAATTACCTTAAAATGTAAAAAATACACCCATCTCCATAATAATAGCTTTATTCATAACCAATAAATACATTTTACAACAGTTATTTATTATTATAATAATGTGTTAAATTAATAGCTTTAATTGGTTATACTTACATATATTTCAGCGCAGTTATCAGAAAATTCAAGTATTATATTAATAACCAATAGTATTTAATTTCATAATGCATGTATAGATAACTTAGATAGTATCTTCCTGTAAACTTCATTATATTAACATAAACGATTTTCTCCGTATAAATAAAACAAATATTCTACTTAATATTTGTAATTACAATCGTTGTTATGTAGACGGTTTGTACGTTTGCAAAAGCATTCGATATATTTGATGCTTGATTGTATTTACAATGTAAACAAAGTTGTACTATCAATCATAGTGTAAGCTACAAGTTGCAATTATGCTTTCATTTCGTTGTTTTCATATTCATTATTTGAATGACATAAAATAAATTGCTATGAATAACATCAATTTATTGTTATATTTAATACCTACCTAATACTCTCTTACCCTTATTGTTTATTTCATAATGGTAAATCTATTCAGTGGAAATGTTGTTTATTTTATATTATTAGGCACGCACGATGTCACTACTCTACATTAAATTAAATGAGACTAGTTAGTTTCTTTCTATGCTAAAGTATTAATAGCATATTGTTGCATGCTTACTTACAATACTAGCTTTAAAAATAAATTGTACTTGGTGAATATGAAGCGTATTCAATCTTTGAATATAAACGTATTTATAAATTTTAATTAGTTCATAATAACCAAGTTCAATTGAAATGAAAATAGTTCATAAAACATTATTGGAATAAATCGTATAACTAATCAGAAGAGTGACTTACATGAATAGATAAAATATATAAATAGATAGACTTTTAGTACCCAACAAAACCTTTAAATATTTTGCTCCATCTGTGTTATACACCGATTGTAATAGTGAGTATTTTAAATATATAAACCAATGTGATTCGTGTAAATAATTTCTTCAAATGATGTCCCTCTTTTGGGAGTTTCCAAGAAGAGCCTGAAAGAAACAAACAAGATGGTAAAGTAGGAACTGTAAGCAGTTGAGAAAATCTTTACTTTAAAAACTGCTAAGTGCGAGTAGAACCACGGAGTATATGTACCTATAACAATTTGAAGTAGGTATTTATTTACCTAATTACTACTATTTTACGTAGGTAAGAGTACAGACTAAATATTTTTTAAAGTAGGCAGATACTAACATAACAATTTAGAGTAGGTAGTACCTTATTGACGAAGTTAACAATCGCCGTGGCGGGCTGCTCGGGCTCGAGCTCGGCGAACACGTGGCACTGGTTGTCGGCGCCAGACGACGAGCGCGCCACGAACGCGAAGATGCGTCTGGAACCACAACACATATTTTAAGTCATTACATCAAACGAACTGTAGCTACTTACAAAGATAATAAGTAAATTGATAATTTATTTAATCATAACTGACAAAAGCTTCTAATTCAGGCAAGTCAAGTGAACAACATAATTAAATCACTTAAAAACGTACGTACGTACATAAGTAACTAAATCTCTTACAAAAATAGTAAAGTTAATCTTATTGACGACCCTACAGCTACAGCCTAGTTTGTAGCGATCCTGCCTGCGAAGCGAGGGGTCCCGGGTTCGATTCCCGGCCGGGGCACATATTTGTGTGACAAATAAATATTTGTACTCGGGTCATGGGTGTTATTATGATGTGCTACATGTGTCGTCCATGCCACCCACGGCACAGGTAAAAACCTATTGCGGGGGTGTGAGTGTGTAAGCGTTTATTTATTTAATTATTTTTAATTTGGAGATTTTTTATTAATTACTATTAAAATTTTATTGTCATAACAAAAAAGGCGTGCAAGTTTTTATGTAACCCGAATGCATGATGGCAGTAGGTAGATGGTTAGGAGTAGAGATATCCTCGAAACTCAACTTTGGGCGGTTCATCGAGACCAAGGCTAAGGCTGCTGCAAGGAAACTTGGTGTCCTTGCAAAGGTACAACGGTACTTCACACCTAGGCAACTCTTAACCTTGTACAAAGCTCAGGTTCGGCCGTGTGTGGAGTACTGTTCGCACATTTGGGCAGGCGCAGCCAAATGTCACCTTTCTGCTTTGGACTCGATGGAGAGACGTGCGAAGAGGCTCATTGGTGACCCAGTTTTGGTTGAGACCAATCTTCAAAGCCTCGAGCACAGGCGCAGAGTAGCCAGTCTCTCGGTTTTCTACAGGGCACATTTCGGAGAGTGTGCGCAGGAATTGTTTGAGATAATTCCCCCATCTCCGTTTCTCCATCGAACGACACGACGCACGGCGGGTATCCATCCTTTTGTCGTGAACATCCCGCCGGTACGAACGACGCGGTTTGCCTCGTCATTCGTTATACGCACCGCGAAGGACTGGAATAACTTGCCTGCGTCGGCGTTCCCGCCAACCTATAACGTGGATGTCTTCAAGAAAAGAGTGAATAGGCTTTTACTAAGTTGATGTGCTCACCATCTTGGACCACATCTCCACTTACCATCAGGTGGGATTGTGGTCAAGCATTAACTTATTAGTGTAAAAAAAAAAAAAAAAAAAAAAAAAAAAAAAAAAAAAAAAAAAAAAAAAAAAAAAAAAAAAAAAAAGGTTGCACCTCGATACTTACTTTTCGGACTGGGTACCATTATCTACGTGTACATATCGTCGTTCATCGGGGTCAATGCCAGCGTAGGAGACTCCGGCGGCAGGGTAGTGTCGCCGGAAGAACAGCTTCCTCGCCGCGTCTGTCAGCGTGATGCCGCCGCCGAATACTTTGAAATGGACCACGTGTGCCGGTGCCTGTTCACAAAAAATGAAATTAAAATGATCACCATGTGTATTTATGTCGTACCCCGAATAAAGCCGTGTATACACTAGTGGACAAAATTTGGACAACGTTGCTCCATGTCACACGATACATTCGGCTACATTACGGCGTGACTTAATTCTTGTCGCTGTGTTGTCTTTGTTGAGGGACACTTTCATATTATACCTTTACACATTTCTATACCTAATGTGCAATTTATGTTTCAACTGTTTTCTCTAACATACTGCGGAAAATTGGGTAATTAGATTTAAATTTCACATATTAATCTTTTTTTTGAGATATGCTCGTTTTCGGAAGTCTCATAAGTCTGAAGATAACCTTGGAGACAATTTTTAAGGTGGAATTTCTACCTGCTAGAACCCCCTGTGTTGCACATACGGCGCATATGATGCGGCGGCCCACTATCGGACAGTTCGTGTATGGCAGTATAAGCTGTGCTAGTTGCTGCTGTGACAGTTTAAGGTGCTGACCTTGGCGTTAAGAACATTAGCGACGGCCCTCCTGACGGCGGCGGGCCCGGTGAGCGCCTCCGTGTTCTCCGAGCCGAGCAGCAGCACGTGGCACGCGGCGCCCGTCGCCAGCAGCGCGCGCGCCGCCGCGTTCGTACCGCCGCCCGTCCACGGATCCCTGCCAGAAACAATGTGCGGTTATTATGAAAGTGCGGTTGTGAATACATTAATGTTTAGTGCAACGTGGTTTTAACAGTTCTCGGTAAATTCGTAGTTTCAGCAAAATAAATGTATCTTTTTCCTTTTTAAATATTATGTCAAATATTATTGTTTGTTTGTTAAGATTTTTTTTCTTTATAAAGAAATCACAAAATTTTTAATTTATTAACTAGATATAGTATAGTTGTAAACCTGACATAGTAAACTTAATAAAATTGTATGACAAATAATAAAAAGTTACCTATCAGGCAATCTCAACGTCACGGGCAACGCAAGTGGAGTGACGGTATGCTGGTAGACGAGGGCCGACAGCGAGCTGAAGACGGGCTCGTCGGGGCAGCCGCGCAGGCGCACGCCACGTGCCGTCGGCTCCACCAGGAAGTGTCGCACGCTGCCCGCGCCCCCCGCGCCCGCACCACCCGCGCGCACCGCCAACCCGAACGCGCCCGGGAATGAGTTCGAGTCGCGCACTATAAACGCACCCTCCTCTAGCGGCTGCAGTGCTGCTACAGCTAGGAAGTGTAAATAGACCATATTATGTTAACGAATTTTTGATAGTAGGTATTTGATGTGAAGTAAAATAGTTCTATGGGAGAGGAATAACAAGCGTTCCTTATCTATTTCAATTTCCATTTCTTGGCTGATTTGTAAGTTCGAATATGGCTTGATCAAATTCTTAAAATTCATTATAATATTTATAAACGGTCGCAAATACTCTGGCCGCTATTACAACAAACTAACTTGATTGATTGATACGGGTTTTGTTTACATATTTTAAAGAACACAAAATATATTTTGTGTACGTACCGTCGTCCCTGGAGATGTTGGGCTTGTACCAGTAGTGGCTGGTGTCGCGGGCGAAGCGCACGCGGTCGGGCGCCACGTGCTGCGGCTCCCCGCCGCTCACGCTGGAGCGCCGCGAGCCGCCGCCCCCGCTGCCGTTGTATATGCGGTACTCCGACTCGGGGCTGCCTTCGCGCTCTTTCCTAAAGAATATATAATATTATGTGGTATATTTTATAAAGTGTATAATAAAATGTATAAAGTCATTACTAATTGAAAAAGGTAATAGTACAGGAGCCGTATTAAAGGCGTTTCCGCACCCATCTGCTTACCGGATAAAAATTGTTTTACATCAAATATTATTATCTTATGTAAAGAAAAATATCGCGAATCCCTAAAAGTTTATGTTTATGAGCTAGATTTTTTTTTCATATTATTATAATTGAATGCTAACCCCCCATATTATGATGCCACTAAATAGTAAGTAGTAGTAGTAGTAGTAGTCTTATGTGGTAAAGCCCACTAACATTATAAAATCATTTGAATATATCCCATCATCATCCATTACCTGGTAACTGGCGGCGAGCGCGGCGGGCGCGCGGAGAGCGAGGGGGTGGGGGTAGGCGGGTACGGCGTCCGGGGGTGCGTGGGGAACGCCGGCGTGCCCGCGCGGGACTCCGCCCGGGACTCCGTGCGCGACCAGCTCTCTGATCGTTCGCGGATCTATGGAAACAGATTCCTATATGACAATGGACACTTAAATACATGATATGGTTAAGTATGCTTATACGGCTTCAACCCATTATTGGCCCGCCACAGGGCACCTCGGATCTCTTCTCATAACTGAGAGGGCCTAGAATATGCTCCATCACGCTACTTCAGTACATATTGATGGAGGGGTGAACCCAAGTGTCGCAAGTTGTGCCACTCGGAGGCCTCTAAATTGGCTTAAGGACAGATATGGAATAATAACAAGCGAGAACGACAGTTGCACGTGCCTTTCGTAGCAGGGGAATTTTGGCACTAGTGGTACAACTACACAACTACCGACTGCGCCCTCTGTTGCTTAACATAAGCCGCCGTCGCGCCGGTCTACGATCTTAAACGTTGACTTTTATTTTAAAAAACGCTAAAGTACAAAGTTCTTAAATATATATAATAAAACATACACAAAGAATATTACTTCATCTTCACACATAACAAAACAATTTCTTCAATTCGTCAGTAGAAAAAACTACGTAGGCAAGATTTTAAACTTAACTCATCGTGGACTGAACACAATTTACCTACTATAATAAAAGTACTCACGATACATATTTATTTTGTATTCCGATATTTCGACCCAGTTGCATGTGCAGTCACAGGGGTATACAAGGTCGACTGCAGCTGCGGTAGTTGTTACATTGGGCAGACAAAACGGTCAATATCGCAGCGCATAAAAGAACATATCACAGCGGTCAAGAAAGATGAAAGGAAGAAATCAGCCGTAGCAGAACACCTGCTTGAATCGGGGACTAATCACTGGATTGAGCTTCAAAGCCTGCAGGTAATCTCCGCGGAACGCCATTACATCCCACGGCTAGTACAAGAAGCCATCGAGATTAAAAAACACCCCAAAAACTTCAACAGGGAGGATGGATATAAATTAGCGCAAACATGGAATCCGGTGGTTATTCCATGTAAATCCCAAAATCAAAAAGTGCAAAGTGTAGTGCGGCAAGATGTGGTGAGTGTAGAGTGTCGTAATATTGTTAACAAAACGCAAAAACGAACTTGACAAAAAGTTGAAGACTTATGCACAGAGTACTTAATCACTACGTTTTAGACTTATGTACTAGTGTCAAATGTCATCTGTCATCCTGTCAAAAGTTTCTACGCGCAACCGCAGTTCATCCGTGACCACGATCCATGCAACTGGGTCGAAATATCGGAATACAAAATAAATATCGTGAGTACTCGTATTATAGTAAAACTACGTAGGCAAATTACTCAGTACAAAGTACAGCACAGTAATCAGAATCACTTACAATATTATCGTTAGTGACGGGCTCGGCCAGCGACAGGAGACCGGGCGCGGGAGTACTCGTGGGAGTCGTGTTGGTACTCCACTCGCGCATCGTCATCTTTTCATACATGAATTTTCTAGATGAGGTTCTAAAATGCAAATAAGATAAATTAATACCTTATCTACTAACTTCGTTCCACAAAAGCATAAAAAAACATCACAGCCTCAAGGAGAACCGTGAACTATACACTGACAATGTAGAGTCAGCAAAAGAATTAGGTATGCTGGGTATCATGATACAAAAACTTTTCGTAATCATACCCTATGTATTACGTTTAACATTGATAATAACACTAACGCCCCAACTCAGAGTCACTAATGGTTAATTAAATCGCTCCTTAGTACAGAATTTGTATGGTGATTCTTTACTAAGGAGTGATTAAAGTAACCATTAGTAACTCTGAGTTGGGGCGTAACATTATTAACATTATTATTAAACAATACGGAACTTTTTTGTATCACGCATTATAAGCATGCCTGCATCATTTTTTTCATTATACTTAGTTAATACTAAGATCTAAACGAAAAGAAGAAATCTTTGAAAGAATTACGTGATATAATTAGGTACTGATTGATTGTTTTTCTTCGTAGTTTTTTACCTGTCTGGAGCCTGTGGGCTGATGCTGTCGTTTCTTAGCGGCGTGCGAGCGGTGTTCACATGAAGAGGAACGCTGAAGTCGTCGTCGTCATCTGCGAAAGCTGTCGTGTCACTCGTGTACCCGTCCACACTGTAACCAAGAAGATATTCAATTTAACAGACATAACTATACACAGCCGAGGATAGTTTGTAATCAACTTCAAAGTAAAGTATATAAATCTGAGAATCGATTCAATCGACCAGGTTCATCCTTCTAAGAATTATGTCAAAATGTCTTTTGCTTGTGTTTGAAAATTTATAACTTATGGAGTTAAAATTTTATGAAGGTACTATGATGTCTGTGACTTATTCTTCAGTATTTAATGGTAGCTGTAACTTTGACTGGGTTAAAAGCAAAGTCGATAAAGAAAAGACTTATTTTGAAAATATAGGCTGAACGTTTAAATGAAAGCTCACCGATGACTTGCAGATCTGCGCACGTGTCGCGAGGGTGCATCCCACTCCAAAGGTAGCCTCGCAACCCTTTCTCTGGCCTCCTTCCTCTCTCGTAGCTTCTGCTGTTGTCTCTGCAGCCACGTCAAACCAGAACTGCTTTCTGCACTGCTCTCTGATCTTCTAGGTTCCCGACTCCTTGAGGTCTCTTGCCATCCCAAAGTACTGTTCGATCTCCAGGTACCATTTTCGGGGGTCTTCCGAGCACTGCTTGGGGGACGATCTATCCATTCCGCATCTCCGTTCGTCCATCTGGAAGATTTAATTATTAAGTGCTTATAAATATTTGTCTTGCTTACCGTCATTTAAACTATGAACACCAAGTTCGTTACTCTGGATCCTTTCTGTGTTTCGGTAGTCTATATACATATGGGCTACATCGCGAAACTTTCGTATCATGTTTCTAAGATGTCCCACTTAACCAAACTTGCTTTATCTAATGTACCTACATTAAAGCCAACATTCGACAATAAAATAATTACTAAGTACATTCATTGCGGTCAAACCACTCTACGAACTATTGAGCCAGCCACTGCGCCTTGATTGCAGTCTATCAATTGAATCGATCTACGTAAGCTTATCATGCCAGAATGCATGTGGATATCCGTACCAAACAAAGCAGCATTTATTAGAAAGTAGATGTGACAACGTATATTTACGTGGAGCACACCGTCGTCGGTCCGGTCGCTGTCACCCGTTTATGGCGGCGTTTATCTCGAAATAGCAACTCGTTTGGGTCAGCCGCGACGCAATCACATGCCATCGTTCAAATCAAAGCTAACCAAGTACTCGAATTACCTGACCACATTATCATCTAACGCATGTTCCTTTTGCCAACACTGTTCGTTAGTTAGTTAACAATTAACCCTAACAAGCTTCAAAGTGGTAACGAAAGACTTAATTGAACGTATCTGTCGGTGTTAGCAATCGAATTAGCAATCTCGTCGTCGGTTGCTGCAGAGCTATTAAAAAGCGGATGTTTGATAAATATTGCATCTCGCCCTTAAATCTACCTTTTGCTTCGAAGTAAGTGCATCCATTAGCTATTTTTCTTGACATAAAAGGTAAATTGGGGACCCAAAAAGACTTAGGCGCCACATGATTCGCAATCGACAAGATATGGGCACCATGTGCGGTGGCTAATGTCGCGGAACGACCAGCTTGCTGCCGGCCTACGGCCCACGCCTACTATTCCACTCAATTATAGCTTCCGTTTACTTGCGAACTGTTTTACAAACTACTTTGTCTTGTAAACGCATGATTTAAGCTTAGGTTTAGTGATTAAGGTAAGTGATTAGGTTTAGGTCAGTTAGTTTGATTTAATATTTTCGTTTTTAGAATAGGCCTGTTTTTTTCTCAGGGAACCTACAAATTGCATAATCATACTCGTAAAATAAATGTGCTAGTATAATTTATGAGGTACGTTTACGTATTTTGTAATTATCGTGCGTTGCTATCTGAATAAGTTTTAACGCTATGTAAGGCTTATATCTAAACTAGTACGGCAGAGCACAAATTTGCATAATGTGGCATCTCAAATGCCAGGAGCGCCCATTTACATACACTTAGTACATTTAAATACCAACCACTCCACGAGGTGTACGGTGTACCTATGGATTGTGTGTCACACTAGAGCTAGTAAGGACAAGAGTGACAATGAATGCCTTTAGTTACAATAAGTTGGTATTTATTACTTAAGTAGATAGTAGATATAGTTCTAGTGAGAGACATTTCGCAATCGACATTGATGCCATCACACAATACTATAATGATTGGCATGATTGACGGGTGAGATACAGAGGCATTATCGTAACATTTTATCTCCTTATCGATTCGATTTGGCTCGATCCATTAACGCACTTGTTATTTATAACATACCAACCTTATTTCTATTCAAACAAGCCTATTTTAAAGTCAACAGAAATGTATCTAGGGAAAGTCTCTATAAGAACATAAAATAATCTTTTAATCTTAATTAGAGTGGAAAACCCAACCCAAACCTACGACTTTAGTTTATTAATTAATTTAAATATTTATTTATCTACTTTTAATACTTCTACATCATGTCTACGAAATAGGTACAGTTTGTTTCCCTCGGAGATGGGAAACAAAGGCCCTTTCACGCTAGGGCCACACAAGATCTCTTTTGAATAATTACAGCAATTTGTTGCTCGTTTCCGATGACATGCTATTATTGCCAATCATGTTTATTATACCTATATCGTATTTATGCTGCCCTTCACCATTAAAATTAAATTGATTCAAATTACGTAATTTCGTGTGCCTGTTCCTTTTCGGGCTGCGTAAGAGAATATTGTCGCATATTTTTTGCTGTTCTGTTTTGTTGTATCAACGCACAGGCCGAACGCTTAGAGCTAGAAACTTACGCACACGTATTCCTCTTAATATGACGTAGGCATCCACTAAGGAAGGATTTTTCAAAATTCAACCCCCAAGGGGGCGAAAAGCACAAGGGAATGATAAGCTTAATTTCCGCGTGCGGAGCTGCAGGCAACAGCTAGTATATTATAAACGTATTCAATTTTATTTTTCATGGTTTGCATTAAAAGTACATATTTAATAATATTTATACAAAAATATTTATCTGTTACTCTGTTGCAGTAGGTACGTAAGCATTGATTTGTTACCTATTGGTTGTTCCTTAGCCGTCCTTAGGTATGTGTTAATAGATTAATAAAATATATATTTAATAGATTAATAAAAAATTGTTCTAATTTGGAGACATCGCAACCATACAAGGGACGAAGTTTCTTTGTTCTTATCAATCGTTGTTATTCAATTAACGCCCACGGGGTGGCGGCGAGCCCACGCGCTAAACTATTTGTCGCGGTAGCATTCAACGAGATCGTAGGTATTACCGACAAAAACTGACCATATTGTTCGAGTTATGTTTAAGATCTCCGAAGCCAAAACTACAACACGTTACACCTTCAATACCTCATATAATATCATGCCTATATAAAACATTTTGATATTGTAAATTTTAAAAATAAATGTCCCTCCATGTCAGCAATGAATACATTTATTTTTAGGGTTCCGTAGTCGAATAAAAAAATTAAAAATTGACATTGATTTACCCACAGACATATTATAGGTCTGTGGATTTACCCAATACTACTGAATAATGAACCTCTCTTGAGAGATATTATTTCTAAGTTCGATATCCAGTTTAATCAGCGCATAAAATGGTTGTAATCCTAATCCTAATGGCGTATGTCAATGCCATATATGTAGGTATACAGGGTGTCCAGCAACTAAAGTGACAGAAATACGCACAGACTGGGGGCTAGCCCTCTTTGTTTTGTAATGGCCACCATTTAATTTTTAATTTTTTTTTGTTATATTAGACGACTCTGCCGAAAGACTTCAATTTCTCGGGAATTAAAGGTCCTATAGATGTGAAAAATATATTTAATTATTGTATTATTTGAAAGGATACTTACCATCTATTCATTACAAAAAAGATTGGATAGAGTTTCAAGTTATAAACGTCATTAAAAAATTATAATACCCAATGTAGTCAAAAATTTCACTAGTTTTTTTTAATTTTTCTGACATATTTCAAAAACTAGCACATTAACATACCTTTTTTAAAATGTGCATTGATTAACAAGGAATATTAACTACAAAACGACACCAAAATCGTTGCTCTAAGTTGTCAGACTGGTGAGTTATTGCTGTTTGAGCCTTATAGTTCAAGAAAATTAATGAAATGAGGGCAAGAATCTCGAAATGAGAGATAGTCAGCTATTAACTTGTATAAAGTTGAAAAAATCGACTATTTAAACATTTACTGCAAATATCTCATTTTCTTATGCTATTTGTATGTATTATAAATATTGTACAGGATTAAATTCTCTACAATTTTTGTTTAAACATTTTTTTTAACTTGAACCATTTCGAGATAGAGTTTCACCTCGGAATGAGAGATAGTTTAGTCAGCTATAAGCTTGTATAACGTACATAAATTAGAATAATCTAGATTAAGTAGATGACCAAGAGCAATTAACAACATACTCGTAAATGAACTATAATTTAACTTTAAAAGCCAATATAAAACTGGCCTGGTGCATACTCCTTCGACAAGTAGAGCAATCTGGAACTCGTCAAGTGGCCGAGCCGAGGAGGCAGTTGCCAGTTACGATGTGATCCAACACCCATCTAAGTACTCTTCGAATTAAAGTGGAGTAATACCCAAAATCACAATTACGAACGCATAAAGATAATAGAATTGGTTCGCGGCGTAATGGCCGGGATTGGTTATGGTATATTTTATTACCCTTCTTCATTGCCGATGAAGTGGGTCGAGCGGAACGCGAGTAAATAAATTAACCGAACGTGCACAGTGTCGTATTGTACATCTGTATTGGTGTCACTGGTGCTCATGCTCGCTAGTGCTTAATTGCAAAACATTCCCATGAGAATCAAAACATATATGTAGATACCTTGGAAGAGCGAAGTGTTGTTAGCAATTTCCTTTATACTATGTTGGTAATGTACGTGTACCTGTTAACTACCGATTATAAATTAATTTGGTATGCTGCTGTAGGTAGTACACAACATTAAAAATGAAATATTTGGGATGTAATGTAGAGAGGTCTTCTAACTCTATTTTTTTATTTTTGTGTGTTAGTCCAAAGGTTACCCAATAACTGCTGAACCAATTTTGTCTTTGTTTGAATTACATGTCTATTACTGCGTTGTACTACAGCATTATGTATTACTACTACATTGAACGATTCTGGACGAAGTTTGCGATGATTTTCCTACCACTTCACCAAGCAAATTAAAGTCCAAAATAGAGTTTCGTAAATTGAATTCTTTGTTAGCTAAACATTTCTTATTTTTAAAAGATACCTACTTCAATCAGAATTTTCAACGAATCTGGAAAATATCAGACCTGCTGGTCTGTTAGTTATTTTGTAAAAAATATGATGTAAATAGTATGTTGTGAGCGTAAACATTGCAGAGCGGGTGTGGGCGGCGGCCTCCACGCCTACGACACACACAGGAACACATGTTTAAACCAACTACCAAATACCCTTTTTAATTACAGACCCACGTTTTATTACACAAAATAATGGTGTCAAACAAAGCTACAAAGTAAGCTAAAATTACCCATTGGACATGGCAAACGATTTAACTAGTTACAGAGCATTTATTCTACTTTCTAGCTGATGATGGTGGTCATCAATAACATACAATGAATTTTCATCATTTTATTAGAGTTAGGCTTATCCATGTTAGAGGAACGGAACCCTTACGTAGATGGAATTGATGATTAATAACTTTTGTATACTTACGTATAATTTTTTAATTATGATTATAATTAATGACTATATAGGGGTTTCAAGTAGAGCAGAGTATCCGTGAACCCTCTTGGGGCGTCAAGTGGTATAGTTAGTGTACGTAGCGCAGAAGTAATGTAGAGATCATTAGTATCTCAACGTCGTTCACTACATTTACTTACATTCAAATATTGGAGTCGTTGATGTGGCGTTGTAATTGTTATATAAATAGCATGTGTGAAAATATTTAAATGAAATATCTAATTTAAATAAATTCATACCTTCCATTTCTCAAAGGTGACGGGGAGGCCGGTGGTGGCACTGGCGAGGTGGTGATGGTGACATCTTCGTGCGTCAGCTTGCGTAGGGTGCGGGGGGAGAGAGGGGTGCGCGGAGAAGCCTCGGGGGTGACGGTGCGCTCGTCATCGTCGTCCTCGATGGGGCGGTAGGGGCGGTCGGGGCCGAGCGCGCGCCGCACCAGCTCGGGGCTAGCGAGGCGGTTGGAGGCGCGCAGCATGCCGGGGCGGAGGCCGGGCGCGCCGTACGTGAAGGGCGCGGAGTCGGTGCGCGCGTGATACGGTATGTCGGGGGCGCGGTCGGCGTGCGACTGCGGCTGCGACTGCGGCGGCGGGTCGGGTAGGGCGCTGACGGTGCGCAGCATGTCGCCCAGCAGCGCGTCCAGCTCGTCGGGGGGGCTGGGGGCGGCGCGCCGGCCCGCGGACGAGATACCCGAGTCCATGGAGGCGCTGAGCGGCGAGGCGGGCCCGCCGCCCGCGCGCACCACCGTGGCGTAGATGGAGCCGTCCAGCGGCCCGAACGTGTGCGCCGCCTCGCCCCCCTCCCCGGCCTCTGCACCCGACCCGGAACCCTCTGCACTCCCGTTGTTTTCACCTGTATCCAAGGAAAATTAATAATTTAATGAAAATATTACAACTCGAAAATACTAGTTATAATGTTAGATTGGATTACCAGTTACGAACAATTGCAATAGTTTGGGGTTCTACCAAATGCGCTTACTTCAAAAGTCATAGATGGCAACGAATATTCTCCAAGTTAACCTCATCATGGTTTGCTGTTTTTTGGTACCTACTGAAGTGATTCTCAGTCGTGTTTTTTTTTTCTACGCACCTAGAACAATTTTAACTATTTTCCCACATAATATTTAAGTAAACTTGTCAAGATCACACAAGATACACGCGGTAACTGTTTATTCACAGTAGCCCTCGCTAACTGCAGTTACGTTCGTTCTGATTGCCGTCCTGACCACATCCTTAAAAGGATTAAGATCGCTTCCCGTTACTCGCATCCCGACTGTTATCGGTGTCTCTCGGGAAGGCGAATTTCTATCAAATGATCACACATTTCTAAAGTTTGTCGTCAGGAGTTTATTAGTCAACTTCTAAGAATATTATTTCTTAACGCTCTATGGTAAGCACCTATGTAATTGAAATTGTCGACAAAAATATTCCTGAAGTACCTATAATACCACATAATTTCATTATAAAAAGCTTTAAATTAAAGATACAGGTCTGTAGTTCAAGGTGTAACGCCCAACAAGGAAGTGACCTCGACATCTACCTCAGAACTCAACACTGCGCCTACGGTGTCTTGTCGTTGTCGAATCATTTTAAAACAGTCCGCTCATTTAAGTGAATAACAATGACCAATGATAATGATTGATGAGATTGAATGGAATCTAATGGAAATGAAGTACTATTGAGTGAATAAAACTAATGAAAACTTATTATTTTAGCTCATAAATCCGCATAACTTAACTGTAATTCTGCCGTTGGTGTTTCTTTGAAATTTGTAACTGATGTCCTTCTTCAAACGTTTATTTGTACACGTTTATTTCAGAGGAGCAAGCCTTAAAGAGTTTAAAGCTGACACGCGAGTAAATACTGTAATGCAAATAAGGAAGAGTGACTCTACCGTACAAGGGTTATTTGCATAATAAAACATGCCTTAGGTGTTACTCAGCTAAACGGGCTGTGATGTGAATAATCTCGTGTGGATTTTTTTTAAAGATTTACGATTACGAATGTAGTTTTTTAGTTCAGTCGGCTCAGTCGGCTGGCACCGTGGTTCGGCGAGACGAGCGTGTGTTGTAATGTTTCTCTGAGCGTGAGGTTGTCAATAGCGCAATTAGTGGAAGTTATCAACGTCAACACGTGGTGACCGTCTGGCCGGTGTAAAGGAAGACGGAGTTATTTCTGTGTTGTCAACGAAAATAACGCGTCGGTCAGGCGAGGGCCAGCGTTACGAAACATGCGGCGCCCGCGCAGCCGCGCACGCAGGAACAGGATGTGCGGCGTGCACCCTACGAGTAGGGTTGCCACTGCCACTGTTGCCAGATGGTCGGGATACGTCCGTCGTTCTCCAGACTTTGGTTTTAACAAAATCTCGAGGTGTTGAATTTTTGTTCTTTTGTATTGGTCGACAAATTAAAATTAATGAATTTTCAGCGTACCTTTAATGTTTCTTGCGAGTCGCGTCACTCTCAATCGTAAAAGAGTAATAGAAATTTAATTAAATAGGTGTAAATTTTGCAATTAATGACTTTTCAGATTTTAACTATTTTTTTTTAATCTTTACTTTTTCATTTAATTGTCCCAACTAGTGAAAGCTTACAGTTTACTTACGGGTGACCTTTATCCTACGTGTGGCCCGGCCCTACTTTGCCACGCACTGACTCTTGCTAATCAACTTAGGTACCTATTATGAATTGATAAACTATGCATTCGTTGTAACACATGTACGCTTCGATTCATGCATAAAAGCAATCATTTTATTTAATGGGATAATACCACCATTTACGTAGAATGTTGTCATTCACATTATTTCAATAACATTATGCGCGTCCCACTGCACATCGTATTCTATTTATTTACAACTAATTTCCTGTAGTGAGTTATAACATCACATTTGTACATAGTTGTCATTGTTTGGTATTTAATGTTTGTTTGCCTTTAGAAAACAAAAGTTCGGGAAATAAGTATTCTGGTGTTTGTAAAGTTTAAGGGAAACTTTAAGCACGGATTTTTTTACGTGGATTTTCCGTAAATAATTAGATATCAGTACAAGATATGCAGGCTATAATTTAAATTAGTTTCTGTTACTTAACTACACTATATTCACATTCGAATCAGAATTTACCACAGACCTGTATACCTAGAGTAGATGAAGTATGTACCTCGAATTGTATGAAAACCAAGCGTGTCACTTTTTTTGACACAATGTTATGTCACTAGAAAATTTGAGTGATTGATATACCTCATCTTAGCAATACCAATACGAAACCGATTTCTTACCGATTCTCGATATCGATAACCGATTATGATCAGTCTGGTTGATTGTTATTGTATACGTATAGGTTAAAGTGCTGAATAAAACCAAATAAATAATTTTGTTTTGTTAATGTTTTGTTACTAAACATATATCATTGGGGTAAGTTTGATTTAACTTGATTATTTATTTATTATAAACACAAATTATAAAATTTATTAAATTTTTATTAATATTAAAATTATAAACACGTTTTAAAAATATAAATAAATAGATCAATATCATATTTCTTTACTTATAAATTTTACGTAAAATAAATTAAAGAGAATTAAATCAAAATATAATCATTTATTTATTGAAATCAAAACCTTTATAATTTAATAATCAAAATAACAAAAATGTACCACCATTAATTTAGAAAGTAATAGGATCAGATTAGAAAGTAATTGAATAATTTTATGATCCAGTTTTATTTTATATTCTATAATTTTACAAAGAGGGAAGTTTCGATTTTTTTTTAATGGATAAACCGAAAAACTACTTGACCGATTTCAAAAATTCTTTCGATTGATGAAAAACAACTGGTCAAGAGCTTGTAAGGCCATGCGCAATGTAGGGTTCCATAGTTGATTGATTATTACTCGTTAACCTGTAGCCGTGATAGTTTTCCTTGAAAATTCACTGTTTATCCTATTATTGTGAATTTTTTGTCAAACTCCACCTTTTTAGAGCTGGCAGGGGAGACGGAAACTTGACTGTAACCAAAATTATCACTTTTTTTTTAGTTTTATTTTTAGAAAATTAGCATTTTATAATTTAAGCTTGTTTTTCTTATTAGACTTATTAGTGAAAATGAAATTATTTCACTTATTAGTGAAATTGTTGTATTCTTATGACAGTAATGTTCTATAAATCGAACCCATAATATTTTTATAATATCTTTACAACGATACCCTACACTATTGGGTAGGCGAGAAAAAAAAACCATCCCCATTTGAACTGTGATAAATAAATATTTTTAATATTTTATTCTACGATTTTGTAGTTTTAATAAATATCAATGCCAAATTACACTCAGTAAGTTGCAAATGGACGGACGGACGGACGGACGGACGGGCGAACAGACATGACGAAACTATAAAAAAATACAGTTAGTTACCTTTGGAATAAAATTTGTGTTACAACATATATATCTATGAGAATATATTTATTCGGCGATTCTCAAAATCGATTAAAATCGAGACAAGACTGGATAAATGAAAAACACAATATACTATATTTGAGTGAAAAACTACAATATTGACAGTACCACGAAGTAGAAGCGTTACTTAGCAACGGTTGATAGTAACGATTGTTGTATTTTCATTGCGTGTTCCAACAGAGAAGCCCTACAATTTTGAAACCAGAATGGGCAATGTATTGTATAGTATGTAGTACATATACTCAGTAAGTGCTTGTCATTGTAAAACGTGGTAAAAGCACAATAAACATTAAATTAATTTATTTTAAATAGATAGGAACACAATTTTATAACGAAATTAATTAGCGATGAAAGAAAATGTTTTCTTTATCTTTCCTAACTATATTTGTAGATTTTCTGCAGTTCATAACATTAAAATCAGGCATTTTTCGTTATTTCAGTTGACATCTGTTGCCAATAGCAATGAAAGGCCGACTAAATGACACGGCGCCTAATTAGGATTTCAAATCCTAGTTGTCCCACGTGAAATGTATGAACTTACCGCATCTACTCTAGGTATATGTCTGTGGAATTTACATAAGCACTGTGTTGCCTAGCAACCACAAACAAACAGGTGCATGAAACTTTTGGTCGTATAAAGTACGTTTGAACTAAATCTGGAGTTCGCAAGTCGCGTTCCGTTCCACTCTTTATAATTTTATTTTATTTTTAAACATAATATTTATTTAGCAAAAGTTTAAAATAACACGGAATAGTTACGTATAAAATCGATATAGACTGTTTTAAAATACATAAACATAAATATAAAATGTTATTCGGCTTTGTTTAATGAAATTTAACTTATAAATAATTTTATGCTCATGCATATTGAGTGGAATGAAATATCTGTATAATCTGTACAGTGCCATCTCTCAAGAACTTATTTGTGACGTGTCGAAAATTGGAACTAATGCCATCCCATTCATAAATTACTACTATGCGCACTATGATTGGTCCAATGCGTCCGGCAGCGCCCTCCTTAGTCACAGATAAGTTGATTTCACTGTATTTCGAAATATAATACGACCAAGTTGCAAAGCATGTAAGCGCCATTATAGCTGTGAGGTTTTCGTAGTCATTTCTATTTATAGTCATAGGTAGGCCGGCCTCAAAACAATAAGTTTCTACAAAGGTTTGAAGTCGCTTCACGAAATTAAGGATGTGCGAGCGTGAGTTATTCATGACGAAAATTGTTTTAAGATGTTGGTTTTTACGTCGTTTTCTCTTAGTGTGTTGTTGTTATAGGTCAATATTAAAATAATGAAGTTGTCACAAACGTTATAATGATTATTTCGTTCTTTAATAGTTATTTGGTGTGCGAAATACAAATCAGTTTGTGAAAACCCTATAAAGGAATTTTTACGATTTGTTGACAAGTATTCTGATACGAGTTTGACTCAAGTATAGTTTGTAAATACTAGTTAATAGAAATCATTTCAACACATTTACTGGTGTTAGATTTTTGCGCGAACCACTTAGTCGAATTAACGCTACATCAAATTACTGCAAATTACCACGTCGCGTAGTTCCGTTCGTTAAGTAATGAAAATATGCGTGACCTTGTTTGGGTCAGTGATGTGTCGCCAGCTACGACTAAGTATCAAATATCAGTCACATTATGGTTTACAACTTTGGTTCCATCATCGGAACGTTTAAAACGGAAAAAAGTTTTAAAAAGAATTTTCTAGCACGTATGACCATCAACAGTACGAATACAAAATCGATTCCTGCATAATGAATTCGAAAAAAAGGTATGAAATAATTCACGTAGTATCATTAAAACACACTGGAGGCTTGTTTCGGCACGACTGAAGGTGAGCGCGTGTTCGCCGGAACCCAGTGATGTCATCGGGCCGGTCCACCGCTCCACCTTGGTCTTCTACGAATCTCTAAGCCCATATTATTATTCCATGTTATCCGCCTCGCTATCTTTATGTTCGTGGACTAACGACTTTAGCTCAAAATCGCAACCAGTTTGGGTCTTTTACCTTTTTTGGCAACATCTAAGTAATAATTGTTATAGCCGGCCTCAGTCTTAAAATATCCTCGACTTAGCTTCTTAAGATATACGCTAAGATAAATAAAAATATTTGGTTGAAAAGGTAATATTATGTTTTTTAAAAGGTAAAAAAAATATAATTACGTGTTAGTATTTCCAATGCTGCCATATTTTTTTTCGAAAGAACAGTTCTTTGCTGTTTGCTTTGTCGGCCTTTGCAGCATCACGCAGTCAGAAAATCCAAGTAAGTCACAATCCCATAGGAAACACACAACCAAACTTCAGTAATGTACGCACGTACTTCACAGACGTTATGTTTATGTAAGCACTGGACAATTGTCGGTCGAAATAACTATTTTTGCAGTTATTATTTATGAATAACGTTTCCATTTCCGGTCGCGTGAGAGTGAAAGTTGCTCTGAAGCTCGCATCAAGAAGAGACACGACAACATTAGTAAGTATAATATTACGTTATGTGCACACGTGCACTGTTGGTGCACTTGCGATATTGACTACTCGTAAAATGACTAAATGCAGGCCCTATGGTTCATAATTCGTAACTTCTGGCGGTAAAACTTGTGGACATCCACGTAGGTACTATATTGATTCAACTTTTTCAAGTCTTACTCCCAACAGTCCCAACCCGATTAAAAGTTGGAAGTCTTTATGCTACGCGAAGACCTCTGACCTAGTTCAACGAGTACTGTTTAATGTCAATAACTGGGAAAGACGGTCAATGCCCATCAGAAGCATAGAAGATTTCACGATTTTACGATTATGTTACGACTGACGTGATGGTCAGTGGGAACTGTTGTAAATTCACATCAGCAACATCAAAAGCATTCAATACAGATGCGTTGCTGGTTAAGAAAGAAGAGAAAAGAGGAGAAGAAAGTGGCCGCCTGACAGCTATTCAGCTTCCATGCAACATTGACGAAGCTCTCAGTTGTTTTAAGAAGGAAATCGTACGTCTTCATTTTTTTTGTTTTATTTTGCATTTGTCTAGACGAAAAAGTCGTTAGTCGAAATTCACGTTTCATCTACCTACTGTATTATAATTACAATAGATAACAAACGCTACAGCTGTATCTAACATGCTTATAAGTTATACTTGACACACCACATTGCAAATTGAAATTATTCAAGGCGGACTAGCTCCGGCACCTCGACTGATAACTTATGTTGCCCGGCTCCGGATGACGTCACTAATACCTTGCGTGAGAAATTCAAATGTAAAAATCGTTACGATACGGGTAGAGCTCAATAATTTTATTTATTATATCGGTGTATCGCGAAACAATATCGTTAAGTTATATCCTCGATGGTAAAAAATCTGGCAAAGTGCGAGTCAGACATAAAAAATTCAAAAATGCAATGTAAATATTACTACTATTAATATACTAATATACTAACTTTGTTTGGGCAAATTACAATATAGGTATATCGTATGAAACTTGTTTGAAATGAGTATTTGACCTCATCGGTCACATATCAATTCGACACAGAGAAAAGTCATCTTCTTTCTTTATTCCGATGCCCCTTAACGGATCTATGTCGCGGCAGGGGCGTCCTAATAATATCAGTCACGGCACAAAAATTATGAGTTAGCGCCTCCTATATTGGCCATTATACTGATGACTACGGCGATTTGCGGTCAGACTGGCGAGCGAGACGAATGCCCTCCGGCTCCGAGGGCTCGACGACACGAGAGGACATTCGTCAACGATTCGCCACGCCAGTCAATTATTCAACCAGGCGTCGTGGGTTAAACTCATTCAAAGGAACGATCTTTTTAAATTGATTGATCTCTGGATGAACCTTAACAATGAACCATATCCAACTTTATTGTCGAAGTGAAAGCGGCGCTGCGCTGTGAACGAACCCTTACTAATAATACTATTCAATAGCTATTTAAATAGAGATAACATGTAATCTATTACATGCACCGTATATTACGAAATAGTTATGTATAAACAATAAAAACTTAAAGAATATTTTAAATCTTTTACGTATGTAACAATATTAAAGTTACACTGTTAATTAGTTTTTATTATACGAAAACAGGTCATTGACTAGTTCTACTTACCTCAATTTATCTTCCACACTAGTTCGGTACAAACTTCTGACGGAGAATTCAGTACGTCTATCTGATGATGAAACTTGAAGTCACATTCACGAAATGGTCCCGTCACCACGTCACACGAGTGTTTAGTGAGATCATTAAATGTACGTGAGGTGTAAGTGATCAGGTAGAATATTGTAATATGGCAGGTTAGTCCAGGAGGCGGCGTGGCGTGCGACTGGGCGCTGGGCGGGCGGCAGGGGGCGCCGGGGCGGCGGCGGCGCGGGCGGCGCGGGCGACTTCTCTACACGTATCCAAAATAGACTCACACCTGCATGGCCGCAGATAAACCGCCACCTAACCCACAATGACGCTTTGTCAACCGTTCTATTGGCACATCTAACGCCAGGCGCCACTATCGATACGCTGTGATGATTTATAAATATCTATTCACCAACGTAAACATCTAGTTTCAAGTACCTATTACTTTTTATTGGAAAACAACTTAAACAATATACTAGGAATAAATAATAGAAACACTACTAAACCCATGTCAAATGCCTTTGGTAACTGTTTCGTGTAACTTGGTTAGTACTACAAGTTATAATTGTAAATGAATAATAAAATTATGCATTAATTCTTCTGAACAATCGAATGAACAAGGAAAGAAATATAAATAATGCACTTTTTTCGAGTTACAAATTTTTTAAGTCAGTTTAGCTGTATAAAAAAAATATTAAAATTTATCTTTAATTTTTAAATTACGTTATTATGTACGACACTGTCATTACTTGTGCAGTTATATCGTACCTACACCAAATTCGCACAGCCACTTCAGTTGTAAACGATACTGCAACTGCGTAAGTTTTAGCAATACAGCGTGTTTGTTACTACAAGCTGCTGAAAACCACAAACACTGGATGGAAATAGCTCGTAAATTACGGATGTTGGACTAATAAATTATCCTTTGAGTTTCACTGTGGCTAAAGTCCAGGAAACGAATAACTTTAACACATTCAATATCCGATTAGATACATCGCGGCATCGTCCGTCTCAGTATTTAATTCATTTGGTGAAGATGATAAATTTTGTAATAAAATTTTCTTAATCTTAATCTGTAATACCAGTTATTATTATCTGTATTTCTATTAGTTTATCAAAAAGGGAATTTCCTTTAAAGTATTTAGCACATGAAATGGTGTTTATACGTTCCTATACATCCCTGCTATGTCCAATGTACTTAATTTTAGGTAAGCCGTTCATCTTTTTTATTAGACAAGGCAATTGGATGCAATACCATCTGCCTAATGTAAAACATTTTACACTCGAAATGGGTACATGTCTATATATAGGGACGTCGTATATTTTTGTAGCTTTTATCATCATGATCATCGTCATCATTACAACCACCACAGCTTGCGAGGGAGGAGCTACCAAGCACACCGCTACACGTGAACACGTGCCATTATGAAACATGACACTGGTATTATCAGAAGACCGCCTCCAATGACCACTAATGTATTACTACTTATCTATTATTTACCGTTTGTTGCGGGATAGAAATGTAACTGGGTGCTGGATACCTATCATAAACATTCACAATCTCTATACTACACTTGGACTACTCTATCCCAGCTACTATGACATCACCCGAGAACCAAAATCTTACCTGTCTCTTAAATGTCTGTCTTAGCCGAAAATCAAGAATGTTTTGCTGTATGAGTAAGAACGATGATATAAATACAGCTAAAACATGGTTAGTAGAGTAGAGTAGAGTCGTGTAGAGTAAGGTAGGGTAGGGTAGAGTAGGTTAGGATACGGTGACGTACTGTAAGGATACGGTACTTACGAAAAAGATATGAAACAACGAAAATCAAGATACCCGTACACTGTGAAATATGAAGATAAAAAGTGATAGACCAGTCCAGTAGGAGTAATAAAACACACTTACCAGGATCATCATCGGTAAGAGTGGACAGGGGTCGGAGATGTTCCAGGGAGTCGTGCCTGGCGAGCGCGTCGGGGGCGGCCCGCAGCGGCGCAGCCGGCGTCGGAGCGGGCGCTGCGCCCCCCGAGCTCCCCCCGCGAGCGAATATCAGTTCCACTGCACCGTCCGATGGGAACGATGGATCTAAATTAAACAATTTTATTGTGAGCAACTTAACAAAACTTATGATAAAGTAGGCATTCATATAGAGATTTATGATTTAAATAAAAATATAAGTACGAAGGAGTTTTGCTGTGATTGATTTAGACAGTATGAGTGATTAAAATTTCAATGATAAAAAATATATTCAGAATGCTAAGTAGAAAATTGTGCCAAACTTGTGCTGTAAGTGTTTAAATTTGTTCAAATTGTGATAATACCACGTTTGTCTTACCTAAGCGTTTTTAACCATAGTGTGCATTATACACTATAAAATATTTTCATCAGTAAATTGTAGCCATTGCGATACGAGGCAGTGTTTTGGATTTAATTTTGCGTTTTGCATTTGCACCATTAAATATTAAATTTAAAAGAAAATAATTATAATTAAGTAACAGTGGTTATTAAGAAAGATGACATAGAGACGTGATTACCATGCGCAGCGTGATCGAGCTGATGCTTAGTGAAAGACAAGGTGTGGTCGGCGACGGCGCACGTGTGGAACTGACATGCGAACACTAGATGTCGCTGCGCGGCGTGCGCGTGCGCCGGCCGCCGGTACGCGCGCACCAGCACGTCGCCGCGCAGCGCCAGCCGCCCTACGCCCACCGTCCAGCCGCCACCGTTCACCATGTACAATCCTGGGTATAAGATGATTATTATAGTTTTCACTGCAATGCCGAAAAGATGGACAACGACATGCTAAGTTTCCGCTGACTTACGCATATTTGCTTTACCAGGGGCGTTAAAGTCAAGGTCAAATAAAAAAAGACGTTAACTCGTTTAAAAAACATTTCAAGGTTGAAGTTCAAGGGTAGAGAGGCAAGGTGGTTTAATATTATATCACCCTACATGAATACCGTCGATTGAACTTGGGCATAACGTTCTTAGTTTCATACGTTCAAGTGTACAACATACCCGAGGTGTAAACACAGGTGTAGTTCTCGTAGATCTTGAGGAAGGCGATGGTGGGGGTGGCGGGCGACGCGAGCGAGCCGGCCACGCTCACGTGCGTCAGGTGCAGCGGCGCCGCGTTCACGCGGATCTGGCCGGCAAGGAGGCCCGCGAACGTGTCTATGTATCTGTTTACAAAATACAACAATTAACAAAACGTAGAAAGAAGACAGCGGATATCTGCTAGGTTTGAGAGGCTCAGTACGGGTCAGAGTCATCCCGCATGGCTACCACCCTCTTGCTTTAGTTAGCCGTCAAATTACTTGTCGTTTTCAAGATGGGAGCTTAAGGCGCTCCACACACTGCACCGCGCACCGCGACGGGGCGCGGGATGGCAGATTTTACCATTGTATGCAAATATCTCAATTTATATAGAAATCACGCCTAGTACAACACACTGCCGACGCGGAGACGCGGGAAGGCGGCCCCGCGCGCAGTTTCTGCCGATCTGCGCGGGAGCGCGGGGCGTACCGCGGGATATGACAGATCGCGCGGTGAACATATGAGTTTATGCCGTCGTAATCTGCATCACCGCGCGGGGGAGCAGATTACACCGCTAGGTAAGGCAGATCTGCGCCTCCGTCGCCGCGCGCGTTATCTGTCGCTCCGCGCACCGCGGCGGGACGCGTCTTCAGTGGGTGGAGCGCCTTAGAGTCAGGTTTTTCTTCGCTAGCAACGCATTGGTGATGCCTAAAGTGTTATTGATTATAATGGCCGACCATAACCATTCGCCATTAGGTGGTTCTTCAGCTAGTTTGTCAGCTATTTCTATAAAAAGAGCGTGACAGGTTAGCGAAGGTATAATTTACCACGTAGGTAAGAATGCTACAAACTCAAATTTGCGATCAATCCACGAGCAAACTCTAGATCAGAATCAGTATGAATCATCGGACGATATTTTGATCATTAATGCACCTATATCTCCCTAACCCTTGCACAGTGGACTTTATAATAAAATTATAGTCGCAATAAAATAAAATACAAGATGCCTTAAATAATGAATTACCGCTTATTTGACGGCAGCTGGAACACCGGCACCCGGTCATCGAGGTACCGCCTCATGGCGTACCGGTCGAGCGCGTGCTCCGGCGCGCCGCAGATCGCCGAGTAGTGCATGTATGCCGCCACCAACACGCCCAACCGCTCCCGGTTGCCCCTACAACAAACATTACAGGGAATGTTAGTTTTTGTAATTAACATTGTACTTGTCTACGATGTAACCATCATCATTTACAATCGATCTTATGTCTTTATCGTATGGCTAAAGGTAATATTTTTTTGCTGATAGATGCGATAGAGAACTCTATAAATGCACCCGTTTAACATGATTATGGTACTATCTAGAATTTATCTGCTTTAAATTTCAATTAAAATAGTATTTTACCAAATAGAAATTATGCAATTCCACTATCAATTAACATAAAAATGCCAGCATTAATATACCATACATGTAAAATACCCAAAATATTACGAACACGAAGAGAAAGAGGAAAGCAAAAAAGATGAAGGAAGGCGAACATGGAGCATGGTGCATTCCGCCCCAGGCCGCCGGCCACCCAGCACGATAATTAACTTACAATACCCAAATCAAGCTCAGGTGTAATTTGATACGCCAAACCACGAAGGCCTTGAATATAATATGTAGAGGCCTCAACCAATGGTTGTAAAAAATATATATTTGGTATAATCTTTATTTAATCGTTTTTGACTAATAAAGTATTTATTGTAGTTCCAATACAATAACAATTTATTTCGCCACATCAAGTTCAACAAATTAAAAAAATATACTATGTTGCTTAATTATAAAAGATTAAGATCCTTCGAGCAGATTGAATAGAACAAGTTTCTTAAATTACATTAAAGTCTTCAAATTATTTATGTAATTATTACAAAGTAAGTGTAGTTGTGAAGCGACATTCTTAAGGTGAGTTGCTCGTCAGGATGATTGGGATATCTCATAAAAAGAAGGTGTAAGTAAAGAACTGAGACCCATTATACGTAGGTATATATCAAATCAAATCAAAATCTTTTATTCATATAGGTATCACGGATACACTTATGCACGTATTTTTTTTTAATCTACCAGCTTTTCGGAAGGGTGCCTGGTCATGGAGGAGAAGAAAAGCCGAAAGAAACTCCTCGCACATCTTTTAAAATCATGAGAGGTTACATAATATTATGTTCTAACCTAGGCGGAACTGGATGCGGCATTAGTTTCCAGGCGTCTTTGTCATTAATATATTCATTTATACTATAGTATCCTTTGCCTACTAGCTGAGATTTCACATATCTCTTAAACATTTGGATAGGTAAATCACGTATTGACCTAGGTAATTTATTGAAAAAACGTACACCGAGCCCCATATAAGAACGTTGTACCCTACTTAGGCGAAAAGATGACGAAACCAAATTATGTCTGTTTCTAGTTAAATGATTATGCGTATCACTATTCTGCTTGAACATGCCTAAGTTGTTTTTTACGAATATAATATTGCTGTAAATAAATTGAGATGCTACTGTTAATATGCCTACTTCTTTAAATTTCTCACGCAGGGATTCGCGTGATTTTAATTTATAAATGGCTCTGATTGCCCTTTTCTGCAAAACAAATATAGCATCAACGTTAGCCGCTGAGCCCCAAATCAATATACCATAGGACATGAGACTATGAAAGTATGCAAAATAAACAAGTTTAGCAGTTTCTACATCAGTAAACTGTCTTATCTTTCTAATGGCTTAAACTGACCTACTTAGCTTACTCGCGAGAGCCGTTATATGGGTGCCCCGTTGTAGTTTAGAATCTAAGGTGACACTCAAAAAAACCGTGGATTTTTCCATAGTTAGAATTTCATTATTTAATTTGAGGCTTTTACTAAGATTCCGTACATTAGGTAATGAAAATTCAACACACTTAGTTTTTTTAGCATTTAGCAGCAAATTATTTGTAGTAAACCAGTGTGATAAACGAGACAGAGCACTGTTTACATCGTCAAAATTCATTTTATTTCTATTCGTCTTAAATATAAAGGAAGTGTCATCAGCAAACAGGACAATCTCTGCATATTTGTTAATATAATACGGCAGATCATTTATATATACTAGAAAAAGAAAGGGGCCTAGAATTGAGCCCTGAGGTACACCCATAGCAGATTGAGATCCCAATGACTTGGTATCATTTATACTAACACATTGGATTCTACTAGTGTACTAGTACTAGTACTACTTGGTAGTGACTAAGCTTAAGTAGAAGTGTTTATAAGTGTGTATACTTGTAGACATTTTTGTAACATAACAATGTTACTTCCTGGAGTAGAAAATAATAACAAAATAAGAAAAATGCTAACATTTTTGAGATTAATCACAGAATGATAAAGAGATATTTATTTAAAACAAAAAACGTGACCATGCATTATTATTAAATCGGCAAATAAACGCGACAGTGGTAATCATCTTGCAAAAGTTTTAGGCAATACCAAAACAATCTTCATAACTGTATATTATTAACACGATGAACGATATAAAAGATTATATTAAAATGTAGCCTGTCTGCCTGCAGCAACTAACTTGCAGCAAAATTTACCGTATTATACTACTTGGATTGGACGCTACTTGGATTTGGAAACAGTTGATACAAATACTCTCTCTCACTCTCTCTCTCTCTCTCTGCCCACGTTTTCCCGGCATAATAAGTACCCTATATCTTAACTCAGATCATGGTCTATCAGTATGCTAAATTTCATGAAAAACCATTTAGTAGTTTTTGCGCAAAAACGTAACCAACATCCATACAAAATTTAACATTTATAATATTAGTAGGATGGGGTTCGCCTGGATAGCTACCATCCTTGAGCATGAGTCAGCCGCCAAACGACTCGTCGAGTTCCGACTGGGGGCTTAAGAGCCAGATCTATCTTTCTTTTTCTTCTCTCTTTCTTGGCCGGCAACGCATCAGTGATGCCTTTGGTGTTGCTGATGTCCATGAGCGACGATAGCTACTTACCATCAGGTGGATCGTCAGCTCGTTTGCCGGCTATTTCCATAAAAAAAGGATAATAAGATGAGTATTTACCATGCAAGTAGAATAGCGACGTTCTTAGGATGTGCAGCGAGCCAGCTCTCGATGTGTTTGCAGGCGGCACACAAGCGCTCCAACGGCGGCGCGAGCTCCCCCGGCCAGCCCAGCGAGCGCGCGCGCCCGAACACGCCGCGCGCCGCCCGCGCGTCCGACACGCCCGTGCCGCCCTCGCCGCCTTCCCCGCTGCTCACCTCGAACACCTGCAATTGTTTTCACTATTGCTATTATATTTGTCGACATTAAAAATTAAAACGCAATAATAAAATTGCATGTCGTATTAAAGTAGTATTTATATATTTTAGCCAAAAAAAATAATACAAACAATTTTTATGTTCAGATACTACTTTAGTAGCCAAAGGTATTATTAAATACCGAACGACGAACTACTACTACTACTACGAACTAAACATTCGGGCTTTTTAATTTTTCATAAGTTCAAAATGCAGTCGAAGCCGTGCGTTTATAACGGCCAGAGTAGGAACTTCCTACTTTATGTATTCCTATAAAAATAAAAAAGCATTATATCTCACCATGAAATGTTCTCCATGCTTGTTGGTGAGCATATGCGCGGCCTGGGCCTCCGCGTGCGCGTCCCTGGCGGGCAGGTGCAGCGCCAGCATGCGCTCGGCGACGTAGCACAGGTCCAGCCGCGCGCTCCCCGCGCCCCCCGCACCCCCCGGGAAGCTGGCCGACCGCGGGCCACTCTGGAATTAACAGGTGTATTAGTTTAAGGGTAAATGTCTAGGCACCTGTCAATACTGATGATATACACCGGACAATACTATATCAGATAAATTGGTTGCGAAGTTACTAAGGATGTGGTTATGTTAACAAAGTCTCCTTTATACATACTTATAAAAAAACAAAAGTGTAGGTATCTGATCAATGTCTGTTGTTCCCGCTAATCTTAAAAACAACCGATTTGGATGCGGATTTCACTAATTGTAAACACACAAGACGACGGATCGGGACAGGCGCGGGTCAGGCTCGTGACGACTACGGGTCTACTCAGTTGGATTTATATGGACGACGATACCCTATAGAGTACCAACTCTATATCTCAGTAAATCTCATATCTCAGTCTCTATATCTCAGTAATACTCTATATACACTACTAAAGATCTTCAGTAAAATCTTCAGTAGTGTACCTACACTACTGAAGATTTTCCGTGACATATTTTTGCATTATTAAGTCCTTGTTTAGAAAATAAAATAAAAACGTTATAAGTATAATCCGTTTTTTTTGCCGAATGTTATTGGATAAACAAATATTAGCACGTTAGCACTACTCTTTATTGAAATATTAATTTCTGATAGTTTAAAAAATAATTAATGATAAACATACGTATAATAAATATCTTATTCTTAAATAAAAAACTACATATATATAAAATACACTTACATTACATTATTTTCTAATATGAGACTCGTCTAAACAAAAACAAACTCTACAACTTCTGTGTACATACATCAAATAACAATAGTGTCGTAACGTTTGTACTTAATATTAAAGTTTTCATTTCCAAGTTTTACTACAGAAAGAGTTCCTAAGAGATCTATAAAGTAAACAGTAAACCTACGTTACATCCCCGTATCTTGGGAATAAAATTTAAGACTGCAGCATACGTGCTTGGTCATTATTAATTCAACTGTAGCCTTTACGAGTTAGGGCTAAAGCAGTAATGCAGAGGCACTTAGAGACTTGCACTGACGTCAATGTTATTTATCTTACTGTATTAGATATTTGCTCTAAGAGAAAAATAAATAAGATAAGTGTAGTTACACTGTTCGCATATCAACATTTTCACTAAGTACAACGTAAATAAATAATAAATAAGACAAGTGTACAATAAATAAGATAAGTGTAGTTACACTGTTCGCATATCAACATTTTTACTAAGTACAACGTAGCATGTTTTAGATATTCACTCAATGATGTTGTATGTATAGGGAGGTAGATATGCCAAGAGGGCTCTGAAATTAAGTCAGTGGAATCTAGTCAAGTGTAGTGATTTCATTGTAGACAGTTGATAGCTGCCTTAGAGTGAGGCTGTCTATAGTTGTCATAAAAATGCCGAGTTGGGTTTTGAGATTTTTCAAAAATCATTTCTCCAAATTGAATAAGAATGATAGAGTTATATACCATAGGTAGATATTTTGTATAAGATATTTCGTAAATTGAACCAAATGAAATCTTTGTATAATTAATATGTATGTCCCCAATTTTAAAACTCTAAGATATGATATCAGGTTTTAGATTGTTTGTAAAATAAAAACGTTAAATATCCTTTTATCTTTCATTATTTTTAATTTTCCTAGATTTCCAAGTGATGAGCTATAAGTCGTTGGGTAAGCATAGTTCAAAAATTTCACAGTGAAGCCAACTGGATGCCTACGCTATAAGAGTTATTTTATCAGCAATAAGTGTACCTACACAATATTCTTTTCCTGCAATTTAATCTTTTTTAAATCTTCTAAAGCTTGTTGGTTAAATCCTGGATAACTAAAACTATTTTCATGCCACTTCCTTATAACCCCTCGTGGGGTTGGAGAAAGGATAAAAATAAATCTAAAAATAAATAAAAATAAATCTAACACGTGTATTTTTTCAATTCAGTTTTTAAATTATTTTAAAATAAACCTTAAATTGTTGTAAACACGCTGTGACCTAAACGCGCACTAAGGTCACGCTTTTTAGCGCGTACAGCAAAGATATTCTACCATAGATATGTTATGTCCATACATTTCGAGGTTTAGTTTTCGATCCGCGATGACATGTCATAATTGTCAAAGCATAACATAGAATAGTCAGGCAGAGGGGAATAAAAGAAATAGTACCGATTAGGGATAATATTATTATTGTGATTTAACATTTTGAAATTATATTGCAAAAACAAATAACTTAATGTATGTAATTATATAATAATTAAAAATGTCGCGATTACGATATCTCTGGCGCCTTTATTTTAGCGTGGATTACACAAATTTAGCCCGTAAAAGACAATTTTATAAGAATAAAAAATCGCGATTTAGGCTTTGTTTAGAACATTCAGTACATTTTATGAGTTATTCGGGACAAACTTTCGGAAAAATTACAAAGTTACATTAATTGCACTTTTAGGGAGAATGTGAAATTTTTGAACTATGCTTACCCAACGACTTAGGTATAGCTCATCGCTTGGAAATCTAGGAAAATTAAAAATAATGAAAGATAAAACGATATTTAACGTTTTTATTTTACAAACAATCTAAAACCTGATATCATATCTTAGAGTTTTAAAATTGGGGACATACCTACATATTCATTATACAAAGATTTCATTTGGTTCAATTAACGAAATACATATCTTCACTACCTATTATGCAATTTGACTTCTGCCATATTAGTCTATGACGAATGGCATGTGCCATATTAATTTTTTTATTTTAATCAATTTTAAACGAAATAATCTATATTAGTAACAAAATTTAACATAACGATTTATGTATTTACCTATGGTATGTAACTCTATCATTCTTATTCAATTTGGAGAAATGATTTTTGCAAAATCTCAAAACACAACTCGGCATTTTTATCACAACTATAGACAGCCTCACTCTAAGGCAGCTATCAACTCTCTACAATGAAATCGCTACACTTGACTAGATTCGACTGACTTAATTTCAACGCCCTCTCGGCATATCTACCTCCCTATACATACAACATCATTGGCGTACAGTATCCATTTGACGTTCGGAAGCCTGTTTGTGAATCAAAAACCGTTAAATTCTCCCTAAAAGTGCAATTAATGTAAAGTTTATCCCGAATAACTCGTAAAATGTACTGAATGTTCTAAACAAAGCCCAAATCGCGATTTTTTTATTCTTATAAAATTGTCTTTTACGGGCCAAATTTGTGTAATCCACGCTAAAATAAAGGCGCCAGAGATATTGAAATAGCGCCATTTTTAATTATTATATAATTACATACTTAACTTAAAGTAATTTGTTTTTGCAATATAATTTCAAAATGTTAAATCTAAAATCACAATAATAATATTATGCCTAATCGGTACCATTTCTTTTATTCCCTTCTGCCTGACTATTCTGTTATCTTTGACAATTATGACATGTCATCGCGGATCGAAAACTAAACCTCGAAATGTATGGACATAACATATCTATGGTAAAATATCTTTGTATTCACTGCTAATAGGCTTGTAAGAACCGCTGTACCGAAGTGAAATATTTTGGTGAATTTAGAGTTACCTCAATACATATTTTAAGTTAGGTATATTTATGCCCAAAGTGTGAAATTAGTTCGGCTGACCGGACTAATAATCCGGTATCTTTCCGGTATCCGGCCTATCCGGCCTTGTTTTCACTACAGCAAGGCTATTCTGTTTTGAACTCGACAGCGGAATCCGCGATGAGTGTCAAACTTCAAACGACTAAAGATAGGATTTTGACACTCATCGCGGATTCCGCTGTCGAGTTACAAAACAGAATAGCCTTGCTGAACTCAAAATTAACAAGTGGCAAATTGTAATAAATGAATACCAAAGGACAATGTCCACTTTGTATGGACATTTGGCTATCAGTGAACACCTCATTTCAACATAAATAATATATAGACTTAATACCTTTACTCAATTTAAAAACGAAAATAATAATTGTTTTGTAACCAGATGTTTATTATAGTGGTTATTTGAATAAATATTTTGTAGGTATTTTAAAGAAAACGCCCAATTTCCTTGACATTTTTTTATTAATCTGACTCGTATGTTATTAATATATTGTCCAAGAACGGGGCTGGTGCATTTATATCATCTCTGTACCTTGCCCAGCTCAGAAACCAAAAAAACAATCATTACATGAGCAATCATACAAACCAATGGTCAACCCTCAGATGAAGGAAATAAAAGGCAGATGGAACATTCGCAAAGAAATGTAACGAATGACGTGAAGTCACTTTTTCCCTATGTGTGCGTGACAACCTTAATGTCAGCTAGCAGTGGCACCGATGGACACGTAATTCTTTGTGTGTGTGAGGATGCCAAATGAAAAGTCACAAACTCCCGCAATTTTGTAAATGTTGTTTGACATATTTCCAACTTAACACATTATGCACAATTAAATTGGCAAATTATTTATTACTAGTCTACACTATATTCACATTCGTATCAGAATTTACGTAATCACTGTGTTGCCTAGCAACCACAAACAAACAGGTGCATGAAACTTTTGGTCGTATAAAGTGCGTTTGAACTAAATCTGGAGTTCGCAAGTCGCGTTCCATTCCACTCTTTATAATTTAATTTCTTTTTAAACATAATATTTATTTTGCAAAAGTTTAAAATAACACGGAATAGTTACGCATAAAATCGATATAGACTGTTTTAAAATACATAAACATAATAAATAACTTTATGCTCATGCATATTGAGTGGAATGAAATATCTGTATAATCTGTACAGTGCCATCTCTGAAGAACTTATTTGTGCCGTGGCGAAAATTGGAACTAATGCCATCCCATTCATAATTTAATAATAGCCGCACTATGATTGGTCCAATGCGTCCGGCAGCGCCCTCCTTAAGGTCACAGATAAGTTGATTTCAATGTATTTCGAAATATAATACGACCAAGTTGCAAAGCATGTAAGCGCCATTATAGCTGTGAGGTTTTCGTAGTCATTTCTATTTATAGTCATAGGCATGCGGACCGTAAATAATAATTTTTTGCAAAGGTTACAAGTCGCTTCACGAAATTAAGGATGTGCGAGCGACGAGCGTGAGTTATTCAATGATGAAAATTGTTTTAAGATGTTGGTTTTTACGTCGTTTTCTCTTAGTGTGTTGTTGTTATAGGTCAATAGTAAAATAATGAAGATGTCACAAACGTTATAATGATTGTTTAATTCTTTAATAGTTATTTGGTGTGCGAAATACAAATCAGTTTGTGAAAACCCTATAAAGGAATTTTTATGATTTGTTGACAAGTATTATGATACGAGTTTGACTCAAGTGTAGTGAACGCCCTTGCTTCGCTTCGGTAAGCCCACAGTCGATAAAAGTAGGGATGGTATTCTTTAAATTGTCGTGATTTTTTTATTTGTAAACCGATTCAAATAAAACAAACACTAAATGTTAACCCAAACTCATTACAATACGTCAGTGAAAACCGAATATTTTATTACGCCGTTCCTGAGATAGGAGGAACAAATGCATAGAAAACCAGACAAAAATTTACGTTGTAATAAATTAATGTGATAATCATAATTGATTTTAATTTCATCACTAGTTATCAAAAAGTACACTTATCAAAATATATGTAAATGTTCTTTTAATATAAAATAATACTTAAATATATTTAATTGTCTTAATTAACCTATGGACTTTTTTATGCAGAATAAGTTAGTGTTTGACCACAGAACCACCTGAGATGGTAAGCGGTAATGAAGTCGTGGATGGTAAATCACACTAACTTAGTAGAAGCCTATTCACTCTTGACTTGAAGACACCCACATTATAATCTGACAGGAACACCCACGCGGACAATTAATTCCAGTCCTTTGTGGTACGCATAATAAAAGACGAGGCAAAGTGCATTTTTTTTTCTCTTGTAATAGCAGCTGTCGGCAATCTGCAAAATTATAATTGAAATCATTTTAGTGAGTAGGCTAAACTAAAAACAGAAACTAAAATATAATATAATATTTTCTTTCAATCATGCATTTTATCGTGGGCAAACGTGACATTTTCAATTAACCCGGTTATAATATCCCAGCGATAGGTGTTTATGCATTGGCTGTATTTCTTGATTTTTAAGGTTTAAATAAATACAAATATTTCAAATATTTACTTTTTAAATATATTTATTTCGACATACATTTATAAATCGACCAGTGCTCAAATAGCTCATGCATATTTCCCCAAATTTAGGGTAACCGATTTTCACATAAAGCTGGTATACAAACAATATACAAATGAATAATTGTCGAGGTTTTGTGTTCCGAGCAAACCGCAAAAATATTATTATAAATAAATAATAAAATAATGAACAGATATCTGTGAAAAGATATTCCATCTTCTTTTCTTTGATTTTGCGAACTACTTTTAAATTGTTTAAAAATGCAAGACGACATTTTATCTGATAAAATTATTTAATAAATTTTGACAATTGCGATGTTCATACAATTTGACGCTTTCTTTAGTAGTGACACGAGATTGTATTAGTTTTTTATTTTGTATTATTCTTGGTAGGCTTACGTCATATTCGAACGACGTTATCTGCCTTTCATTCCTTCATCTAAGGGTCAACCATAGTTATAATTTCAATAGTGCCAAGGTCAACGTGGGAAGCAGAGTCTAAATCCATTTTCGTAAGCCAAAGGTAATAATAATATTAATGATAATATTATTAGTAATAATAATATTAATGATGAAAAACACAGACGAAATACGATGCGAAAAACAGCGAATGTGACTTGAAAGTTGAACGCAGATTACTATGCACTATGATCCAACGAATAACGACTGACAGTTGAGATTACTATGTCCAACGATTGTCAGTTGAGGATGCAAACAATGCATCGATTCGAGCGTGTTTGCAAAACATCGATATATTGTTCACTATCGTGAATTTTTATAAAAGCAACGTACATAAAATAATATGTTATTCTAGTAAAAATAATACCTTATTTATAGTTTATTGCTTTTTATACGTGTATCTTACCAAACTTAACTTTTTGTCGTGAGAATTAAAACTTCGAAATAACATCGATATATCGTTTTATTATCGTTATCGGAATAATGTTGCAATTCTACTGACGTGAGTACTCTGTGTATGAGACAACAGGAAGTGTTTATCAGTAGAATGTTATATTAAATATATTATTTTAAAAAAGTAAATTGATACAAAAATAATTCGCGTGTATAAGTTAAAAAACAAAATATATTTTTTCGTGTAATTATTTATTTTTGAGCATCCTGTCCACGGATAGCCGAAAATGGACATTGCCCTTTTCCGCATTTGTTGGTAAGAGGCGACTCCGCTTGGCTTCGTATACCAGACCAGCTACTGAAAATAGCCTTTCGCTATAAACGCTACTGCCAGGTGCTGAAAGATAAATTCTAGCAAACATTGACAACTGCGGGTACTGATTCGAATTAACTGACCACCAAATGTAATTGCGATTGATTCGAGATGTCTTTAAGAAAAGTTAATCTCGTTAGCAATTGGACTTTGTTTCTCTTGATCACGACAATCACTACTGAAGAGCCGAATATCCGGTAGCCGGATTTCCGGCGCTCCGGCCTCGTAGCTTGCTTCGCTTGATATTCGGTATCCGGTATCCGGCCAAACCACTATCGTTTCATCTCTACTAATAACCACACTACTGCCACTAGACCGAATCTTGAAGACATGGGTTGTAGACAGTTTTTCTATGTGTCACAAATGGCAAAATAATGGTATGGAAATTACGGAATCCAAACATTTATGACTTCATATAAGTCACTTCTGATGTAAGAAAGTGAGAAAACGTGACTACTTTTTGATAAATGACATGAAATAAGTTATCACTTTTAAGTTTTACTATGGGCCATTCTCTGTAAAGAATGGGACAAATAATCTCATTCTTTCATCTATGTCTATACGCATAACAATAGACAAATCATCATTTCACCCGTGCGCATTAGAATCGAGTGCTTTGGAAAGGCAAGGCGGTAACAGTGAAAATACTCTGATTAGATAACTGTAGTGTGGTCGAGTGTGATCAAACACAGTCGTAAGTCGTAGGCGCGACATACTCCGTGAAAGTGACATGAATTGTGCGTAGGCGCAACACAAACGCGGTGGGACGCCCGCTGCCTTCCGATGCTCATAATCCGATTAGTCTAATCACCGTTCCACTTCACTTATTTCTGCGTAAATTATGATTATTTTTACCAGGAAAGTAATAGAAAACTAATATCCTGACCTGATTGACCTGACCTTATTGTATTATGTCTCTTTTTGGAATATGAAATTAGCGAACCAGGAAGCGACCCATCAACGAGTTAAAGCTATCTAAATAATTACATACACGACTTTATTGAATTAAATGACATGTTTAAAATGTATCCGATGCAAAGTACTCGTAATGTCAACGGAAACTAAATATAATAATTTAAGACTGCACCAGAAATAAGAGAAAAGTTAGTTATGTACCAAGTTTGACATTCCTTTACGACGAGTTAGGGAAAGGTTTGTTTAAAATTCCCTTGCAACAGAAACGGAAGGAGATGGCAAGAAAATTGTTCAATTTGTAGATTTGTAGATCATTATCGCACAGTTTAGAATGGAATTCTTTTACAATATAGACGGCATGCCAGAAAGTTTAGTGGTGAATGTCGTAAGTGTACAACCTTTAATACTGAGAGTGATGAAGCGTGCAACGAACTCCAAAATACTTCACGACATTCAAAAAGTTATTTTACATTTAATACATGATATTAATTATCTTTCTTTTCAACGCATTTCTTCGTATCAAAAAATGATGTTATCGCTGCCAACGAGAATTACTTTTACAAGTCTTCAGAAGTATTCTGCTTGTTTTACGGCAATTAATATCTTCAGATAAACATTCACCATACCTTTTATTACCAGTTCGTGTCTGTATTTATTTGACGTAAAACTCGATGAACGTAATTAAGTGATCAAAACTTGTTTTTAATTAAGATGTTGCTTATAAAGTAGCTACTTATAAAAGTTGCAAATTATTTGGCTTATCTGTAATGAACTAAAAAAAAAAGAAAGCAAGGCAATTGGCCCATGATAAAAACGTTTCACGATATTAACTCACTAAAAACGAGTAGAAAAAGTTTCCTTTTAATTTGTTACCACCTTTGTATAACATCGATATCAAACATTTTTTTCAATAATAAGACTAACTTAGCTCTGTCCTCTTTTTTCGGGATAGTAAGTAGGTACACAGTAACAGATGGGTTACTTTTCTCTGCAGGTGACTGTACCTACCTACCCTTAATCCTATTCCAGATCATTTCCAGATCATGTTCTCCCATGGTTTTCAGTAGTTTTTGCGTGAAAAAGTTACAAACATACATAAATCCTCACAAACTATCACAATTATAATATTAGTAGGGTACAGAAGTAACTCACGTGTTCTCTTGCGAAAGACAGCGCCGCAGGAGTGGCCGGCGCGCTGACCGCTCGCGTCTAAAACAATGACATGATCCTTTCAGCACACACACTGTTGCAATACATCTCTCCGGGTATTAGATATCGTATTATTAAATAAATCACAGATCTCCAAGCAAGGTCGCACCTGCCAATAAAATGAAATCAAAAGTTCTTCAAGATAATCGTCATATTTTTTCCTGATACCAATCGTCACTGTTCAATAGGTCCAATATTAATTTCATTGCTACAAATCTCAAATTACTACATCTGTCAACGATTGGTAATGATATAAAAAAAAATATCAATGGTTAGTTATGTTAATAGCCAATAATAGCTATTCTAAGCTTTTACACAATGACCATCTATTACAAAATTTTTAACCATTCGAAATTTCGCATTTACGACCTTAATGGTCAGATAAGTCTAAGTGGAAATATAATCTAGACTAGCTGTTACCCGCGACTTCGTCCGCGTGGTATTTAATATTATTAAATTTTTCATTGAAGTTATTTTTTACTAAAACTATTTTTTCTAAAATAAAAGTAGCCTAAGTTACTCTTTGTTATATCAGCTATCTGCCAGTGAAAGCCCCGTCAAAATCGGTCCAGCCACGTCCGTCCGTCCGTCCGTCTGTGCGTCCGTCTGCCTGTCCGTCCGTCTGTCCGAAGCAAAGCGTCGAGACCCTTAGTGCTAGAAAGCTGTTATTTGGCATAGATATATGTACATATTTATTAAAACTTCAGAATTGTAGAATAAAATTGTGAAAAAAATTTTTTTCAGGGTACCTCCCCTACAGGTAACGTGAGGATGATTTTTTTAATCGTCGCGTATCCCATAGTGTGGGATATCGAAAGTCTTTCAAAACTAGTAGGGGTCTTCTAAGATCATACTATAGACCACCTAAGTTAGGATAAGTAGTTCATGATTATTAATTGATAAACTTACTACTTCGGAACCCTACAAGCACTTGCCCGGTTTTTTTTAAAGATAACATTGGCAAAAAAAAACGTATAAAGTAAGTTACGAGATCCAACAGATTTGCCAGTCCACTTTAGCTCACCCTTACATACATTACAAACTGCCTGACGCCATCGTTCTCTGGTTTTAAACTTCGACTAATATATGCGCATTATATTAAGAAATCGTATAAAATTAATAACTCCTAAGTTACTTGATGACGAACTTCCGCTGTACGTCATAAACCGCGTACGGGATTGAGAAGCCGATTAAAATCGAGGACCAATTTCTCGTACGGATGTACGAACCGGGTTCAGTAAGGCTGATAAACGAGCTCGATTAGGCGTGGTTTAAGTGATTACTGCAGCTCCTATAGAAGGTTCAGTGCCGCTAATTGATGCTAGGCCCAGCCCATTACCATTACTTAACGTCACTTGCCTCACCGAAACGGTCTGATACTTGGCCGAAGAAAAATAACGTAAGAAGATTATAAGCCGATTTTAGCCCGATTTCAACTGATACTTCCGCTACTATTGAATTGCCTAAAGTGACTGGCCTATCGTGTTTCGTGCTTCGAGGTTATAGAATATGTATCAAAGCTTTAAAATTTCTGTAGTTATACACATACGTTTGTCACGCCTAATTCCTGAGAAGCTCAGATTTGAAAAGGCAAAAAATGTGGATGTTATGGTGCTCGTATTTTTATTACGAAATAACTTTAGTTGGAACTGACTGCAACCACGGCACGGCACGCCGACTTTATTTGTGACACGGTTAATCTTCATTTTATAAAGACACATGTTTAAATCAAAGCAATCCAGTGGAATTGGCATAATCTAATCACAAATGTGATCTGAACGGCGGCGGTGGAATGCAGCCTCGCCGCGCCACTTGCACTTTTTATTTTAACTCGGTTCACTAATGACCGCCATCTTATTTAAGGCAAGGACGGAATTATCGCAGTCAGCTTAAATATTTCTTTGAATCAAAATTTACAAATTTTATTGTGATGACATTATCTTGTTACGATTGAAACAACTGTTTTCTGTACGTGATCATAATCTCAAAAACTATTTCATTTTTTACCCAGTTGCTAGTGGTGAAGAGAATAACATGAAGAAATTGTAAAGCCTCCAATTAAATATTCCAGTGCGGAAACTATTTAAGGATGTGAGGCTCTTATTGTTACCCAAAAGTAAAATTGTAACTTCTAAGTTAAACAACTGTCGTTAATTTTGTCGAGACGATGGTTCTGTATCGAGAACGAGACTATGGAAGTTAGGATCAGAAACACAGAAATACAAGATAGAAAGACAATATAGAAAGATAAATAATTTATATTACCTAATTAATAAATTATAGTTTATAAGTCAGGATACTAAAATAAGGTATTTGTTATAAATGAAGATTTAATTTATTACACGAAATCAGGATCTGAATTTAATTAAAATCTAACGGTACGTTGTATTATTATAAATAATCATTGTTCGTTCTGTCATGCAAGTGTATGCACAGAGGCGGCCAAGAAAATGTGTTCGCGAAATTAATCGTATTTGCATAATTCTTCAATTGAAATTCAATGGTATAGTAACGTAGGAAACAGTGTATGCGATTTATTGCATCAAATGATAATAGTAACTGTAATAATGAATATCCATGTAACAGTGAAAAGATGCAGAGTGTGGCAGTCTGGTATAGAATTTTAAAATTATGTACACATACCTACCTACGTTTATACTTTGTTTTTCCTTGCTACAGCTATGATATTTTCTATGTCTGTATCTACTAAGTACGTAGGTATGTCATAAGCGACTATATTTCCCTTTTCTTTATGTTATTGGTGTTTTGGAAGCCGTCATATGATGTATACGGAGTTACCACAATTAATGAAACAGAGTTTTTGTCGTCTATAATGAATCCTGAACCCACCTTCCGGCCGGAGCGCGCGTGCGGCACGGGTCCCCGCTGCAGGTGGAAGGCGGCGCGCCACAGCGCGAACGCGAGCCGGTGCAGAGCGCGCGCCGCCTCGCCATCACGCGCGCTCGCTTTTGGCCGCATCCTTACATTACGATTACTCCTCGTGTCTCATACGTCACTATATACTCCTCGAAGTTCCTCCCCGAAATTATCTGGTGTTCCTTACTATACTGCTCGCGCAACTTCGAGAGTACCGACCCTCGCGAGTCTCGCGTAACTCCCCGTTCACCTTCGATTCGCACAAAAACCGGCAATGATCGTAAGTCACACGAAGCGAGGTGAAGAAGCTTGAAGTTATTTGAGGTGGCTCTCTACTCTCGTCTTCATCCAATTTCAATCAGCTTCGCGAGTAGCAGATAGTAGAATCACACTTCACAATTCTCTAGTGCCACTGAACAAAATCCGAACTAAAATATCCACAAGCTATTATAATTTCCGCACTGTTCATTTCACGCATACGAACACCCTAAAGAAACTTGATCGATATCTGTCACACATTCGTTCCTGTTTATAATAATCTCAGTTGACTAATGCTTGCTTGAAATATCTCAAGCGACCTGAGCTTATGTCGTGATATATAGGAATATAGGCAACATCATTTGTAAAGTTATTGAGATAAATTTAAAAGGATTTTATCATCTTTTAATAGCCTTGTTTAATGTAAATAAGGCAACAACTTTCAACAAAAACCACAAATGGTTTCAGAAACAAAACCAAAATTGTAACATTGTACCTTAATTTGAATTCGAAGGGATATTTTCGCAATACATTACGAATTAAAGGTACAGAATGAAGATTTTTGTGCACTCAAGTTGATAAACTTATTGAGATAAATTAAGTAAAAATGATTTTATCATCTTCTTATAGCATTGCTTACAATAAACAACTCAATAACTTTCATGAAAAACCATAGAGGGTGTTATAAACAAAACCATAAATAATATTATACACCTTAAATTAAACTCGAAGCGATATTTTCGTATTCTGTTATGAAGATTTTTATGCACTCAAGCATGGAGCCCCATTTCGTTTTTAATCTTACTCCTACAAATATTGACGGTGGCGTCAATGTGCGAGCGAGGTGGGTCTTAGCGATCCTTTTTACATGTTCGGTACAAAGGAGGCAATGAAAAATCCCGCTCGTCCTGTCGGTGGGCGGCGCCCCTGCATTGCGACATGCACACGACATACAGACACCCAAATACTAAATACTAATCTTGCAATATAACTTACAGCTAAAACCGTCTTTTTACTTAATTAAGTGATTGGTCGGTTGCTCTTATTTTTCTAGAATATTTTTTTAGAAGTTACGTTTGATTACCAAGGTAGAGACCTCATGTTATAATCTAAATTTTACTAACAAAAAATAACCGACTTCAAAGTCTCAAAAACTACTTTTCAGATCTCGTTCAAATTTATGTGGGACCACATGACAAGCACCTGCTTTAGATTAAAAAAAGAATCATCGAAATCGGTTGGCGTGATATTGAGTTATTCGTCAATTTGTCGCGCACATCTTAACACAAATTTACGACTTATGTGGTTTTCTCATGGATGCCATTGTCAGATCTCAATAAAATTTATGTGGGACCACATGACAGTCACCAGCTTTCGATTAAAAAAAGAATCATCAAAATCGGTTCGCCCAGTCCAAAGTTCTGAGGTAACAAACATAAAAAAAAATACAGTCGAATTGAGAACCTCCTCCTTTTTTTGAAGTCGGTTAAAAATACACAGCAATTCCTTAGATTGTGTTATTTGACTTGATGTAGTTGACTACAGGTAAATGGTTTTCTATGTTTAATATTATAGGAACTTTATTAATCTTGAAGTATTTCTTCAGTTTCGCGATAAGCTTATAAGTTCCATAACCTGATGTTCAATATAGCTGTAAATTGTAGAGTCAAGGTTTTAGCGGGGATTTAGAAGTATTTTTTCGCTGAAGAAACATGCAAAGCAGGGTATTTTTTATTTATATCTTAATTATAATTTTTTGCACCAGAAAATCTATTATTAGTCTGATTGAGATTTGCTTATCAGCAATATCCTCGGCAATGTATTGGACTGAGTTCATTTAGTCAATTTTTTTTTCATTTAATTTATGTGTCATGTACCCAGCAATTACATTTAACGGGGTGTTATATAACCCTGACCTTCGTCATAAGCGCGTGCCTGAACGCGAGGGTGAATAACCTCGGGGGTGAAGTTCATCTAAATAAAAGACTGTTCACATGTCAGAGTAAACGGTCACCGGCTGCACTCGCGACGTCCTTTCATAGCGATCCAGTTGTTTTTGTTTTTTTGTCAATACTACAAGTATGAAAGCTCGCAATCCCTTCTCAGCTATTTCTATGATAACTCACAAGTCACAAGTTTACGCTAACTTCACGGCTGCGCTCATTAAACTGCGCTGTGTTTAGAACGATGAAAGTATGAGATTGAACAGATTAACACAGTATATCTTAATTTGTTTTAGGACTGTTGAATAATTTTAAACATGTTTCTCGAAAGAGGCAATATCTTGAATAACAAATTGTTTTTGATAACTGTACCGAGTTCCTAATTATGGTGAACGAGACGAGATAAGTTTGCGACAAGGACGACTGCTAATGTTGATATAGTGCTATTAGCATAAGTATCAGTAATTTGCAGAATTATCAAGAGTATCATATCTTATCTTGCGTAATATAATGGTACTGCTGTAATTGTAGCCTTTTATCTTGTATAGGCAATCTTGGTGAATTTAAACCACCTGAGCATTGGAAAATTTATTATGTACCTACCTAGTTATCTAACAGTATTTTAGGTCTCGAGCCGATGTTATGTAAATTACATGTATACAACCCATAATGACACGTATTTTACATCTGCGCACTAACATTTATATTATTATTATTGGTTATTGATCAGGTACTTTATGAATGAGGTAATTGTGCTATTCAGATAAATCTACACCGAGAATTAAGTAATTACGACAGAAGAAAATATCATACTTGAAAACCTACATTTTGATACAAATTAAATAACATTTCAATAAATTAGTACCCCGTTAAGAATAATAAAATAAATTACATATTACCCTGTTAAGAATAATAAAATAAATTACATATTACCCCGTTAAGAATAAAAGTCGAAACCATTTTAATGATCACTAAAATAAAAAAAAATCTAATAAAATAAATTCAGTTTCCATCACTATACTTTCTCAATAAAATGTACACGTCAAAAAACGAGTATGAGCTATGAGCGCAAATCCGTAAATCCGAACCCGAAAATACTCGTACGTATACGTATACGCAAGTGCGTCGACGCTAGAGACGTGACCGCGCCTCTAACGTCGCCCGGAGAGCTACTGGCGGTACTGGCGCCCGCCGCAGCGTCCCGGCGCCGGGCGACGGCGACGCCGCGTTGCTAGGCAACGGCTGCACCGCCGCAATGCCCGAATACAGATAACTCACAGAGATCCTACTCCAATGATGCACCTTTCTATCCTCATAGGATAAGACCGAGATTACGACTCACTTTAACCGGAAAGATAGTTGAAAGTTTCAGAAAATTTCAGGGTTAAAATGTTGTAGATTACGCTTTGGTAAGGTTACTCAGTCAGATTATTTCCACACTTATATATGTCCAAAATTTAGATTTTAGGTAGGACAAAAGGTTTTTCTGAGTAGCGAAAAATTTTTCAAGATCCGAAAAAGTAGATATAATCTATATTATAATATAAGACTTATTCCTCTAGTAAAGGATGGATTATGAGGGCCTTTACGCCGTATCTTCTACGCACGCGTCATACTACCTACTTATGCTTCATACAGTAGCGAAACCTAACAGAGCGTTTTCATAAAGTTCTTTTACTATACTCTGTATGATCTTTACTCATAAGCTCACACCGCCCTCCCTCGATTTCCTACATCTCAAAAGATGCGCGAGATCACCAAACTTAAAAGGGGTGAATATTGCGTAATCAAAGTAAGTAAGTTAGTGCACCCAATGTCATTAGTCAACTCGTTACCAATTAAATTAATGCAATCATGGATTATTTTCCGTTATTAGTTTCAATATGTTTAAAAACCTTTTCAGGATCTGCTAAGAAGGAAAATTTTGTGTTGACACATAATTATTAAGTTATTCAAATTTTTCATTTGACAAGTACTTAATATATTGTGTATTCCTAAAGCTAAAAGAATAAAACCATTAGTTAAAATGCCAACACGACATTTACGGCCATTGTTAAAATTACGGAAGTGTCGCGGCTGTCGCGAAAAGGGACAATCAACTGCGGCTTCCGTTACAACCGGACAGAGGTGTTGCACTGCAGATATTGAGTTGGTGAGGTAATTTACTCTGTCGACGATATACAATAACTATAAATTAAAGAAATTAATAAAATCTCCGACAGTTTTATTTCCACTAAACATAGCTGAAAACCATCGCGACCACGATCAAATTCACGTCACACTTTCAAAAAAAAACCGCATCATAATCGGTTAAGTCGTTTAGGAGCTAAGATGCCACAGACAGCCACAGACATGTCGAACTTGTAACACCCCTCTTGCGTCGGAGGTTAATAAAGCACTCATCCGTAACTCCGACCTACACTTTTGAAAATATAAAATGATGTCACGACCGAAATTTAAGTGGTGCAAAATAATTGGGACAATCGTTACTGGTTTGCTGCGCATCCTCCCGTCGTGCCCGGTGCCCGGTGCCCGGTGACCTGGCTGGCGACCGGACAACTCAATTCATTTCATTTAATCACATTTCACGCGCGAAACGTTTTAAGTTCCGAACCGATAATTGGATTTGTTACGTACTGATTACTGTACGTTCATGAACGTATTTAAACAATGTGTTTTAAAAAAATTACATACTAAGAAATGGGAAATACAGGTATTTTTTTTTAATAAAACGTTGGTGAAATTTCTCGAGTGCTTCGAATAATACGTGAAGCCCCGGCGGTTTCACGGTTATTGTTAGATATTAGCCCTTAAACCATGTCGTATCTTAGGCCTTCGGGGGACATAAAAAAAATCCAATGCTTGGGTATCCCACTAACTTCTAAACCTATTCTATGTTCTCAGAATCATTGACTTAGTACTTATTTTTTTAATAAGTACAAAACGAATTCGCAGTTCCTTTTGAAAACATTGACAATTTTTGTTAGTCCTGAAAGTCTTACACGGAACTTGTGACGAGCAGTATATTAACGGGTATTCCTAGTCACGTAACGTGATTGCGTCACAAGTGCTTTACGACAATTCAGTGACGCGATAGTTCATTCATAATATACGTAATACAGTTTTAATAGCGAGACGGGGCTGGGCGGGGGCGGGGCGGACGGCGCGCTACTTCCGTAAACAAACGCGCGTGCCGCCTGCCCGCTGGTAACTTGCAGGATTGTCACACACATACCCTTAAAAGTAATTATATTATGTATAGCTTTAAAAATAAAATATTTCCAAAATCGGTATGCGAGTTACTAAGTTTTGTGACATGTTTGTCACTTAAACATTTAGTTTAAAATGTTTAGTATACAAAAGTATAGAATAGACAGTGTTAAAGTTCAAAATCAAACGTTAGGATTCTGTTAGTAATAGTGTAATTTCTAAATGACTTCACTAATTAAGGACAGACTTACTTACTTACTTAGGACCCAGACAAGTTATTTACAAACTATATAATAACGTTAAATACATAAGTAACAATATTTAATTAAGGCTTGTTATAAGTAGGTAGGTATTGAGTTAAGGTAAAACGAAGATACAAGAACACTTAGTTCTTCTTACAGCAGATAAAACTTTATATTTGAATAAATCCTCATCAAATAATTTTTATAATTGGTCAGTTGAATTTTTAGGTTTTTACTATATACAAATTTGCTTTTTTAACAACATTTTGTATCTGAAGCATAAATATCTACATGCCTAACTTTGTAAGTAAATGTTTGACAAACACCCCACTTTTTGGTAAGTGGTGATGTTGAGCGCACTAACTTAGTAAAAGCGTTCAAGTTAGTGCACTCTCTATTCACTTTTGTTAAAGACATGTCAGTATATTAGAATAGGAATTTTCTTGAAGTGGCAGCCCTGCGCATCGTTGGCAACGGTCGCAGCAGACAGCGCGATATGGAACGCAATGCCGGCTAATCTCGATGCTAAACCGATTAAACACATCCCGTATTAAGTAACAAGTCGTTTTTATTTTCACTATGCGGCTATTTGCAGATGTGACAACTTGCTGATCCCTTTATTGATTTACGAGTTTTCCTACCAAGCTTTGCTGTACTTACTATTTTACTAAATATGTACTACGAGTAATACCATTCTCTCTCTCTTTCATGAAGCGCTCATAGCCCCGCGGCTTGCGTCGATCCTATGTGATCGGCAACGGGCAAAGTTAAACAACAGCGGGCGCGGTCGGTAGTTGGATGGGTGACCGCTAGTGGCAAAAATTTCTTGAGCATCTCCGTGCTTCAGAGGGCACGTAAAGTCGTCGGTCCCGGTTGTTATCATAAGATAACAGTCGTTAGGCCATGTCGGAGGCTCTCGGGCGGTTTGAAAACTTCCGACACTCGGGTTGGCCACTAACCCCTCCACCAATCCGCACTGGAGCAGCGTGGTGGAGTATGCTCTAGGTCTCCTCAAAAGGAGACCCATACCCAGTAGTGGGCCATTAATGGGTTAAAGCCAATACCTTTTTTTAATACTAAGCTTATAATTAATACATTGTGATTTATAAAATACATTTTGATGGAAATACATTAATCAATAATAACCATCCGTGATTGTAAACAGAAACGCAACATAAAAGCAACCGCAAATAAAGAAGAATAAAGACATTTTCTTATCTTCGCGTTGGGCTGTAAAGCTTAGGTACAAGCCTTTGAAAATCGAGGGAAAGGTAAATATTAATTTAAAAAGCGTAACGTCCGGCAACACCTTCGTTTCCAAATATTTACACGAGACTTAATATTTACGGAACAATCCGTGGAATAAACGTTACCGGGCCGGTCTGGTTTTTTTCTTCAAAAATTAATGTTGTTATAAGATTCATAGATTGCGTTGTCACAATGTAAAACTCTACTGAGTTTATGCAACAAAAAGTAATTTGTATTTCAATATTTTTTTCGTATTATACATAGTTATTCAAATTGCAGTAAATGTCTTCTTAGCAAGACATGCGTTGAAGTAAAATTTTAAGTTAGATACTAATTATAAAATTTATTTTAATTCTAGGTGTAAACAGACATTAACAAAATTTGACATTAAAATAAATTGATTTATTGACGACCAGTTACCAAGTTGTTCTTGACCGTGCCTGTCTAAAAAGGGTCACAAGTTCGATTCCCGGCCGGTGTAGATATTTAAGAAACAAAAAAAATGTTCGTTGGTGGGTCGTGGGTAACCACTAACCTTTATTAAAATAGATCGTGTTAGATATACAAGAATAAAGATCCTAATCTACAAGCCCAGCCACGTTAGAACTTAATTAATCTGAATACATAATTAAAGAAGCTGATTTGATTAAGAAAAATACATTTATCTTTTTCAGGGCTAAACCTCAGCCGCTCGCTCTAAGAATGTTTGTTAAGGTATTAGAATGACTAATTTAACCAGTAAAATATTATTAGCATTTGTAAATCGTGATCAAACCGCACTCGTAAGTTAAATTTAGTCGGTGCTAGATCACGCGATACGTTAGTAGGTACGTTACGTTGCAATAGATCAATCACAAGGGCTATAAACTATTAGTCTTCGTTTAAATGACAATATCTGGACACCACTTATAGGGTAAATGTGTCCGATAACTCCGATAAGCGTTAAACATATTTTGCAAATTACCTATAAAATCTATGACTTCAACTTCATGGTACCTAGTCACTTCTACTAATTGGGGAGGCCTAGATTGATACACAGATTGATTGCGAATTAGTACGAATTGATATATAGTACGAATTGCGAATCCGTTTTGGAAGTTTCTATAATGTCAGAAAGCTGACGACGCGACGTGACTTAACGAACTTCTCCGAAGCACGAAGCGTTTTTTGCCACTAGCGGTCATGGATGACCGCTATGGATACTCGTACTAACTATAATAGTATGGATACTACCGACCGCATACCGCATCCGATGTTACCTCAATCCATCACTTATAATTCTAACAACTGACACATGCCATCTATGAGCGCTTCACTCTGACTGTTCTATTCTGAAAACCAACGAGAGAATTGTACATAACTAGATTTTTGTTTATTATAAAGTGAACACAATTCGCACCTCAAGGGCCGCGATGGCCCGGCGATAGCAGACCAGACCGGCTATCGTGAGAAAGGTTCGCAATCCAAGAGGCCAGCTAGTTATCTAACATTAATCCCCGACCCCGCGGTCTCTTTGACGCCCAAAGTGATTTGTTTTAATTACGCTTTATCGATTCATATTGTAAAATGGAATAAACCGTGAATCAATCACGATTCCAATTAATAGGAAACTATTTTCTGATAAATCTATTTATTGATGCCATTTCGAATATTTGATGTCATATCGAATGCCGTGCCGTCAAACGAAAAACGAATTGTCTAGTTAGGATAAAAATCCGTCCATTTGATAACAATTTTACATACATTTGATTACATTAAAGGATTTGAATTCGCAGTTCGATTTAGACATCTGTTTGGCAGACGAGCTTTTAATTAATTTGTAAGCGTATCGCATTACAAGCCTTGGGAAACGGGTTTAATTTGAAATGTTTTGATCAACGTCAGTCATTGGGGTTGTGATTTGATCTAAGCAAAGGAGCGCGTCCATTGTTTAAGTGTCGAATTTTATTTATGGCGATGGCTAACGGCGCGATGGGCTACGCTGACACCTGATGCCGCGATGGATATCTCCACGGCGGGTGGTCGGGCCGTCGGGTGGCCGGATGGTGGCCGCATGCCGCGACCACGGGTGACACCATGTAGTTTTTAACAGCGAACGTACAGCCATTGCTCACCGCGAAGGGTCGATATTTAATCTTTCGCGGTTTTTATTGCCGCATGAGAAATATCAAATGAGTGAAGTATGCAATGTCTATTCTTAAAAGGGACTTTGCTGTAATAGAGACTTATTGCCACTCGAGTGACTTACATTTTAATAAGGTTACTTATTTAGTTTAAAGAAAAATAATTTACGATCATGCTAGTCATAGCACTATTTCTTAAAACAAATTCCCATTAGTTTCCTCGTAAAAGTATACGTAAAATAGAATGTGAATCGTCCCAAAATAAATTATTTCGCACACAAAACAACGAGTACGATTACAACATAGTTTAACCGAGCTTCCGAAGTCACAGGAGTTTATTCAAACATAAATATTGTATCAGGCAGACGCTGACTTTTTGTCAAACATCAGTGTAGTGCGGAGAACAAAGACCGCTCAAAGTTTGCCATTTCATAACATGACATCACTTAGCAAATACATTTTAACATTCCAACGCAGTGAGGCAAATCTTATTATACACGGCTGAATCTTCACTGAATCTTATATTCATTATGGATTTACTTTCAGATCATAATAAAAATTTAAATTTTAGTGCAAACGTAGTTTATTTATAGTGAATCTATTTGACTTCTTTAAGCATTGAATATTTGATAATACTTTGAATAATTTACACTGTAAAATATGGTTTCTATTTTAACATTTCATTTTATAACAATTTAGCTGAAATTGAAACAACATGTTTTTAAGGTAAAAAAATCTTATTGCCACTAGCACTACAATAAAAGCACAGCTCCTATTCCAAAAATTATCCCAAAAGTATCTACCTACGTTAGAATTTACTGAAGAATGCGGCAAACAACGTTCTTTAAATACTTAAAATCCAAGGAGTCCACGTTTTGTAGCTTCATTGTAAGTAAATATTGTAATTTTGTAATGGTAAGTACGTTCACAGATTTGCATATCTGCCGTTATTATCATTTGAAATCATGAAGCCACAAAAACATTAGGCAAACTTAAGAGACAGACATATTATACTAAATTAATATTAGTTTTACTTAACCATACTACTCTGACGTCAAGGTTAGAAAAATAAAATAAGTAGTTAACCAGTCGCATGTTTGTCGAAAAATGTCATAATCTTGAACAAATAGGTACCTATCTAGTTGATTAAGATGTAGAGTCGAAACTTGTAAGAGTCGGGTCATGTAGATTATTAGGCGTAGAGTAGGGGCTTAGCTCTCTATGAGATTTAATAAAAAAAACTGATAACCGTTTAATCTATAAACTTTTAACCGTGAAAGCGATATTGGATTGGATATTTTTTTATGTTTTAGTGGATTTACATATTCGTTATATGTAAATTAAATTAAATGTAATTAAAATTAAATTTTTTTTTGGAAACAAATTGAATATCAGAAAAAAATATTAGTATGAAGTAGCTTAATATTGCTGGATTATGGTTAAAATATTTAAAAATTATTTATTGTATAGAATATTGTGTATAAAGAAAGAAATTCAATTTAACCACAGAGCTGTATAGTAAAATAATGTTAACATTACGTGTGATAGCACATATTATGTGTTATTGATTGTCTTCATTATTTTTGACCATTAGATAACTCATATTACTTTTATTAAAAGGCAACAAAAAAGTTGTACTTTCCTAAATTATACATTGGAACAATTGAAATTGCAATCAAATAAAATTCCACGACTTTCAGAAAACAACAATACGCGGAACACCTTGGAGTATATTTTTCTAAAATGTTTTTGAGTTAAATTATTCATTCACGAATCCAGAAGCTAAATTACGGTGCGTGTATCCCTTTCCTCGAACTCATCTTTTATTCATGCGCCGTGTGTGATTTTCATCGACATTTAATTTCGTAGTCGCGAAATAAACTCTTATTTATTAAATGTCAAAGCAATTTTGTTATTCGTTTGGTACTTAAATTCTTGTTTTGTATTAAACAAAGTGGGACATTTGGAAAAAGTGGGACATTTGTCTTAGTAAAAGGAGGAAGTGAAATTGGCAAGCTATCTAACCATAGACTCCTGTGTCTATGGTTATTTGTCCTCTAAAGCACGTAAGAAGTGGTAATTTTATTATTTGTTTTTAATTTATAATATTTTAAGCCAGCATATTAACGAATAACAAATAACAAAACATAAGAACCGAAATAAATCTATCATATAAACGTTTGCCCTGGGGTCGAATTGAACCCCAGACCCCTCAATTGGCAGGCATGGTCAATTCATCACAGCCTTATAATTTAACACGGTCACAGAGTTATAATATTTATGATACACCTACTCGTTTTGTATATTGATATGATGTTTAATGACCGATATAAAACGTATCAAAACCACTACGCTTCTACTTCGATATAGAGACTTTACGTAACGGTTAAAAATGACTCCTCTTTTACGTGTCGGGCAATAAATATGGTTAATATCGATAGCCAGCGAAGTATAATGCAGACGGAAGCGCGTAGCAGATAGCGGCTAAAATATAGACGAGAATGAATGGCTTGGCTAATAGACGCATTAGCCTGTCGGAAGGAGCGCAAACCATCAGTTATCCATACCTGATAGCAATTTGCCCTCTTAAGCCGGACGAGGCACCATCACCGACACTTTTCCAATTCGGAAATTGGTATACTTACAGCGTGGTGTGTAGGAGGAGCTTTTAGGCGGGGCGTCATTAACTTTATTGTGTAGTAATAAAATACTTATGGTTGGACGCCTATTATGACTTGAGTTTTTATTTTTAGGATTTTGTTCAACAATATCAACAATGTTTCCACTCAGATGCATTTCCATGGTTATAAATGTTCAAAATATGCAATGATTTTAATTTTAAATCATAAAATTAAAGTCATCATCTGACTACATGGTAATCCAAATAGGTGTAAATAATACATTAGCTTACCACTTTACAAAATATAAAGAGATTTAGTACAAAAGGGTTCTTATCGCTATAGAACTTCTTCCAGACAACGTTTGGGCAGAGGATACAATAATGAGCAAGAAAGAACAAGATATAGGATTTGTAGAGGTACCTACAGTTTGTAGAGCCGGGCTTGGTAATATTAGGGGATTAGTTCTACATGAGTGTTATTAACGTTTTAACAGTGAAAGCCTCCTGAGCTTGTGATTCATGGCAATCTATTTAACATGAAAATGTTTTTGGTGGAATATGAAAATCACAAGTTCACATTGTTAATAATGTAGGTAAGTAATATTTTATACAGGTGCTTTCGATAATAATAACATTGTTTGAAATTATTCAATTCTGGGTATAAAGGTTATAACATTGAATAATAATGAACCCAAGAATTTATTACTTGACCTTAATATTATACGACCATTTTATTATTTAAAGTTTATTTGAATATTACAAACATTGCTTTTAGTCTTAGTAAACTAATACAGCTACTCGTACTAGTAACGCCATTAAAATTCAAAGCATAGTGAATGACGTCATTTATGCACACACATCTGTACCTATATTATATTCTCTTTAAAATGTAAGCATGTGTGTATAGATTTATTAGGTACTTGTTTCAAAAATGACATCATTAATCCACGTCCCGAGACTATTTATACAAAACACATCAGTGTGCTGAAGTCACTGGTCTTACTGCATGTAAATACCAGCGTAAATACGCCGTACTTACTCAGCTGATATTCAAAGTTAAATACGTGCCAGACAGATTAAATGTTCCAACATACTTAGGGAATGTATTTATTGACTATTTTGCAATGGCAGTTACATAGCGAGCATACTATAGAGCTCTAGCATTGAAGTGTCAATTAAATACAATAGCGATGCGGGGACAGTCAATCGCGCAAGTCGACTAAATATATTGATAGTGAGTATACTCGTACAGTTCGGCCGCTGTAACTTGGCGCGTCTGAACTTCGCGCAGAAGGCTGCGCAGTAACATAATTCGGCAATACTCGATACGCGGTGTATTGTGTCTCAGTCATACGTTAGCATGTTCGTGTTGCCATCTCTGTCTTACATGCGCTATAGTTCGCAAAGCCTATGTTCAGACGCGCCAAGATACAGCGGCCGTACTGTACCAGTAACAACTTTACGCACGTAGTGAGAGTAGTTGTTGTAGGCGCAGCGCTTGTCGTGGGCGCATTCTTTGAAAGATATTGCCACTGTAATTTTCTGTAGGTTCAACATTAATTAAAACAACGCAAAAAATGTAAAGATCACGCACGAGAAACTAAAAGCATCGAATATCTCTTAACTACTATAATTTCGCCACATTTATTTCTACAGCCTTGTCTTGCGTTCAACATTGTTCTTAGCAGTGGCTTCAAAATTTTCTGAACCACTTCGCTGCGATTTGATTTACAGGATAGATTAGAGGTTTTTAATACAGCTTTAAAATTCGACATTGCAGTGGAAACCATCTGTCAGAGTAACAGGAGAAGAAGAAAGGAAAGCAGATTTTGTTTTGGTTTAGAGAAGGCATTACTTCCCTGAAGATAAATTGTCTAAAATGTTTGCAGCACATTGTTTCTCGCAGCAATGAGATATTAGGTGCATATTGTATATGCGTATAGACTGTGCAAACGATATTGGTGCAAACCAGTGACCTAAACAGAAGAGGAGAGAGGGGCACAGATGCACAAGAGGGAAGACTCCCCCCTCGTTACATCTACGCCCAGATGTAACAGTCACGAGCGTTGCATTGTATGTGCCACGCTCGCGGTATAGGTTACGCTTGCATTCCTCGTAAAATAATCTTTGTTATAGTAGCTACGTCAGATAGTAAATTGCAACCACGGAGATGCGTGGGCGCTGTGCGCTGCTCTTAACGAATGGACATGTCTGTCTTGCAACGAGTGACACGCTGTAACTGTATCTAAGTGTTGCAATACACTCATATAAATAAACTTGGTGTACTTGCTACAGCAGCTATCAATTATTCCTATTGTGTGTTAATGTAATCAAAATCTAAAATGTTGCTGTAACATCTAGTCAAGCTTTACTATCAACATATCTACAGGTATTCGGGGCATGCCTTAGTTTTGCAAGACTGCCGGTATGAAATATTTTAATTTTTTTTAATAATACAATTTTGAACATAAATGTTTATGCTAAAATTATTTCTATTTTAAATAAAGTTAATATGTTAAGATGTTTATTTTATTTTTTGAGCACACGAGCAACCTGATGGCAACAGGTCACTGTGTTTCTGACCGAAAAAGGAAGAGGGTAACCCGCATATTACTATTACAAGCTCTCCCACGTTTTTCGGGTTTAAAATGAGTGGTACTGAGGCCAGCGCCATCCAGTTTAAACCCAGTCCAACAGCAGGAATAATTCCCCACAGCCTCGTCCGTCGTTCAGCACGAGCCCCACGAGCCAAGGTGGCCCAGGTTGTGAGGACGGTGCCCATTATATTTCATTGCTTCATTCTTCAGATACAATCACAAATGTAGTCCCCTTTGACTTACAGGACATTCGCATGTTTAAAGTAGGTACTTTTAAAATTTTTATTTAGTACCTACCGCCTGTAACCAGCTCGGCAGAGCGGCACTTGTCAATTTTTCGTCATTCCTATTTAGAGATATTAAAAGTTTTCTGACTTATGATTGTATCTTCGAATGAAGCAATTCATATAGTATTGATCGAACTTCACTTCAAGAATTTCGTTTGATCTTATATTAATTATGCTAGGCATGTTTGTTGTATCAAAATAATCAATTTAAATAATCAACATGTTCCATACAGAACCCATAGAAATCCCAAGTACATACCTAGGCAGAAAAGTTATCCTAACGAATATAGCGGATTTTAATCCACTGTTAAAACAATTTACGTAGGACGTTTCCAATGTAAATGTTTTCTGGATAAAGTTTCTTTGAGGATTTTCATTAACATTGTTGCAGGAAGTCATTAACGAACAAGTAGCATTTAACTTAGTACAAATTATTTTATTTTACTTATTTAGATATTAGTTACTTCAGCTAACTGAAGTAACTGAACATTTTTATTGGACCATTATATTATTAAAGTAAGAATGTAGATATTGTTGCAAACAAAATAAAGTCTTTAAGTTAAATAAATAAATCAAAAAAGAGTCCATATTATTTGCATATCACACGTGCAAATAAATTGAAAGAGAAAACAAATATCCATGAACATGAACAGCTAGAGTGGACTTGACAAGTCGAAGTGGCTTGGTGGTCAGGGCAGTAACCCTTAGTTTACGAGCGGGCGAACACAAAGGTGCATTAGAGGAACAGGCGGAATGCGCGAGCCCGCGCCGGGTCTCCGCGGCCCTAGCCGCCGGATTATGATTTACGACCCGTTAATGCAAATCTATAGTTTGAGAACCGATTCAATGTCGCCGTCGAGCCATATAAATGCGCGCGCGCAACGTGGCGGGTTAACAGCCAAGCGACCGCGACGTTCCTATCCGCCCATTTGATTCAATTTCCTTTATCGCTGGAAGTGTACAGTAGGTTAACTGAAGGTTAGATCAAAGTTCATTTTGAAAATTGTTTAAAAAGAAAAGATCATTCTAGAATATGATTTACTTGACAACATTACGAATCCTACTGTAGGTTAAAAATATGTACTTTTGATCACACTACGAGCTTTAGAGCTGGAACTTTGTTTGCCGCACGCTTAAAGTACAAAATATTTCTATGGGATGCCATGTATTTTTGAATAATTGTCGATACTTAAAAGACACATTCATTAAATTCATTTTCAATACTTTTATAGCGAAAAATGCTATAAAATTATACACAGAACGTCTTTAACTTTCAATGTCGCAGCGTGCTTTCATTGTACGAAATGTTTTCAGTAACAAGTTCAGTGCCCAAGAGGCAACTAGCAAGAGGACAATGTCTATTGAGAGTTTGCCAAGTGGTCTCCAATCGAACTTAAATCTAATTCAGTGATTTAAATAAACCATCTAGTCCACTCTACGTACTACATTGGACTTTAAAGAGAATTTGTTGGAGAATATTACGAAAGTTCGTTTACAATCACCCTCGCAATAACCTTCCTAAATTATGATAGCGTATTGTTATATAGTAATTACGCGAACGAACAATTACAAAAAGTATGGTAATTACGTTAGTTTGTATAATTTTATTGTTCTTAAAATTACAAAACTATTACAATGTAGTTAGGGTAAGGTTACCGTCGCACCGTACCTCACTGATATCCATCCATCCAGCAATAAATGAAATCTTGTGGTGTAAAATTTAAATAACTATTTATTTTAGGCTGGCGAATAATCACCAGCAGATGGGTGGAAAGCTATCGCCACAGAAAAATAATGATGAAGTAAGGTTTTGCGATGTTTTCATAAATTTTTGTTACCCATTCGTAATTTACATAATCTTAGATGAACGATAACATAATTCAAAATTCATTAAAAAGTTACTCAATTGCGATGATATAGAACAATATTCACTTAAATTAGCTACGCTAATTACGATATATATTACTTAGTTTAAACTGCAATTAATTATAAATCGATATCGACTCTAAAGCATAATTAAGACGTACATATAACATTGTATCCAGTGATTATAAGACAGTTAATTAAAGGCCAAAGCTATAATCCAAACGCTAGTATGATTTGTAATGGACGGATCATGATGACAAGGCTGTACCGTCCGTGATTACGACTGTATCCTGCTTCAATTGTACGAAACAACCCTGAGACGTGACATGATTCAAGTACATACATTATAAACCTACTAAGCTTAAGGAATGAGATTTATTAAACCCACCAAACACATTTCCATGTCAAATTAATGTTGCCAAGACGAGACCATAATTATGGCTCTACATCAAACAGTTATCAGATCTTATGTAGAGTCAAGCTTTTAACTCTATACACCCTAACTATACAAGCCCTAACTTCACAAAACCTACACCTTAGTCAAAATATGTGGACTGTCCGTTTCGCTTCCGTCACATAGGCGTAAGTTGAAAAAATTTATTCTCTATTAATTACTTTTCTGTTATACAGTAGTTGTTGTAGTAACGGCCAAGCCACATCATTCGAGAAAAGGTAGGTAGTGTCCTCATCTTAGCGGGGGCTCGACCGTGCCCCCAGTTATAGGAAAAAAGTTCTAAGAGAGAAGAAGAAGAAAGAAGAGCTAAAAAGAAATAGGAGTAGAATAATACAGCTGATTATAACTTATATATAAGTAACAACGTAACGTTCAGCACTGTATTTTATCTATCGCCAAACTTATTATAATGTATTTTATATTCGGGGAAGTATTCAAAGGTAATTAAGAGACAAAATTGGTTTCGTCCTGATTGAACCCACGCTATAAAAGAGCCCCAAAAGCTCCATGTAATTCGAAAGTATCTCCATATGGCTATTTATTTAATGAATGTGTGTCAAAGACACCACAATTCAATCTATGGTCATTAATGCTGTAAATTAAACACGGAAATTATATGATCTGCTAAGTTTTTTTGTAGAACTACATATATCTAGTAAGCTCATGAAGGTTAATATTCTCCCATATTACTTTACCTTTCTGTAGAAGAAGTATGATTCAAACTATTGAAAGTCATTTCACACGTAAAAACACAAGTATGCGACAAATAGCTACAGGTATGCACTCAGCCCACGCATTATTTACTCGTATCATTAACAGTGGTCGTGAGGGAAACGTGAGATTCTATCATCGTGTCATACGAAGCAGGTCCAGTGCTGATTACTTACTGTGATGGTGTCGTAGATGCCATTTTGGTCGTGTAAAGCAGGGGTCGGTGTGACAGGCGCAGCGGGCAGCGGGGCGGGCGGGGCGCGGGATGACGGCGGCGACAACGGAATAGGGTCTCCGTTACGAGACCATGTGCGATGTATTTGCCAGCTGGTGTCGGAGAAACGCGCGCGGTCCTGGAGAAGAAAATATACATAAGTATACAGAAGTTTAAAATAATAATTACTAAATTAGTATTTAAAGACATAAGATAATAGTAACATATCCCCATCTTCCATTTTGGCCTGTACGCGTTAATGTAGCGTTGGTGTTATTGATATCCATGAACGACGATGAAAGCAACTGTAGCCAAAAAAAACTATGGAGAAGTAGCAGGTTCAGTAGAAGTATTAAAATCACCCGTTCCGTACCCTGGTTTTCTCATAATCTCTACGTACCTACGAAATCTGGACGGCACATGAAAATAAACGCATTCGGTGAGCAGTATGCTGCGCTAAAAAGATAAGTGCATTAGCATTCATCTTTAAAGAAATTAAAATTTGCTTGAGTAGGTAGAGTCAGCGTAACTTCTGTCACTTTAATTGTTATCAACATTGTGTAAGGGAAGAGGAATGGAGGATGGTCCCCCAATCGAGGGACTAACATACAAAACAACGAAAAGTTGGAAAAGTTTTTGCACTTTCATTCAACTTTCCAAAAACAGAAAAGCCTTAAAATTGGTGGCCATTAAGAGAGACGCGAATTTCATTTTTTTTTAATAATGTTGCATACCATTTGACAGATTCTATTATAATCCTCCTTTCACAATAAAAAGCTTATAAAGATACCTATATTTTTTGATAGCAAAGTTTATTGTAAAATATTCATTACTTTCATTTTCCTTTAAAACACGCATTTTATCTTCGCGAAAGAACCAGTCGAGTATTGCATTACAATTTTTTCACGCCTTCTTGTAAGTTGAAGAAATTATTAGAACGGACGTTAAGCCATTGCAAATTGAATTAGTATAAAAAGCGGAGTGTATAATTAGTCACGCTATTAGCGACTGGTCGCTGTCACGGACTATTCGGAAAGCCTCACGACCAACAAAAGCTTTCAGATCCGTGTTAAAATGATAATGAACAGTATTTTGCTTGCCTGTATTGTACGGCGGATGTTTAGACACGCAATTGTTTCTAAAATACCTGTGAATAGAGAAACTCGTGTCTTTCAAATGTCGCAGATGTCCATGGCGTTCGCGAATCGATCGTGTTCAAGTTATTTTTAATATCCTTCTCACGTCCGAGGTTTCTAAGCTGAACTTCTTTGTATTACTAATTGCAGTCAAGCCGCTATAAGAGATCATAAATGGCGCTGAAGGTATCGCGGCCAGACAAAGCAATCACAGTTCAAGCAACATAGGCAAGCACAGTTCACGTACAGACCATCACGTCTTTAACTTATCAAGTCTACGATCGATTTGAATATTAATTATACGTATTGAATCTTTAAAGCGCACATAGCTCAACAGCTTGTGTCAATAAATGTTTGACCGAGTTAAGAAATTACTAACGCTTTTGAAGGCCGATAGATAATAGTGGAAAAAACTTGACGGCACCGTTGTTTAGGCCCCTTCCGTGAATCTTCTATGAATTTTTAAGAATTAGATTCGCCATTGTTCTCTCCATCAATCCGCTTTGGACCAGTGTGTTAGGGTATGCTCTTGGCCCCAATTACCTAGCACCTAGTGAGCTGCAATCAATCAGCGGCTGAAGGGGTGTGTTAATGCTATAACAAACGATGAAATATTTGGTCTATTCCACTTTGTAAAGGTCTACTTCTCTTTCTACAGGTCGATTTATTCGAAAAAATCCAATCTACAGGACAGGCTGAGCTAATTTTAGTACAATTTCTTTCACTTCGTCAAACTTTTGGTTTTGTCGTTCTTGAGTGGGTTAAGAAACTACTTTTAGTTACTTGTTACTTTGGTACTCATAATTACCTACCTCTAGATATTGCGTAGCATACAAAATTGTACAAACAGATTTATTAGAGTGCTGATAACATTTTGCCTTATATAAACTCTGTATGCCTTAGAGGAACGTCAATACTTTGAATTTATGTAGCTAAGTGAATGCACCGAGATAGTACTTGGATAGGTATGGAGAAATTGACTAATGATCCCATCGATAACATCGGCCGCTCCGTTACTCTGAGGAAATGATTCTAGAAACTGCATTCAAATTTAACAGCTTTACACCGATTAAGTTATCTACATTAGTATCTGCTGAATATGCAGAACATTTCTTGGATGTTGAAGCAAATAAAAATTCTTAAAATTGAAAAAAAATGTTATGATGAAGATAACATTGATAGATGATACCTGTGAAAAAACGATATATAGCTACATGCAGAGCGCGTATCTCTTGTTTATAATTAGTTTCATAATAAAATAAACAAGGTCATGGCGTTTGACATAAATACAGTAAAATAATCCTGTTTAAACTACGAAGTATATCGTCAATATAGCATTTACTGTATAACAGATGGAAATATCTCCTAAGTCCTAACCCACGTGTCTATTGGTAAAGCAAAGCAAATCATTACAGATGATAATGATGTTATCAATAATATAATCTTAATTTTATTAGCTTATCTTAAGTGCTTTAGACCTTGTCGAGGCTTATCTTACAAATGAATTTCAATATCTTTACTGTACTGTTTACAAAGTACTGTTATACCTATATGAGTAAAAATGAAAAGAACCGAAAGTATTTTATTTAATTTCTTTTAAAGCATAAAGATAACTTGGTATTGGTACGAAACTGAAGCGACTTGATAATAAATTCGTTGTTCACAACACCGAAACAAATTACACGAAAACTTGTCCATTTGCGTCTAAAAAGGCATAGAGCAAGAATTGCCGTTCCGACAAGAGCAATTGAGGTCGGTAATTTGTAAGAAATAACGTTAAAAACAGCAAGTTTGGTTTGTTTCAAATCTTTGCTGTAAGTACTGTACAAAAATAGCGCAGTGGATTAACTATCAGTTAGATAAGATAATAAACATCCCACGTGGTCTGGAGAATCGGTTGAGGCGAGATATCGGATCGCGGCCATCGGACGTATATATGCGTAGGCGCATACACTTAACGCTACTCTAATACTTTCGGTGTAATGCTCTACAATCTCTACATGGTCGACTCACTTGCCCATTTACAGACACGCGGGAAACGGTCAACATTATTTCGTTTGGTTTTGGTAATTGTTTAGTTCTTATAAGCTATTCGCAATCTATTTTCTATTATTACGTAAAATACTGTTTTGTTTTAATTTTCAACATGTAACATTTTTCATTAAAAATTAATTCTGAATGTAATTCTTAGCGAAGACTAAAGTAGGTAACAACCAGCTTTAAATAAAACTTTATGAAAAATTCCACTCATAGTAAATAGGTAACTTGGATCTGAATTCGTTTTCTTTAAGTTATTTTATTTCGGTAATACCACGGACCTAAAAAAAAGACGGACGTAATCCCAAGAACAAATTCAGTGAAGCACCCATAGTAATACCAACTTTCTATTCATACAAGTACACACACCCACACATTGACACTTCACTGCTTTAATCGCGAATCAAAAATTACGCACACATGGTACTCGTAAGCGGGCGGTCATTGCTATGCTTCACTCTCGATTAGACCAGGTTACGTCCGTCTTTTTTTTTCAAGTCCGTGGGTAATACATACTTTATTTATTTACTTTACTACATCCGATATTTTTATCCGGCATGCGGTATCGGATTCTGTGTCCGTATCCGAAAGTAATGCCGAATTTGGTCCATGTTTATGTGTATGGTAAGGACGTAGAAAATTGTCTCAAATCATTAAAGTATTATTTCTAGCGTATAGAAACGATACCGCAAATCATTGAAGTACTATACTATTACTAGCGTACAAAATCGACACCGCATACACGATGTTTATCTCAATGAATTGCTGCCAATGCAGCAATGGGCTTCAATTTTCAATGGATTCGTCCCATTTTCAAAGGAGAACGGGGCTTAATTTTGAAAATAGAACCTCCCGGCGCAACACAAATTTTGTTTGCGATGTCTGTTCTGGTACTTTAGTACATTATACTTCAATGTCTCAAATATAGAATTCTAATTGTTAAAGCCATGCAATTTAAACGTTTTTCTCAAATTTATAATAACGACCATGGCTGAGAGAATAAATACTCGTATTAACTAACGTTGCAGTACGGGCCGTATAAGCGCTGTTGTACAGCTTTGGGACAGGAATTAATAAAGATATCTATGCTGTTCAAGATTGTTGTCATTCGACACGTCTCGCCCATCACGTGTGTTTCGGAATTGAAATGACTCTCATCGGATCTTGTGGTGACAACTTTGCTTATCAATGTATCTTATAAATTAAGTGGTAAATGTGTAGTTAATGTGGTGATATAGCATTATTATACTACCATATGGAAATGATTATTACCTATAAAAATTCACTCAATGAATTTTACAAGAATATATTATATATCAGATGAATACAGTATATTAAGTACAAATATAAATGTAATAAACATTGCAGAGCATTGTGTCATTGAATAGATTAAAACATCTTAAACAAAAAAGGTAGTAGAGTCCATTAAACTATTATTACTAGCGTACTTTAGTACATTATACTTCAATGGTAGAGTCCTAGTAATTTGTTTACAAGCATCTATGAATTTGACTTGCTAGTTATTGAGTTTTAAACGCAATATTATCCTTCTTTTAACAATACAAAACTGCAAATATTTAAACTTTATCTAATACATAGCTTCGCTTCCCTAATTAGCGTCTAAATAAACGTTGTTTGTTTGGATCTATCTACTTATTGATTTAACAGTCTTTATCATCCTATCATAGTTAAATTTTTCACATATTCTTGTTTCAAATGATTAGTTTTTGTTGGCCCTACTGGCCTTAACAGCATAACGAGGACTGTGGGGCGGATCAGCCGCTGAAGAAGAGTGGAAAGTCAGCGGGAGTGGACCGGTTGATTCGACATAATATGACCCCGGTACAACACATTTTTATTTAACCATTCCGAATTCGGGTAACGATAATAAGATACTCAAATAATATTATAAATGCGAAAGTTTGTATGGATGTTACCAAACAACTCTTTCACGCTAAAACTATTGAATAGATTTTCATAAAATCTATCACACAGGTCTCATGATCTGGAATTGGACATAGGTCTAAGAGTACTTGTTTATTATCCCGAAATCAGCGGGCAAAGATGCCGGCAGAGCGCTAATATTATTATTATAAGCAGACAAGATAATATTCATAAAACTAAAATGACATTTTCGTAGGGCGGTGGAGTGAAGGAATGAATATAGCGCCTAGCCGCCTAGTATTGGAATTCGGAATGCACTTATGTTTGTATGCTTTCTGTTGCGGAGAAATCTAAGTCTCGGAGAGAGTGAGCATTCTAATTACCCCGCCATAGTACAAGAAATACGTGGGGCATACATACTGCTATCTGTCCAGGATTCCCGAAATCCTAGTTTTGAAGGGCTCCTGCCGCCCGAAAAGGGTTTGCAGAAGAATCTAGGTGGTTTACGTTAAAAAAAGGAGCAAACAAATCTTAGTTAAAAATTTAGTTATATATAGTTTATAATTATAATTCGCATTCCATTTTCTACAGTTTGTGGTACTTAATGTATTTTGTATTTCCATGCGAGAAAAAAATTTACCCATGTAGGATCACTTCTTCGTCCTGTCTGAGTAATGATGAGTCTGTCTGAGTCCCAGGCCGATTTTTATCAGAGACAACGATTTCATAAAAATGTCCAAGGTTTTCAAAGTATGATGTCCACAATTCAGGAAAATAAAATAAACCCACCAGGCATATAGAGTTAGAAACTTAGTATGTTTTCGTCTTTTACTAATGACACAGAAAACATAATAGTATATAATTATACTAATGATATTTATTTTATATCGTTTTTTATATAAATCCTTTATTAATTTAATGCTTCATAATAGGCATTACTAGCAAAAAACATAAACATAACGAAAATATTTTACAATGAGGCACAATGTTTGACAAATCAAAAAGGCAAGAAAATTCCTCGGAATATTTGTAAGTGGCATGCGCGACATTCCTTCTCTCTCCGGCCTTTCCACACAGGAATTTCCAGTACTTATATTCGATATATGTTTCAGTACAATACCTATCTAGGTATATAAGTATAAACATGTATATAAATAGGTAGGTCCCTGTATTTTTAGTTTCAGGAGTGATTTAATCGACGCGGTCTCTTCCAACAACCTTCATATTTATTTTATTAACTAGTGGATACCCGGCGTGTTTCACTACGCTTAAAATTTTTGTATGGAAAAAATCAAAAATCGAAAATGTGCCTAATGCATTGTTTTAGTGATCTCAAACCATCTTCGCATTATTGCCCTTCAAGTGAAACCAGTTTGGGGCATATCGGTTTGATGGTTTCAGAGTCTGTATAGGAGATTCCTTACAAACATTTTTTGCGTTTTACATAGAGATTTATAGAGATATTTATCAAAATCTTACACAGTTAATTTCAATTATATGCTGGTATATAAACGTTGGTATTTATATACGAATATAACATTTAGATCAATCAAACCTTAGTTAATGTTCTGACTTCTGACCAAGGTCTTGAACTCGTCGGTAGATACCTACTCGTATGTTAAGAGCATTACGTATTGCAAACACGGGCCAAGGACAATTGGTCAGAGCAGAGCGCATTAGTGAGGAGATCGCTACGGAAGATATCCGCGTTCCGGATTCCCCTCGCCGTACTTATTCTTATTTATGAACCAGATTGTCGTGCTGATACTAACTAGTATCACTGGCACTGAAGCACATCAGACTTTCTGCGTAATAAAACATTAGTCAAGGACGATCGTGACCCGTGTGTGCGTATTAGTACGACGTAGGTGCTTTTATCATTTTGTGGCATTAATTTGACGCACGTTAATCCGATATTTTTTGAGATACCCATTCCCCGTTCTACTTCTAATATAATTATACCAAATATATATTTTATTGCCAGTTCATGCATTCGTTATTACAGAATTATATTGCAATGTTAATTTCAATTAAGTTGGTTTTGCTTATGATCGCTGCATCAAAGTTTAACTTAACACTCACCTTTAGGGTGAGTGGACCTATAATCAAATAATAATAGAGTAAAAGATATCAAATTAAAAACTGCAATGAATAAGAAACGAAATAACTCTGCTTTAACTATACCTACTTAAACTATAATTGTACAGTCGTTAAAGAACATCAGTAAATTATTATTAATCTCGTAAACAATCAACCTCAATTGAACCGAACGCGTGGAATGAGATAACTATGTACGACTATCTTATGGCGGTTTCAATGTAGATTATATTTCTCGATGAAATGAGGCGAGCGTTTTACTCATTAGCCCATTAGGTACGAGTATAATGACGTATGTTCTTACCAGTCGTGGGTAATCGAACATCTGAGCAAACAGCCCGACACTGCCACATCTCGTCAGGTAATAAATTAATGGCTTCGAATGAACATAACTTATTGTAGTATTTTTTCACGATATTAACCTATATGATTATACGTTGATTAAATAAGTTGTGCATTTATATTTATTTCAGTCACATAACGTTAATTATGAAAGAAATATTAGAATTTTATCCAAAGTTATTAGAATAAAATATTAAAATGTAACTTAACTCAGTTAACTCAAACTATCACATCGTAATCATGTTCAGACTTTACACGACAAATATTGTTTCTTTTGAGATATGATGAAGAGGTACCAACGTATTATTTGCATAACCTGATAAATAAGTACAACTGAAGAATGTTTTAAATTTGCAAAAAGTTTTAATTTAAACTCATTTATTTAGAAATATTTGTTCTGCGTAATTTTTTTATTGTAGCACAGGATGGGATGAACAAACACACCTGAACTAGAGCAATTTTTTTGTATTTTTTAGTATTAAAATAAGCACGTCTTGGCAGGAGAACTTCCGTGCGCTTTGTTATTAATATGAAGGTACCCAATAAAAACATAACACGACAATAATAAAAATAGGCAGGTGTAAAAATAACAATACATCTGTTATTAGTTAGATAATCTAGTAGCAGACAGCAGACACTCACCACAAGCGTTAGATACGGTCTAACCGTACACAGAATTACGATAAGCGTATTTTTATCGGATGACAGTTATGAATTACTGAATGATCCTTTGTCGACTTCACACTTCATACAATTCATACGTTACAGGAGCATTTAACAGCAGCGATAAGTGATTCGCATTCCTTCACCAACTCAAATGTCTGTATTTTAAACGTGAGTTTAGTGCTCGAACGTAAAAATTAAAGACCACCAATGTTCTATTAGGTAGTATGACTTGTATATTATAGTAATGTTGTATTAGATCGGCATTTACGATTTGCAGTATTGAATTTCAAGTAGTTAAAACGAAGCTGTAGTCGTGCGTTCAGCTCCGCGGCCTCCGTTGATAAGATAACCTTGCCTTTCAATTTATTTCGCCGTACAGCCAGCATTACAAAAATACTTACAATTAATAAAACTCCCATCAATTACTGACGTTAACTTCTAATTGTGGGTAGGTATATATACTCGTATATACCTATCTAATATTCGAGACGTTACGTAAGATGCTATGGCAGGATGTTTTATCACCTCTACAGTAAATTACTATTTTATTCGTCTGTCATAAAAACGATCTCAACAACAAAGTAGTCCTCCCAGTTGTTTTGTTTATGATTTACTCTCAACAACTTGGACATAATGGGTCGATGCTTATGCAGATATTATTATGATATGATGATGCAAGGGGCAAGGCCCATAGTGTAGTAGAGCGCGTGAGTATAGGTACCTCGTGTTCAAAAGGATCGTCTGTGCGGGAAACCCGTTTCTGTTTATCTCCGCTGAACGACAGCCTTCTCTTGAACAACTTCATCTTTGCGGCGCACGGAACAGCCGCCAGCCGCCGGCGTTGCGCGAATGTCACCTCGCTTCAGATATGGACGCTCATTACTAATTAGTTACGGGGAATCAAGCCGACGTAGAAGTTAATGAAACACTTCTTCCATTGCGTTTAAAAAATCAACCGATTTTCTTTGGAATTTCAAAGAAAATTGTTATCACTGAGCACCGAGGGCGAGTTGTGTCCGCGATTTAGTTACAAACCGCGTAAACTGCCTTTCGCGCCACGGACGCGGACGTACGTAAACACGTGGGGATGTAAGCACTAGAGGTCGCGCATGTCCATTTCGTTGCAGCACGATGTGCGGTCTACTCGCGCGTCCGGCGCGCACTGGCACTGGCAGCTCGGCGCGGCGCGGCAGCTGCGGCTGCGGCCTGCGGCGTGCGGCCGGCCGCGTCACCTTCACGCCGTGACTCCGCGACACCACACCGGCGCACCCGCCCCCTAATATACCATCCCATCAATCAAAACACGTCCATCACATCCCCTCGCAAATGGGTTTTGCTTTGTAACCAAATTACAGTGGCCATCAGGTAGTAAATTGTCATTTTTCACATCGAGCGTTGCAAATCTCTTCATCAATATTGGAAGTTGCTCAGTCATCATGATGAAAGCGCAATTGGTATTTAAATAGTTCCATTGTTAACCTTGAAAGACTGATGACTGAAGTGGGTACTTAATTATAGTTCTTTTTTCTTAAGATAATTTAATGCTTGACAACAATCCCATCTGATAGTAGGTGCGATGAATCTTAGACGTGGAGCGTACTTACTAACTAACTATAGTTAAATATATTATATTGCAACAATAGCAACAATAACAATAGCAATATTGTTTTATAGCAAGAGTTAGCTAACAATATACTACAGTTACGGTACATTTCTCAAACAACGCTGTGGGTGTATTGAGTTCATATGTGATTCACGACGAACGTACTCATATACATAGATGCAAATAAAACGGAATGTTATTGAACAATCTAATAATGTTACCAAACGTTCTCGGCTCACTGTTCCTATTGCAACAATCAATTACGCGTAGGGAGCTTGAATAGCTCGAGCCAGCAGTCAGAACAACACAGCGCGGCAGCGAGGCAAAACGGCATCCGTCGTTACCATAAACAAAACCCTAAATTTAGAGAAGCTGGCAGTAGCTAGAGCAAGTTGCTTGACACATGTCAATTGTACCGACGCATGCCGTGTGCGGCATTAATGTAATGAGCCTTTATGTAAACGTTTATCCACACAATTACGAACGTGACTGGAATTCTCATTAAAAGATTGTATCAGTGAAATTCTCGCATGTAGAACCGGATTGCTTTAACACAAATAACATATAGTACGTTATATATAATTGTTTAATAAATTTGATTTAATGAGGAATTAAGTTTTGATAAATTATTATGCGGTTCAAACCCAGCGGCTCAAAAATAATGATCAAAATTCACCGTAGAGCACGTATCGTTGGTATTTGAGGAACTTGAGGAAACATACTGCGTATTGGAAAGCACTAACCTGTTAGAGAGCCAACCCTAGTGTGATAAGATGTATTACGATTGAAGGCCTCCTCTCTAAGGGCCTATAAACTGTAAAAATGGCAAATCCACACAGCTTGTAGGAAAACCTGTATGAATATTTCAATTCGTTGAAATTCAACAGGAAACGGAAAGAAGGTAAGTATATCCGCAATACATTTACAGCGCCCTATCCAACGAGAATCGGAACTGAACATGACCACTTAATTATAGTTATTGGAAATAATTACTAATTTAGCCATAACAAATGACAATAACATGGTAACTTTTGCGGTAAGTTTAACCTTTATGGTTGAAAAAACTATGATGATTTCGGTAGCATTGAAGAATGACTACGTTGGTCTAGAACAGGTTGACCAGCAATCGTAATAACTACTTACTATGTAATATCCTTCATCATATATTTATTTAATCGTTATTTCACTGAGTAAATAAACGTTGACACGTTAAAAAAAATTCCTCACAAAAAACCCTATGTCACTGATGGTATGGCAGGAGTAGACGAAAACAATACATACATACGTACATATTTGTCACATACACTATATCGAACCCAGGATTCTTCGTTCATGGACTGGACATGAGATGAAATAAAAGAAATTAAATTAATTGATTAATGAAATTAAATAAAAATAAAAATTTATTCGATATCGGTCTCTACAAAAAGTTCCCACCACCGGGTCTCTAACTAACAAGTTATACAAATTGAACCAAATGTAAACAAATTATTCGTAAATCGAACATCAGTCATTACGAAATTCATTTCATAACATGTTCGCGAATGTGTTATTGTGATCAATAAATTGTTATTTATTGCCAGTCCTTTAACACGTCCCGAGTAACTCGTTTGTTTCAATGATTAGAACCACTTTCCCGGCTAATGGGGTGCGGGACACCAAATTAATATGTATTGAGGGTATTGGATGCTGTTAGTCATTATTTGTGACAAGAACAATTTATCTGAATATAAACAATCTCAAGGACACAAGTGAAATATCTCTATCATTAATTGCATACAGTGTGTTAATTAACAAGTTAATAACATCGTCAGCAAACCTTCATATTTTCCGAATTCTGCATAAAGTTATCGTACGGGTTATCGCAGTAATAATATGATCATTAAAACTGTCAAATTTCATTGTGGGGAAACCCGAGACCAGTTAGATATGGAATGTATTTCAACCTCAATTAGCCCGGTGTGTTTAATACCCTAATCTCACAGGATGTTATCTAAACAGTTAAATATCCGGAACCACTGAAAGCAATGTTGTGGTCGGCCTTGTTATTCTATTCTCAGCCCCTTATTACTTCAACACTTTATCACTTCACCCTCTTGACCTTGCGCGATATACTTATACCGGTGCAGTGGAGCTGAACTCGCCCGGTAAACATCCACATCCAATTTGCCCGTCGATGTAGACACGCAATAAACCCAATTCTTATCACGACTTGCCCTAAAAACTGACAAAACGGATATTGGGCAACATTCACTGAAACTTTTGTAATATGAAACTCTCTTTAAAGTCTACGTTATTATTCCTTGACTGTCTCTTATTCTGTGACTCTTACTGCCGTTAAGGGTTCTAGGTTCGATTCCTGGGAGCGAATGAATTATAAGTTTATTCTACGTGTTATATTTTACGATATTAAATTGTGTTGTAACACCCGTTGCAAAGATAATCCTGAGCGTTGAGCTTGTTTTTATGTTAATCCTTAAATTACTTTACTTTGCGAGAGCCTAGTGTTATCAGTAACAGCTTCACTTTACACAGGTGCACTCGAGTATACGTGCTTTATACTTTATTGGCGATTATAAAAACATTTTTTTAAGCAGGTATACGTGCTTTGTTTTTTGTTTTATTGGCAATTATAAAAACACTTTTTTTTTATTTCAGTCATCATCATCAACATCACAAATATCATGATTCATGACTGCCATTAATACTCGTAATATGCAAGTACATATATTGATAGGTATTTACTTATTTCAACTATTAATGCTAGAAAAATATGTTGAACATACTTCAATCTATTAAATATTTTAATTAAACCAAGTAGGCCAATCTTCTAGCAACCGTTCCAAAAATATTTGGGATATGCATTTACATTTCATGTGACATATATTTCCACGTTATTTCATGTTCGCTGCGGTCGAGGAAGAAGCATTCATCTCAGATGGCCTAGTTTTTAATATTACTTTGAATGAATTCATATTGACTCTTTCTGGGTTTTACAGTTCGCTTGAAAAATACTACTAAAACCAAATTTGTATGAAGGTCCAAGGTCCACCTTCTTTTCACCATCATTGGTACATAGCTACGACTCGTACTATGTACATTATTTACGAAACGTTACAGATTTACTTAGATAGAGTTTTATACTTCAGCAAGATAATTATGTAATCTTCCTAAACAAACCCACAACTCATTCTACACCGATGTCATTAATTATTATAGTTAATCTTGGTTACCTAGTCTCATTTCTGAGTTTCGATGGACACCGTGTCGTCCATGTACGGCTCTATCATCATCATTTCATTGCAATATCAACCAATTTATATCTGTATACATTTCAGTTCACTAGAACACTTCGGATTGGGTCAAATTTTAGTTGCAGGTTTCAAACATATGTATACCAAATTACCAACACGGGGGCAGTTATTCCTATGTAAAATTATTCAATAAATAAATAGGCTATTGTTTGTTCAACGCGACTACCATGAATTCGCAAACCTATATTTTTTTATCCAACAATAACTCAATGTTTCAAAATGCGTTCAAAATGAAAGTCACAGTTCATTACTTGAATCAATGGGACCGAGTAAGTCCGAGTTCAAGTAAGTCCGAAGTAAGCTATTCGTTGGTTAAGTTGACATTTCGTGTATGTAAAATGACACTTTAACGTCACTTTAACCGGCGAATAGCTTATTCAGGACTCTACTTGAAGATGGTGAAACAAGCCCTTAGTTTTATGTAAGTTACCTCGCTAATTTAGTCTATCGTCTATAGTATCGTAGTTTTTCTATTCTATACATATTCTACTATCCTCTTTTCATACATATACATATATATATATATATATATATATATATCATCCTATTTACTTTTATACATACCTACAATATAAATATTGTATTTAGTTATTATTTATGCTTTATTTATCATCTCTTTATTATATACCACCTTCGATGTCTCTGTTTTTCCAAAGGTCGGCTGGCAAACAATGCTTCTAACACTAAGCCCACCTGTTGTACCATTTTTTAAAAGGTATAATAAAGTTTTAAATAAATAAATAATAATAAATAATGTTTTAAAATAAGGTAATGTAACTAGTAAAATAAAAGCTAGGCAGAAATGTGAGTAATATTGACGGTGTGTTTAGCTGTAAAGCTCAGGATGTGGGGATGTAGAGTTTGGAATGCGCGGCCAGCGGAGACCGGTGTTTGCCTTGCATGTTAGCGCTCTCCTTGCCAAGCCCAGCATCCACTGTGTACCCAGTACCTACTCCACATGAGATTTCAAAACATCAGCATATTTCACGGTCGACTCAACTTGATAAACACTTATTGCCCAAGCGTGTTTTTTATCGAGATAAAATTCCTTAATATTAAGAAAATAATTTTGACATGATTTATACAACGAATATAAAATAATTACAACGTCATTTCTATTACTCAAATTTCAATTTCCTGGCAGGTTATAGATAATACACACCTGTACTGGTATTGGTTCTAGGATCATTAGCTACTTTTCAACAGCTTAAAGTGATTTTAAGCCACTTCATTAACAGGTATCATCTTCATCGTCATCATCATCATCATCATTACATCATTAAGTTTCTAAGGGTCCTTTTTAAGAAATAAATTTCCTAAAATTTTCTGGAAAAGCCACAATGGAAAATACAAAAATCAAACGCGAATTTATGACTACAGTTTGTCTGTTAACCGTAAATTAAAAATACTGTCCATCATAATGTCTATTATTTGATGATTGTGTAGCGAGCTAGCGAGTATGGCAATTAATTACGTTAAGTGTTCCCCTAGTGGCAAATATGAATGGATATCTCTGTATATTGTAATTAGCTGTGCCCCGCGGTTTTCACCCGCGTTAATTTGTGGATAAAACTAACTACTAAAATATAATATGTTGTTATATAGCCTATAGCCTTCCTCGATAAATGGAATATCAAACACCAAAATATTTTTTCAATTCGAACCAGTAGTTCCTGAGATTAGCGCGTTCAACCAAACAAACTCTTCAGCTTTATAATATTAGTATAGATTAACACATCAAAACAATCAATCTACATGAAGGTTGAACCACGTGCTTCGTTCAGAAAATTCACCCGAGAGTGTGAAAATCAAATCGACGTTGTCGTCGTGAGCCACGTTTTGACCCGTCACCGGTCGCGCCACTTTCATGTTCACGTTCCATAATCATAATCATAATGGGAAGTAATGTCAGCAATTTCCAGTTGCAAACAGCCCACATATCGGTTATATCTCGCTTCTCAAACCCGCCAATATATTAAGACTCGAATATGGGAAAGTTGCATCCTTTTAGATGCCGCCGAAAGTGTTTATTACCTACGTTAATTTAAACCTGGTTACGATAAGGCTCTGGGATTGGTTTCAAGTTTCAACTAACTAACGGACCTATATTGTCGTAATTGGTGGCCTGAAGCGTTTTTCACCATTATGCTCCATGATAGAGACAATGACCAAGTCGAGATTAGTAGTAGGAAGCTTTTATATTAGGTACTCGAAGTTTTTAAACACATATTTTAAAAACATTATACATACCTAGTATACCTACTTTTAAACTATATTTTGCAGCACAAAATAAAATTCAATATCAATGCCAGGTTTTAATACATTTCTAAATAATAAGTTGCGGTTTTCACAAGAAAAGTTAGCGATATTGAAGCAACTTACTGAGTTATGCAACTGCGCTATTAGCTCTGCAGTATTGGCGTGGTCGGAGAGCTGCACCGCGCTCGACACCTGAAACAAACATTCCTCGTGCTCCGTTAAGTCGGTCAATAGCTCCCGGCCGGGACACCGGGGACACGGGGGACATCCAAACGAATGGCTCGCTGGATTTTCTCCTCACTAAATTTTACGCTGCCCTTAAGGACCCTTAAGTTTTAGACGGCTGACGCAATGCTTGTTTCTTAGTGAGTTTTACACAATGCCTTGAAAGTACACTTCTGATTCTTAGCCTAAGCACAGAAGACATACTTAAACAACATATTATAGCCAAGTTAACTGTTTAATGTAGAATGTAGATTGAACAGAACATATTTAATTTGACTTAATTAAGAGAAATGTGGAGCTTGTTCTATTTTGTGCAGCACCATTTATTCTCTACTAGTATTTCAAACACTTTATTATTCTCTTGGGAATGTCTAAAATAAGAATACGAGACTTTCCACTGCTTCGTTGTAAATTACACTAATGAACTAAGTTTGATGGTTTCAACCCCTTTGTAAGTTTTGCTTAAAATTTCGATTCAAGTATAATATCTTCTTAATATATCGCACCCTTAGAATGAAAGTGACCTAACTCAAAATTCCTGTAATTTCTGTTTTTACTATAAACTTACCTTAAAATGCGTACCCCAAAACCCTGTGAAGAAAAAGAGCTCGAATTATGAGTAAGAAAAGGAAAAGCTAATAATCGATCACTTTCATTGATCGCTCTATTCATCGATATATACTTTTTTGAAAACTTTCTTGCTCATTTCCCACAAATTGCAATTTTTGAGTTAGGTAACTCTCATTCTAAGGGTGCGATATATAAATTACGTGTTACGTTGTTTGTCAGCGAGGGACTCCTAAAATATGAGTACTTAACCGATTTTAATCAAATTTGCACACCGTGTGTAGTTTGATCCAACTTGAAAGATAGTGTGGCGACGACGCGCACACGTCACACGGTGACGTCACGCCGCCCTGAATCACGCTATCGAAGTTTTCTACACTCGCTAGTATATATACAAATGCTCCGACAAGATTAACCGGGGCTCGGCCGCCTCCCAGGCAACACACCTCGCCTGGCGGGAGATCTCCCTATGCCAAAATAGGATAGCTTTCGTCGCAATTTATAATCAAAAAACTTTTGACACAACGAAGTCTGTCCGGGCAGCTAGTTATTGATAATTTCTGATTAAGATATCTTGGATATGGAGATCGACCATGGATGGATGGAGATATGTGGAGCAGTAGGAATTTAATGACATAATAGTTTAATTTCTTGCGGCCATTGTGTGTTTCAAATTCAAAACTGACACGTTTTTAAGTAGGTAAGTACCGTACCTAATTTCTGAAAAGTCGTTCTTGGCGCATTCCTATTATTTTCAAAACTTCCAGTTCATAGATTCACTCATTTGAGCTACAGGTAACTGTTGAAAGATTTATATTTAATTATATTTGATTTATAGGCATATCGTACAAGGCGATCAAACTGCAGATAAATCATTCTCCATTCGTGTATATTCGGATAAAGAAATCGAGTTGGAACTAAAAGCGGTATTTTATCCATTTATTGTGAATCCATATAGCGCGAAAAGCGCAGCCGAGGGCGGCAATTTGTGGTTATTGTCTTCCACCGTTCCACGATATCTCTCCGTTCACCGAGCACTATGCTCCACGCAGTTATACCAATTAGGGTGCGAAGTCTGTTTTCAGTTTCACCCTTAAATCATTTCGCATTTTGCGAAACACGAAACGCAATTTCACATGTGAATATCGCCTGCAGTTTGATTGCTTTACAAAGTCATATTCACAAGCTCTTCAGAAGTAATGACTATGCCTGAATATTTATAAATTTTATAGGAGAGGAAAGCATAGTTATATTATTATTTATTACCTACCTATAGAATCACCATAAAACTGCTACGGAAAAGAACTAGTGCTTAGGTAATATTACTATCTGCGTATTCCATAACAGTCCAATCACCAATGGCTTGTATTGATGAAACATCGAGGTTAACTTCGGGCGGGGTTGGATGGATAAGAAATTCCGACACAGCTTAACCACCTTTTCAAAGAGAAGAATAGATTGCATTCTATCACAGTATCAATTCACAATAATGAGGAGATTTTCGTGCTGTATACGCTGCAATGAATGAGATGGGTTGGACTGTAGCCAGCACTTGGCAAAACAGGATGGGACACTATAAGCTAAATAGGTATGACAACCAATTCTAAAGGTTCGTGAAATTGTTGATAAAGTAGATTTAGATTAAACCTGCAATTAAATAGTAACTAAAACTTATCGTTAGGTAGGTATATCTGTTAACAACGTCAATTAGTAGCGCTATGTGAGGTCCATTACAGACTTGAGGTCCATGACAGCCACCAAATAAAACGGTGCCGTCGACTTTATTTCAGACACTAATTTTATTCACCCAGGTGTCTATTTTTAGTAGACTTCTTTTACAATTAGTAGATTTTATTCACCTATGTATCCAAAAAGGTACTTAAATTCCTTGACACAACTTAAGACAAAACCTAACGGTGAAAACGTTCAAAGTTAAACAGTCACTGTTTACTTAAGAGGTTTGAAATCGTTAGCAAGATTAAATCAGGACAAAATTACAGTATTTGAAGGAGCGTTCAACAAATGTCAGCCAGATTGGCGAATTTACTTTGCATATCTGACGAAGGATCGGAAATTAACTCCAGAACCGTACCATTTTGCGGTACCTAAGCAGCGCTAGGCTACACTGATCATAATCGAAAATAGAGGGCTTCTACGAGTTACGCCAGAATCTAAGTACAGGAAATTCGATGTGGATAATTCATAATTCGTGTAATTTTTAAAGTGGAGGTCGATATTAGCTCTCATTGATAATGATTTAATGACCGAAACAGCAAGGAAAATAGCAGGAACTCTTGATTATAAACACAGAGGAAAATGTATCACACAATCAGCAATGCTGGTCCAGCATCCTCATATAAATGTTCTTGAAATGCTCAAGTATTTTTTTGATATACCTATATACCTACCGAATACGTAACTTATTAAACAATCCGAGCAGCGATTACAGAGACCTAGGCCTCTTCAAGAGAAGTGTCCTGTACTGGGTTGGGTTGGAACCATGGCTTAGTTTCAGAAAATGTGTTTACCAAATTTTAACAGGTGCAATTTATTGTGTTTTATGCGTAAACTGGATCATGTTGTGTTAGGCTGTGCACCAATTTACTTGTATATGTCTTATAAATATATGACTTATATGACTACAGATCCATTCGGCACGGTGAGTTACCAAATCCTTTGGTACAGGTTACATGATGAACTTTATTAAGCGTTGTTATGTACGAATAACGATATAGCTATGAAGAGGTCGTTTATGGCTCCTTAGTATCCATCAGTGCACATCATCAGGGCAAGAGTTTATATAATTTATCAAATATCAACGGCTCCTGTCTTTTATCGGTATTGGAGCACTAAAACGTACCTAAGTATAGAACGGTAATATTAAAATTCCAAACTTCATTTAAATTACAATTAGCATTTGAAAAGGGTAATTAGATTAATAAGTTGCAGATTTATATAATTCTATATTACACACAAATTCGGGGAACGTGATATGATTTGTTTCACAACACCATCCGGGCCTCGAATTCTTAGAAAAGTAAAGGCATCCGATTTCACCGAACCTCAAACAGCTTCGATGAATCGTGTTCCAATTGTAAACGATAGCATCGCTGTCGCCAATGCGCTAATAGCGCAGCTAGAACTAGGCTAGCCAGCTTAGTCAGCTAGCCAGATCTAGCCGTCGATAACCAATAGGGTACCTGCACGGACGTAAAAAAAAGACGGACGTAATCCCAAGAACAAATTCAGTGAAGCACCCATAGGAATACCAACTCTGTATTCGTACAAGTACACACACCCACACATTGACACCATACGGCTACGAATTTGACACCATTGCGAATCAAAAATTACAAAATTACGCACACATGGTAAGCGAGCTGTCAGCTGTCAGCTTCACTCTCGATTAGACAAGGTTACGTCCGTTCTTTTTTTATGTCCGTGGGTACCTGTTTAAGAAAATGGTTAAAGACGTGGTTCGGCTACACGTGCCGCAATGCCGTAAAAATAAACTTCGCGCACCACTCCCTGTCCCGCTTGAGACGCCAGCCGGCCCCATTTGTGTTGCTTGATCGACTGCAGGCCCACACTTATCCATGTTTAATAGGCCGATCAGGAAATCGCGAAGTTAATAACGGTTAGTTTATTTTCGTAGACCAAACTCAAGTGTTCTACTCGAATGCTATTACGCATCGCCAGAGCTATGCGATAAGCAGCCAATGTATTCATTTACACATTATTGTTTTAGATCTGTATAAGTGTACTTTATAGGATCACGTTTTCAATTAAATATATAAATAATAATTCAATAAATTACCTAATTTAAAATGTCTAATAAAACTAAACTAATGCCTTTGACTTATCTATCGTCGCTGCGCGTGCAAATCCGCGTAAGAGCGACTTGTAAAGACCGCGTATTTGCTTTTTGATGATTTTACAGGAGGAAGATAAAACTTAATATATCAGCGATATTAATTCTTATCACCGACTGAACTTAACAGCTAGTTAAAATAAAGAAAGTTGTAAAGAACTAGCTGTTAAGTTCAGTCGGTAATAAGAATTAATATCGCTGATATATTAAGTTTTATCTTCCTCCTGTAAAATCATCAAAAAGCAAATACGCGGTCTTTACAAGTTGCTCTTACGCGGATGCGCACGCGCAGCGACGCTATGGGTTAATTATTGGATAGTAATATGAAAGAATCAAGAAGCTACAGTATATTTGATATGAAGTGGCTACTGTAACCTATGAATTAATGTCTATCAACCTGTAATTAATCTTTAAACTGTCTGCGGTCCTCTTTATTGCGACTACTTAGTACTGAAACCACCACACGCGAATAAAGCAAATAGCGACATTGTTCCGGTAATCTCTAAAGAAATAAAGTTTCTCCAAAAACTTATTTCATAGCAATATACCTAAGCATGTTAAGCCAGTGACTCCTGTGAACCTACCTTCATCACTTTAAAACTGTACTAAAAGAAACATAATTATTTACGTTATATTGACAGACTGCTATTTACGTCAATCAAGACGTTACATACTTAAACAAACCAGTAATTTTCATGTTCAATGTAGCTTGGTGTCTTATTAAATGTCTGGTAAGGCAATACAATTTGGTACCACCCACGGCATTAATTTCATGGCATGTTGTTCTCCAAACATAATTTTTAGGCTACGAAAGTGCTATTAACTTTTATTTCTACAGTATTCTTTTTATGGTATCAGACAGTCACAGACGTGAAATGGAAATATTTTTTATGTACAAACACCTTCAGTTATTGCCTCCACATTGGTACTTACGGTTTTATATATTCCCATTTCCCGCGTGAACACACCATTTTTATGGTTCCGTAACTTGAAAAATGCGTACCTAATCCATATAGGATAACTTTCATGTCTGTTTATTTATTAAACTTTAAAGAATATCATTTTCACCTCATTTTAGTTGTTTATTAGGCAATCCAACAGCGTTAAAAGTACATATATTAAAATATACATAAGGAGATCGAGGAGAGTTGAAACATTTTTTTTTATTTAAGCCTATGACTTTTCAAATAAGCGACAGCGTAGAAAGTTTAAAACACCGAATGAAACCTTATTTATTTGACTACTAGATAGTCAGGATAAAATTTGCCACTTTTCCCTTTTTACTAACAAAAAGTCGATTTCAAGACAACAGCTGATGACTTTGTTTCAACTCTCCTCTTACCGAGGTAAAAAATAATGGTCTTGGAGAGTTAACACACTTATAACCAGGAAATATTTTTTTAATGAAAACGCAGTTTTTGAAACTAAACCGTATTTTATAGCTACAACCAACCATAATTTGTCATGTCTAATTAAAATATTGAGATTTGAGAAGGAAAGTAAAAGTATTTAAAATGTATCACAATTAAAGCAGATATAATCGTCCGAGCTTCTTTTTATGAAGCCTACCTGGCAACCACCCTTTTCAAATGAAATCCTCAAAATGAAAAAAGCTCAATAATACCATTACAATAAAAACATAAATGTGAAATGAAACGCCAATGTCATAAAATGCAAACGAGGTGAGTTGAAACATGGTGTTTCAACTCTCCTAGGCTAAAAAAATTGGCCGCTATTACGGTTGAACTGACATTATTTCATAACACAACATAGTCATTCTAAATCTTTATTAAATTTTGAATGTTGGATAAATAAGCTGGCAAATAACGGATAACATTAAGGATAAAACATTTCTTTTATCAATATTTCGATATAGATATAATTTTGCCAAAAAGATACTTTTATGCATTTTTTTACCTGACATTTGACAGCTGCATAAGCGTCGATGGTGGCGCGTTAAAGGGTACCGGACGCCCGGGAGGATAGTAGAAGAGTAAATTTAGTGGCTTTGCCAACTTGCTAGTGTTTTTTGTTTCCGAGAAATTTCAGTTGTTTCAACTTACCTTTGATTGTCCCTACTATGGCCAAAAATGGATTACACAGTTAATAACTTAAATATTTTACATAGTCATAAACAAACAGTATCCGTAATTAAACTGACGATGAAGTTAGGTTTTCCTTTGGGTCATAAATGTGAAGTAAATCATCTGGGTGTAATAAATGGAAGCACTTATGCATGAGAGTCTTGAGGAACGTAAACGTCATATTATGTTCAAGTTATACATATCTATTAGGTACTATAAAATAGCCGTATTGGGGCGGCTTAGAATACTAACCCCAATCCCACGCCGATGTCGTAAGAGGTAACTAATCCGACCCGCTGGTGGTAGGGCCCCTCGAGGTATATTGGTAATATTGATTTTAATTGTTCTTTAATACCATTATTACTATTATTATTTCTACATGGGATTCGCCTGGATAGCTAACACCCTTGAGCATGAGTCAGCCGCCAAACGACTCTTCGTGTTCCGGCTGGGGGCTTTAGAACCAGTTCTTTCTTTCATTTTCTTCTCTCTTTTTTGGCAGGCAACGCATCAGTGATGCCTTTGGTATTGCTGATGTCCATGGGTGACGATAGCCACTTACCATCAGGTGGATCGTCAGCTCATTTGCCGGCTATTTCCATAAAAAAATTGGCCACTCACAACCTTCGAAAGAACTGAAAAACAGAGACTTAGAAATAAATATTCATGTCTTTCATAATAGGAGAACTTATAACCTAAATTTAAAATTTCAAGAATAAACAGAAGATATCCTTGAATATTTAAATACGGAACCACTTCTCAAATGATTTTGTCTTGAGCGGTTTTTAACGCATCAAAGCAGTGATGTAACATTTGCGACATCACAAATTACTTTTAAAAGGCAATCGTCTGCAGTTGGAACGTATTTACAATTTCATTTAATACAGAAATTCTTGAGGTAAAATAAACTGTTTATTTTAGGACATTACTGCTTGTAGATACGTCTCAATTTGCTATGCCTCCGACCATGGACCTCCGTCCTCAGCGTAAATTGTGGAAGTCAAAAACATAAAATGAAAGCTCGCAAAAAATTGAAATATGGACTAAGTAGGTACTTGGATATTTAATGTTGTCTGTTACGAAGCTATCGATATTGCGTAATTTGCGTTGATATTATTTTGCGGAAATAATACTTGGAACTAATTTAGTAAGATAACTAATGCACTGATCTGTGATAGCCTAATTGGTTAAATGTCGGCTCTGTACTATTATATATTCTGTGGCCGTAAGAAGGTATACCACTGTATCAGAGTTCACAATACGTCGTGGTTCGAAAGCAAACATTTCTAATTCTTCAAAGTTGTGTATTATTAGGTACTTGTTTAAACTAACTAATCATAATCACTAGAAAGTTCGCAGAAGGAAAATATTTTGAGGAACACGAGAGTTTTCCATAATGTTTTCAAAATGTTTGCAGTCTGCTGAACCGCACGGTTTATCCTACTAATGTTACAAATGCGGTAGTTTGTAATGTTCCCTGCATATCTACTGAATGGCCACATTTTGATGACAGTAGCTTATGCACATGAGGACAACCAAGGCCAAGACAAATCTAACCTACTTTAAGATCTCACATTTTAAAATAACAGCAATTGTTATAGGTATCATTCATCAGGAATTATACAATACCAAGATAACCATTATTAAACTATAGACAAATTGTTTTGTTTATAATTCCACTTTAATCTTATAAACAAAGAGAGCCCTATTGAAACCAATATTTAAATAAGCGCTGTCAGAGCAGTATCAATTATTTTAACATTAGGGCTGTATAAGAGGATGGTAATGCCACTCTTTATTTTGATGACAGTAATTTTTCATCACTGAATTCCCCGGAACGTTGGTACAAATTATACTCTTTTTGCATAATAATATTCAAGTAATTCATAGTATCTACAGATACTGTAAATTTTCTTCAGCCCAAAAGTGTGTACCTACCTATCTTCCTTTGGTTTCAGTCTATTATATCACTCTACACTTTTTCGCTATTTGTATCTTCATCAATATTGTAGAGAATTAAATTCCCTACAACTTTTGTTTCAAAAATTTTTTTATACGTCGAATCGTTTTCAAGATAGAGGCCGGAGAGCGCGCGGTTAGAGCATAATGTAAGGTCAACCGGTATAGTCCCGGTCAAAGGACGCTATATAAAGTTTATTACTTATTGATAAATCCATACTAATATTATAAATGTGAAAGTGTGTTTGTTTGTTTGTCCGTCTTTCACGTCGCAATGAAGCTGTTATATGGTATGGTTTTTGTGTGTGGAAATAGTGAGGAGGGTGGAGAGTAACGTAGGCTACTTTTTACCGCGGTAAAACATCCCCATGGGAAGATCGATATTTTGTTAGTGGCTAGATATTTAGTTCCGGATGTTGTTAATAGATGGCGTTACTAAAATTCATTTGCATTTCACGCTATCAAATGATACATGTAAATTACTTAAGTCATAGGTAACTAAGGCCCGTAATGTCAATAGCAATTTAATATGATTCTGAGTTTAAGCTATCGTTGTTGGTCCAACAAGTCGACGTATAAAAAAATTTTTGAAACAAAAGTTGTAGGGAATTTAATTCTCTACAATATTGATGAAGATACAAATAGCGAAAAACCCATAGGAAATGAGATATTTACAAAGAATCGATTTTTATGACCTTTGTCCTCAAATTTTTAATAGACGCGGTCACCCTACCATATGCAGGTTTTGAGACAAGTTTTAGAATGCCAAAATACAACTTTATACAAAAAAATCAGCTGGGTATCTCTCATTCCGCAGTGAATTCCTAAGATGACTGGATTAATATATCTCTGACACATATACGATAGTGCTGGCAATACCAACGGACTGCAAGGTCGTACCCATAATGATGTTTTTTTTTTTGCAATATTGTGCACATTTAGGTTAGGTTACGTTATTTGCCGACGACATCTAAATTACGCTATAAATGTTACATGCGTAATTATTTTGTTACCATTTAATTATAATATATCTACATAATATACCAATGCACTAATCGTTTGGGTATCAAATAAACTACCTATGTCTTGACAGTTTGAGGGCTTCACACAGTAAAGGAAAGTTGCTTACGGACACCCTTACGTCACAATGGCTACTTAACATAATCGTCCATTTCTACTGCCTATTTACTACTTAACAGTAAATATTATTGAAAGTATTTTTTCGCGTGACTTTTTATCTAAAAATACATAGCTCGAAACGCCCACCCATTAAACGATTTTATGCAGAGAGCGACGAAACGTTGCTAACAAGAAATCGAATGCTTTTTCATTCACGAATCACTATCCGTCATGACTCATGTCGAATCCGTCCATGATTGCTCCGAGCAAAAAATGTGGTTGTCAGATGATTATCACAATCTCGCGGGGATGTTTTAGCTATTTTGTGATCATTTTATTCATGTTTTATTTAATCAGACGAACAAAACAAATAACGACTTGTACTTACAATTAGTTCCGGGTCACTCGGTTCAAGCTAATGTTTTATGACGCATGCTTGTAATTAAAGATCGACCTCATCGTACACTTTGATAATTTTATAAATAATGTTTGCGACATAAATTATGATAAATTATCATAATATTTACATGGAGTTGTGTAAAAGTTCAAGTAATATAAGAGTTGATTAGAATGCCATGTTTCTGTTAAAATAAACTAAATAAATAATACTATTTGTATAATGGCTAAGTAGTAATGTACAAATAAATATAACTAATGTTGTCATAAATCAGTCCTGGGAGTGAGTCAATGTCGGCAAAAAATATAATTAATGCATTCATTACGACATCAAGGCGGGCATTACGAATAAATGTCACATGTCACATAAATCTCTTATTCTGTTGTACCTACCTAAATATGAATATCACTTTGTAATGGTACTTAAGTCGTTTCCTTATGACGTTCAATCGTTCGCTAACTATAGAATGGCAGAAACACACCATAGTAGTATCACAAGGAATAGATCCATAGATTACCCCCAACCAATCAACGAGCAGTCACAATTCCGGATAAACAAGTGCATGTCATGTAGAGTTTTTAGTTTTAAATTGTTCGACTACCTATTACTAATTAACTAGTAAAATTAACCTAGCCGCGATATTTTTCCTTTTAAATTCAATTACGTGCTACTGCCGTACAGCATTTCACATGTCTAACACCAACCATTTATCTGGTAGAGTTAGGGGCATACTTATTCCTAAATATCTACCTTATTCATCTATTCATACCTCTTGCGTTTTAAATAGACAGTAACAAACGAAATATGGAGGTATATAAAATCTATAGGATTTACGTTTAATTAAGTTATGGAAACTACGATTATATCTGCGCTGCCGTGCCAGTTACCGTAAGAGCTAAAGCTCCATGGCTACGCAAGTTTACCCTCAACATATTTGTCTTCCCCACTCCAAATAAACTTCGCGAAAATCTTCCTTATACTACAGTTTGTTCTCTGTTGGTAAATTGCTATAGTTAACCAAAATGAAGTGAACTTTGTAACAAGTTCTAACATTATTATGGGCTTAAATTATTTCATACGTCCTTTGCTCGTAAATATACGTTGAGTGTAGGTACCAACTAATGAACTATTTAAGAGAAAAGTTATAATCTTTAGAAATAGTTTTTATGTTATATTTCTTCGTCCACGATGCATGCCGTGGTTACTTATAATTAAGGCAACATTTATTTCTTAAAATATTTGTCTGATGTATTCGTGTTTACTTAATGTGTGTCTTGTTGGTTATCCATAAATAAATAAGGAACTTCGTTCCAAAAGTTATGCTTTAACATATTGCATTAATTGTGTGAAACAGGAAGCTTATTTTAAGTTTAAACTAACATACACCCTTTTATTACCCTATTTTTTTATTTTAAATTTAAGTCAACCTATAATCTAAAAGCCTTTAAACCCTAAAACAATATTTATTAACGAAAACGATGTATGTGAATTTTCTATCCAAATTCCAAGTCTAACAAAAAATCCAATTAATCTTCCATACATCATACTTACTGCCCTCTAACTAGTTTATAAACCGCGAGAGAAATTATTATCGGGCCGATACGTCACAACGATCCGTGTACCAGCCATCACACGCGTTGCGAATGTTGCAATCGATCACTCCGTGTGAGCCTTATCGGCCAAATGGGCACCGGCTTGAGCGTAGCCAGTTCATGTTTACTTCCTATGTACACACAATGTTGATCTTTCATATTAATATGAACTTACATAATCTTTCATAGACTATACTGGAACATAATTATTTGTCATTTGACGATCCCGTAATTAGTAGTGATTATATTATGACTACGCCAGGCATCGAGTTGGATCACAAACAACAGGTGAATGTTTGTTCTACGATCATAGTGTTATTTGTAATAGTTGTGTTAATTGTGGTCCATGGCAAATGTACGACACAGGGATCCGATACTATCAATCATACATGTTTGATGTTTTTCTTTAATATCCACAGAGGGCGAGAGAATGATATCAAAAGTTTGTTCAGACTTTACTTGAACTTATAGTAGTGACAGCAGTATGATTTACGATCCACGCAGGTAACTAACTAGTACATACGAAATTTATTATTTTATTATTGTATTATTATGCTCTGTGATTCGCCTGAAGCATTCTGTCGTAAGGCAAAACTCGAGCAACCTTATGCTTTGCTAAAAAGGGGGTTGGGCCTGAGACACTGACAAATTAAGTGTTCAGTCTCAGTCCTCAAAACTAGCAATATATTTTAGACCAACTGCGAAATACGTTTATACATAGCTGTCTCAGTTTCTATTATTGTTAACTGCCATTTTGCAGTCTGTCATTTTTAAAACAAGTGTAGTGAAAAGAGATTAATAAAAACCTTCACCGATTTAGTTTATTGGCTTCAACCCATTGATGGCCCACTGCAGTTCATGGGTCTCTTCTCCTTCTCCTCAGTTACGCCTGGAGCATTATTTGAGAGGAGGTTTCTGCAATATTTCTTATAAATAGTTTCACAATTTATCTTCAAAGACAGCTCGGTTATAAGCCACCTGAGATTAGTTTCAAAAAATTGCTACACATTTCGTATGTAATTCAAAATAAGAAATTCCAGCCTGCATACCTACTTACGGTCTAAAAAATTTACCTACCCTAATACCCCACATCGTCTCATAGCATAGCAGCTGACTGATGACACACACTCCAGTAACAGTAATATGATTCTCTAACATCAGTATGCCCGACGATGCCTAGACGATTGAAGGTATAATTAATCTCCGGGAGACGCCGCCAGCCATCACACCCGGAAACTGGGTGACATTTAAAATATCGACCCGCCAATCGGAAGAGGTCGCCGTGAGCCCACTTCTTAATCAGATATTGTACCGATTCAGACGTCACATGTCACATTTAAATACAACATATATAGTAGATATGACTTGCTGACCAACTCGTTTCCGTAGATGAGTTAATAAATTCAAGCTTTGCGTTTTAAATTCGATGGAATGAAGAATAAGATGTTTGTTGTGTTTTTTTGTACAAAATTCACTAATGAGTCCAACGTTTATATTATACTAGTAATTTCAAGTTAAACAGTTAAAATACAGTTTAAAATCATTATAATTAGTAATCCCTCACTGCTGAGTGCTGAGAAAGTAAACTCAACGTCAATATTATGACGACTTCCTGGTTTCAGTAATTTCACATGACGTTATATAAATGGTGACATTCCATCGCGTCGAAGTCGTCGATGGCATGTCAATCTTACCTAGGAAATGGGCGTTCAGGTGTGAAATGTGCGCACTCGCTCATGTCATCGTCACTCGAACACTTACAACTTATACCGGTTATTCATTCGTATAAAACATGCGCAGTTCCGACCACACTCTTAAATTGTTTGAATAGAAACGCGGTGCTCAGTTACAAGATCATTTGTATTAATCAGCTGACAAAATGAGCACGTCGTCGGGCCAGTGATTTCTGAGATTAATGCGCGTTCCTAACGAGGCTACTAATCAAGCGGTACTGCTTGCCGGAAACAACAGTTTAGTCAAAACAAGCTGCTATAACGCTGTTTTACAAGAGTTGGTCACGCCGGTAAAAGTGACAGTTTTATACTTAAAACTACTTAATTATCCAAGGTGTGTTATGACTCTAGAGTTAACGAAAGTTTTCGTTGAATTGGACAACTGTAACTATAATTAACCATAGCGCTCTTACACACGAGCAGCGCGTTACAGTCGACAGAGGCAACTGCAGCCGTCGACTGCAGCCGCCGATATTTTAACTTTGAATATCAGTGGTAGCTGTCGACCGCTCTCTTATAATCTCTCTTTATAATCCGCTAATTATATCTCTTATAGTATAGGAGCCAGTTGCAAAATGGATTACGAAGAAGAAACGCTATTATTGCTCTTTTTTATCATTTTATTATTGTATTCTTGCTATTTATAATTTCAAATACAATCATATTTCTTTAATACCTCAATTAGCAATTCAACATAAATATTGTCACTAGAACTCAGTTTATAAACCCGCCACACTAGCGCTCTCTTGTACTATTTGCAGTCGACTGACAAAATGACGGACGCGACATACTACAACTGCATAAGTCGACTGTCGACTGCTGCAGTCGACATGACGACGGGTGCAGTCGACTCATGTCGACGGCTGCAGTTGCCTCTCGTGCTGCTACTCGTGTGTAAGAGCTTATATGCGCTAATTAAAAAGAGGAGGCCTATACACTATATGTATACACTCTTAACTATATTGCGAGGTTCACGAAAATCCAAACTATAATATTTAAACCATAGATACAAAAACTAAATTAAATCAATAATTTTGCTTTGAACTAAACATAAATTGCAGTTTCACTTTCTGCTGCACTACTGCTGGATTATTGTATTGGAATGGATTATTGTATTGTATTTAAATTCACTGTTACACCTGAAAACAACAATCTCAATTATCATTGCACCCTTTTAAAATAAATAAGGTGTTGTCATTATTTATTCATAGAGACAAGAAGATTTGTAACCTATCATTACAACATGACATCAAACCTCATGCATTATGAGTATAAAATTTATTAGCACCGACAAAATAAACACTGTTACAAACGCGGTAAATAAAAGAAACAAAAAATACTCGTATTGGGTGTTAATTTTAATACTTTCTATTAACGTAACACGATACTGCATTAGCAGCCCCAGCATACACAATGAATCGTAGAATACAACAAGTTATGGAGCCATTGAAGTACACTTTACTTTCTTTAAATAGAAACCGCGTAAAATCCGTAAAAGGCACTTTACGATTAGCATATATTTACAACTATCGAATCGAGGTTACTAATTCTATGTTTAATCTCGATTTACGTTATAGTAAAGTTGATTATTTCGAAAGCTAATGATTATTTATTCAAATCGCAAGTTAACCGTTTATTAAGTAAAGCAGCATTAAATTATTTTATGCGTTCGGCATCTAAGCCGCGCGGCCGGAGGCGGGGATTAGACAGTGCAGACGCATTCCAGCCGGTCATAACCTAACACTGACTCACAGACTCCATTTCAGGATTGTACATTGATTTCATTTTGCTTTACATCTTTTGCGCTGGGACCGGACGGTGGGTAAGGAAAAGTTGGTGTATTAAAATTTGCGCTTTTAAAATATTTATACCGACTTATTGAATTAAAAACAATTTAACAGTGTAAAAGACACAATAGAAACAATGCTCTACTAAATTATTTACTAAATTATTTTATTTTTAACGAACTAACTATGCTATCAGGCTAGTTTTCATTAGTCAGCAACCAACAAACCAAGTTTTAGAAAAGTAACGTAGGTAAACTTACAGACTTAACAATTATAATATAGCCTAGGTAGGTACGTGAAACTGAAAACTAATCAAGTCAAATGTAGAGCTTGAATTACATGTTCTTGTGACTAAAATTTTAGGCCACAGAACTTGGCACCTATTTAGATCTCAATTCTTTTTTTTTAATTGGCTCTCATTTCACATTTATGTTTTTGATGAGATTCCGTTTTTAGTCTTACCAAATTTTTTTTTTTGGACCTGTCCAGTCATCCAATCTATTCCACACAAAATATAATTTATAGTAGAACCTTTGGATAAGTTACCACACTACATTCATTCTACGCGTTAGATCTGATAGAAAAAAAATCAGAGGACAGAAAAATTCTCCTGACAAAGTTTTTTCTGATAGTGAATATAACACTGTTAAATGGATTATCATAGACAGGTTCGATTTACACATAGTAATCCTAGAAGCCTTCCTGACATTGTCGTGGTGTCCGTGTCACATGACCCTAGTTTCGAAGACGCCGGGAGTCGGGTCGGAGTCAGTCGGAGGCGAGTGTTGTTTTAGTTTTATATCAGTTCGGTCGGAGGCTTGCGGCGTGCCTCCGTGCGGATTTGCGAGCGGTCGCTCATGCCTAATGAGTAACTTACTTCCGTATCAAAATTATGTACATCTTACTTAATATAAATATTTTTGTTGGGTCGCAACACGCACTACGTGAAGCTGATGTGTAAAAGTTAGAATTCAAGGAAACTGGCTGATAAATGGCTAGCTTGCTGCTAGATAGTCCTCATGTTAGTCCAATTCTCGCTTTACAGTGATAATGTCGAACGTAAACATAATCTCCAGTTGTAAATCTCTACTAAAAGTGCAGACAAATTCAAGAATATGTCTAAAGCAGAGTACCAAAGTTACCTAATCACGTAAAACATTTCACGGTTGATTCCAGACTGCGGTCAAAAAATGAATAAGAAGGTTGGTACATAATAAAATATGCCCATGAAGCGTTAATAATTCAACTGCTTCTGTCTTCTCTTGGCTAAGCCGCCAAAATATTTTTCAGCACTCATACATCATTCATTAAGTATTAGGTTGGGTCCCCCCCCGGGGGTTGCCCGCCGTGTCGTGGCGGGGGGGCTTAGTAACCGTGGACTGGTCACCCACGGTGAAGCTAACAGACCTGATCCTCCACCGGGTACCAGTTATCTGTTATCCATGGCCTCCTAGTAGCAGACTCGCGGGGAGTCTCTGGTGGAGGCCGAGGAGGGAGGCGCACCTTACCATCTGGTGCGCCTATCGTGGAGGCCCTTCGGGATTTCGCGATGGAGCCGCTTGCGGGCGGCTGCCGCCGCGCCGGCGCGGCGGCGGGGTCGCGGATGTGTGCGAAAGCGTTTCCGTAACCCCATGACAAGGCGGCGAGGAGGAAGATGGGGGGAGGGGAGTTTAGTGGGTATACCGTGGGTCTCATTAGCTTATACGGGAGTCCCACATAACCACTCGGGTGCCCCCTGCACCCGGGTGGTATGCGTAATGCATTTTCCCCCCCGAAAAAAAAGGATAGGTTAGGTTGGTTAGGCGGAATGTTGTCGACAGGCTTGAGGCTGACCAAGTGGCGGTTTGCAGACTTCGCATATCTTTGAGAACAACTTGAAATACTGTCAGGTGTGCAAGCTTCATCGCAAAATTTTGTCTTCATGAAAACAAGCGATTATAATTTTTCAATATTTATAGTACCTACCTATAGGCAATTAATTAGATAAGTATATTAGATGTGCGTTATCAAACTCAAATCACTTGTAGTAGTAGTAGTAGAAACCAACCAAAACTACTGTGCTACGGCCATCACTGATTGTACAAGTATATATCTACAAATACGTTTACAACAAAGATGGTTTACAATAACCTATTTCATATTTAGTAGTTCCAAAATTCCAACGTCCAAATGAATCCCAAAAACGCCGTGCGCCGGCGCGACGTCGCGAGTCGTCGCGTCACGAGCGGCGACGCGGCAACGGCAACGCACGCGCGACCCCGACGCAGCGTTAACTTGAAATCTTTGACCCTGGCCAATGCGACGCTATCGATAATCGATGCCAATGAGCCAATAACCAAACCACCCACCAAAACCGATCAAGGTCAAAGATAACATTAATTTATCGATTTACCGTTCACGATCATCTTTATCTAATTAGGTACCTAGGTATCTACCTTCTTATCAGATATCTACGTAAAATTCCTTGGCACGTACACGTATTATTTTTAGGCTACGTTAATAAATTTTTCCTCGTCGATAAACAACTTCGTTCAGGCTGATTGGTCCTCGAATACTGATAAACTGTTAATTGTAAATAGTTTATCACATAGACTATATTTAAGTCTATGGTTTATCATGTTGAATTTAAAGTAATGTTGGTAATATCTCTGCGATATAAAAATTGTGTTATTTGAGTGACTATATAAAATAGCTCCCGCTTATATTTTTCAGTCTTTTCACTTTGATTGGTATTAATATTTAACTCTATCGTCTAAATAGATAACATACCCGTAAATCGGAGCTTCCAGAAGACGTAGAATTACTGCTGGAGCTTCCGAGTCGACCGTTGTGATGCATTTCCGGCAAATAGTTCCCAAAAAATGCGACACAAGTAGTTTATCTAAATATTCACTTCACTGTATCACTGGAGGTTCATACACTTGCTACAAATTCACTCATTATATTTGCTGGCGCGACTTAGTCGTTAGAGCGGCCCCATTACACAGCGATTTAAACTAACTACCTAAAACCGAACATAGAGGGGCCTTGTTCTTAATACTAACACTCTACTCGAACGCTGAATAGAATGCCTCATACGGAAGTTAAAACAAACGTTTCTTTACAGGCTATTATTTACTAGTTCATTACCCAAAACACTGACATCCGAAACAAATTGGAAATGGCATACGTGACTCAAGACCAACGTCTAGCGATATAAATGAAAAAAATACTGATATTGACGATAACAATCGACATTGGAATACACAATATCGTGATATATTATCAGATAACACATAATATATGTAACCCTAAAAGATTTTGCATACTGAATTCCTTTACGAAGGTACATCTTAAAATAATTAAGTATATGTAATTTGTTACATGTAAAGTAAAAAAATACAATCATTGCAATAACACAGTTTAAAGTGATACGGTTATTGACGCCCACGCATGCTCTATAATAGACTATCACGTTTGATTCTAACTGATAGACAAGATTAGACTGTCTATTCTATTGTTTGGATCGTAAGTTACAAACTTTACGTTATGGTGGCAAAATAACGAAAAAAGGAAAACACAGAAATCTGTGTATTACATGGATTGAAATATTTGTATCTCTAATTATTTTACAATTTTATAATAGTACGGGAGCCCGAGAGGGGATTTTTGGATTTACTCGAGCGTGTCAGATAATTATAAGGAGGATACCTTACATATTGATAGGTACCTCCAGCCAGTATGAGCCCTTAATACAGGAGGGTACGCTCAGGGGAACCCATGAGTAACACAAATCGATCGTCTGAAAGCTTTTTTCCCATTAGTTCGATTCGTAAGTTCGATCGTCGAACTAGGTATCCTCCTTATAATAATCTGACGCGCTCGAGTAAATCCAAAAATTCCCTCTTGGGTTCCCCTACTATAATTAATAACTAGGTGACGAGTATTTGATTTTAAGTACCAATTCAACTAATTTTATTCCAAATTGCCAATTATTAAGATATCTACTTTAAACTAGCAACGGACGAGACCTATAAATGTGACTGTTATACGTAAGATTACTATAAAATACCTACATACAAAAGTCGACCAACTGAACGTATGTAAACATAAAATAGTCACCACATTGTCGCGTGCTCAAATGGTTAAATTAAACTCCGTATTCAGTTGAAAGTTCTTAGGACCGCTCTCAAAACGTTCAAGTATTTCGACTTAAATTTGCACAGATCATCGTAACGCTTTGAGCGGTCGATTTATCGGAGTAACCGCGTTGATGTATTGAAAGGGTTTTTCTTTAAAAGGTGTTAAGATTTGCGAATGCGGCGCAAAGCTGTTGAATTCGCATGCGCGTGGGCTATACGGCGCGCGCGACGGCACTGGCTGCGGCCTGCGCCTGCGATTGCGCGGCAGTCGCGGCCGGCCACTCCGGCCACTCCGCCGACCATTGCACCTGACTCGCTCTGCGCCCGCGGTCCGTCTGTACTTTCCAGCTTTCCAGGTATCGCGCCAGATGTAGTCCCATTAGAAGTCGCATACCTTCACGCTTCCCTAGTTCACAGGATCAGTTGTCCTATTCTTGTTATTGTTGTAAACGTCCAAAACGCAGCTCTCTAGCCACGCGTGACATTCTCAGCTACACTCACCCAAGCTAAACTATTTGTCATTAATTAACATTCATCAGCATTACAATACCTCATTATTCAAAGACAACATCAACTATCTTCATTCTCTTGCTCTTATTCCATTCTGGCGTCGGCCCAGCCTCTTATACTTTCATTCAACCTTATCATTCATGAGGTCAACCGTCACTCCTGTCTAAGCCGTATCATTTTTCACAGTATCAGTCTTTCGTTCGATTTTTCTCTTCTCTCATAACCTTTTCAACGTTCATATTTAATTAAGCCACGATAAGCCATTCAGACGATTCTGGCTTCAGATTTTTTCAATCACTGTCTCTACTGACAGACATCCTGCTCGATTCCATTATTTCACTTTTTGTATCGATGACACAGACGTCCTCGTTAATTTTTTTCATTGTTTTGTTCTAGTATAAAATAACCTCATCTCATAATGTACCTACAATTTTACCTGTTAGTAATATTTCTTAATTTAATTTTAATTTTCTTTATTTAAATGTATGAAGAAATTGATGGATTTAATAATTGTTTTTAATAATATAAAGTACCTAATGAATTTAATTTAAAATGATAGCGTGCAATTAGCATGCATCAATGCATGCATTATTCACAAAAAATACCGATTCTTAACGAACTTCCTCGAAGATATGCAAGAATCACTAGAACTAAATTCGAATATCATCTTTCCTTCCGTCCTTTCATTTCCTTCCTTTGCTCTCATAAGGTTAAATGTACAAATTCACGAGGTCCGATTATGACAAATAAGTATTATGATAAGCGTTTATCCCGCAATTACATTAAGTTCATTGCCCGAGAGAAAGAAATTGATAATATAATCGTTGCAATAGTTACCATAGCCACGTAAGTAGCAAGCATGTTGAATTATAAGTTACGAGTAACCGCCCTCGCTTTGCTTCAGTTTTCTTATTTTTTTGCACCTTGGGTTACATTACTGGAGTTTTATTAAGGATCTCTAATTTTTTTGAAAATATAGCCTATGACACCCGAGGATAGTGTAGCTTCCCAATAGTGATTTTTCAATGAATGAATCAATGAATTTCAGTGAATGATGAATTTTTCAAATCGGTTTAGTAGTTTCGGAGGCCATTCATTGCAAACAAACAATCAAATCTTTCCTCTTTATAATATTACTATAGATAAGGTATTCTAAAACGCTTGAAATATCCAATTTCCGTGGGAACTTTGGAATAAGTTTCCAAAATTCTTATTGAAATCTCGTTAAACAAAAAAGAAATCTTTCTCGAAGGATTCAAATCTTCCTGACTTGAAGAGTTTCGTGTATTCCTTGCAGAATATGGAGAAGATCCTTGATGATACAATCATTGAACTGGTTTCTCTACCATACTATCTATATCAACTTATTATTAAAATTAGATTCTCGGCTTAGCAGATTTTTATGAAATGCATAGTGTCGGTCGTAGGTGTTTGCAATGTATGCAATAACTCATATAAGTTGGACCGTCACGCGTCACCCGAAACAGAGGGCGAGCATTATTTAATGTTATTATTGTTAGTAAGTATAAATAATCAACATTATTAATCTCCATTTTTCTAATACAGAGTTAGAACACCAACTAATATTCTATAGTAACTCACTATTGATTGATTGGCCACCGATGATTATGATAAATAAGTACGATTAGCGAATACAATTTTTGTAGCGAGTGCAAAAAAGTTGTGGACGACACAGGAGAAAGATTAATACGGTGTGTCTTTTAAATTATCATTCATTCATCATAATCAATACAAAAAATACACCAACGTCACGACGTGATAGCAAGCGTATAAACAGGGGAATCAGTCCTGTGTTCACCAAGACATGAGTGATGGGTATGTCGGCTCGCCATGACAGGCTGTCTAGTAAAACAACGGTCCGAATATGCTTAGTTATGACGGACTAGTAAATTCTCCCTCTCTGTTTGCCGCGTTAGATTTACCTACTTGTTGTTTTGTAGGATTTTTATATGAAAACCGGTGTATCACTTTTGTTTTTGGAATAATGCTTTCAGTAAATTACTTTAAGTAATTGGTTTAAACTTAAACCCATTAATGGCCCACTACTGCGGACGGGTCTCTCCTTTTGAAGAGGCCTAGAGCATACTCTACCACGCTACCAGTGCGGATTGGGTTACTGGCCAACTCACGAGCCAGAATATGTTATGCCGCCCAAAGTCCATCGACATAGTTAAAGACTGGTATCGATGACAGCCACCCTCGAAGCATGGAAGACATGGAGGATCTGAAGATTTTTTCCACCAGCGGTCACTGTTACGTATGGAATATACATTTTTATCGAACAGAAATTAACAAGCAGGTTTACTGCTTCTCTCTCGGTTGGCAACGCATTTGTGACGCTTTTGGTGTTACAGAAGGTGTTGAGCTGTGGCTCAATGAATAATGTTCATGCTTTCGCTTATGTAACCAACTATTCCTAAAATACATTTATTAGCTAGCTGTTAGTAATTAAGCTAGCTAATACCAGGTTAGCTCGCTCTAGTTAATTACTTTAACTAGAGTTTGTCTATAAATTAGTACAAGAATTAGGTACCTGTGTTCATTATGTCAGTCAATCACTCGTATTTATATCAATCATGCGGAAAATAGCTAGGTTCAACATAGAGACTCCAATATAGAGTCAGGTTACGTAACGGTAACGTTTTATGATAATGAATAATGATGCATTTAGAAATGGTCAAACCGAAATAAAATCTAACTTAACCTTCTCCACATAAAACGCAAATAAACATAATGAAAACTGATGTAAAGTATCGATTCCAACAAGGTCAATGGCATGACCGACGAAGAAATTTGCATTTTAATACGTATTCCGTATACCGAGGACTACGAATCCAATCAAATAAATTGCCATTAGGTATATTCTCCGTGCTCTCGAAAGTGTTTACAAGGCATTTACATCCGCAACATAACAGGCACCGTTCGACTGGTTTCGATAATTTGCAATTCAGATTAGTTTTTGCGACCAAAAGTCAAAACTGATGAAGCTACATACTTGATATTTTTCAGTACATTTTTCAGTGTACGAAACGAATATTAACATGATAAATGATTTTTTTAATTTAAAGTTGGTTTTAGAAACATTTCGATTGCTCCGCCATAATTTTGGAAAATATATTATGAAGTTTATGAATAGTCGCGAAGAAGCTGCAAAGTTATGTTCACAATAAATATTCAAGAATTTCAGACTTCTTGTTGTTTCAATTGAATCAACAAAGTTACACCACTTTTAAAGTTGTTATTTCAATCCACATAGGTAATTAAGAAATTTTACAGAAGTATAAAATGGTGTAAGTAGTCACAAAATATAAGAAACCAGTTTATTGTTACTAATTAAAGTTTAAGATAAAGCATTAGGGCGAGTTATCTTGCTAGTAACAAATGTTTAATGTCATTATATATGGCATTGTGTAGTTAAGTGTTCAAATTTATTTAGTTGGCAAACAATGGAAGCGTGACTACGGCGGGTGGCTGACTTTCATTAATGATCTCCGTTAGCCAAACACGTACAAAAAATACCGGGCAATCACCATTTTAAGAACGGTTTAATTTCATTTTATCGAAACAATCTTTATTTTTATTGCCCTACTAATATAGAAAACCGTATTCAAACTCTACATTAATTGTGCGATATTGAAATGCTCAGACTCTACATAGCAATAGCGCCATCTAGTAGATATTTCAGCACACAGGTTGAGCTGCGCGCGCGCAGTATGCCAACCGAGAGTGGAATTTACTTAATATGCCACCACACAGATGGCGCTACCGTGAATTTGAGAGCACAATTTTATTATTTTGTCAATCAATATTTCAATATAAAATAAAGTAAAAATGTTTAAACAAGAAGTTTAAAGATGGGTTACAACTTTTCGAACAAATAAAGATACAGTTTATACTTCGTAATTTCATAAATTATATTATACCTAGCTTCCTTGTTCTCTATCTATCTCTATCCTACCTTGTTCTCGCAGCCTGCGTGGCACACATATTTGCACACTGAAACAAAGAAAAACAAATTGTAAGAATATTTTATCATTATTATAATAAACATTAAATCTGTTATTTTTGTGTGAAAATCACACGTAAAGAAATTAAATACACCTAATTACCTACGTATTTAATTAACGAAAATTCAGCGTTTAGCTCTTTGGAGACTCTCTTAAATAAATTTAAAGTAAGTTTAAGAAACAAACATACTACAATATTATAATTAGGTATCTATTACACCCTAAGATTATTTTATTTTTTGAATAATTATTATGCATTGTAAATTGAAGGATCCAATAAAAAAAATAGCCACTAAAAATAGCCAAAAATAGCATTAAATGGTTAAGTAATAAATACCTCGACAGCAGGAGCCCTGGTCGTGCACGGGCTGGTGGCACCAGTGGCAGGGCCTTGGCTTCTTGAAGGTTTTCCGCCGGAATGCATGCGCCTGCGCCACGCCATCCTTCTGCAACAAAACAAAAGATCATTACCACTTGACTTTACTGAATCTGTGCTTTCAATATAGTTAATATAATAGGAATTCCCAATATTTTCATTCTTCCATAATCTTATCTGATAAAGCAAAACAATAAAAACTAATACTATTTCTGTGACATTTTTACAGTAGTACGAGTAATATAAATAACTGAGGATTATGGATAGACTGAATATTAATTGGCCGTCAAAATAATCAGTTCAAAGGGTAAAAAGACCGTACCAACATTTTAGAACTAGGATCTATAGACTTTTTCAACATCAACAAAAACATGTCAACAGTAGCAGCGCTTCCACGTTATCAATCATATTACTGGTAAACCACGTGCCATCTAAGTTTAACGGGGATGCTGCTAACGATGCAGGCGGGAAACAAAAACGGTCAAGTGTCTTCACGAGGGCTCCGAGCGGTCACCTCTACCTGCGCGACCCTTCCACAACAAAGGATTTCTAGCGGGTCCATACGGTCCATCCCCATTCACATTAAAGCACGCGCTTACGAATTTCTCTCTTTCATTGAATGCACCTCGTTTCATTCGTGACGAAACTATTCTACGTGCGATGAAACAAAAACTGACCGTTTTGTGAAATAATGTTTTTTCTAGGTATGTCCTACTATGTATTGATCCACAGACATGTATATATTATATATCGATAGGTTATACTTATGTATTAGACTATGATGCCTAGAACTAATAGAATAGAAAATCACGACATACCAAGTTACTTTTCAACTTTAGTAACAAAATTCCCTAAAACAGAGGATTTCCTACTTGATCATCCTCACTGTAATCATGATAGACTTATAATGCCTAATAAATAAATGTTAGAACATACAATCAGAACGGCAGAGGGCTATTCGTTTCCAAGTAAAAAGTGTTTACCCATTTGCAAAATGGCAGCTGACAGAACAATGCCCGCGTAGGCAATAATTATTTTCTATTCAGTAAAGCTCTTGCGAGATGTAATAATATATCGCCCGTAAAACTCCCAAGCCCTGATCCGTATCTGTACCCCATGACAAGTTCAGAACTTGAAGTTCTACACTCGTTAGCAAATTGTGACTGACAGCAATAAATCTTGGTGGGTTTATATGCTGGTGCGACGACAGGAAATGGATAATCTCATCGAGTAGCGATCTTATATCGGATGCTGGCTATATTAACGAAACCCAATCCGTCTACATTGTTATGGGCTCTCGATAATCTTAGCTTTTCATCGTGTTTTTGAAGTTTAGACAGTCGTCGTAACATACGCGCGTAGAAAAATAAAAAATGCATCATACCTACTTATGCATCTATTCTAGTAATGGTTAGTGTAGCAGTAATGGCCGATGCTATCTTCACTTTTCTCTGTGCTTTCCGTAAGTTCAACGCACGCATCAACGCAACAGTTTTACTAAAGTATCTCGGCTGCCCGTATTGACCACCACTGTCACAGCTAACTCCCGGAGACTATGGAAAGCAATTAACGAAGTGAAATAACAATAATGTTTCTGCGCATCCAGTATCCCAGTATTCCCAGTATCCCATGCCCCCAATTATAGCGCTCACGTCATTGTACGACAGGCGCCGGCGTCCGACCGTTGGCGCCACATTTGCAGAGCACATGATACAAACGTTCTGCTTCGAAATCACTGTTTAAAATATCACGCTTATCTCTCAGTATTGAACCTTGGGTCGCTCGAGTGCTTTTAAACGCAGGCTCCCCAGCAGAGCAATAATAACAGCTTTGAGCCGTTGAACTTTAAAATGTTAATAGAACTCTATTAGTATCATCCTACGCAAACTCTGCACAAAAGATTTGAGGAAATCTATTGAGAGAATCTTGTATCCGTTACTCTGTTATAGCTTTAGTTAGATGCATCTTGTTGGATAGGTTAAAAAAATTTAAGGTTGTTGCACCAGTGATCGACTATAGCAGTCGTTTTAAATAAATCCTCATAGCATAAATGTTTTATTTATTTTTGTTGTTAACAATGAACTTCAAAATTAATATATGAGTGTGTATTATATTATGATAATAAAAAAACTAGCCAAGTGCGTATCAGGCTATGCGCAATATAGAGTTCCATAGTTATCGACTATTATTTGTAATTATATCAATAATAATAAATATTTGGCTTATTATTATGGCAAAGAAAAAACTACCTGCAAAATTTTGTAGTCAGTGTTTAATTAAACTAAAAAAATGTGAGGTTCCTATTCAGTTTAATTGTAAGCAATAATCTTAGTGGCCATATTGATGCAACCACCATGCATGGTATATTCTGTAAAATTGTAACGAAATCTCGCTGCCGTATGCAGTTGTGCACGTGCCCATTCAGCTGGGGTCCCACCTGCCTCTACTGTCCCGCGTCCCGCGCCCACCGGGAGTCGGGACACAGTCGTCCCAGCCGTCAGCCGTCGAAAACTAATTTTAACAAAAACTTGAAGCTTCACAGAAGCATCAAAAGGACAGTGACATAAAATCTTCTCGCTTCATTAACCATGTGAATTAAATGCGTCGAACATCTGGTCAACTGTTTAAATAATGAAGCAACCGAAGCAACCAATAAATTGGATGATAAAATAAATTAGAGCAAATAATGATAACAGTTTAGAAAAACTTACAACGCTCTTTGGTTATAAAGATTGCATAATTGACTTTATAGTTCTTTCCCTTCCGACTGACAATTTGTAATCTCCTAGAATTTCTAATATGCTAAGAGTACAGTGTCTTATTGCATTAAGTGTCCAGTCCCAGGACGCGGACGTCAGGTGTCTCATAATACTAATGTCTTTTGATGGGTGATTCATAATCGACGACTTAATACACAAGGAATCCAGAAAATGTCTATGTACAACCTATATACATTACATATCTGATACTGAATGAATACAGCCGTGAATTATTCCCTCACGTCCATTTGTTTACGAGAACGGCGCGGCGATGTTATTTAAGGCACGTTGAGCACGTGAATCCCAAGTCCCAACAACAAATCTAAATTCCAGACCACAAACCGAGCCTCGATGCACACCACGTCGCGTCGCGTGGACCATAATGTGCAGCAAACATTGGATATTATTGACTCGTTTGAACTTTACACATACTTCGACAAAATACTTACTTTAAAGTGTCTACACAGAAATATTGTATGATGATCAGATTGACAAGTGCGAGTACATTTATTATTTTTTGAACCTCATTATAGAAAATGCATAATCGACCGTAATTCACACATTATATAATTTTCTAACTCAAGTGTAAACTTTAACTATACCAAAGCTCACACTCCTACGTGCTTGAATATTTCTTTAAAAAAACGAGTACAAAGCTATTCCATTCGCCTATTAACGTAAAGATTACAAGGGGTATAATTTCTTGAATAACAACTGAAGCTAGTGTCTCGTGTCGTGTCGGTCAGGGAACTTTTGATCAAGAAACGTTTGAGCTGCTGAGGACGAAGACAAAGGGCCCAACGTCGGGAACGTTGGGAATACGATAAATCAACGGAAGCGGCGCTCTTTTGATATTGGGTAACCTCCATTGTTTCGTAATCGACCTAACAGAGTATCATTTATTTTTACACTAAAATACTGTGTTATCAATGAAACTAATTAGGAAGTTTATCTACACATGTGTTACCTTACTTGTAATGACGAACTGAACAAAATCTTGCAAGGAGAAAATACTAAGCTGTAATTCTGAAAAAAAAATGTGTTATTTATTCAAACGTAATAAATGTGGATAAATTAATAAATATTATCCAGTTAAGAGCTCATTCATTGATAATAATATTTTGTCCATGAAATATTCACGCCTGTCCTATTATCACCTTCCTAGGAAATAACAAAAACTTGTTACATTACAATAGCCGAGTTTCCTTTATTTACAAAAACAGTTTCGGGAAGGATCGAATTATTTGCCGCCAGGGGGCGCGCGGGCGGTGCTTTCTAAAGGTGTGTGGAGTCGCGGACGTGACTAGAGTAGCCGTGCAGGAATCATGGAACCTAAATAAAAATTGTCTCACGCATGTAACATCGTGCGAACACGTTGCACCATAACATAACTTACATCACAATAATGCACTTACACTTCTAAGTATTGTTACACGTATTAATCTATCCATACATCGGGATACGTGCGTCACATAACATTAGCCAATACAACAATATGGCTTTGAACTTACTATAGCTTAGAAAACTCAGCCTATCTGAGGCGACCGGCTACAATTTATTATGAAATATCGTTTATTATTTTCTGTTATCTTTAAAGTCATTTGTGCGCATGTTCTGCTATTCTTAGATAAAGATATCATGGTAATAAATTACATTCAGTTTTCACTTCGTAGAACATTATTAGTATCATGTATGTAAGTACGTACCTATATTGTTGTAATTTGTATTAAGTTGTAAACACACATACCTTCGACAGGCCTCGTGGAAGTTATATACTACGTCTTTAGAAACAAAACGTTCCGCATGACTTGTCATTTAATGATATGTATTTTACTTCAAACAAAAAGTTAGTTTCGGTAATTATAGTAGGACTTATATAGGTATCGTTACCTTGGTTCATATTAAAAAAAAACGTAATCGAACTGTCTGGGATAGGTACTAAAAATTTTAACATTTTAATTATCTATACTAATATATAAAGAGGAAAGATTTGATTTTTTGTTTGCATTGAATAGGCTCCGAAACTACTGAACCGATTTCAAAAATTCTTTCACTGTTGGAAAGCTACACTATCCCCGAGTAACATAGGCTATGTTATATTTTCAAAAAAAATATGGATCATTAATAAAACTCCAATAATGTAACCCAAGGTGTAAAAAAATAATAAAACCGAAGCAAAGCGAGGGCGGTTACTCGTACATAATATAGGGTAAAAACCTGATTAGTTACCTCAATGGGATGGATACCCTGGTTAGCAATACACTGTGTTAAATATTTCTCCGGTGTTAGTGCTTTTTATAATAACAATGAAATTACTTATCTGTGGGGCAATCAACCGGGTTTTACCCTACTAATATCCACTTGCTTGCGAAAAGGTATACATATAAGTAAAGCAGATTTTTTAAGAAGGAAAAGAAAGATCTTTATTACTTTTTAGGAGAATCGCGTCATAAACATAATATATTAAAATTTTCAAATATTGGATTACGACATCAAACATTATAAGAACGGCGTTACACTAAACGATATAGTAGATATATCTAAAAACCTATGTACAGTACTGCGATACCACTTCTGTCATTAACGTTCAATAATTTTGTGTTGATCAAACTCAACAAAAACCACAACACGTAAAAACACGTCTAGTAGAGCCAAGGTAGAGTTATAAAATAAATGTTTTCGTTTCTTACATAAAACTATAAACGAATACAGAGATTATATTTGATAATCCGAAAATGTATTGAGTATTAATTAAGTATAATACAAACGTTAATTAAAATAATATTTTGTAATACGTATGTCAATTACGCGAGGACTTGAGGAGTGATTCATGTGCAATGTGCATGTTCAACCGTAACTTCTAATACATAATTTCACAATCAGTTAACGTAGCAGAGTGGCGCAGTGGAAGCGTGCTGGGCCCATAACCCAGAGGTCCGTGGATCGAAACCACGCTCTGCTAACTTTTTTCATTTTACCATTTAAAAATTAAATTTTAATAACAATATAAAATATGGATTTAAATCTGAAATAAATGATTATTATTATTATTATTAATATTAATTTTGATTTAATTATTTTTTTAATTGGTCAATAAAATATTTTATTACAGTATTATACTTCGAACATCATTGACACATATTATGAGAATAATAAAATCCATTAATGTTGGGTAAATAATATTATTTATATTTAAAAATCAGTGAAATAGGAAAAAAATTGCCTACGATGTCTACCGCCTGTGCAGACTATCTATATATAAGAGCCTCTGCACATGGCGTATTTTTACGCCGCCGAAAACGCGATCGTACGGGAAAACGTCTCGTCCGCCTCGTCATTTGCAGCGCAGAAAACGCGCAGATTCCGCGCATCGCGTCGGACGCGCTTCAAAAATACGCTGTGTGCAAAGGCTCCAAGTTTCAGTTTTCAGTAATACGTATGTTATGCATTATACATAATAGGGCTATGATGTTATGTACATAAACGCAATATCTGTCCGTATAAACCAGAGGTTCCCAGACTTTTTTTCTCATGGACCCTTCGATCACTAATAACAGAACTTTGTGATCGAAGCATAGACCACTTTCAAAATTTAGCTGGTTCCGGTGGACCCCTTGCAGCTACATTTCTACCATATACCCAAAACTCGACAAAAAATGTGAAGATTAGATCTATCTATGGGTATTGCGGCTGACTTTAGAGTACATATACTTATAGAGATTATTAGTTTTCGAAAAAAAGGGACAAGAGATTTGATTGGTTAATTTATTGATTTTTGTCACGCCAACGTAGACCCTGTCGAGTCTCCCGTGGACCCCTGGGGGTCCACCTGGACCACTTTGAGAACTAAGGGTATAAACACTGACTTTTTGACATGTGCTAAGTTAAGCTACTACCCTGAGGTACCTTATAACATAGATACGTACCTATAGAATATTAAAAATGGTCAGTTAAATCTAACAATAATCTTAAAGAAAATGAAGCGTTACAAATCGTTACAATCGATGAAAAATAAATGTCGGTAGAGAGGTCTTTAATAAAAACCTAAAACAATTCATTCCTGAATAATGACTTTATTTACATGCCATTTTAATAGTTTAAGTTTATTGAAGCTAACTCGACTCTTGACGATCTTGGGGCTACACCGCCTACTATCCCGCGCTGTGAGAGCTCCATGCTTGACATACGTTTCACACAAAAAGCTGTAAAACGAGCTCTTTTGTCTCTCGACGTCAAGAAGTCGAGTGGGCCAGACGGAATTCCCGCAATGGTGTTGAAAATATGCGCTCCCGAGCTGACTCCGCCGTTGACGAGTCTCTTCTCCTTGTCCTACAGTGTAGGTAAAGTGCCGTCTTCGTGGAAGGTTGCTCTGATACACCCCATCCCCAAAAAAGGTGACAGTGCCGACCCATCAAACTATAGACCAATCGCAATAACCTCCCTTCTCTCAAGGGTGATGGAGCGTGTTATAAACACGCAGCTCCTTGATTACCTTGAGGAACACCTTGATTTGTGACAGACAGTACGGTTTCCGTCACGGTCGATCAGCGGGTGACCTCTTGGTATATCTCACCCATAACTGGGCCCAAACCATTGAGAGTCGCGGAGAGGCGTTGGCTGTAAGCCTACATATCGCCAAGGCGTTTGATCGGGTCTGGCACAGAGCCCTTCTATCGAAGCTGCCTTCATACGGCCTGCCCGAGAGGTTGTGCAGGTGGATAGCCAGCTTTTTGTCCGAGCGCGCCATTTCTGTCGTTGTCGACACAAAATCTATTAATGCTGGCGTCCCCCAAGGTTCGGTGCTTTCACCCACGCTGTTTATTCTGCATATTAATGATATGCTGGAACAAATCCCCAGCATGCATTGCTATGCAGACGACAGTACGGGTGATGCGCATTATTCGGGCCGCGCAAACTTCTCTCGGTCCTACCTAGAGGAGAATAGAACTAGACTTGTGTCCGAAATCGAGCTCTCTCTGGAGCGGGTGTCAGACTGGGGTCGGCTAAACCTAGTCCTATTCAACCCTTCGAAGACACAAGTCTGTGCATTCTCCGCAAAAAGAACACCATTTGTCTTGGCGCCGAAACTCCAAAACACGCCTCTCACCATTAGTAAAAGCATTGGGATTTTGGGGGTTGACATTTCGAACGAAGTGCAGTATCGGGGTCATCTGGAGAAGAAAGCCAAACTTGCCTCCAGAAAGCTGGGTGTACTGAACAGGGCAAAACAGTACTTCACACCGAAGCAGCGCCTGCTGCTCTACAAGGCCCAAGTTCGTCCACATATGGAGTACTGCTCTCACCTTTGGGCCGGTGCACCCAGCTACCAACTAAGCCCTCTTGACTCCGTACAGCGGCGTGCTGTTCGAATTGTCAATGATCCCAACCTCACAGACGGCCTAGAGGACTTAAGTCTCCGGAGAGACGTAGGCTCCCTTTGTGTCCTCTACCGTCTCTACTATGGTGAATGTTCCGAAGAACTTTTCAACCTGGTGCCTCCAACCACCTTTCTTTATCGCACCACCCGCAAAAGGTTACGGTACCACCCGCATCACCTCGACTCGTGGCAGTCGTCTACCGCTCGTTTCTCGCGCTCCTTCCTGCCACGAACTTGCGAGCTTTGGAACAAACTTCCCTCTGAGGCATTCCCTGCGCGCTATGATATGGGGTTCTTTAAGAAGAGTGTATATCGTATCCTTCAAGGCCGGCAACGCACTTGCAGCTCTCTTGATGCTGCACGTGTCCATAGGCGACGGTGACCACTTACCATCAGGTGGGCCGTATGCCTGTTTGCCCGTCGTTAACATAAAAAAAAAATTGAAATAGCGACACTTTCAAATTGTATTAAATACTAACACATATAATATGTATTATTGACTGATTGTTGATTGTAAATAATTTAAATATGAAATAATAATATTATTTTGATCATAAAAATAGCCCCAAATATTCAAATGTTGACAAAGTATCTTTTGATTTCAAAATTTAATTATGCTTACTACAGTCATTTTCAAAACAATTATTACTTTAACTTAGAAAAAAGTTAATTATGAATCGCATCAGGCACTCCCTTGGCTTATGGTTTATTAAGGGGTTCGTCCCTTGCACCCTAAGTGTACGGGCTGCAGCACGTACATTTTTGTAGCGTCAGCAGTTTACGCTACATTAATGCATTTTGAGTCAGTGCGCTAATTGAGCCAAGCAATACCGGTCACGCGTGCTCGCTCTATCATTTCGCATCTATCATTTAATTACATTCAGTCGGTTATATCAATAAACTATCAATTATCATCTTCCCAGTATTGCCTATCATTTACTATCAACTACTATCAAACAACCAAACGTAGAGGTCCCGTCGCAGCCCCTACATTTTTCTGGTCCTTCGACAAACTCGCGTGTGTGTACAAAAAGTGTGCATCGCAAGTGAGAGCAACCAGCAGGAGACGTGAGCTATCATCGGATTATCATCATCGGGAGTCGGTGAGCAGCAAGCAGCTGAGCAGATCTGAACAAGTAAGATCTTTCCATTTTTATTAACACTATGTCCAACATGGAGGATATTTTGGCAAATCAACGACAATTGTTCGATGCTATAGAACAGCTTTTTAGCAATTTTAAAAAGGATAGTGCCGACCGAAAAACGGCAGATTATATCAAACGGAGGTTAGATACTCTAGACAAATACTGGGCAGAATTCCAATCTAATCATGATATATTATGTGGCATAGAGTATGCGAAGTCTCATTCCTATTTTACGAGTAACCTATTTGAATCGGCTAGGGATAAATATGAGAAAATTAGAATAGCAATTGCTACCTATCAGGTTAGGGAGGACAGGCCTGCAACTCCAGTGTTGAAACCCGCTACGCCGCTGGGGGTGCCTGGACCATCTCGGCAGCCGTCGCCGCAAGTTACCCTGTCCCAGTCCCAGGGGACTAATAGCAAGACGGACGAAATGTTACGCAAACAAAATAGTAATTTTAAGGCATTCGAACACACAGTATCAAATATCAACTTAGATTCAGTATCAGAAAAGTGGGAATTCGAACATTTATTACGTGCTATACAATCGCGTTGGTCTATAATAGATAATATGCATTGGGAGTTAGACAGTGAGCTTGGGGGTAGGAACCCGGATTATGAGTTAACATTTTTCACATACGAAAGAAAATACAACGAGATTATCAAATCTATTAATCGTAAATTGTGGTCTGTATCACATCGAGAGCAATCGACCCCTCACGTAGAGATACCTACATTTAGTGGTAGCTACCATCAATGGATTTCATTCAAAGACCTATTCACGGAAACCATTCACGGCAACCCGTCATTATCAAACGCACAAAGGATGCAGTTCCTTAAAACTAAGGTTAGAGGTAAAGCGGAGAGACTTATTCACCATCTACCAATATCATCCGATAATTATCCAATCTGTTGGGACATACTTAACAATAGATACAATAACAAACGCTTAATTTTCCGCTCGCATATCGATATCTTATTAAACATCCCCATAATGCAACATACGTCCCTAAATCACATAAAGCGTATTCACGACACAACCCTAGAAACCTTAAACGCTATCAAAAATTTAGGCGTTAACGTTGATTCGTGGGATTCATTGCTTGTGCATCTACTTTCGCAAAAGCTCGATGCCGACACGCATAATGAATACATAGCGTCAGTCAAGGAGCCCCGCGAGTTACCTAATTTGCAAGAATTTCTATCATTTTTAGAAGGCAAGTTTACAAGTTTAGAATCCTCTCGAAAGAAACCTGAAAGCCCTGCAAAAAATGTACATAGCAACAACAATTATTCGCCGCAACATTTCAATAATAGGTATCATAGAAGCCTGAATAAGCAAGCCTTTTCGACACACGGTAAAGTCACTTTGCAACAATCAAACGCGAAAAACAATACTTCGTGGAAATTTTATAAATGTGGACTTTGTAAAACCAATGAACATTGTCTTTATTATTGCCGGCAGTTTTTAAACATGACACCTCAACTTAAACTTAAAACTGTATCAAGACTGAATGTTTGCGAAAATTGCCTTTATTCCCATAACGGTAAGCCATGTATTTCCGACAAAAGATGTACCGAGTGCAATGAGGCACATAATACTATTTTACATCAATCATTTCAACATAATTATAATAATTCGTCGAAGTTAGCAACCGGTGGAAGCAACCAGAAACCTGAAACTTCGGGTCAAGTACGAAGCAACTCACACGTGTCGATGCAATGTGATGTGCCTGAAATTCTTTTAGCTACAGCTATACTTAAAGTACAAAAATATGATGGGAGTTTCGTCAACATGCGTGCTCTAATAGATCAGGGGTCCCAAGCTTCTCTCATCAGTGAACATGCGGCGCAGTTGCTCGGCCAACCTCGACTTCGATGCCGGGGTGTGATATCTGGAGTAGGTACCAAGGAGAGCAATTGTAAGGGAGTCATGACTATCAAATGCAAAGCTATAAATAACGATTTTGAATTTGAACCGGAGGTATACATAATGAAAAGCCTTATAAAAAATTTACCTAACTTTAGCTTTTCAAAACCGTCTTGGACATATTTAAATAACATCACGTTAGCAGATCCCGAATTTAATATCAGTCGCCCGGTCGACCTTCTGTTAGGAGCAGATGTTTATTCTTTGATTTTAATGGAGGGAATTTGTAGGTTGAATGATAATATACCGATAGCTCAGAATACTCGTTTAGGTTGGATTTTAACCGGTAACGTCAAAACTTTACAATGTAACGTGATAATTAACGACTTAAAGGAGATCCAAAAATTCTGGGAGATGGAGGATATCAGTGAAGAATCTACGTTATCGTTAGATGATCAACAATGCATTGAGTATTACAAATCAACTACTATCAGGCGTGAAGACGGTCGATACGAGGTACGTTTGCCCCTCACCCCAGACTTTTCGGATAAGTTAGGAGAATCAAAACCAAAAGCTATCGCTCAATTTAGATCATTAGAAAACACATTCAGAAAACATGAAAACATTAAAAATCAATATCAATTATTTATAAACGAATACCGCGCGCTCGGACACATGATTCCAGCTACCGGTAACCCGAAGCAGGGACGTCGGCATTGTGTATTAACTCATCATTGTGTGCGTGCTGACGACACTATCATGAATTCTAAATTTAGAGTAGTATTTAATGCTTCGTGTAAAACATCATCGGGGAATAGCTTGAATGACGTCATGAAATGTGGTCCTAATCTCCAACAGGATCTGCAGTCTCTCATAATCAGGTGGAGACAATATCAGTTTGCATTCACAGCCGACATTGAAAAAATGTTCAGGCAGATTTGGATCCACCCTGATGATCAGCAGTTATTGAGAATCGTTTGGCGTGACTCTCCCTCAGAACCTATCAAAGACTATCAACTTACCACGGTCACATACGGAACGAAAGCAGCACCGTTCCTAGCGATGATGACCCTCAAACAGCTTGCATGTGATGAACAACCCAACTATCAAAACAGTCAGGCGACCGACGTATTAAACAATTGTTTTTACATGGATGACCTGGTCCATGGGTGTCACGACATAAGAACCGCACGTCAATTACAACAAGACCTTATCAATTTATTAAAATCCGCTGGATTTCATTTGAGAAAATGGAGATCAAACTCTGATGACTTAATCAGAGAGGAAGAGTCAGCTCTATCAAAGGACGACAACTTTAATTTCAAGCAATCAGCTCAAACAAAAACCCTTGGGTTAATATGGAATCCACAAGAGGATGTTTTTATGTTTCAATCAAATTTAGAACCGACGGAAGTCTCCAACAAAGTCACAAAGAGAAACCTTTTATCAGAAATATCAAAACTTTTTGACCCGCTCGGTTGGCTATCACCACTATCAACTAAGTTAAAAATTATTTTTCAACAAGTGTGGGCTGCAGACAATATTAACTGGGATGATCCTATACCGAATGAAGTATATGTAGAGTGGAAGAAGGTCAGAGAGGATATGCACAATATTCAAAACCTTCAGTTACCTCGATGGCTGCAGATGCATGAGTGCGACAGTATCGAGTTACATGGGTTCAGTGACTCGTCTGTCAGAGCTTATTCATGTGTGATTTATTGTCGTATCAACAAGGGCAATAAATCATCTGTGGTGTTGGTGGCCGGCAGAGCCAGGCTTGTACCAACCAGCAAAACAGTCTCATTACCACGGTTGGAACTGAGCGGAGCACTACTCCTATCAAAGCTAATGGGTAAAGTCCAAGAGTGCCTTAGTGGGCACAATATCAAAATATATGGTTGGACTGACTCCATGGTAGTGCTGGGGTGGCTCAATGGTGAACCAACCAGATGGAAAACGTTTGTGGCAAATAGAGTTCGTACAATAACCGAAAATATGCCACCTGACTGCTGGAGGTACGTTAAGTCGGAAGAAAACCCCGCCGACTGCGCTAGTCGTGGTCTAACTGCATCACAACTCAAAGACCAGACCTTGTGGTGGCTGGGCCCGACTTGGCTATCAACATTTAATGACCAAGGGCATAAGATCGCTTATACAACAAATGAAGAATTAAAATTATCAAAAACAATTTTAGTCGCACAACACCAAACTGATTTTATCATTCAAGAAATCCTATCAAAATATAGCACAATTAATAAAGCGATAAGAATAGTAGCATGGATTCGGAGATTTTTAACTATCAAAAAAGGACAAAATATAAAATACCTAACAGTACAAGAGTTGAAGGAGGCTAAGTTATTAATTATCAAAAATATACAACAAACGGGATTTGAAAGAGAGTTATCTGATTTGAAGCGAAGAAATAAAATACATCGAAAAAGTAATATTTGTGAACTAAATCCGTATATTGATCAAGATGAAGTATTGAGAGTCGGCGGGAGGCTGCGACATGCCAATCTGGACCCAGACATGAAAAATCCTATCATTATACCCGGCAACAGTCGCCTTGCTGAGCTTCTTATAGATCAGGCGCATGAAATGACGTACCATGGTGGTGCTCGGCTAACATCAGCCTACTTGAGACAAAAATACTGGATTGTCGGTGGTAACAGAGCTGTGAAGAAGAGATTACGTCATTGTATCAAGTGTAGAAGACACGAACCAACCAAACACCATCAAATTATGGGTGATCTACCAGCAGCTAGAGCTAACCCTTCACGCCCCTTTCATCATGTCGCTGTAGATTATACAGGCCACGTGTTCATCAAGGCTAACTCAGGCCGTGGCATCAAAACTACGAAAGGTTACATCGCTGTGTTCACGTGTATGGCGACCAAGGCTGTACATCTGGAGTTGGTGTCTGACCTGACGAGTACTGCGTTCTTAGCAGCATTAAGGAGAATGACAGCTCGCCGTGGCAAACCTAATCACATTTATAGTGATAATGGCACGAACTTCATAGGAGCCAATAAGGTCTTACAGCAGGAATACGAAGAGCTCCTCAAGACATTTGGTGATGTTTTTCTCTCAGAAGTGTCCGAAATGGGTATAAATTGGCACTTTAATGCACCGTCATGGCCATCAGCCAATGGTCTTTGTGAAGGATCTGTGAAAAGCCTCAAGTATCATCTTAGGAGGGTCGTTGGTGATCAAAAACTCACCTACGAGGAGTACAGCACGCTGCTAGCACAGTTAGAAGCTTGCTTAAATTCGAGACCACTATGTCCATTGACGGAGGACGCCGATGATTTAAATTATTTAACTCCATCACATTTTCTATCAAGCGGTCCGATTCTATCAATTCATGAGACGGAAAGAGATCTAAGGACTAGGTGGCATTTAACACAAAAAATATTCCAAGACATTTGGAAAAGGTGGCAACAAGAATATTTAACAAATCTATCAGCCCGGAGCAAGTGGCGCCAACCTCAAGAAAATATCAAATTAAATGACATCGTACTCATCAATGATGGTAACCTTCCTCCAGGCAAATGGGCTCTCGGTAGGGTTGTCGAATTACACCCTGGTAATGACGGCTACGTGCGTGTTGTGACATTAAAAACCAAAAATGGTTATATGAAAAGACCTGTTATCAAACTATCAATACTCCCTATCATCTCAGAAGAAACACAAGATCGAGAATTAAAGCAAGAGGAATCAACAAAGCGTAAGATAAAACAACGAAATAGAAGATACAGTTTCGTTACCGTTGCAACATCTATCTTATTATTCTTTATGACCCTTATAACTAATACTAACGGACTATATACTATCAATAAACTACAAAATAATACTAGTCTATTTTTCGACAAGATTGTAAACATGCACTTGATAGCTGACGATTGGAAACTCGTTGTCTATCATGATCTCAACCCATATTGGGAAGGCACCGCCGCGTCCTCGAAGTACATGGAATACCTAGAAACCATCTGTTCGAAGATAAGAGAGCATTCACACTGCGATGGTGTCATGTATCAATTGAATCACGAGCAGTCGGAACTACAGCGCTACAATATCATGTTGCAAGATAAGGGCGACCTACTCACACGTAAGCGCAGGGGACTCATCAATGGTGTAGGTAATATCGCAAACGCGTTGTTTGGGGTGCTTGACAGCAACTTTGCTGAAAAGTATGAAAAAGATATCGAATTGATCAGAAAAAACCAAGGACACCTAGCCCAGTTGTGGAAGAATCAAACATCAGTCGTAGAAGCGGAGTTCAATGTTATCAAGAGGGTAGAGTCGATCATGGAAAAGCATCATAAGACAGTCAACAAAAAGATGCTTGAACTTAAACAATCGATGAACGCACTAAAGTCACAAGTCTCAAATAACTCATATATCAACGAATTTACATTGGCCTCTATAATTACAAATAACATCATAAACAAGTTAAAAGAAATACAAACTTACCTTGTTGAAACTATCACTGACGTATTCCACGGAAAGTATGATATTCATCTATTAACCCCCAAGCAACTCCAGCACGAATTAAGTGCCATCTCTACTCAGATACCTAAAGACCTATCACTACCTATCGATCACGCGAATTATTCAAATTTATACAAATTACTTAATGTAAAAGCACGCTTATCGAAGTCATTTCTTATTTTCGAAATCCGAATTCCATTATTAGCACGAGACGCTTACGAAGTCCTTAAAGCAATTCCCATACCTAAACAATCTGGTAGTACCATGATCAGCATTGTACCTATTAGCGAATACCTCGCGTTAAACTTAAACAAGGATTCATTTATATCGCTATCATTTACTGATTTACATGACTGCATTGATCGCGATTTAGATACTGTGTTGTGTCGATTCAAGAAGCCTATCTATCATATGATCAGTGACAAGAGTTTGTGTGAGAAGAATGAAGAATTTGGAAGCTGTAGAACAATCATTAAAACCTGCAAAAATATTTTTATTGCAACAAGTAAACTTAATAGCTACTTTTATTTCTGTTGTAATAAATGCTACTTCAAGTTGTTATGCGAAGATCAAGTTACGGCTATTCAATTGAGTGACGCCGGACTTATTACGCTTGGGCAGGACTGCCTTATCAAATCAGCTGATTTCCATTTTTATTCATACAAACAAGACGCATCGCAGATCAACTCAAAGCCCGACATTGGTATACCGAAGCTCGCTTCGATTAATCATTTGATAAATATTTCGATACCAGAGATGAACGCCAGCACGAGCTTGGAGACTATCAGCCAACAACAGCTGCTTGCCATACGAGAACAATTGGATGTCATGAAACAGACTGAGCCGTTAGCAGCAGGTGTATCCTATCACGACATTCACCATTACACCGTTCTCTACCTGGTGATTATAATGGCTGGAGTGTTCGGCGGATTCTACGTGTGGCGGCGCGTGCGGCGCGCCCGGAGGCGGGCAGGTCGCGATCGCGTACAAAATAAGTGTAGTGAAGTTAAGTGTAATAGTGAAGTGCAGTGTAATAGTGAAGTGCAATTTGTCGATGTAGAGTTGCAAACAAGTGCAGTGCAGTGTAACAGTGGTGACATTACTAGCGAATTAAATGAAAAATTTAAGAACTCGCGTAAACAAAAGCAAAACCGTGGCACCTCACCAGTGCTTCAATCGGTGTTTACTATCACGGACACGGGTGTCTAATTACACTGTTATTGTCTTTATTTTGTATCAACCATTTGTAACTAGTTTTAAGCAAAAATGTCTATCACCTTGTTATTAGTTTTAACTCATCTCATCATTATCTGACTCTCTATCTTTCAGCCCGGGAGCATGTACGGGCTGCAGCACGTACATTTTTGTAGCGTCAGCAGTTTACGCTACATTAATGCATTTTGAGTCAGTGCGCTAATTGAGCCAAGCAATACCGGTCACGCGTGCTCGCTCTATCATTTCGCATCTATCATTTAATTACATTCAGTCGGTTATATCAATAAACTATCAATTATCATCTTCCCAGTATTGCCTATCATTTACTATCAACTACTATCAAACAACCAAACGTAGAGGTCCCGTCGCAGCCCCTACACTAAGTAATGATCGCCACCACAATAAACGAAACAAAAACGTTGCGTGAAGTGCGAACGACAACAATAGGGGTTGAAATTAAATTTATACTAGTAAATAGTTACTCCACGATGCAACTCAATGGAGTTACTATATAATGAAGACTGTATACCCATGAAGGTATAGATACCAGTATCGAAACGTTGCGTAATAACTTGATTTACTCTACGAATAACAAGTATGGTAATAAGTACGTGTGCTCTTACATCTTTGCATACAATTGATTTGATCGCTGAAACGTGAATTCGTAACATTAATTGTTGAAATAAATTTTATTTTAACCTTGATACAGTGACTGGCAGTTCAACCAATTCGGTATTAGTAACAAAAACTTCATGTACAAGCGTGGGGTGCATGCAATGGAGTCAATGAGGATTATCATTTTGATAATATCATAAAAAGCACCCCACGCTTTTATTACATTATATTTATGTATTTACTACAGTTATGTATTTGCCTGTCTACCAGAGCTATACAGAATTACAGATATTCATATTGTCACTTTAATTCCATTGTCTAAGATCATTCTAAGGGTCAGTTTTAATTCCAGTGGCAGACGATCCGATGATGGTACGTGATCACCGCTAAAAAACGCATTGCTACCCTTCTCAGTCAAAAAGAACAAAGCTTTTTCAAACTAGCAGCGCTTCGACTTCCAAATCAAAAAATAATAAAACATTTCGGGAATGATTTTTGGAAAAACCTTGAAATCGAAGATAAGGGATGAAATCGGGTGGTACGGTGGTGTAGAGACCAACACCCTCCAACAGGAGAGACCAGTGTATCTACTCGTAGTGAAAAAAGAGTTTATCATAAGCAAAACGAGTCACGTTTGTGTACCGTGAAACAAAATGTATTGGATTCCCCTTTATATACCCGTGTTTCATTTCGTAATGTAGCGTGGAATAGCACGTAGCAGAAAGTAATAAAAATGAAAATTTCGGTCCCGATGTCCCGGAGCGCAGGCCCGACCCTCATGCTCCCCTAACCGACAGAAATTGAACATCTAAATGTAGAAAATCAATTTCTTAATTAATCCAACGAAGCTGAACAGAATCTAATCAAACTTTAATGTTTGAATGAAGTTACTAAAGTTTTTGTTTAGAAAGGGAAATCCGGAATGGATACTTTTTTAAACGAATAAAGTGAAAATCGGTTTTTCTTGTTAGCAATCCTATTCTTTAACGGAATGTTAGAGTGACGTCTACATTCATTAAATTAATAAATATTACTTGTTATAGAAACAAGTGTATATTAATGAAATTAACGAACATTATCTTACATAACATTACATTACATAAACTAAACAAAAAACTGTAAATTATTTCCAATACAAAATAATGTTCTAAACCAGTTAATGGATTATTATAAGAAATTGAAATTTTGCAAATTTAGTTTTACATATACGGATTATATGTATAAATCCAACAAATAAATTAAAAAGTTCAGTTAAAAATAATAGAAGTAACAATTTGGAAGCCTCAAACAGAGTCCGTAGAATTATTTAAAGTTGCAATTGGGTGGGAGGGGAGTCACGGTGGGCTGAAAGCGCGGTTCATGCACGGAAATGAAAAGGCTTGTAAATTTTAATTAAGTACATCCATACTCGCAACTAAGTAAAGGCTTGTACAATGTACATATCAGTCAAAGCACACAGTACCCACAGAAATGAGAGTGAAAATGAGAGTAAAACGTAGTCACATCTTGTTCCATTCAAGCACACGACAAGTAATTAATCGTTTAAAAACTAAATACGGTTTTATAGTGTCTTTTAAAAAAACCAAGTCTCGCAACTCACTTCTTCTACCGTAAAAATTTGTAAGATCCACGTAATACCAAGTCGGTTAATTTATTCAGTCCCTACTTATGGGTTCTTCTGTTTTAAGTTATTACGTAATTAGCTAACCTAACAACATCTTATAGTGACCATATCAATATTAAAAATCTTTTGTTTTAAAAAGCGCTTTCAAAATCCCATTAATAAATTTTCTCATTATACTAAAAAAATATGCATTAATTTTTAACCACAATAAACAAAAAAAAAAACAAAGTCCGATTCAGGTGTCCGGGAGCATATTAATGAAAACCTTTCATAAAATGAAACAAAATAAAATGGTAAAGAAATAGAATGCACACAAAACCAACGAAGACACGAAAGGCTGCGAACAAAGACCTTTGCTTGCGACGGGGCTAGACTCCAAATCGTGAAAATGGGTTAAACTTGAACACATTCAATTCTGTACTTAACGTTTCCGCTGTACGACGATGATTGTCGACTATACCCACTACGGTGTGCATAACATGCCGCGTGTTTAGAATTTATATTACAGTAAGGAAAGCACTACTATTCACGAATGACTGACGGTCGCTAGCTGCAACCGTATAGGGTGAGGAGAGAAAGTTTATAATTACGCAGAGCCTAAAAATACTAGGCTCTTAGCTCTGAAGCAGCAGTGATAGCCTAGCGGTTAGAACGTTGGTCTCTCGAACGGAGGGGCCCGAATTCAAATCCTGGCACGCACCTCTGATTTTCAAATACATATTATGTGCGTATTAGAAGTTAATTATCACTTGCTTCGGTGAAGGAAAACATCGTGAGGAAACCTGCACACCGGAGAGTTCTCCAAAGGTGTGTGAAGTCTACCAATCCGCACTTGGCCAGCGTGGTAGACTAGGTATGGCCTGTATCCCTCACATTGTGAGAGGAGACCCCGAGCCCAGCAGTGGGACAATTATGGGTTGTTGTTTTTTAGCTCTGAACATACTTCTATTGCTAAGGGGAATCATTGAAGCTCATATAAAATTAATGATTGTAAGACAACAATACAACACAAAATAATATTTATTTGGTAGTTGAAAATACTCATTAGACAGTAGAAACTACATCGCTCTACAAACAAAGACATCGGCATCTTCCAAAAGGGAAATCAAACAAAATTTCGTAGTACCAATCTACGGCTAAATATTTCTTTTCTAGTAAATAAGGGTAGGTGGTAATGCAGATTACACCATAAAATTTTAAATCAAATCAATCCAATACGGAAGTAAATTGCCCACCAAACAAATGCCCCACCGGTTACCGGACTTCAAGGAGAGTTTTTAAGCACATTTTTTTTATCAAAGTAATGAGTTTATTGCGCTGTCATGTTCTTCTAACTAATCGAAAATAACGGATCTTTTAAATGTGTACGTAATTTATTTGCGTGAAGGGTCACTAAAAGATAGTCACTAAGTATGGAAGTAAGTATGCTAGGTGTTGCGTTTTTATTGTGATAGACGGCAAACAAGCAGGGCTCCGGTACGTTTACTTGAGATCCCGGAGCCTCACCATATGCACAGGATGGCTGCCCAGGGGGTTTTAGTGGGTACAAATCCCACATCACCCGTAAGCTGTGGTTTCGGGTATCTTTGGAAGATTTCCCCCTCGACAAAAAAAAAAGACGGCAAACAAGCAAATGGCTAACGCGAACACCTTATTAATGAATATCAGGAGCGTCATCAATGCGTTTTATTTAACAAGTAAGCGCCAAAAACGCTTTTACTAACTCTACAGCTCTATCAACGATATTGTCAAAAACTATGAGAGTTGGTAAATTTCACAACAGAATAGTACGTTAAAGATATTGTTATCAATGTTCGACATTAATGTTTCCGTAACCCCAGAGTAGTCGATCTGACACCAACTAGAGTCAAGACCCAAGACCACCCGTGCAGCGGTACACCGAACGTAGTACAAGCCGCGTATCGTATTTGCGTCGCAACTTATACAGATGCTCCCGGAATTGCGGATGCAGTAGTTCCATTTGCGCGAGAGTTGATTAAAGTAATTTAAATCTGACGTCGTAGACTCTTGTTTCAGTCATGGTCTTGTTGGTGTAAGAACAATGTTTTTGGGTTTCTATTTATCTTTTATATTGTTTACAGCTACTATATGAATGAATGATCTCTTATCAGTGAGTACTATATATTGTCTTCTGTGTCAGTAGTAACATATAGGTTAAAGAAACCGGCTGTTAATTTTTTTTACAAGCTACTGACATGATATTGTATGAAGCTGTTGTTTTATTTTTATATGGATACAATACGTGCACTGTGTGTCTGTCTGACGTTTGTTTGTAACAACGTTGTTAATATACTTAAGTAATAATACTAATAATCCATGACAAAAAAATGAAAAGTCGTGAACGTCATGACCATAATTCATCAAATAAAAATACCAAATTAAATTCTCTTTATTGCGCTTGAGAAGCTATACAATTTACGTAACAATGTACAATCCGAATCAAAAATCTATTTATCTTCGTTAGAAGTATTTAATTTCCATGGAGAAGTTCAATTAAATTAAATCTTGACTGGGTTATACGGGTCTAAATAGATGTATAGACGACCACTTAATCACCACTGATTGTTTAAACGTTTACAAAGACGATTGCCAAAGAATAGCGGCTTTCGTTTTATGGGTTAACTATTGGAACGGATACTCCAGACTTACTCGATCTCTGATCGACACCTCTTTACAAGCAACTTAGTAACAATTCTGATTAATTATGATAACGACTTGAACCACTTAAACCCATCATTTTAAATGGATCTGACATCGAAAACGGGACAAAATTGTTTTAAAACAAACATAATAACGGTTACGAGTGCACACAAATTATGGTTTTATTTTTTACTACGTTTAACTCATAAAAGTTAAAATACGAACATTGCGTTGAAACATCGAATCCTCATGATACTAGTAGCATTTGTTACGTAAATTCAAATTTAGGAAACATTAATTGTTTGTTCTCGAAATGAGAACAGTATGGCCGCGTGCGAGGCTGGCTTGTAGCTTTGTTTATCCAGTGTTGAAACTTCGCCATAACGTCATATAATTTTATTTAGGACACTATGTATCTTTACGCAGCTAGGAGTAAACTCTTTGCAATCTAAAATATTTTTAAAGTTCACTTGACCTAAATAATTTAAAACAACAGGCGTATTAAGAATTTTTCGGGTTACAGTTCTTTGTTCATTACGATAGCATGTTATTTGAAAAGTCTATTTAATTTATCCTCTCTGCATCTAAAGTATTTTTTCTAAAATTTACTACTTCTTAATGATTACTAGATTGCAAGCCCGGAAAACAGAAGCCGTGCAGAAAATGTCGCTGCTTTGCAATTCAAATCAGTAAAGACGTGATTCGCTTCGCCTATAACTTGAGGGTGCTTTCACATTATCAAACATAGACCCAAATACCTATTTAGGAGCAAAAAAACGTTTAATTAACTTTCACTATTTATTTAACACAATTCAAAGGTCGACTCTCTTCCGCCCATTTAGAAAGGTAAATGCTTAAGCCTATACTGCATATAGGCACATATATAGTGTAACAGTTTTGTTGTCATTTTATTTCCAAAAAATATATAATAGAACGATTCAAACTATTTAAATCCATTAAATAATAGTTATTTAGCAATTATTAATGACATTTCGAAATAATCTCACATTTGTGCACGCGGTGTGTGAGTGACTCATTTTCAAAAACGAAAACAAAGAAATATGTTACTCGTCCATAATAAATGTCCCACTCGCTCCAGAAAGCGATGTAGGCTTTGGAAATAAACGGTATTACGAGTATCATTATTTGAATAGGTACATTCGCTCAGCCATGTTGTTTCACTATCAAGTTCAATGTGGCGTATATATTTTTAAAATATGAGGTAATATAACACAACAGAACTGATAACCTTAATTAATTTTGTTATATCACTCATTTATTTGCAGCCACTGATATTGTTACATCATTATATTATGTATACCACATCATGGCCAGCATGCAGCTATTTAATGTATTAACAACAGTTTTTCAATTAATACATTTATCTAAATGAATTAAATTAAAATGTAACAATTGTGACATCGTGTCACAATTATATACCTAAATTTTATAATCGATAAGTATAATAAGAGATACCTACCTAAGTAATTAGGGTACCTAGATCTCAGATGAAAGAATTTCATCTGAGACCTAGATATTACCTATTCTGAGTTTTTACACGAAGTGCTGAATCTGCCTTTAACCATAGAAGACATGATAATACTTAGTACTTGCTTTAACAGAATGACAGTATAATTATTTATGTTTCTTGGGAATAAAAAAACGTGATGTTGCATTTTAAATACAAAAATTCTAAGAACAAATTATGATCCACGTTGCCTAGATACTTCCGTTTATGCATCGCAATGACAACTTAATTACTTCAAGTGTCAACGGCTAGAGCGAGTGATGATACTAGTACGATGATAGACTCGTTAACAGCCAGTCTGTACAGAAAGCATCCCTTGAGAAATTTGAAATTTGAAATAATCCATAGTATAGGAAAAAATAGAATTCCAAAGTTAATGCGCGACTTAGACGAATTCAACCAAATATAACCCATAGTTTTTTTTTATGGAAATAGCCGGCAAATGAGCTGACGATCCACCTGATGGTAAGTGGCTATCGTCACCCATGGACATCAGCAAGACCAAAGGCATCACCGATGCGTTGCCGGCCAAGAAAGAGAGAAGAAAAAGAAAGAAAGAACTGGCTCTCATGCCCTCAGCCGGAACACGACGAGTCGTTTGGCGGCTGACTCATGCTCAAGGGTGGTAGCTATCCAGGCGAACCCCATGGAGAAATAATAATAGTAATAATGGTATTAATTAATAATTAAAATCAATATTACTAATATAATCCCTCGAGGGGTCCTACCACCAGCGGGCCGGATTTAGTCGCCTTTTACGACACCCATCCGGCGTGGGATTGGGGTTAGTATTCTAAGCCGCCTCAATACGGCGAAAAATAGTTCATATCACAATAACTATCATTCGAATAGTTGACGAATGAATGATGAATTTGCACCAATTTTGAGCTTTATCTTACCGGATTTTAATGATTTCAAATGTTAGTACCATGACAACAGACAAAAAAGAAAATTTAGATTTTATTCGCATAAATTGCGAATGGAATCCACAGAGTACTTAAACACTATGATCGAATCGGCCCTTGTGAGATTAGTGACTTCGACAGAATCCATTTTGACTTCACACGACGGCACACTTGAATCATTACATAAACAATCTTTATAAAAATGACTCTACAATCGCTTGTACTTACTATTACAGTCACTGTTACTATTTCTCATTACAAATCGGTTACAAACATTCCTGAAATGATACAAGTCACAAACCCCCCCTAAACTTAATTTCTAAACACCAATTTATTATAATAAACTCTTTATATACCTAGTGAATGCAATGGTGGTCCTGCCACCACACAAAAAGATAATTGCCGCCACTCCCGCCTCAATCAAAACGTACACACACACACACACTATAAGTACCATCTAATTTACGCTATGGAACTATACCGGTCTACGGTTCAGTTATTTTAAAACAGTTATCAACAATGCATGCTGGTTTTATTTCTAAATGTGCTTTAATCTCCACTTACTGCACTAAAAGGAATCCCAAATAAAGAAAATTTTAAAACAAAAAACGAAGTAGGTTCACGCTCGGCTCTTTACTTAACATTTTAGTAACAATAAGCATAATTTCGTTTAAAGTTTATTTATATCACATAAAGGAAAATTTTACCTATTTAAGTAAATTGAAGTCTTTACGACTACAATCAGGATAGAAACCAATCAAAACTAGATGTCGGTAACAAAACAGAGATTTGTGACGCAGGCGCAGTCATGATAATATCATTATGGACATAAAATGTATTGGGTTCAATCCGGACTCAATTTGTTTAATACCAATAGAGATTTACATCTTGGACCCCCCACGTGGGGTGTGTTGACACTGTGAACTTCTGATCAGAGCGCTAAAAACGTTCAAAGCACTTTGAAATTTTTGTTATGGTTACTTGAAAATTTTAATAATTAAGTACGTATTATCGTATCTAATATGGTGTACACACTAGTTATGTACAATGTTTAAACTTATTTCTATAATCTCAATTAATTGCGATTGCTGGTCAGATTGCTATAATGATCGAGTTGTTTCGCTTTTTTACGATGTAAAAAAATATTCTTAAGTTTTGAATGTGCCGTAACATTGTCATAGTTTTTTGTTTCAACAACGATTGGAACAACGCCCAAGGACAAACTTTCAAACTTGAAACAAGAGTTTGTCTAGCCGCACGGATAACCCGCAACGGAAACTTTTTACAATCAAATAAGTTTCCCAGCCGTTTCCGTTTCGTTGGAATGTAATCAACAATGCATTACTTATCCTAACAAAGCGCGGCGGCTCACGTTTCGTTTTGAGATGATAAATTAATTTGTAACCCCAATTTTTTGTCACACGGGTAGCATCAGCTCGGGTGAAATATTTTTAGAGTAATAGAACAAAACGACAACGCACGCTGTAACCTCTTATAGTAGTTACAGTGGCCACGAGGGAACATATTTTGTCGAAAAGAAAAAGCAGTCAAGGGTTATTTTTGCGGTGGCATTGTGTCGAGTTTTAAGCCCCATAAATTATGTTACACTCGAAGTTAGTGCACCAGGTGGTCGGAGTTATTTTGAACTGTACTGTTCTGTTTATACACCAATAAGGGAATAAATTTTGTTTTATGACTTCCATTCGTATAAAACTGATTCATAGTGAGTTCCGTGCCAAGTTTGACTTTCATTGTGTTCCCAATTCCCAGGCGTGTAATATTGGGATAATTCATGGATAATTCAGATTCCCGACAATTGTACCGTAATTAGATTTTAGCGGAGAACAGCAACAGCTGGTGAGCATGCTTCGTGGAGCGTGATGTTTTTTTGCGAAGGTCTGTTTGGCGGTGTCGGTTTATATTTGAGCAACGAAACTTTATCTCTGTAATTCAAAGCGGCATACGGTTTTTAAATAAGTTTTTTTTATGTAATCCGTCAACCGTAATGTCCTGGATAACAATGCAAGACACCTGTCGACTAATTAACATGCATATAGTTATACACTGTCACGACACTATTAACTGCTACTCCAATGCCACAATTTATTTTTATTGTGCAGTATATTTACTTGCAATGTATTGTAAAGTCGGAGCGTGTAACATTCATCCATGCGAGTATAATTAAGAGCAAATAACGCACATGTGCCGATGAGTGTACCTAGTCCGTAATGAGACTCAATGCCGCTCCTGTTCTGCTCATTAGTACCGCGGTAAGCTGAACACAGTAGATATTTGCCTCGGTAGTGTCGGTACTCGGGACCTGTGAATGAATGTGAATTGCCTCCTGGGTACGCACTTCCGGTCAGCGTGCTTTAGGCAGTTCCTGTACTGCGCAACATCCGGTTGCAATCACAATTACGCATTTTGATCAAAAAAGAATTTACTGTTAGACTGTTACATATTTCTACTATTGTACACGTCGTTAATGTGTTGACTGTGTCTTTCTGTGTAACTCATTAGACAGTTTAGTATCAGTGCTGCGGCATATAACTGTTTGGCTTTCTCTTCGTTATGCTGCGCCAGCGTAGGTTGTTAAAGAAAATAGACGGAAGTTCTTAAAGGCACCAAGATTTGACGACCGTTCCTTATTGGTAATTGGTAACAAACCAGATCGATATCTAATATTATGCAAGATAGCGGTAAATCCTAGTCACCCATCATTTAAATTAATTCATGACATTTAAAAGTACGGATATGTTTGGGTTACAGATTCCAAAAAATAAAAAAGAGCAAATTTTCAGTTTATTATCACTGCTGATTGACCAGACGTAATAAATCACACCATCTTATACCACTTTACTTTGACATGTGCGAAAAATAAATAACTATGTTAGAGTGGAACCATTGAGAGGACCGTGGGAAGCTTTGATCTGCGGGTGATGAGTAATTTGCGCTTAAAGCTCTGGCTGAAGTACGAGATGTGGCGATTACAAACAATCGATTGAAGAGAGCTTTGTCTGTCGTCGATCGAATGTGTAATATACACACATTAATCTGGTTCCCACCGAGTGTCTCAGACCCCATTTTGTTTGTGACGACCAGTGGAACGAGCTATTCTTACAGCCTGTCCAGATGAGGCGTTTTACGCGCGAGCGGACTCGCGCGCTACTCTTTTGTGTTGCGTCCAGATGTCGCGTTTTACGCGCGTATGTACCTACGCACCAGTTTTTTGGAAGGGAGTTGAAGGGACTAGTTATAAACATGCAGGTAGACAAAGCAGTTGTGGCTTGCATACCGTCGATGGAAACGTCGTAAACAAAGAGAAAATCGACAATTTAACGTGCATCCAATTCTACATGACAGAATGACGCATAGCATGTTTATAACATTATACCCAAAGCTCAGAGAACACAGTGAAAAGTTTTTTAACTACTTTCGGATGTCAATAACATCTTTCGATTATTTACTAACAATTATACAAGAATTATTCCCAGTTCCTACGAATAATCTGGAGATTCCGTTTCCCATATGCCTAGTCTTTTTTCAACCTCGTCGATAAAAGTTCAGTATCAAAATTATCACGCTCCATTTTGAGCGAAATTCGATCACTCGCCGCTGCGGATACGCGCGTAGTACTAGACGGAGCAATGGCGTTCGAGTATCTCAACTCGCGCGTCGCTCGCGCGCTTTACGCGCGAGTCGAGAGTCCGGCGTGTTGCACGCGTTTTACGCGCGAGTGAGGAAACGCTCGAGAGCATCTGGACGGGATGTATGTAGCTCTAGTATCTCGGTTACGCGCGAGTGACTACGCGCGAGTCCGCTCGCGCGTAAAACGCCTCATCTGGACAGGCTCTTAGGCTCTACCTTCGTCCATATCGTGCCTTTACTTGTGTTAATAAGACGGTGTATTATGGCTTTCATGATTTTAGGTCTACGAGAAGTACCCAGTTGTTTTCATTCCCTTACAAGTATCAAAATAACTCAAAAATAAAACCGACCAAGTGCGTGTCAGGCAACGCACAATGTAGAGTTCCGTAGTTGTAAGCGTATCGAGGATTACTCATTAACTACTTTTTCTACCACTTTGTTAACGTAACAAATATATACATCCATAGCAAATAACTGTTTTCTAGTACTCTCTGCGCTATGCTGCGGACGGACGGACTACTACTTATATTAATTTTAACTTGATGCCTCCATGGTTCACACGTTCCTGAGAAAAAGGGGGTTGATAGACAGACAGACAGACAGGCAAAGAGACGAACAATGAAGTGATCTTATACTGCTTTTTCTTTACGGAACCCTAAAACAATAGAGTAACAAATTTTGTCTTAGGCTTCCCGCCCACGTCATTCTTTTTATAGGACAGATAATCGGGCCGATTTTTCCTGCCATATTATTTCTGACCGACTTTTTGTAGGACGTATGCGTTGCACTATTTTGCTAATAACACAGTATTGCTATCAGTACATTCTATTTTTCTCCTACAAAAAATCGGTCACCGATTATCGGACGTGGGCGGGAAGCGTTATGTTACAACACTTACAACCAGTTTAAATAAAACTGTGGATTTCTTTACAACCTTTAATAATGCAATAACGTCTCGCATTTTAACCAATCACATCGATCTAACAAGCGGCTAGGGGACAGGAATGCGGCGTAAATCATCGTATGTATCCGCTCTCAAATCCCGCTGAGCTCCCTCAACATGCTAGCGCCTCGCACCCATAACTACTACCTACTACCTACTAAGATTCACTTTGTTTCTGAAAAGTATTCTTTGTCTGCTTAAATTGACGATATGTGTATAAAATATGTCAAAACTAAAGATTAAATAAAGCATAATCATACGTATTTTGAATATTATCATTGCCTCATGCGCAACTTAACTAGCGATTTGCATTTTAATTATAAATAGAACAACATTGACTATTATGGATTCGCCATGGATTCTCCTTGAACACACCATTATGGATATAGCATTGACAATTGACGTCCATCACTATTTAACTACCGTACCTAATTAAGTAGCTAAAGCACAACACTATAATAAAAATAAATATGCTTAGGAAAATTTGTAAATTATTCGATAGTATTATCGGGACAAATTTAATATACAAGTATTTTTTTTTAAATATACAATGTACTAAAATTAATTTCTTGATTATTCGGTATATCTGATAAGCCGTAGTCGCCATAATGAATAAGTCATTACTTTCAGTGATGTCATAAAAATAACCATAAGCTAGAATCTTAAAAGAACAATGCAACCGCTATGTTATTAGCTAATTATAATTATAGGAGGATGTTGAAAGAAGCGGGCCGCGCCGCGCCGCTCGCGCTGAAAGGCCTCATTGTAGTGGAGTATCAGTATCAGTATGGAGCTCAGGCGGCGCGGCGCACGCGCACGCTACAACCCCACATAAGCTCCTAATTAACGTATAAATGGCGGACAGATAAGATACAAATGAATACACGGACACATTCAGCTTGTTCTACATGTATACTTGAAACAATTCAAAACGCGCCACAAGATTGCTTGCTGACGCTCCAAACAATTTGTTTTGTTTTAACCATTAAAACTGAAGACTGTTTAACACATCAGTATAAAAACACTAGAGCTATTTTATTATGTTTATTGAAAACGTGATAAGACTTAGCTTTTAAGCAGTGTACCCATCCAAATGAAGAACACTTATACAGTTTGCTTTTGAGAAGAAGCAGCGACTTGAAATAACAATGTCTACAGAGTACAGACCTCTACCTCCAAAATTTCACGGGCCATTAGTAGCAAAGTATTTAGACACGTAGTAATAATTGTTTGAATTGGGTGACAGTGAACTTGATATTTGCTCGAAGGCGGCTGGAGGCTTCGGTCCGTGGGCGGCGCAGTCCGGCGCACTTGTTCTTGCGCAACGACATGGGAAGCCAGGTTCCGTGTGAGCTGCGATCGGACTCGTTGACTCGTATCGACACATTAGCATTCTACCGTTACCTCTGCCAGCCAAGGCAACTAAATGATGTCACACTGTCACACATACAAAACAATAGCAAAGTACTCACTGCGCCTCTAGGTTTCTATTTCAATTCTTGAGAATTAAGTGTCATTAGAAAAAGACAACGAGAATAGTTTTTTGTACATTTATTTTTATTGTTAATTATTATAGCGACTTGACTATTAGGTATTTGCCAATTTTAAGTATGAAATTGTACTGTAATAAAAGGAAACTTTTGTAGGTTTTTGAATAAAAATGAATGCGATACCTGCGAGTTGCGACTATCATGCGGGCACAGCTCCGGGTATCATGGCAGCCGCCCCGAAGACATTACACAACAGACGTCAATGTACGAGCAAAGATACAGTGAATTTTATTCTATCGACTTTAAAAGGAATATAGGTATATAAATATTCGTTTGTATACATTTTACATAGGTGACTGCGTGTAATTATATTTACGTAGTAGAGTTTCATAGATTATACGAGTACTATACCACATATTTAGGTACATTACCTTCATCTGAAATATTTAAAATAGCATCACTTACGGTACGGTACACCTGTAATACAATCCCTTCCAATGTAATATTTCATCTCCAATATCAGAAGCAGTTATACGGGGCCCCCAGCGTATAGGGGCCCCCACTAACACTCCCAAAAAAAAGCTCACCAGCGGTTTACGACCGCTACAGTTGGTACTCCTTTTAAGTATATTTGACAGCGACGTTGAGGGGGCCCCACAACAAATATTGATACGGGGCCTCCTTAGGGCTAGCTACGCCACTGATCAGAAGTAGCACTTCTACAAACTGAAGTGAGTGGTTGCTCTAGTAACTAGTTTCCTGAACCTATAATAAGTTCGCTGAAATATTCCTGCGGAACCCAACGAAATGGCCGCAATAACGCACTTCGGCGATTGGTATCAATTACGATACTTACGATAGCGCAACGAAACTATTTTTATACCGATTACGAAATGTTTCTTGCCAATCAAAATCTCAGTGAGCTTTTCAGTAATCGTTGTACTAACACCGGATGGCCCGAATGGATAATTTTTATTGCATTTCAAAGAAACGGAACTGTAGTTCGCCACATAAAATATAGACTCTATGAGATGCGGTCAAGTTAAGTTTTCTTACAAAAATGTGACTTTAATATGTATTTTGTTTCTTGGCGTCTAATACGGGAACTACTCATGGAGTTTATGAGTGTACTTTTCTTTTAAACTATTTTAGATTTTAGTTTTGAATTGATCGAGTAATGTAACTTGAACCTACTTCTACTTATTGCTAGCATTCACAATGTGCTCGTATTTTTCCATAAAAATGTTCATTCGTCGACTCTTTACATCAAACGAAGTCATACTAACCACAAACTCCACTTTAATAACAAGAATAAAAACAAAGTAGCAATGGAATTTGTTGACATACCAAGAGTTACTTTATAAATTATTTATTTAGATACTTTAGTTACTTAATTGACGTATTTTACAAGCACGTGTTGTTCATATACGTTCTCTCAAAAGTACTTACTACGACAAACGTCATGGGACGACAGCTTAAGGAGTTGACCCACCAGATGTCAAAAGACTACTTAGTGAAAGTGAGATTACTATTTTATTACTTACGTTACGTTATTGAGATTACTATTTTTAGTATTTTTATTTTTATCATTTGCCCTTTGTTTATCTTTTTGGAAATGCTGCTACACAACCTTGCTTTTCATTGTTGAGAAGGTACACAAATCAGCAGATATTTCACACAGACATAAAAAAAGAATAATATTTTGTCCAATAAATCTCAGATTGATGTTCTACAATACCTTTATGTAATTTAATTATTATTAGGTTTTCTTTTTCTTTTTTATAACTATGGGCAAATATTGCAGATTACCGTAAAATCTTGCCTGTTAAACGCCGCTTCCAAAATGGTAAAATGCACGCAATTTTAAAGGGATTTTTTAAAAGTTTGTCGTACTACTTTTGTGACACCTTGTATATGTATAACTCTGTATACTATTCTCTATTCATAGTGAATACTTACTTACCTATCTATATAGCTTTACAAAGCACCCTTCCGAAAAGTTGGTAGATAAAAAAATGGCGTGCATAAGTGTATCAGTGATACCTACATATATGAATAAAAGATTTTTTATTTAGATTTTTTGATTTTAGTCTGAAATAATATCCTAGAATTTAGTAAAGTTTATTTATTCTATAGTTAACTAAAAGATTATATAACAGTACTATTAAATACCTCTACATCCACATCAGATTACTGAGTAATTGCATAATATCAGCTCTAAATTGACCAAGGTTTAAAGACAAAGTTCGAAAACTCCGTTTAACCGTTACAATTGGCAATTAGACAACAGATCAAAGTTTATAGTAAACCAAATAGGTACCGTTATGGTATTCATTATGAAGTTTCATTATTATAATGATTTATAGTTTGAGGCTGTTCATATTTTTTTAATAAAAAATAACAAAAGAAAATGAAACATGACCTAATTACCTTCATGGTTATTCTTATTGGACTTCAAACTTTATTTTCGAAATGCGCTGTGATGTGAATGAAGTTTTCAGTAACAATCCTACCTATAGTAAATATGAATTTCATTATTTTTAAACTCTAGCTAGCGTAACGTCCTAGAACGACCACTTGTGCAAATGTACCGATACATTTTCCGTTTTAATATAAGTAAAGTAGCCAATTTCCATGTCGTTTAACGTACTTTGTAGGATAGTCGTAATTTCGTATCTAAGCTTTTTGCTTTATTTTGGCGGGAAAGGTCTTATTATTATCAGTCTAATCCAATTACATATCTCGTATTTTGTTAAATTTACAATACCTGCCTACTTATTCAAACCACAGCAAAATTTTTCGCTTTCTCAATTAACTAACAATTTTCATTTTTCTTAATTTCACATAACTCATTCATATTCTATTTTTCCTTACTCGAAATAAAATTATTTTCATCATAATGATTTTTAAATTACCGTTACTTAAAATCAATTATACACATTATAATTTATGGTATTATTTGCATATTAATTTGATAGTACTTTTATTAACCTACATTTTGCCGTGAAGACTAAAGCAAATTGAAATAAAAAAATATTTTAAAATATAAAACAGTAAAAATATAGTTAGGTACCTGTAAAATTAAATGAAGTGGTCCGCTTACTCTGCATGTTGGTGGTGGAGACTAGGGCTTGAATATCGGAATCTCGGAATCTCGAAATATCGGAATCTCGGACTGTGAAACCCGATATTACAATTCCGATACTGAGTGATTCGATATCGTAATATCGGAATCAGTATTTTTTTATTTTAATTTAAACAAAATGATTTTAATGCGTGCCACAAGGTACTACTACTAGTTCATAAAATTGAGCATGTAGATAGATATATTTTAGCTGTGTAGGGAGGCAGAGTTAATATCTTTAACCGTATTCCTGTTGTGAGTCTGCTCAGCCTACTGCACGAATAATGCGATACGGAAAAAATCTATTCTAAACATAATTTATCCCCTTAATCTCGGTATACGTAAGTTAATAATTTCATCATCTTCTGTAGATCATCTGTACGAATCTCTAGTTGCTGAAAATTCGCATCTAACTGTCAATGGCCATTCACCACAGATACCTCATTGACCATTGTATATCGGAGATTCTAGATCTACAACAAAGGTTTTTAAAACCTTACGATGTCTAGACGTGAACAAAGCTAGTGGACCAGATGGTATTCCAGCTCTCTCGAGTTATCTACTGTTTTGCCACGCTTGGTTCGTCTCTCAATTAGTACTAGACTAGCATAGTGCCTCAAGCGTGGAAAATTGCCAACGTGCAGTCCGTGCCCAAGAATGGCAATCGAGCTGACCCTGCTAATTAACAGCCAATTTCAATTACCTACATACTCAGGAAGATTATTATTGAACATGCGCCTCGTTGCATACCTAGAACACAATGATCTCCTTAGTGACCCTAGCGCTATAGCCTAACGCATAGTGGCATGCCACTCTACCGCATTCTAGCGTATCTCACCCACTCGTATTTGGGGCGAGGACCTTAAGAAGCTGGGTTAAAAACTTTCTGAGTGAACGTTCATTCAGAGTCATTATCAAAGATTATTCGTCCCAAGCAACCTTACATCACATATTACAAACAATGCCTGACTTCCTCAGGGATCTTTTGTCTCCAGAACTCTATTCCTGCTGCATATCAACGATCTGGTCGAGCGATACCTTGCAAGCTTCCGACCAGTAACGACCAAAATACAGTCTGAAGAGAGGCCCGGGTTGAAAGAGTGAATAACTGCCATAAGTTACCGAATAGGGCGACGCCAATCTTGTGAGATTCAATGCCACAAAAACAGAAGCATTTATTTTGGCCCTACTTTTCAGAATGTATCCAGGTGCCAGGAAACTAGGCGTCCTAGCAAATGTGTTGCGATATTTCAAGTCACATCAGCTTTTATCCTTGTACAAAGGATAGCTTCTGCCGTACAGCTTCAGTTCATTTGATGCAGCTGAATTTCATCTATCAGTAAAAACTATTTTGCGATTCAAAAATCTTAAAAAAAATAAGGTAGTGAATTTTTAACTCGAAAACCAAACCAAATTGAATAGATTTAGGTGATATTTGCAATGAACGGGAATAAAATAGTATTAAAGACCTTATTATTTCATTATCCTATTGATTAAAAACCTTTTTACTATCCAAGAAGTCCTACTTTACAATATAAAATTAAATTTAAATGTTTAAAAATAAATTGTATAATTCCGATATTGATATCGGAATTCCGATATTAGCATCAAATATCGAAAATCAATATCGGAATTGAAAACCTTCCGATATTACAAGCCCTAGTGGAGACTCATATCCCCAAAAACAGTTCCAAGGCATTTTTGGTACATTGCTTTAAATTTTTGGGATTTTTTTTGGCATATTAGGCAGATATTTTAATGCAAAATTATTCTTCCAACACAGTGTATTGTAAGTGTTTATAACAAAACCTAGAAGTAATGAAGTTCTTTAGGCAGTAGGGCGAATGCAAGCGACACTGGGTGGAGAGATCCGCGGATGACAGCGGCGACCCATAGCGCGGGCGCCTCACGACTGAGGTGCACTCACCTCACACTCAGCTGATCCGCTCTCATGCTCATTAAACTCCTATCCACCCATGATGCGCACTTGGATTAATCTAATTGATAGCAGAGTACGTATGCTTCAATAAAGCTTCAGATGCTTTACATGCAATAACAGCCTACGCGCTGCTATGTGCATTCTCGTTTGAATGCATTACTATTATGTGCAAACAAAACAACATTTTCTATGGAAAAGTCGCTTTAAAAATGTACACTGTATAAATTGTAGTCGAACTTGGAACTCTTTTGTAAGGTACAACGTATGTTTGCATAAAAATATCGTAGAAAATGCATGATAATGGTTTGTCTGCCTAGGAATTGATAAAGCCTTTTTAAGAAAATAATTTAGTGACTAAAGAGTAGGTACCTACATAGTATGATCTTAAATTGTATGTAAAAATTTTCATGGATGTAATGTAAGGTCATATTGAAAATACCCAAACATATTCGCGTGGATTGGTTTTCGTATATTGTTGGTTACGTCGTTCGTTAAAAATTTCCTTACTGAAATAAAAAAAGCTGGGTTTCCTGTATTTTTTGATTTCAGGTTAAGTACCTATTCGGTTTAAGAACTGGATTTTTTGACAAGAACAGGCGAAAACGGCAATTTTAGCTTTAAATAATTGTTAAAAGAAACCCTGGTGCCAAATAAATTCAACCTTTACGTTAAATAAAAATAAAATGTAGATAATATTAAATATTTGATTTTTAAATTGATTTACTAACATTTTTATTTCGGTATTTTTTATTTCGGTATTCAATGTTCGAAACTCCACGTGGTCGAGAACTGGCGAACTCCCCTATATTTTTAATAAACGCTTTTAAACGCTTACACACTCATACCCCCCGCATTACGTTTTTTTACCTGTGTCGTGAGTGGCATGTACGACACATATAATACATCACTATAACACCCATAATCCGAATACAAATACATATATTTTATCTGTCACATAAATATCTGCCCCGGCCGGGAATCGAAGTCGAACCCGGGACCCCTCGCTTTATAGGCATGCTACCAACTAGGGCAAAGAGTCGTTTGTATCGATATTAAGTTATGCCATTATAGAATTAGATTTAAATTATTATTCAGTAATATGGACAACTGTATACATAGCTGCGACCCATTATCATAATACACTTACTACTCAAAATCCATTAAATTTAATCTTAAAACCAGGCAAGTGCGTGTTAGGCCACGCGCAATGTAGGTTTCTGAAGAAGTAAGTTTATCGACTATTACTCATTGTTTACTTATGCTAACATAGCCGTGATAGTTTTCCTTGAAAATTAATCATATAACCTATTTTTGAGAATTTTTTCACTTGTCTAACTCCAACCGCCGGCAGGAGGGAGGGACACTTGACTCTAACCAAATTAGCACTTTAAAGCCAAATTAGCACTTTAATTCCAAAAATGATCTTAGAAGACCCATTATATTTTTAATAGAACTTTTTAATGATAACCCACACTATAGGGTACGCGACGAATAAAAACCCTGAAAAAAAATGTTTAAGTATCAATATTTTATACTACGATTCTGGAGTTTTAATAAATATATACTAGGTATATCCATGCCAAATTAGAGCTTTCTAGCATTAAGGGTCTCGCCGCTTTGCTTCGGACGGACGGACGGACAGACGCACGGACGGACATGACGAAACTATAAGGGTTCCGATTTTACTTCGGAATCCTAAAAATAGTGCTTCACTAAGTTCCAATACTCATTACCGTTTTAACGATGATTTCAGGAAGGTTTTATTTAATGGATAGGAGTCAGAGCAAGAATAGTGTTCAATAAAAAAATATTTTGAAATAGGTAGGTACAATAACTTAGTGTTTGTGTGCGTGCGGCTTTACACTAGGTAATTCTAGAAATATAAAAATACTCATATACATACCAAACATTCTGGGAAATTAAACACTTATCTAAACAAAAATAAAACAGCGGTAGGTACTTAACCTATGCAAATATATAGTTTTAAAAATATTAACATTTAGATACATATATCATTATTAAGTAACTACCCAGTGGAAGACGATATAAACAAAGGTTTATGTATTTAGCTACCTGAGACAAGGTCTGGAGCGGTGGAGTGATGACAGGCGGGCTCGGGCGGTCGCGCGACCACGGGCAGCTCCAGGGCATACTGATTGCAATTAGTCCTGCACTCCTGACCTTTACATTACTCTCACTCGATAACGTCACCGCTTCCTAGCACGATTGATAAATTCCGATAACAAATGTTCGTGCATAGTTACCGATAGACAGGTACTTTATTTATTTACGTGTTTTACATAAAGATTTTTACTAGCGGCAACCTTACCGTCGCGAAGGTTACGGATTACGAGCGCGGTGCGTGCAACAGGATAGGGACGTACGCATGCGTGCGAGCCAACGAGCGCGCGGCTCGGGACTAGGCGACTAGGCCGAACTCGCGGGCCCGAGCCGGGAGCCCGATACTCCCAATCCCAAACACTCCCGTTTTCCTGCGTCGGACGGTCGGACGCACTACCCCCGCCCCTCTGTTCCTCAAGCTCAACTATATTACGTGAACAAAATAACGTAATGACTTTGTTTTTATATCAATAACAGATAACTTCAACCACTGGATTGGAGGTGTCCATCCAACCGTCTGATAAAAAGATGGGATGATGAATAAGTAGGTAATAAGTCTATAGCTTTGTGATGCAGATGTCTATTAATTATCTAGGTACTTACATAATTCATTAGTTTATACTTAAAAATAATAATGAGCCCACAGGACAGCTTGTGGCGAGCTGTGGTGAGTAACAACACCGTGGACCCGAGTGCACCCGGGGGTTCACCTTTTTCTTATCTTCAAGTGAGGATTGAGGAATGGGCCCCCACCTCTGTGCTTGCCTTAACCGGCGAGCCAGAGTGAAGTCACTAGAGCTATATGCTCGGGGTTGGAATTGTCAATCCCCCTAGATGGTGAAATCGGTGCCGCACCTCTCTACACTCATAGTTACTCACGCCAATGTTGCCCCCAGGCATGCGCCGCTTTACGAGGGCCCATCTAGTGAGTGGCGAGTCACAACCTGCCTTATTTTCAGTTTTTGTTCAATCCGAAGGGCAGGTGCCCATAGTTTCCCATAACCCATTTACCAGTCCCTCGGAATTACACCCCAATAGCCCAATTATCAGCGTAGATTTGTGTTTTTAAATACTTAGTTTCTGTGGACATGGCGGAGATCATTTTAGGATGTAATTAAATAATAATAATAATATTCGAGAATCGAGCCCGGGGCCCCTCGCTTCACAGGCAGGCAAAAAAATACTAACTTTCAATTATTTTTTCTGATTAAACTGTATTTTAAAATTAAACATTGCAAAACATCATACGATACTACGAGACCATTATAGGTTAGGGTTGCCAGATGCCCCCCCGGGGGTTGCCCGCCTTGTCGTGGCGGGGGGCTTAGTAACCGTGGACTGGTCACCCACAGTGAAGCTAAGAGGCAACCAGGGCCGGCCTGTTTGGGTCGCCGGCTGTCCTGAGGAGGGCGCACTCCCAGCGGGCTGAACAAGTCCGCTGCGGACGCGCGTGGTGGTGGGACCGCAGAAGAAGAGGAGTGCCGGTATTACGGTGCGCCGTTCTCCCTATCTTCTGCGGCCGTGGAGGGATCGCAGGGGGAGAGGCGTGTTGGTATTACGGTGCGCCACTCTCCCTAGTCCCTGCGAGCTGGCGGGGCCGTTCCTTCGAAACGGCACTGGTGGGGCTGCAGAGGAGGAGGCATGTCGGTATTGCGGTGCGCCGCTTGCCCTATCCTCTGCGACCGAGTTGTGGTCGGTGGAAGAACCACAGACCTGATCTTCCACCGGGTACCAGTTATCTGGTACCCATGGCCTCCTAGTAGCAGACTCGGGGGGAGTCTGCTACAGTACTGGTGGAGGCCAAAGGAAGGAGGCGCACCTTACCATCTGGTGCGCCCATCGTGTAGGGCCTTCGGGCTTCCGCGGTGGAGCCGCTAGTGAGCGGCTGCCGCCGGCGCGGCGGGGTTGCGGATGTGTGCGAAAGCGTTCCCGTAACCCCGTCACAAGGCGGCGAGGTGGAAGAGGTGGGGGGGGGAGGGGTTAGTGGGTATACCGTGGGTCTCATTAGCTTAGGCTATACGGGAGTCCCACATAACCACTCGGGTGCCCCCTGCGCCCGGGTGGTATGCGTAATGCATTCCCCCCCCCCCCCCAAAAAAAGGGTTGCCAGATGGTTGAGCTTCGTCTGGATTGTCCCGACATTTCACATGATGTCCAAAGTCCCGGCAAAATACAAAATGTCCCGACAATTCACTCGATTCAACAGAACGTGTTTGCCGACGCACGCGCTCTAAGAGTTTTTTTTTCGTCGTCAGCTCGTTTGCCGGCTGTTTAAAAAAATTTTTTTTGGCACGAAAAATCCACCCTTTTTTAAGTTTTGTCCTGATATTTTAGTCTTGCCACCTGGCAAACCTATTATAGGTTAATCCTAACATGCCCCATTATCAACGGTCTTTTGCTTTTTTAAGTCAAGGTATATCTGATGCCGATGTCTTCTTCTGATCGTCCACCTGGTCGGAAGTGGTCCTGTTATATGCTCATATGACGACCTGTGTGGCGTACCTAATGGTTACCATGTCGGATCGCTGCCTCAAAAGCGATGAACGATGAGTTTGAATTTCTCTTCTCGGTTTGGGTGGATATGTCTTTGTTTGTTGTACATGGCACCCACGACGGGGGAATCCTAGTCTGTTATGTTATTATTTAAATAAGTAATTAAATTATTATCTTTCTATGAACCACCTTCTTGCTTGAGGCAGCCGGCAACGTATCGGCGATAACTTTGGTGTTACTGATGCCCATGGGCGTTGGTGACCACTTACTTACCAGCAGGTAGATTTTAGGCTCTTGTGTGAGCTATTCACAATAAAAAAATGTTCCGTCACTGATGGTCGCGGGACTCACCTAAAACCTGAAGCTACAAACAATGTTTCTCTGGTTTGTGCTGATGCGCAACTCAATGACATTGTTACATGCGACTTGGTTAGGGGATTAGGGGTCAGACAAACCGAATAGTCCGAAATACTTTATTTCTTATCTCACCCGATTACGATAGTCGAGGGCACAGCGATTGCGATTTACTGATACCACCAGCATGACATCCGAAGTGCCATGAAATTTTGCCACTAGCGGTCATCGCTCCTCCCGACCACACCCAACATTGCATAACTGGGTCGATCGTTTAAGATTGACGCAATCTGAACATTCTGAACGACTATTGTGCGAAATAGAGCATTCGCGTCCTTAGTGGTTGTATTTATTTATGATCGAATTAAATGGGACAGAGAGGTGTACTTAGGTATTATAATTATTTAAATTTTGAGAGTATTTTGCTATTTTAATATCAACACAGATTTTCATGTTTTTCCCATACAAACTTTCATTGTAGGCCTATGGGACTCGAATTTCAAAAAAAATTCATACAATTAAAACGTTTGTTTCTACTGATGGGCTACAAGTCACAGACGAGTACATATTTTACATTTCTAACTTCATAAATGACGAAGTTTCACTTTAATCGTCTAGCTTGGGTTAAGAAGGTTCAGGTTCAGGGAACGATTTTCAAAAAAAAATATTTTGCAGTTAAATGTCCTACTTACTCGTGATCATCTTTGCCAAATTGCATCTTTACAGTCGTTCTAAACAATTTGTTCTTAGTCAGCGGTGTGTATTACATTATTTCACTTTAATATCTATTATTTCGGTTACTTCTTTGATCAGCAACACGTCGATGAAGCATTTGTTGCTGCGTAAAATTTGTAAGTTATCTTGAAGCAAAATATTCAATCGACATATAATTAAAATTAAAATTAAAATTAAAATTAAAATTAAAATTAAAATTAAAATTAAAATTAAAATTAAAATTAAAATTAAAATTAAAATTAAAATTAAAATTAAAATTAAAATTAAAATTAAAATTAAAATTAAAATTAAAATTAAAATTAAAATTAAAATTAAAATTAAAATTAAAATTAAAATTAAAATTAAAATTAAAATTAAAATAAGGTAGTTTAGGATCTAGACTCACATAAACGGTTAATAAGCAATTTAGTTCAATTATAGAGTTTTCGTTCGACCTCGGCAATCAATTTACATTCCGAGTATGCTAAATTTTGTAATTAGACCTAATTCACAATTCACCTACTAAATGGCGGTTGTAATGTAGGTACCAACCTAAACTAAAGAATAGAACTTTAAACTGTATGGTCATATGGCAAGACCTATTATTGTATATGCATAGGTATGGGGCACAGTAAAAGGGGACTTCTTAAATAATTTATGTTACATCATTGCAAACAAAGGTGTTTACGTTTGTTTTGAATCTACGATCTTCTTACGATCTTCTCAGTCCCTGTTATTGAATTATTTTAGGTTACTCAAAAGGTTGAGACACCCGTAATTTAAAAAATATCTATAGCAGCTGTACGATTAAGTTTTTTAAAAGCAATTTTGTTTGAAAATAGAATTCGTCATTTGCGCATTTTAAAAATAGCTGAAACTCTTCCCACGCTTTTTATTGAAACAAAGAGTTATGTAGAGCTTAAATGTGTCTTAAACGAGAAGCGAAAATTAAGTACTGCGCAATTTAGTAGGATTTTTATGATTTTACATGTGGTGCAAGCAAACCGTTTAAATTCATATTTAAAGGGGTAAAATTAACCTTAAGTTTTACCAAAGTAGCGGAGTAAGCGCGGACCCAGCAAACAACAATATCTGAAGTAGTAAAGACTCCTAAAATGTTGATACCATTTGAAGACCCACGAATCACATGGTAATCGAGAATATATTATAAGGTTTTGTTGTCGAATCGTTTGCTCCCCAGAAGTGCAAAACAGGCTCGTGTGAATTGGTGCCGTGAAAAACGCCTTGGCTTGACAATTAATTGGGTAAGTACTAACAAGGAGACGGCAAGGGTGTGGGGTACTCAAATCGAACTGTGGTTCCGCGTGTATGTAGTACTCAGTAAGTGTATCCATATCCTCAAACCGTAGAGCGCACTACTTGGTCATTGCCGAGAAAAAAATTCTAAAGTATGAAAATATTTTTTTATTAAAATTTAATAAATTGTTATAAACAATTTTTTTTACTTTTATACAGTATTGAACGACGGATTCAATAATTTTTAACTCTTTAAACATCAAACACATGGAAATTTAAAATTCGCATGTGATTATATAGATATTATTAAATGAAATTTAATATACCATACATAATATGAAGAATTAAAAAATAACAATAATTATTCGTCCATGATAAATATCATCCTCGTTTTTGTACTCCTTAAGATAAAAGATTGAAAAAATCTGGTTTAAATATTTTATCACAAATATTCATTGTATTTATTAATAATACTTTATAAATAATCTTTCTTTTTCTTCTGTCTTTCTTGGCCGGCAACGCATCAGTGATGCCTTTGGTGTTGCTGATGTCCATGGGCGACGATAGCCACTTACCATCAGGTGGATCGTCAGCTCGTTTGCCGGCTATTTCCATAAAAAAATATAATAATAATAATAATATCAATCAATAATTTATTGTATTTAATGATATACCTAGTGCTTTAAAAACTTAGTCCGCCTGGCTTGGAATCTAGATAGCTACTAGTTACCACCCTCTTGTTTGAGTCAGCCGCCAAACGACTATTCGTGTTCCGGCCCGGCTGGAGACAGTTTTTCTTTTTCTTCTCTCTTTCTTGGCTAGAAACATCAGTGATGCCTTTGATGTCGCTGATGTCCATTGAGCGACGATAAACACTTACCATCGTGTGGATCGTTAAAATAACTTTTTAAAATAAATTAAACTAACGAAATTTCAAATACTTAGATTCGGCTATTATCACTGATCTTAATCAGACGTAAATATATTTTATTAACGATTTAGTAAATAAGTATCATTTATCATTATTTGGGGCCATCCATTAATTACGTCACACTAATTTCATGACTTTTTGATCCCTCCCCCGTCCTTGTCAGACGAAGCTGGTCACATTTGTGAGACGTCCCCCCTAGTGTAACATCACATACTTAATATGAAATTTTACACCTAGAAATTATTAAATTAAAACAGCAGTTCTGAAATAACTTTTATTTCGATTAATTGTTTTTTAAATATTTACCTATACATACCAATTATTCGATTTTGAAATGTGACGTCACGAAATTTAGGACCCCTCCCATCCCTTGTCACACAATTTCACACTACATCGACCCCCCTCTCCCCTAACGTGTGACGTAATTTATGGATGGCCCCTTTTGATATTTTTTCAATTTAAAATACTTATTTCTTATTCGTCGACTATTAATCAGACACTGATAGAAATAAATCTGCTTCTAACGATATGATTAAAAATTCTTAAAACAATAATTTCAAAATTCACTAGGTAGGTACTTAATACACATACTCGTAATGCACTGATTTTATTATTATTAGTCTGAATATAAGCAGGGGCGTAGCTACCGCCGTATCAGCCGTATCAATTATACGGGGCCCCGGGGCTGAGGGGGCCCCCAATGTGCCTTAAAAAAAAATTCGTGAAATGATCCGGAAATTAATTATTATGATTCGAAAAATGTTCCGGAAACCATCGATACTTCATTCAAAAGTAAAATCAACAATAAAATTACTTTCTGGGCCATCTTTCATCGTATTAATGCATTAATTACTTTAGCTTCATGCAATTTATCTTTAAGAGGCCATGATTCTAAATCTGGAAACTCGACGAATTGAAGACAAACAGGCAGTACAGATAATAATAAGAAAAAATTCTAATCAGGTATTTAAGTGTCCTAATCAAAATTTAAACAAAATATTTAATGTACAAAAAAATTACGTTCTACACGACTCATGATGTTCTCCGGAACTGAGTGCTGCGCGGACATGCCGGCAGCAACCCCATGACACAGCGCTTCGGGAATACCTTAGGAGGAAGCTCATTCTACACGTAGCACAGCTCATTCTACAGTTAGCACGTGCGTGGTAAAAATGATCGGGAGAATCGGACCGTAGAAGTTCTCCACGAGTCTCATCGATGTGGATAAAACTTCAATTCGGTCATGAGCTTTGTAAAGCATGAGCAGGTGCCTCGCTCGCAGTGAAGTACTCCTTAGCCCGGTTTAGAACATCAAGCTTTTTGGAAGCCAACTTAGCCTTGGCTTCCAAATGACGCTGATACTACACATCACTCGAGATGTCGACTCCCAGAATCATACTCTTACAACACTTTTAGTGATCAGCGCGGTACCCTGGAATTGAGGCACTATGAAAAATGGGGTTTTCTTAGTGGTAAACGCGCCAACTTGTGTCTTCGTGGGGTTGAATTCGACTAAATTAGGTCAACCCTATTTCGAGACTTGCTCCAGAGAGTTCTCGACTTTAGACACAATTTTAAGCCTGCTATCCGCCACTTGCAAGTTTTGCAACTGAGAGGAATTAAGGGGGGCTGTATAGTAGGCATCCCCTGTGCTGTTATCTGAATAGCAACAGTTGCCACTCATGCCATGTCATTGATATGCAGAATGAACAGCGTAGGAGATACCACAGACTCTTGGGGAACACCAGCATTTTATAGGTTTCATATCTAAGCTACAATCATCTACTACATCCTTGATATGTCGCTCAGATAGAAAGCTGACTACCCAACTGCATAACCTCTCACAGCGACCGTAAATTGTTGACTTCGTGAGACCTCCCTGTGCCAGTCCTGGTCACAGGCTTTAGCGAAATTTAGGCTGACTGCCAGTGCTTCCCCGTTGCGATCAATATCCTGACGATGCCTACAGGTGCGTAAGATAAATTTGATGATCACCAGCTGAACGACCGTCGCAAATACCGTATTGTCGATCACAGATCAGCTGATGATCTTCCAGATATCCCAGGAGCTGCATGTTAATCTCGCGCTCCATTACTGTTGCAGCGGCTATAGGCTTATCGCTATAGGCGTGTAGTTAGCCAGGTCACTGAGATCGCCCATTATGTGGATGGAATGAAAAAGGGTAACCTTCCACGAAGACATATCATGTGGCATAAGATAGAATAAGAATAAGCACGTTAAGACAGGGAATCAACCAGCCCCGGATCTACAATTTTTTTGAACCGAGGCAGAAACTTGATAGTGATAGAGATAAGATAAAAAAATCCACAAATAAATAATAGTTGGCATTTTTCGTGAATGGGACAATAAGAACTCTTTTTTAATAAATTTATTTATTCTCCCAACCAGGCTTCCGTATGCTAGGCGCTTAGTGCAGCAAGTTTTTTTTTATTTTTAATCATACTATATTATGATTTTTGCGCCCCCTGAATTTCCGCCCGGGGCGGGTGCCCCGGTTTGCCCTCCACCCCCCGTAGATCCGGAGCTGGAATCAACTCGGGAGCACACATCTTTAACACCACTGTGTGAATACCGTCTGGTCCTCTCAACTTCTTGGTATCAAGCTCTCACAGGTTTTTAGGTGGAGGCGATCCCTCTATCATCAAGAGTTGAGTTGGCGACAAAAAGAATGCCAAGAAGTTCCGCATTCCCCTTTGCCGTATGGACCACGGAGTCATCCGATTTACGCAGTTGTGGAAGAGACGACCAACAGAAGTTACCCTCAGCAGCTTGAGCTAGCGACCAGAATTCTCGACTACCAGAGGGGTAATCGTCTATTCGCTAGCCAGTTCTGCAGATAACTTTAAATTGCCTTCCTTTTAGTCATTTGCTTCTTTGCTGTCCAGGAGGCAGCGTTAAACTTTGTATTAAGCCCTGAGGTAGATAGATCTATAAGCGTGCACGCGGGTGACCATGTCGTTGACAATGATCATGATGCCCTGTCGTATCACATCGGCTACTGAGTCTGCGCTCGCGTTTCTCCCGAAACGAAACAGAGCTGCCCCTCGATTAAAATTTTAGAGTATTGATTGTATGTGGTTTATAAATCGATGTTATAGTCACCGCGAACTAAGAAGCCCAATTTGTCGTTTTCCATCACAGTGACATTAGAGATGTACAAAAAAATCGGTTCACGAAAGAAACCAATTTTTATAACAAATCGATTCAAAATTATAAGACCTTCTAATCGATTCGATAATTAAATTTTAAACTAAAAACCGTAATATTTAGGTACCTAGTTACCTACCTACTACCTCGATTGAGCTATCTCGTACCGCGTATTCTCAGTATGTACCTATTAACGACTTCAATAAAATATTCTTTTATCCATTCGCCCATGAATATCAACAACACCAAAAGCACCACTGGTGCGTTGCCGGCCAAGAAAGAGTGAAGAAAAAGAAAGAAAGATAGATCATGATAGAATGAAAGTCCCGCTCAGTTTCATAATAATATTTTGACATAATATTATATTATGAGCGTCAGGAAAAAACTACAGTGAATAAATTCTTGCTTATTTCGTAAGACACATTTATGTATACATAATTATTATTTTGTTGAAAAAAAAATGTTTACCGCAACCTTAAATAGGTACATAATTACATATAACATATTATCTGCAGTTACTGTCCATGGATGGCGAAGTGCCCATACATAATGGAAAATGTCCTTTGTTAGCATCCAATTCGTCGTGGTATTATTGGGTACCTAATTTTAAATTCAAATGCAAGCAAATCATTTTTAACAATGTAATTAAATTAATCAATTTTCATTTTTAAATTTCGATTATAGTAATGTATCGATTATGATTGGTTTTATAAACGGTTTCAAGCCGTCACATCACCCTACGTCAGTTTACATTTAGGCTTCTTCATATAAGATTATTTCGACGTCATATATTTTTATTAAATTTTGCATAAATTATTATGTGATGGGATTTTTACTAGATTTTAACGTATATTATGATTTATAATCAACGTCAATGAAAATAAGTAGGGATTTTTAACAAATTTTGGCAAAATCCTTTGTCCGTAAGTATTCAACTGTTCATGTCAAGTAAATGAATATTCCATTTCGCTCAAAGACACCCACACAAGGTTAGTTCATATTAATAAATAGCAGCTATCATTATGGGCATCTTAGATAATTTTGACTATAGTATATTATATTTGTTTTAATTCACGCTAGCTTTTTTATTTCTTTTGAGAAAGATCTTTACCCTCGAGTCGAGAGGGGGCCCCCGGCAAAATTTTGATACGGGGCCCCGGAAGGGCTAGCTACGCCACTGAATATAAGTACAAGGTAAATCACATACCTCCGCAATACTAATAGGCCCACACCGAGAATCCTTCAACTTGTGATTCCACCACGTAAAGTTCATATAAGCACTATAAACCCATACTAACAAGACAAGAATTATTGCAATCGGCCAATACCAGGCGCTCTCTATCACCATCATAGCGGTACTGTTAGATTTCAGTACCGTAATTACGCTAATTGAATGGAAAGTAGTCGCTTCAATTGTTCCTATACGAATGCTTAAAAGGCCTCGGAAGGTTGGTACTACACCTGTGACACCTGTCACAGCAGCAAACATATCCGTAAACTGGCTGACAAATCAACAGCAGTTCAAGTGATTTTGTTCAGAGTCGTTTTGTTACCCTTTTACTTGGAACTACATGTTCAGATAGTGTGTCAGTGTGTTCAGGTTAATCTAGGTATCTCTACATGCCCTATATTAGAGTGGGGAGGAGTTAAAGCCATTCTTACGTAATATTTCACAACTGAAATATTAATAATGAACATTTTTTTATTTACCTCAATTTATGAGATTTAGTGCAATTAATCATTTTCTAAAACCAAGTAAAATCTTACGCAACAAGGGGGAGATGAAATCCGAGAAATCCTGTGCTCTTACATGGAGGGGTTAAAAGCGGCCAAGTGCGAGTCGGACTCGCCCATGAAGGGTTCCGTAGCAGCAAGTAACATAATATAAAAGTTCTTGTAGTTCGTTGTAACTTTGATCAATGTTTTTTGCAGTTTACGATTTATGACGTTTAAAAAAAAAAACTACTTACTAGATCTCATTCAAACCAATTTTCGTTGGAATTTTGCGTGGTAATGTACATCATATATTTTTTTTAGTTTTATCATTCCCTTATTTTAGAAGTTACAGGGTGGGGACACACATTTTACCACTTTGGAAGTGTCTCTCGCGCAAACTATTCAGTTTAGAAAAAAATGATATTAGAAACCTCAATATCATTTTTGAAGACCTATCCATAGATACCCCACACGTATGGGTTTGATGAAAAAAACATTTTTGAGTTTCAGTTCTAAGTATGGGGAACCCCCAAAATTTATTGCTTTTTTTCTATTTTTGTGTGTAAATCTTAATGCGGTTCACAGAATACATCTACCTACCAAGTTTCAATGGTATAGCTCTTATAGTTTCGGAAAAAAGTGGCTGTGACATACGGACGGACAGACAGACAGACAGACATGACGAATCCATAAGGGTTCCGTATTTTGCCATTCGGCTACGGAACCCTAAAAATGGCTAAAATGGTCCTTACGTAATTAATGAATGGTCTTTTAGCGTCCGCATACAGTCCACATTTGAGTACCTAACCGTTTTCATTAGTCGATGCTCGCATGCGAGGCGCTAGAGATTTCTATTCCGCATGGTATATGAGATGAGTACGCAGCATTGCTTTGATACCAACTGCACGTGAATTTCATCAGTCATTAGTGTCATTACACGCCATGCAAGTGCACTGTCTTGAAAACAACGCGTCTCGCTGCTTCTCCGTTCTGCTGGTAATCTCTGCTCTCAAACTGCTAGGATTCAACATTTTTGCAAGTCATAATAGCCTTAAGGTAAATAAGATTTTTTGAGATTATCCCGTCGCTGAAACCAAAATCTATTAACCATATTTTTTACACGCTTTATATTAGCTTCACCTGTATGTTTGTTTGTTTGTTTGTAACTTGTATCCGACTCCTTTGGACTTGATTTTTATCCACTTCAAACGGTCAGATTTCTTTCAAACTTCGTGGACTTATGGAGGTCCGATGATAATTCAATATTTATAGAAAAAAATAAAGAAAGAAATAACCTTAATTTCATTTCAAAAAATTATACCAAAAAATGAAAAAATAACTAATAGTTTAAAAAAAACTAAAAAACAGGCTTTTATAGAAAATTCAACTAAAAAAAATACAAAATAAATCTGAATTAAGAAATGTGTACCTAATTGTAATAAAAACGTGGGGTGCTTGTTAAGATATTATCTCTAGGTATACATGTCTGTGATATTATCCCTTCTATTCGTTGACACCATACACACCACAAATACACGATTCTTAATTCAAATTTATTTTGTATTTTTTTTAGTTGGATTTTCTACAAAACCGTGTTTTTTAGTTTTTTAAATTATTATTTTTTATTAATTTAAATTAATATTTCCATAAAAAGTAGAGCTAAATATGTTTAACAAATAGATGCGTTTCGTCAAAAAAAAGGGAAGTATATATAGGTAGAAACTGAGTTAAGCTTTGATTATCTCAAAATATTATGACACGAATCATACTGCAATAATCAATGATCTTATATTAAAAGAGGCAGATACGTTATGCCCTTACAAATCAACCGAAGAATTTGTTCCGAAACACACCCACGTTTATCATTTGTTTCCCCACACCAATCAACATCTGACGTAGGTACGTACGACTGAGCTCAACTGTGCTAATTAGCCCAGTTTTGGCGTGCCACTTTTGGTGCGCGTATAACCTATCTACCTCTTTTAATATACGATCATTGGCAATAATAAATTGCGACTAGAGACCGTGACTTTTATTTTAATTATGCAAACCATACTTCGTTGAACACGACATTTGAAATAAAAATATATAGGTACTATTTAGGTCGTAAGGTAAGAATAAAACGACTTATCATTTAGATATTATTATATTTTCGAATCTAAAATGTACAAAAAAATACAACTTAAAGTAGTGTACTCAAAACGCCTGTTTGTATTGATGAATAAAATATTACAATTAAAACACCTCGCTTAACAAGTGTCGGCTTCGATTAATTGACAAGTATATGGAAAGTAATCCGGAACTATTAGGAACAAAAATAGAGCAAGCCACACTTCATCTATTTATTTCATTGTCATTACTGAATGGTTATGGGTTAATTAACTTGGTAATAATTTATTCGAATTTTGTACCAAAAATAATAAATTCGTTTTCACTAATATCAGGGCGGTTGTGTAAAAGGCTTTCGACAAGACTCGGTTTCAACCATACAGAAGAGTTTTCAACTGTACGTTTACACAAAATATAAACATAACGACCTATATCAAATTTATTATTTAATCAACCATCACTTTATAACAACTTTGGTTGTGTATTCTAGTCGTAAAAATATATGTATTTTAGCTATTTACAATATATAAACATACATACATACAATGCGAAGAAATGCACAGCAAAACAAAAGAGGCCTTATCTAAAGTTGAAGAACTAAATAACACAGACTTAACAGCCATCCACAAAAAGTATTACGGCACAAGCTGAGACTAGTTCTATACATATATGCAACATTAATCAATTAAGTTTTAGTCTGCTCAAGACTTGGACATACTTAATTAGTCGTTAAAGCTGACGAAGATAACCCACCCGTAACGTTGTGTTTGACACAACAAATCATCTTTCACTTCTTAAGATATTAGATTAATAAAGCATGTACGAGCCGTAATCCTTTCTGGTGTTTAGCCAGTAACTAAAATCACTTTGCAGTGTCCTAGAAAAACATAATTAGCTTTATCTATAACTGAATGTTACACCTAAATAAATATACACAATACAAAATATACCCCTGTTTACAGACGACAGGCCAAGACAAGAGGTGCGATTTTATACAAAAAATAAAATCAATTATGTACGGGATTATGATTACCTCCTTGTGTTAGCGACTGTCATCTAATTATAAATACATTTATCACACTTAATATACAGAGGAATTATTACATAGAATATAAAAAGATGTAGAAAAAATGTCAAATCCTACTTGAAAATTAACGAGAAATAGACCAAGTGTACTAATTATGTTTTCCCGCGAAACAAAGATTCCCGTACCCATCAATGTTTCCGTAGTACAAGTTTCGCCAAGTGATTGTCGATGGTTCCCTCACCACAGAGTAGTTAGGTCACATAAAAATAATGAATTATCACATTTGTTTAAAACAGTCCAATTTATAAATTCTTACAGTCCGATTTATTTTTAACACTGGATGGAAATTTTGGACCCTATTAATATACAATTTCCTAGATTTATGTACTCTGTGTTAAGGGATTAACATAATCTTAAAAAAAGAAATGTATGTTTCGATTGGATTTTTATAGAACTTCCGATAACATATACATATAAATATAGTAGTAATATATAACATTTCCATATACGTAGACCAAATTTTTCTTTTCAAGATTAATAATAATTGTAAAATCTATCATGCCCTAATCATTACTCCACATGACTTAATGTCTAATAGTTAATAACTATTAATTTTGCAACAGTTGATATAACACATAATATTGAAATAGCAGCCGAAATTTCACAAAATTCAACGACTCTTAAACAAAACTGGTCCAGATAGTTGCAAGACTGGAGCCCACACAGCGAGACGCATCTATACACGTTAACAGATCATGTGTTCAACATCGGTTGACTCTACTTCGGACAATGATACCAAAACAGACAACATTAAAATGCGCTAAGCTATATTTTCCGAGACATAACATTTTTAATAATATCCATACACTACACGTTCGATTGGAGTCAACCTTTAGATCAAGACGAATACTTAAATAGGACATATAATAATTTAATAGACGATTTGCGTAAAGTATTTTTATTCATAAAGCCCATTTAACATTCTAATGTTCGTTTATCAAAATATTAATTTATCTTATAGGAATATCTTTTCGTTGATGACTTTAAAGTCCATTATTTACTTTTTAGTCTCCATAACAGTATTAGTAGCCAATGTCATTATGCGATATTAATGTACTGATTCCCTTCTTAATAAAATTTATTATCATACGTTATAACTGACGTGACGATATATCTTTAATGCACACCGAAGCCCAGTATATTGTTTTAGTACCACGTTATTATTACTTGGAAGACGCATTAGGTATTATTTTCACATAATATTTTCATGTATCTAACGTCGTTATATCGCCAGAACGTTAAGGTATATCTCGAGTATGAAATTAGTTGTACAAAATTTTAATCTTTACACAATACTTGTCTTAAAAATATTTTTGCGTCGATATATAAATGTTATCTACTAATCAAATCAACTGTCCTATTGATTTCGATGTATTTTTATAACTATTACCTTGGCGTATGAGATACTTACGTTTGCATTGTTTAACGGAAGTTTACGGGTTTGCAATCCTTTAACAACTATTTATTACTTTTACACTAATGCATATTTCCATATCGTATAATATTAATGTTTCTTTCTTAAGATGACGTTTAAAAATATCTTATTACTTTTAATTTGTAATTTGAGGCACCCATGCATCATCGATGCTATTGTTTTATGTACATTACCATTTACGGAAAACCATTTTAACCCATTCAGTGGACGTGTTCTCGATACGAATCTTTGTTACATAACTACGTTACCGTAAACCTGTAAAAAATATAGCATTCTTTGGGTACATTAAATTCTCACTGAGACTTCAAAAACTAAGTGACGGCATTTAATGCAGTGTCTAGCGATCCGTAAATAAGCTTCGTATTTCGGTATTTTTTAATAACTTATGATGTTAACTTGACTATAATCCTCAACTATGAGATTTTACGGTGTCCGCGGCACCCGACAAGGCCATCACTTGTACTTATACATTTGGTATATCTTATCCGGACAACACGAGAGCGTGTTTCCTCGTAACGAGCTAAGTGGAATGAAGTATAATATTGCTGTTTCTCAGATACTGTAAAGCTTTATCTCACTATTGTTAACTCTAATGGAGTAATCAAATTTCGTCCTTCCAATTTTATTAGTCTCCAATGAAAATGTTTAGTATTCGAAACATCACATCTATTTTAATTGTTAGGGTATAAAAATATTTATGTATATTTCCTTAGTCAATTTATTTTTAAATTTGGTTTTTTATGGGTATCCCCTACATATTATTTGTACGTCATCGTTAGGTAGGTATTATAACATACATCACAATTAAATTTAGCGTATATTACTTGCTATTACATACTATGGTTGGTAGTTGTGAGAAGTTACTCTAAAGCCACTAGTTAAATAGTTCTGTTAGCATCATGAAATGTCCAATTAAAACGAACCCCCCATAATTTGTTAAGTACTTTATAACCACTTAAGTAATTGCCATTTATTTACTTTAAAATGAATAAATCTGGCAAACTCAATGAAACCAGACAAAGCCGTCATGTACATCAGACTGAAAGTGGGAAAATAGCAAGGAAAATACAATAGCGTGTGTAAGATTGTTGAGATCTTACTAATAGTTGCTGCAAATTGATAGTCGATTTGAATTAATAATTTTCTCAATACGCCTCTGGGCTGGCCCAAGCGAACTAAGTAAATGGTGAATGGGAATATTTTAATCATTGTGTTGGTAAAGATAATCTTAACACTGAGTTGTGGTCCCGAACGCAACAGGATTGAAACGTGTATTTCTTTAGTGGGAGGTTGTCGTTCCCTTACATATGAGTCATACCACACGTCAAGCGCAAGGTTCTAATTTAAGAGTTACGTTTAAATTATGCTTAGTAAGTAAGTTATAAGTAAGATTGTGCGATTCTAAAAGTCTTAACTTTTAAATTTCAAAATTAATCGTCATTTCGAACCGTGATACATCCATCGCTGTCCCATCGTACAATTGACAATATCACAAAAAGACCAACAAGGATGACCAAATTGAAAGTTAAACGTCAACCATTCAACTATACGATGATAGTCGTCACACTACATGTGGACATTTCAAGAAATTTGAGCCTTTCAATATCTATTGATTATAATATCATGATATAGTCAATTTTATGATCGGATCACATTATATCGATAACTTTCATTTGAGCTTTCAACTCCCGCATGGTAAGTCACTTGTATCCTACAAGTATCACCAATGTATCACTGTCAGAAATGACGCAAAATACTGATTAAAATTTGGTGCTAAATTTTATAAGTAATTAAATAACGATGAAATTATGCTCATTTGCAAGATTAACAATATACTGCCGTCGAGACCACTCAAAGTATGCCGTACATGTAACACTGCTGTACCTATACACTTAGATAATATTGGAATTGTTCTTTACGGAAGTGTCGCCGTGTACGATTGGTCTCGGACAACCATCAATACGTGCAACGATGAAGACGTTATTGTGCGTGCGCAGGCCTTATTAATACCTTTATTGATTACGTGCAAACAGACTACTACGTATTAAGTACTAGTTTTCAATACGCAGTAATCACCACACCGGCGAACGAACGCAACGTCAATCGTACACAGCCCGGCCACTCCGACCGTCCAGTATACCTACTCTCAGCTCTAACACTGAACGTTATTTATCCCTAAGACTATGATTACGTTTACGTTCTTTACGGTAGCAACTACATATAACTCTTTCTCTTACAAAAATAGCCATCTTATATTTAAGTTCCTTCCTCAGAACATATTTTCATATGTCAATGATCCCATTCACTCATGTTATTATATGAGAAAAGATTAAATTTATTTTGAATCGTAGAAAAAACATCGAGAGCGAGTTTACTCCGTCGATACATTAGAGGAGTCTGGTTTAATATTGAGCATTCATGTATCGCCGCGACCTATACAAGATTCTTATAATATCAAACAATCACTACGATATCTACGCACACCGCGCGCCGACGGGTACCCACACCGATTAGTCATAGGGGGTTACGGCTAACAGACACACTGATTAATATAACAAATATTTAAAAAAAAAACATGACGCGCTACAACTAATTTAACGTATACCTAATGAATGTGGCCAAACTTTTCTACCAACTACAGATAATAGAAGAAACAAGAATCCGCTAAATATATACAATTCACGATGTCAATATTTACATGTGTAGATAACGAGGTACTGTATAACCTTAGATCTTGTACTTCGACTTGACATTTTAGGCAAGTTAAGGGCGGATTCGACAAAATATAATTTTACAATCTGATTAACTAATAAGCTAAATAAAATAGAGGTTCACAAAACACAAAGCAAGCAAAGATTTTATGTGCACTTAATTTTGCCAGATTTAAATTATGTCAGCCGTCATTACCACAACATTCAAACGATTTGTATATGACAATGAAATGTGACATTTTATTCGTGGTTAACACTTTAGAGTGGAATCCGCCCTTGATCGTATATACATGTACAAAGTTATACATTATCTATTAAGACGGAGCGCTCTATCTAGCATCGATGGCTAGAAACCCTTAGACGTGAATTTCTTCAAGGCATTATCATTTCTCATTATCTATTTACGCTCATGTGGCCCGTCTGTTATCGTAACATGCATTGACTGGAATAAAAAAATAAACTTAATTTGTGTAATTGGAAATAAAAACGTAACATATTTAATAAAGAAAGTCAGAAAAGTTTGATCAAATCAATAAATGTTTTTAAAATACAAGAAAATATATCACATGAAGAGACACACTAATATTATAACAAAATATGTACAATAAAGTAACACCTATAATTTAAAAAAACATTATTTACATAATTATGTTTACCAAATTCTATACTCCGAGAGTAAAATGCTTAATAGTAACAAAACATTTTTAAATATATTTTCCAGAAAGCTATCACAAAGTTTAGGTTTTTAACATGTCACGCCAATCAAACAAGTGTGAAATTTAATTGGTCAACATAAGAAACAAACGAAGTACCCTTCTTACTCGATGACGTTTTCACTCTCGGAGCGACCGCTATCATCTCGTTCCACAAATACTACAATAGAACTTACTTTGTCATAACAGGTAACATCTGACTTTCATAATATAATACATAACGTTCACAACGCCAAAAATATGTGTTCATTACTTTTATACAATATTGCACGCGGGATGTTTCTATTGTACATCATGAATGTAAACTATGCGTACGGGTCGATCGTATTCTGAATTTTTATTCCTCACGGGAAGCTACCGTCGTAACATGTCTCAGCGATTCCCATCATATAAAAACTATACATAGATACAGATATCTAACGAAGTCGAGAGCGATTCTCGAAGAACTCCCGACTCGGATCACTAGCACAACTAGACTACATCTATTCACACAGATACGTTCCACGAATAGCACGGCTCGTGCGCGGAGGCGAGTTCCCGGGGACCGGCGGCTGCGGAATAAATGCAAGTCAACGGGGATCCTGGCGGCGAGCGGGCGCGCGTCACTGCGACAGCAGCTTCTGCAGGAGCGACGCCTTGCCGGGCGCCGCGCCACCCGCACCACCCACGCCCGCCGCACCGCCCGCACCCGCGCCCGCGCCGGCGCAGCTCCCGCCCGCCGCCTCATCACCGCCCGCTGCCGCCGCCGCCGCCGCTGCCGCCGCCGCCGAGCCCGGCTCCGTAGTATTCTGTGTCGAGATACAATATTAAAGGTGTAATTTCAAAAATATGACCCGGTATGCTCCGGCACCTTCGAGCGTTTATGAAGACATTTATTGCGTGATAACAAGTAATGCGTGTCGTAATGTGTTTTAGAATCAAACTTTACTGAATGTTGATCTTCCACATCACAGCAAGGAGCGCGCGGTGCGCAAAGCACATTGCGCTTAGTTACATTATTATTACATATTATAACAGGATATTATCATGAGCTTGGAACTAAAGGGTTGCTCCAACTGAAATGAATTTTGTGCGAATTGAATTTATACACGGACATAATAACTAAGAGCAGACTACACAAGAGCATAATAACATTAATTTTCTTGTTGTTCCCACCAAAGACGAAATTCATATAAAAAAATATCTTCATTTCATTCCTATTCATTTACAAGCTTCTGAACTAGCATGTGACATGTACAAAAAATAAGGATTATCAGTATTTTATTATACATTGTATGTACAAAAACCCACAGATGATTTTCTTCACGACGAGATTCTACACTTTATGTAATAACTTTTTTCGTAGAATCAAGTTTTGGAGTACGAGCACCGTAACTCATTCTATGTACAGCTACGCCAAAAAACAATACTAACTACTTTTTTTGCTCGTATTTTTAAGGTTTCATAACAACGGCCTAGGTTATGCTATAAATCTCAAATTTTCAGAATAATTATAATCAAACAAATATAATAATTATAATGATAAGATAGTTACAATACGTGCTACAACGAACAAGGTACGCGCGTGGTGTAGTCGCGCGCCCGCCACCCGGTCGGTAGCCGGCAGGCGGTTCGCGCTCGAACAATCTAATACCCTAAGTTTTATTTGTGTAGCTTGAATTCATACCTCTGTCAATATGGAACACATGGAACATTTTTTGTTAAATTCTGTATTTTTAGCCATGCGTTATATCCGTTTATTGCCCGTGGACCAACTAAATAGACCAAGTGGTTGGTCTACGGGTAGAAATATTGTCCGCGAACCAATAGTTGGTCTACGCAGTTGATCCACAGGCAATAAACGATTATATCTGCTTTAGTTATTATGTTAGCGAATTTTAACAAAAAAACGCACACAGCAGCCCCAACACAACATAGAGTATGTCAAAGTATGCGGCTCTTTTTAAAAACAATAACATCGAATCTGGTTCCAATATCTGTAAACACAAAAACTCCTAATTTAGGTTAAAATTCTATTGAAAAAGATAATGAGGATTTCCACACTACGATAATTGCTGAACACTGGAAATAAAAATAAACCTATTTATTCACTCAATTCAATTAAATGATTTTAGATGAAAGTAAGGATTTATAAATGTACATAATGTACTTTTAAAATTGCGATTAAAATGTTTTTGTAATAAAAAATCGACTTGGCGGGGGCACTGCCGTGCCCCCACATCACAAGCAATAGGGAAACCTTACTTGTCCATATTTAGTGTTAAGAGTTTATTACTTAAAATACATTTAAAAATTCAATTATTGTGTTTCTTGTGTCAAGTAGCTTAATAGGATCATTTATAAAGGTTATTTTATTGAGGAAATTTTATCATAATGCAATTTAATGTACTATACACGCCTAGTTCGAATAAATGAGATGCGACCAATTTGAAAGAGCTCAAGTTTATAGTAACCACAAAAACATTTAATATTCATTGCCAATTTTTACTTAGCTCAACATTATGGTCGCTTCACCTTTATCAACTATCTATTGATGTAATAACTGATTGAAGAGTAATAAATTTCATGCAATCTTTATAAGGTACAATACGGCACTCAATAAACGAAATAATTCGTATGCTCTAACGTTTCAAAGCAAAAATAAGCACACTATTGTACTCTTTATCTGAAATACTACTGACAATTCAAAACCTTCACCACATATTGCAAATGGCGCATGCGAATTACCCCATTTTTTAAAGAAAAGCTCAGATAAACTTCAAGTATATTCGAAAACTGAAAAGCAAATGATTATATCCACATTGTAAAATGGGTTTATGTCTAAGGAAATGTCTGAGAATGCACAGAACGCAAATAGTTTTAACTAGAATAAGAAATCATTATTATACATCACATCACAAAAGCTTCGTCGATAGAGAGAGAAATGTACCAAACCGAGCGGACGCGACGGCCACGGTCGTCCGCTACGATCTCTCGGCGGCGAGGAGGGCGCACGTTGGGCACATTTCATCGAAACAGCGGCTAAGTGTGAGAATGATCGACTCGACAACACACGCAGCGGAGCAGACTCAATACGTTATAGGTATGCAGTTCTACGAAAAATAATGAAAACCGATACGGAGGTGGAGTGAGTGGATAGTTCGGTCGCGCAGTCGCGGGCCAAGCTTACCGATGTGCTCTGTGTCGCGTCCCACGAGGGCGCGGCGGTCGGCGCGCGGCCCCCCGCCGCTGAGCCGCCACCTACGTACGCAACACGGTACAATACGAATATTACAATTTTACCGCTCTAAACATAATGAGGATGGCGCAAGTTAGGAGCGGTAACAAACAGCCGAATGTGAGCGCATGAGACGTACTCCTAGACAGGTTCGTAACGGAACGACAACGTGCGATGCGTTGAACGACGAGCGCGATTCCCCGACCGGGGCATTTCAACGGTTTGAGTTGCACCTTCGAGAAATGCACTCGACTGGTTGATCGTATTAGCGGGGTAGAACATCGTGTGGCATCTCAGAAAACATTTAACTTTATCCACACTGAAATTAAAAATATTTTCGAGAAAGAAAAGAAGAAGAAGACAGGTAAACAAGTGGACATAGAAGACAGTTGTGAATGAACATGTACATATATTAACACAGAACATAATAAAAGTAAACATGAAATTAAATGTTTTCTATATTTTATATATTTTCGTATTAAAATTATTTTTTAAACCTAAATCAAATTACTCCACTTTGGTAGAAACTGCAGGAATCTACATACAACATGAATTGATTAGTTTATATGCTAAATTGAAGGATTCGTATATATTTGGGATATTAGATTTAATACGAAGTCCGTTTGGTTAATACACATCATGGTTGTTAGAGATGGTGTGGATAAAGTCACGTAAGCTTACTTGTTCATTCATCTATAAATGCTGTAAAGCGGAGGAAAAATGGTACTGATCAAAATAAACAATGCCCAGACGCTAGAAAAAGACTGTCTAAAAGAGTGTAAGACAACAGCTACACTAACTTTATCAATTATTTACATATTATTATACTCGTTTCGTTTCTCTCACACTGTCCGAGCGCAATAACTTCGACACCGAGATGTAAAGATACCGTATGATATGGTGCGCGGCCGTTCAAATATTACTGTGCGGATATGACTGCGTAGAACTGATCTTTAAAATAAACATACTGGATTATCTGCATCCTATTAGTTGTCATTAGAAACAGAATTAAATAAAAGGTTAAAATTGCTTTGAATTTTTGCTGATTTTCAGAACCGGCACCAATGTCACTGTGCTGACATAATAACTTACAGAATAACCTGACATAATTACAATAGATCAAATCAATAGTCAAAATGGCACATAAGTGCGCACCAAACGTAGCAATCGTGTGTTATTTAGCGTATTTATGAGTGATGGATAGCGCTGGAGATTGAATGGTGCTTACCATGCGCGGGCATGTCGAAGGTGAAGTTGGGGTCGAGGTCGGGCGCGTGCATGTGCAGGTCGGGGCGGGCCGCGCGCGCGCCCACCACCGCGCGCAGCTCGTTGCGCACGTACTCGGACGCGCTGCCGCCGCCCATGCCGCCCACCACGCCGCCGCCGCCACCACCTGATACATTCGTCACGTAAGTCTTCAAGCTGAGTCATAAGCACCGAAGTACAAGGTCACTCACTCAAGTATGCCATCGCAGCAGCGATTCAGACGAACCTAGAGATAGTGGCATTGTACTCCGTATGCATCTTCCCTGTTGGACGATTGTATTTCACTGTTCAATGATCGACTACTACTTACAGTAACAATTTTCAGTGTACCAGATTTTTGTAGCATTAATTTGCGAATTAATTGAGATTTTTGGAAACTTTATAAATCATAAATAATCTTTGTTACATTTCATCTCTTTATAATAGTACCTTAATTATATTTTAAATTGCAGAGCAGGCTGATCCAAACAGGTGAAAATTTACGGCTGCTCTTAGTATTACAATTTGCTGGCATAGACGTTTAAAGTATTAAAGCAACGCTAGACTTGCGTAAATAGATATACCATGCAGAGCGTTAGAAGATTTAAGGCGACGTCATACTCACTAACTCAACCTCTAGTCCTTCACCTTAACTTCATTAAGCGTCAACCAAAAAAAAACGAAATAATTTAATAATAGACAAGCTGGTTATTTGCGAGAATTCGGCGCTCGCACGAAATGAAGTGTCACACTTTCTGCGTCTCGGTTACGTCCAATTGATCGCAGGTAGCGACGCCACAGAAAAACCGAATTGAATATCAGATTCCGACATACAAACAGGAGTAGGTAGCGTGCATGCTTACATGAGAGCTGGTGGTCATGAGGCGGCGGGTGCGGCGGGAGCGAGGGGTGCGGCGGGTGCGGCGCGTGCGGCGGTTGCGGCGCGTGCGACGGGTGCGGTTGCCGCCGGTACTCGCCGCAGTACCCGCCCGCGCTCGCATCGCTCTCCTCATAGTAGCCGCCCACTGCCACACACGCCTCATGATAATATGGCCGGACCGCGACGGAACTCGCCCGCGGGACCTACCTATTCGCCGCTCATTCCGTGTTCACGGCGCGACCGATGGATCTCGATCGATGCGTGTCAACTACGACTGTTACGGCGCATTCTCCCGGTCGACGCTCCCACGCGAAATCGACCTCGTCCACGTACACTACTCTACTGAATAACGCGCCCGACCGGGAACCGAATTCGATGCATTATATTCGGAAGGTATCTAATATCTCTAACGGCTAACCGCAGTAGAAGTACCGAAAGGAAGCCAATATTCATGCAATTAGTTCAAATTGAGTCGTCGAAGAACTATAGTTATGTTTATAAAAACTTACGATCTGTCTAATATCTACTTTACATGCTTAAGAATTGAGGTTCATCGCGAAAGACATGCTTTGAATCAGAATTAAACCGACGGGCAAATTCTAACACTACTCTAATTAGTATATTAAATGCAAAAGCGTACCAAAGAATAGAAAAACCTTGGATCAGACTGTATGTATATTTAACATAGTTTGTATAATTATTGATAGTTATCTATTAACGTATCTAATAATTTTATACTTACTACCCAACAATCTTTGAATTATATAAATACGAGAAATAATTAAATTGACACACAATGACTAAATATGTTAAAGTAATCAATTGAGTACATACATAAGTAAAAATAATAATTGTTTCAAATCAACAGGTTCAATAATAAATCAATAAAGTTATATTTTCGGTTACACATATTGACTTTCAAACTCCTCATTCCATAATGATAGGTTGTATATATAAAAATAATTCTTAACCCAAGGCATCAATCACATATAAGCATACATAAATATATAAGTTTTAAACATGTGTGTATCGTGTTTGTGTAAGCTAGATGCGTGTACAATGCGGTCCGTACGTACCTAGATGCGGTCTCGGCGCGCGGTGGTACTGCTGAGGCGCGGGCGACTGCATTCCAGCGGGCGACTGCAAGCCGGCGGGCGACTGCATTCCGGCGGGCGAGTGCGTCGCCACGCCGCTGTGCCCGTACCCGCCTGAGGTCGCGCCCTGAAAAGGTACGACGTTCTTACAATGTTGATGTGAAACATCTTTACGCGAGGGGTAAACCTGATTTTAGACTTGGCGATCGTGGCGACGCATTTCGATGTTTCACATCTGTCAGCCGTCACATGACAGCTGTTCTTTTTTTGTATTGTGTCCATGTTATCTATCTTTTAACGCTTTGTTTTTATTTATTGTTGTATTTTTTGTCGACCCTGTAGCCTAGTTGGTAGCAATCCTGCATGTGAAGCGAGGGGTCCCGGGTTCGATTCCCGGCCAGGGCAAGTATTTATGTGATAGATAAATATTTGTACTCGGGTCATGGATGTTATTGTGATGTGTTTTATGTGTCGTCCATGCCACCCACGACACAGGTAAAAACCTACTGCAGGGGTGTGAGTGGATAATAAATAATTTATTTCCTTTTTACACGGCGTACGTATACAAAGCATTGGGAGCGTGGCTTGAACGCGTTATTTTCAAACTTATGTGCCTATTACAAAAGAAGTCACTTGTTTGGTGGAAGGAAAAATTCGTGAGGAATGTCACTCCTGATAGATCTTGTTCAAAATTATTCAAAGAGACCCAAGCCCTTCAGTTATGGGATGTTGATAAATCCGTCTTTGTCATATATGGGGGAAAACGCAGCATTAAACAAGGTTACTATGCGTGCATTGATCTTTAAAGTAACACTAGGCCGATATTATTCTCCGATGTACCCAGATTAATCGTAAACAAATTTACCAAAGTGGACTGTTACAAAACTTTATTATCTTGCAATATATTTGTTATCGAACATTCACACCAACAATATATTGTCGTTTCTTCACACCACTATTTTAATCCTTATCGAGCTTTACTTGCCAATAATATCGCAATAATTATTATACTATCATTGCTGTTATCACTCATTGCAGAACAGTTTGAGATATTCATCCATCAATTTCACCACATTACGAAAAATGTGATTGTCATTGCAGTAAACATAATCTTAAATTAAAATTAAACAAAAAACGGCAGTTTTATTAACACTAAACATAACTAAGAATACTCTCTCGATTAAGTCACATTTCAAAAAAAAACTAGATCAAAATCGGTTCATCCATTTGGGAGCTACGATGCCACAGACAGACATATACAGATACACAGACACGTCGAACTTATAACATCCCTATTTTTTGTTGAGAGTTTAAAACTAATCTGTAAAGATTGAGTAACTTACGCGTAACTGGCGACTCAGCATGGGGTTTTGTTGCGAGGATGTGATTTTATTTGTACCATAAGAAGAGCCCATTTGATCTAGAGAAACAAAACAAAATTCGTGCGTAAATAGTTAGTTAAAATAAATCTAATTGCGTAAAAAAAATATTTATACTTACTGGACTGATGATATAAATGATGGAAGTCGGGAGTTCGCGTTAACGCTACATTAGGCGGCGGTCCCGTCACTAGGGCGGACCCTAGGTCGGATTGAGGTTGCTCAGCAGCCTGAAAAAAAATCACGCGTTAAGACATATCATGCAAGCATTAGCTCGTTTATTAAATCCTTTTATTAATAAAACCGGGCAAGTGCGTGTCGGGACACGCGCAAAGTTAGGGTGCCGAAGTAGTAAGTTTATCGACTATAGCTCATTAACTACTTATGCTAACATAGCCGTGATAGTTTTTCTTGTAAATTCATCCTATAACCTATTTTTGAGAATTTTTTCACTTGTCCAACTGCAACCATACCAAAGTTCTTAAATATACTTATGTATTACGAAATTGCGATAAGCTACTTACAAAGTGTATTTACATTTGCAAATACACAATAATTAATTAAATAACTCACGTGAGTACTAAAGTAAAGGCGGCCGTAGATATATTTACCTCTGGAGACACCAGCATCTGCTGCGACAATTGCTGGTGCAACAGGCGCGTGCGATGCTGCACGACGAGCGCGCGCGCCCGCGCCGGGTCGGGCGAGTCCCGCGCGCCGCCCGCGCCCCCTGCGCCGCCCCCGCCCCCCGCTGCCCCCATCGAATACAGCGCGCCGCCGCTCGACACCACGCTACCCAGGCCACAGGAACCCTGTGCACAATGGTAAACTGTTGCAGTTGCATCCCCTACTTCGTCTAATCTACACTTATATTATGCAAAACGGACGGGTCAATTTCAGGTACGTGGGCACCGCAAATTAAAGTACTTTTACATTTATTTAATTCCGTACCGTATGAATGTCCTCTTTGTATAAAATGACGCTCCTCAAAGACACTTGTCCAAGAATTAAATTCAGTAAATATCAGTTTTTTTTCTAAATGTACTCAGTAGACATATGGACATAAATATTTTAATGTTTACTCACAGGACTTTGTACAGGATAGACCATAGGCGTGCTTGGGCTCGATGACACAGGGCTCTTCGACACCGTCTCACATTGCATAAGACTTTGTGTTATAGCGTTTATCATAGCATTTTTTTCCTTCATACCCTGAAACACCAAACATATTTGATTAAGAAAGTAATAAATAAAAGTACACAATTTCACAGCTTTTGTTTATCCTTTGTAAAGGGTTTTTCAATTGGCGCGGATAGATTTTGCCGGCCCGTGGCGGACATTTTGTTTCGGTGACATTTGTTAAGACATTTGTTAATTGTTAAGTTAAGTGTGGAATGGTAAAGTATGGAAAATTAGTGGTGCATTGCGCCCATTTACGGTAGACGTGGTGGCCCTTCACAGTCGACTCTTCAACGTTTGGTGGCCAAGTTTGAGACGACGGGTTTGGTAAATATTAGCCAACACTTGTATGTTCAAGAAACGCAAGAACGGCGGAGAACATCGCCACAGTTCGTGAGAGTGTACAGCAGAACCCAAGGCAGTCGATTCGTAACATAACTCGGGCTTTCGCAGACTTCAACTATTCGAATTTTGCGTCGGGACTTAGGTCTACACCCGTACAAGATCCAATTGATCCAGGAGCTGAAAATGTATGATCATAGACAACGCCGTTTGTTCGCTGACTGCGCTTCGAATGGTTGGAAGAGGACCCCAATTTTGGTAGAAAAATCATCTTTAGCGACGAGGCGCATTTTTTGGATGAATGGCTATGTTAACAAGCAAAATGCATCCTCAAAAAGTTACCGTTTGGTGTGGATTTTGGACCGGTGGCGTCATTGGTCCGTACTTTTTCTAAAATGACTTTGGTGAGGCGGTCACCGTCAACGGCGAGCACTACAGAACGATAATAACCATTTCTTATGGCCCAAATTGAACCATATGGACCTACACGACATAATTATGGTTTCAGCAGGACGGCGCCACGTGCCATTCGGCGGACGTCACTATTGACATTCTGCATGAACGATTTGAGGGTAAGGCTATCTCTCGCACGGGTGATATGATTGGCCACCAAGGTCATGCGATTTGACCCCGCTAGACTTTTTCTTGTGGAGTTTAAGTCGCAGGTCTATGCAAATAAACCACAATCGACCGATGCCCTAAAGGTGAACATAATACAGGCCATCGCTCAAATTCAGCCAGATCTATGCGGAAGAGTCATTGAAAATTGGACCACTCGGATCCGTGCCACCGTAAGACATCATATTCCACACTTAATGGAATGCATGTGCCTTTCAAATAAAAAAGAATTTTGTTAATACCTCACACACAGCTTGTTTTATTCCATTTCAACATATACCCGCCCTTAAAAACCGTTTATATGTTTGCAATTTTAACATATTATGTTAATAAGTAACTTCAGAGACTATAATAATAGTATGAAATCCGTAGCGGACAAAATAACAGACTTCAAATTCAAGATTAAGAACGACTCAAAAACTTCTAATCAGGTCGCTCAAACTTAAATGGGACCACATGACAAGTCCCCGCTTTCAAAAAAAAAAGAATCATCAAAATCGCTACACGCAGTAAAAAGTTATGACTTATGAGGTAATACACATAAAAAAATACATTCAAATTGAGGACCTCCTCCTTTTTTAAGTCGGTTAAAAAGATGTAAAACCAATAAAAAGCAAGTACAACTCACATCCGACCGCATTTGTCGATTGGTCTCCATCTCGAGCAGCACGTTGTGGTCCGGCGGCTGGCGGTCGTTGTAGGGCAGGCTCTCGATCACCTCGTCCAGGATGGCCGACAACACCTTGTCGCTCGGCACTTCGCCGTCGCCCGTGCCGCCGCCGCCTTGCGCCCGGGAACTGCTGCCACTGAAATGACGTTCGTTTGTATCCATCGTACATCGTACCATCGTAAGCACTGTACCAATGATAAACTCGGGCCTACTCTCATTAATAGAACGTGCTGATAAGACTTCACATAACCTCAGGCACATAAAGAGAACTCCAAACTCCAAGGTGTCTCTACTACTACATATGGCTGGGTAAGCGTCATAGCTATGGTGTACACGTTCATAATTTAACATTGTATGTAGTGCCACACTACAGTAGTGGTTAAGTGGTTTCAATTCAGTACATACAATCACTACTTTGTCGCTAATCGCATCGTTGTGGATTACGGATTCCACATAACATAGCTGTCACATATCTAGCATATTTAATTAAACGCATAACATAATAAACTTCACTGATGAAAGTCCAAGTGTAACGTACGCAACCCAAGTTTAACATTGAAGTATTATAGATAACATGTACATAATTATGTTCGTAATCTTAAATTAAAATTTAAAAAACCCCTCACAATTTTATTTACACTAAACACAGCTAATAGCGATTAAGTAACCTTTCAGATAAAAAAAAACTAGATCAAAATCGGTTCATCTGTTTGGGAGCTACGATGCCACAGACAACAAACACACAGATACGTCAAACTTATAATACCCCTCATTTTTCGTCGAGGGTTAAAACAAAATGGAAACACTCACGGATCCTGGTTGTTATTGTAGTGATGGTGGGGCGAGAGCGTGGCGTAGTGCATGGGCGAGGGCGCCGGAGACTGGTAGGCGTTCCGCGCGCCCCCCTGCAGAACCATCTGCAGGTGACTCTGCTGCAGCCCGCACTCCGCGTTAGGGGTCGAGCCGCCCCCGCCGCCCCCACCGCCACCGCCACCGTTCAGGTTACCCATTCGACTGAAGTGAAAATATAGTTTAGTAATTGCCCGCCGAGTTTCAAGGTTTATAAAGTCTACAAGACCCACTTGTACAATTAAATATTTAATGTAATATGTAAATGATCTAACCTACTGCCTGAGAACAGGTAATCTACAAAAGAATATCAAACTGGGCAGACTTCGCTGGACGTAAAAATCAGATCCCACCATGGTGTAAATATTTGTCTCAATATGATAATACATTGAGAAACAGACTCAAACCACGCAAGCCGTTCAGAAGCTATATACATGATCACCATAAGAGGTACTCTTAATTACGTATTAATAGACCAAAATACTTACTGAGCCTGCGTCGTCAATATAGTGGAGAGAGTGTGATGATGTTGCCGCTGCGAGACCTGCGGCGCGCGCTGCCTGGCCGCTGGGTGGATGGGCCCGTACACCCGCAGCGTGGGGTTGGGCAGCGGCGGCGGCGTCGTGGGCGTGGGCTGCTGCCGCGCCAGCAGCGACACCAGGATCTGGTTCTTCTGGCACAACGGACTCATGCCCGCGTTGCTGCTGCTCGTCGCCGGGCTACCCACCGTCGTTGACGCACCCGATGACGCGACAGGGGCTTGCAACGCGCTTGATGTCACCTAATCCGTTCAATTTTTTGGCGTTTATTATCAAGTAATTTCAATAACTGGTTACATTTAACGAATAATTGAGATTAAGCGTACAAAGATGTGTAGTCGACTTTACTGAACAGTATTTAGAAAAGTTAGGTGTAAGTGGACCGCCTTCGTTTACCGTACTTCTTTTAGGATCGACCGACCCAAGAGCCAAGGGGCACAGAGTGAAAACTTTTGGACTTCAAACAGGAAATATTCCGCTACGCAAGTTTGCCTGCTTCGGTTTAGACTCGATGTAAACAAACTGTTGTCTAGCAACCACAAACAAACAAGTGCATGAAACTTTTTGTCGTAATAAAGTACGTTTGAACTAAATCTGCAGCTTGAGTACTTGGTAGCATTGAAATAAGATCACTGGCAAGACCGGCAAGCCGCGTTACGTTCCAATCTTTATAAATTCGATCTTTCAAATTCTATATTATTTATTTTGCAATAGTTTAAAATAACATTATTTGGTGTGCGAAATACAAATCGATTGGTGAAAAACCCTACAAAGAAATTTTAATGGTATGTTTACATCGAGTCCAAACCGAATGTGACTGGAGTATAGTTAATAAGCTCAATGATCACGTTTTAAATGTGTAAGTACAAATTCGGTTGACAGTGTGAAACTAAAAGGATAATTTAAGCAAAAAAAATACGACGTCTACACTTGTTGGCCCAGAATAAAGTATGTTTTGCCAACATCTGCTTGGAAACATGAGAAACATCGTACCTGCTGGTTTTCAGGCGTTGCCCGTTTAACGCTACTCGCTGACGACGTTTTGGGTTCTTCAAACTTCCGCTTGACGCCCAGTCTTTCGAGGTAACTGTCGCTTCCCTCCTGGGAGCGGCCGTTGCTGGACAGCAACTGAGACAGCACGGACAGCGCGGTGGCGTTGGGCGCGCCCCGCGAGCCCTCCGAAGAATTTCTTCGAGAATCTTCGCCGTCTTCGTCCGATTTGTCATTTAATATCTAAAAATATTGACTAATTTAAAACTAGGTGATGTATTGTAATACGTGTATGTGCACTTGCGAGTTTATGTCGAGAAAATATTTTTAAGAGCGGTGTTTGTTTATTTCACATAATTATGTACAAGGGTCAAAATTGATAGCCACTTTGAAAAAGTTAAAAATAAAGTAAAATATTATGTTACGTATACTAACAATTTATTGTTTTGTTCTAAAACAAATGCTTCATAGAAAAACATAATAGGCGGTAGAAAACACCAAAAATACGTACAATACTTTTACTTATTGTCTGCTGATAATTAATCATGAATGACAAGACAGTTCAAATTTTATATCACCTTACAAATGAGTACTTCAACTTACCCCTAATAAAACATCAGAGTTGTTGTGATGACTGGATTGCTGCATAGAGTGCCCTGGGGACGGCTGGTGTGTCCCGTGATGCGAGTGCGGCGTATGAGGCGTGTGCGGCGTATGCGGCGCATGCTGCGTGTGCGGCGGATGTGACGCATGCGGCGGGTGCGGCGCGTGCGTCGGCGGCCGTGCGTGCGCCTGCGCAGAGTGCAGCGGCGACAGCGCCGCGGCTGGCGTGTGCGGCGTGTGCGGGGTGTGCGGGGTCAGCGGCGTGTGAGGCGTGTGCGGCGCCGACGTCTCGCTACTCGTCGCCTCCTCGTCGTCCTGCTTCAACAGATTCTTCAGGATGCGGTTGTTGGACACGTTCGAGGCCCCCATTCCCTCAGACGCTGGCGTGCTCTTCTTGGTTAGCAAAACGCGCAGCCGGTTCGATTCCTCGGAAGGAACAGACAGCGGAGGACCTTCGCTGGAGGGCGTCGAAGGCGCGAGCGGCGTCGAGGCATCCTCCGACATGCTCTCCTTCTGTTCCTTCGTGTCCTTTTCTTGCATCTCGCCCATGGTAAAGCTCTGTGCCCAGGGGCCGAGATCGAAGTCGATCGAGAAGGGTGGCTCGCCGGGGCTCATCGAGGGTCGATACTGAGATTCGCACGAGGATGACTCTCCGTTTGCGACGGACGTCATCAGAGGACCGCCGACGTCCGGCCTCGATGCATTCACTTCGAGAATGTCGACTTCGTCGTCACCTACGATGGTGTGCGTCGACATAATAAAATCGGGTTCCCCCGAAGTCGATTGATTCGGAAAGAAGCGCGAATGAGCACTGACACGAATCCAAGGTTTGTCAGCGGCGACTCGCAACCGAAAGGGCTCACTGATGACGGGCGGCCCGGGCAGTTGGACGGCCTCTTCCAGATGCGCGCTTATACGATTACGATCACTACTTTGAACGAGGTCCAAATAACGAGTACCCACCAAAGATATAGAGTTCGAACAGTTTTCCAGACCACTCAAATCACAAGCTGAAACAATCAGTAAACCAATAAATATAATGATTATTTATCTTATATTATATCAACTTTCGTTCTCTTATCGAAAATGAATATCAACATGACAACATAATTTTCGTCTTGAAATACGAGAATTCATTGTACTTTTTTACTATAGTTCTAAACTCTTTAGACTCTTTGTAAATAATAAATAAAACTTATAGAAAACAGTATACATACTCGTAGGCATATCACGACACCCTCCCCTCGCCAAGGTATGCTCTTGGCTCCATCAATAAGGACTGCCTAGCGAACTAAGAGTTCCTAGATAGGTAGAATCAACTGGTGATTCACAAATTAATGTGTCAGATAAATGTTTGTTTCCATCCCCACCCATGAGACTGTAATCCCTGTGGATTAATGTTCATATTTGTCAGGAAATGCAAACGTGACCTCCTAGTAAAGAGACCTCACACATACTTAGGATAGTAAAATTGCAGTCCAATCTGAAGATTATATTATCGCATTGCTTGGAGGCAATGGCGGGAGGGCCGCCGTCGCTGGGCAGGAGTCCGGCCGACGCGTCGTCGCAGCGCCGGATGACGCACATGACGGAGCCGGCCTCCTCCGACGATGATCCGCGTACCGGCGCAGCGTGAATAATTACATTCACTAATCTATGTAACAAAAAAATTAAAATGTGTGCAATTCACTCGTGGTAGAAGTGAAACCTTCAAAAATAAAGGTATTAATTTAATAACGTGTATCAGTTTTAATTATCTTTTATTTTGTACTAAACATAAACGTGTACTTATGTACGCGCGTGAGAAGTTATACTTCTTTGGCATCATTAAATAAATATATTTAACACTAGCCGTCTTGGCGAACTTCGTATCGCCTGATAATCAGTGATTCATGTACTTTATAGTTGTGGTAGGTTTAACAAATCAGAGATCATTAAATTCCCCCTGCCCCTCCCTCCTCCCGCTCCCTGCCCCTCCCCCTCACCCTCTCGCTCCGTCTCCCCCTGTCCCTCCCATTACTTTGTTTGACAATTTTGATATTTTTGACTAATGACTTGACTTCTGGCATCACAGACCACTTTGACATTATACAAGATGATGACAGTGACAACTTTGACTTTAAACATGACGTTATCGTCAAAACATGTAACAACTTGTTCTTGGTTGGTAGTTGCACAACTAATGTAACGTAACGGTTTGATTTCACTCCCCATAAATTATCATACCCCCGGACTTATACAATATGAAAATCGATTTTTAAGGAGGTAAACTCCAAAAATTGACGTGATTCTCAATAAGCGAAGCTGGTTGTCAGACTTACTGATCGTGAGTTAAGTGGCCTAAGTGGGTTCTGGATATTATGATCAAGTTTGATATAGGTAATAATAAACTTTCACATTCAGTCATATGGACTATGGTTTATTTTAAAACGATGAATTTTCTAGTCAATCAAAATCTAAACACCTATTATTTCCAGTAGTAAGGTCGGGTGGTTTAAGAAACTGATCATTTCCTTCGTAGTCGGTAACGCTTTGGTAGCGCACTGCACGCCTGATGCATGCATTGATCGGCGGTGATAACTTACAGGTTTATTTGCCAAACTTTACAGGTAAAAAATAAAACTTTAAAGTTAATAATAAGGTTCTGAAGCTGAAGCAAAAAATATTTATTTCCTTCGTAATGTTAGAAACACAAATGGATTGGACCATTTCTAATTTTCTTACTAAAACAAATATTGTATCTTTTAGTCGTGATTTCGCTATTTGACGCTATGATTAGTAATGGTGGTTATAGTCATCTGATTCTGTAATAAGTTTGACTTGCAAATAATAAAATTATTAATACAAAGATCCGTACAAAATTTTTTTTTCAGTCATGTGCCAGCGTGCCACATAACCGTCAGTATCGTCGTAATATAGTGTAATCGTCGTCATCGCGTCAGTATCAAATCGTAGTGCCCCACGTATACACGATACGTCATGGCCTACTAGTTTACTGTCACGTGACGTCACCGAAGCCAGTATGACGCATTACACAAAGCCTATGTAACGTTTTCGCGGGTACCTAAATGAAATAATTCGCTTGATGATATATTAAAAAACCGAGCAAGTGCGTGTCAGGCCACATATAGGGTTCCAAAGTAGTAAGTTTATCGACGATTATTCACTTAATGCTAACATAGCCGTGATAGTTTTCTTTGTAAATTCATGATACAACCTATTTTTGAGATTTTTTCATTTTTCCAACTCCAACCGTTTAGCCGGCGGGGGGGGGGGGGAAGTCTTGACTCTAACCAAAATTAGGTAGCACTTTAAAGCCAAATATTTCGCAAACGGACCCCTAGTTCCAAACATGGTCTTAGAAGACCAAGATATTTTTGGAACACCTATACGATACCCCAAACTATAGAGTATGCGACGAATAAAAAAATCATCCTCACGTTACCTGTAGGGGAGGTACCCTGAAAAACAATATTTTTCAATATTTTATTCTACTATTCTGGAGTTTCAATAAATACGTATATCCATGCCAAATTACAGCTTTCTAGCACTAAGGGGGCGCTTTGCTTCGGACAGACGGACGGACGGACATGACGAAACTATAAGGGTTCCGATTTTACTTCGGAACCCTAAAAAGATAAACTGGTAAAAATGGAACCGATAAGATAACGAATAAGATGAATAAAATTATGGTGCAAAAACTGAGCAAGATCAATGATAAATACAACAGAGATCGTTAATTTCAAAATAAAAAACAACAAAACTTACCCGGCACCATCAGAATTCTTTAAAAGCAGGCGAGCGTATAAAGTGTGAAACTTATCGACTTCTCCTGAATTCCAGGCAAAATTCTTTATATGTCTCAATAGCGGCTTCAATTTTGCATGATCATTTGCATGCAAAAGTGAAAAAACAGATTTCTTGCGCAGTTCTGTTTTATCTACATATATGAGATCCTTAATATTTTCGGTCACGCATTCAACTTCACCTTTTGAGTTTATTTCCATTAAAATCAAACCCAAAAGTCCAGTGTAGTGCTTCAGCGCCTGTAAACAAACGATCGTTTAAAATATGATAAGGTTACGCAATGCGACAGTGGAAGACGGAAGGTGCGTGGTAAGCTACCTCTATAAGCGACGTGACTTCGGAGTACTGGAAGCCGGCCGAGAGCGCCTGCGACTGTGTGGAGCTGACCTCGCCGGCCTGCACGGGCTCGGCGCATCGGGCCAGGCGCAGGGGGCAGTCCTCGGGGCAGTCGCTCCGCCGCCGCAACACCTCCTGGATCTGCCGGGTCGTCTCCCGGACGATGCCGTTCTTGTCCGGCTGACGCACCTCAGCGGGAGAGGTCCTCAGGAGCTCCTCCAGCTGATTTATGACTGCGTTCTCCAACTCCCGCCGCCGTTTTTCGTTGTGGCACTTGTTTCTGAAACACCAATCGAATGTTGATACAGTCCCACTAAAATCTCAATCAACAAACTAAATCTTCACATTCCACGCATTGTTGGTCTGTATTGGTTCGCTGAATTATCTACTATTACAAATAAAATTAAGCAATAGAAATACTGCAATATACATAATGCATTGGATATAACATTTGTCAGTGGCGTTTAACGACAACATAGGTATTTAACTGAGTGGCAGACGAATCTTATCCAGGCAACTCTGGAGACATAGTCAAACATACTGTGTTAGTATTAAAATATAGTGTGTTGTTAAAAAACGCTGCAAAATTTAGATGAAAATTATTGTATTATTCATCGCATTACCATACATATCTGTTGGATCTATCCTCATGCACATTATTTTTGCGATAAAATAATATCTATAATAAAATAAACAAAATAAAAAAGAAGGATTTTATCACAATGTTTACTAATGATTCAGTATAATATATATACCTACTACTTGTAATCGTTGTTTATTAATATTATTATAATAAATGCTAAATATTATTTTCAATAAAAACCGCCACCTACAAAACAAAAAGAAACAAGAATTCTCTATGCATATAATTAAAAATAGCTGGGTCACTTTTTGTACTGTATACGAGCAAGCGTAAATGGATTTAGTATGTAAAGAGTTTACTGAGAAACATACCTAATAACATGCAATTATAGTGTTTACATAATTTATTATGAACAAGCATCAAACTCCACATTTTCTACAGCAACCAAATTGTGTTACAGCTTTCCACTATAGTAAAGGCTAAAATCTAATCAAATGTGTTTCATAAATTGTGTGCAAAATCATTTATGTACTAGAATCTATAGTAGGGTCGATTTGCAGCCGATACAAATGTAAACAAACCATTAAAATCGTTTTCTAGGGTTTTCACCAAATGATATGAATTTGTACAACAAATGCGTTTTATTTAGACAAACTACTCATTATGGCAAAATAGTCATGTTAAAGATTTCAAATCGCTTCTTAGAAATAAGGTTGTCATTGCAAAGTGTTTAAATGATGACAGTGTTATTTAATTTTGTTTGTTTCCAAAACTGTTATAGCAAAGCAAAGCAACAACCCATAATTGTCCCACTGCTGGGCTCGGGGTCTCCTCCCACAATGTGAGGGGTACAGGCCATAGACTACCACGCTGGCCAAGTGCGGATTGGTAGACTTCACACACCTTTGAGAACTTTATGGAGAACTATCCGGTGTGCAGGTTTCCTCACGATGTTTTCCTTCACCGAAGCAAGTGATAATTAGCTTCTAATACGCACATAATATTTGAAAATTAGAGGTGCGTGCCAGGATTTGAACTCGGGCCCCTCTGTTCGAGAGACCAACGTTCTAACCGCTAGGCTATCACTGCTTATAAATACTGTTATAGATCTGTTACTGTTATAGATCAATATATATTTATTTAAGAATCCACAAATATCTTAATGAGTAAACTCTAAATATAATAAAACGCATTTGTTGTACAAATTCATGTCAATTCATAATATTCATATGTTGGTGAAAAACCCAACAAAACGATTTTAATGGTTTGTTCACATTTGTATCGGCTGCAAATCGGCCCTACTATAGTAGTGATGACTAAAATAATATAGAAAGTAATGTTACCACTATTACAAATATTTTGAAAAAAAAATAGCTTTCTAAAAAATTTTCGCTATCAAAGATTTTCAAAGGGTGTTATAGAAGTAGGTACCTGTTTAGAATTATAGGTTTCCAAGCAATCCATATTCTGTTCTGTTCATTTTACGTTCGACTGTGACAAATTCAAAAATCATAACAGTTAAATCAAATTTCCAAAAAATATGTTACTATTCTAAAATAAGTAACTTATTACATTATTATAAAAAAATGAATTGAGTAGGTATATTGAAATTAATATTATGTTAATAATAAACTATAATACAAAATCTGACTAATAAACTAAACTTGGTGATGTTCTTATTATGTTAATTTAATATGGTAACAATTTACGGAAACAATATTAATGCACTATGTGTTGGTTTAAAATCTATTACTGTTTACCAGGGGTTATCAACTGGTTCTAGTAGCTTTATTATTTAATTTTTTGAAGTTTTTTAAAGTTAAAATAAATGCGAGATCTATTGATAAATTGGTAATATTGTTGGAATATAACGAATTCAAATTATAATTTTAATATCCGGTAATTTGGCGGGTTTGTATTTAAATTTGAACTGGGCGATACATTTCGTTACTTATGTATATACATATTATAAGGAAGTCGGTCCCTGCCCCTGGCCTACGTAAAGTTCGTGCTCAGGCTTATAGTTCATTTTTAAGTTTTAATATTCGGATTATTTGTCGATTATCAAAGTTCTGTTTTTCCGAAGTCTAAAACAGTAATATATTGTATATAATGGGTCCTATGTATATGGGCCAAAAAAAATGTCAACAAACGTATCACAACACAATACTCTCGGACAGCAAGGCAGCCTTATTGGCTCTAAAGTCTGAGCAAGTCAGTTCAAAGCTTGTCCTGAAAGAAATACAAATCACAAATATATACGTATACGCGGCAATGAGAAAGCCGACGAATTGGCAAGGAGGGTCCTGAACTTATGGTGGGCATCTCCAAAATTCCAAAGCTGTTTCTCGAACCGCACTCAAAGCCATAGCCGTAAAGAGGGGCGCTGAGATGTGGCGAAGAGAACCTGGCGCAAGACAAGCCAAAACCCTAATGGCTGGCTACTCGCAGAAATACTTAATGAAGGTGCTCAACCTGAATCGCCCTGACTTACGGGTACTCATCAGATTACTCACCGGACATTGCAGGCTCAATAGACATATACTGTTGATGGGTCTGAGCAACACTGCAATGTGTAGATTCGGCAGCCAGGCAGAGGAAATTTCCAAACGTCCATGCGACTGCCCTGCCATAAGTCACTGCAGAAGTCCCATCATAGGAGGCCACCTAATTCCACCCAGCAAAGTAAGAGATCTGGAACCTAGGAACATCATACTGTTCGCCCGGGCAGTAGGACTTGGAGACCTGATCTAACTTAGAAACGAGTACGGCCACAATAGATCAAATCTGGTCGCAGTGGCCCCTGGGATAGATGTCCCGGGCCCGAAAATTCAAAAAATAATAATATGGGCAAAACCAAAATTCAAATAATAATAATATGGGCAAAACCAACAATTTGGCCATTTTGACTTTTTTTATAGTAAACGCATCATATCGATGTTATTAATCAGGTAAACTTTAAGAAAAAAAAGGAATTTCTGCATAGAAACACTATTTTTTATTGCATTATAAGGGCTTATCTAGAATGAATTTAAACGTACAAGGTCCAAATAGTCATTTGAGTGAGACTTATACGCGTGGAGATCGACCACGCGTTTGTTTATTATGTTTTGGACCAATCTGCTGGTTTGACACACTTTTCGCATGATTTCATAAACGTTGATTCATCAATGAACGCAGCGCCGAAACTACCAATGCTGGAGCGAAAAAAATTAAATAGGGGTTGAAATTTTTATCTGATGGGTGTAAATTCATCACTTTAATAAAACAGGCCTTTTGCATTAAACACAACTTACTTAAATAATAGCTGAACAGGAAATAAAAAGGTTCTATATTTACTTTATGGAATTGCGGCAATTTTTAAACCGAAGCGAGCGAATCCGCAAGCAATTGCTAGTATGTTCAATAAAAGTGGCGTTCAATTCACGCAAATCATTGTTATGAATATGAACAAACGCAATGCTAACCATGCGGCAGTAAGAAGTGTGCCGACAGCTTCGATTGCCATAAAACATAGATTAAACTATTACCACTATAATTTTACAGACTGCATTATTTAGCAATAACACGACATCTGTTGTTAAGACAAAACATAGTTAAAATTCATAAAAAAGGAGACTTGCACGAAACAGTAATAAACAAAATAGGTCAAATAAATACGAGGTACGAGGCACTATTTTAAATATAAAAAGAATTTTTTTTATAACAGCAAACAAAGTTATCTACTACGCCCTATCAGTTAATGTTTAGAACATAAAACTATATGCAAATATTAAGATGATAACAATTTAACAACTGAATCCAAGGTTAATCCTTCATTCGCATGAGGTCAACGTGAGCATACCGAGCACAACGGCCACAACATTGGACAAAATGAAATGACACACTGACCAAAATCTTATATGGAGGATGAATGTGTCAGAATAAAATCATATTACGCTTTTAAATTATATAACTGGGTACTATAGAACAAAAACAATAAGAAGTATGGCATAAAAATCAATTGATATACTTACCTACATTAATAAAAATATAATATTAAAATACAAAAATCGTTACTACATGAACACAAACATGCAATTGCCAAATTATGTAATTTCAATAAATATACGTCGGCATTTAGATAAATAATTTTGTATTTAATTTATTCTAAAAAAAATTAAGATTTTCGTACAAGTAATGCGCAAAGAAATTAAATATAGTCGTGCTAATCAACTTACAATGGTAAAACCTGTTCTCGTTCTTTAATTATTATGTGAATGGAGTTTGCTTGAGAGGAAATAGAAATACTTTTTGTTCTGATTGTGAATCCATATCCTGTTAAGCAATGTCGACCCTTACTGACAGACGTGAACATTTCTCCTAAATCATAATAATGATTTGTATTAATAAAATTTAAAAATTATTTTCAATTAGCTATTAGTGTTGCAGGAACTTTTGTTTTAAGAATATAATATGTTGATCGCTTTACATGTTATCATTTTATGACTATTTAATTTATACTAAAATATCAGTTGTTTCCCCGAAAGAAAAATTTAATTCCAGGAGAAATTGGAATTTATAATACGGCCATAATAATTGAATTTTATTCAATATTTTTTTATAATATAATTATTATAATAGAATTTTGAGATCGTACCAGGCCTGGCGCACTCCGCATTTTAACTATGATATTACAAGTACATGCCGCGTCCGACGTGTCTATTTCAGAAAATTCATAATGGCTGTCATACGTTCGTAATCTATCACACATTAAAAATTAAATTTTCAGAAAAAAATACAAAATAATTAATTTTTATAAATGTCACTTTTCTTCATGTCATCACACATGTCACACGTTAGTTCAATACAACTGCGTCTATACGAAAAGAACTAAAATGAGGGCAAAAGCATATTGCATCACATTCCGCTGCTTTAAACAATAACGAAAATCCGAATCTCACGTTTTTCACACTTCCTAAGGACATCGAAAAGTAACGAAATTAACTTTTACCTAATTAGTAATTAGGTTGACGTTGTTGACATTTTGTTGTCCTTATATTTTATGTCTCCCATATTCACATTATTAATTATTGTAGTATAGTTACTAGTTAGGTACTTATAATTAAATAAGAATTCAAAGAATATTTGATGTTTGAAATTGACTTTTTTTCTGTTTCCTAAACAAAGTATGTACAGACTAACATATGCCGTATGGCCATCTTCTCATTTCTTCATAACAGTAGCATGGTCATATAACTTGTCATTAAATTTTCAGATTAATTTTATTATTTCAAAAAAGACAACCCTGACATTGCCAGCGAGGATAAGCGATAGTGTTAGTAAGGAAGGCAACTCACTACGCGTTTTTGATTAGCGTCGTGCAACCTGAATTACACTTTATTGCGTTGGAGCAAGAGTCGCTATTTATTATATTTAAATGATTTTACGGAGTTCGCCTTCTGTTCTTATTATAAGTACTATTATTTCTTCTGTGATCGTACTACATAAGGGGCCATCCATAAATTACGTCACACTAATTTCATGACTTTTTGACCCCTTCCCCCGTCCTAGTCACAGCCACAGTTCTTTCTAAGTTTGTTCTACATTGTTCCAAAACGGCACAGAGAATTAAACTTCTAGACAAAATCCAAAAAACGCGATTTTTGAGCTAGCACCGCACTTTTAAGGTATCGCGTTTTATATTGTTCCAAAATATCGCTTTCGGAAAAAAATATATTTTCCACAAATTTCGTGAAAACAAATTAGGAAGTTGGCACTGCACTTTTAAGATTTCGCGATTTTGGCGGTTGCTCTGGGTTGTTCTACAATGATATTATTATAATATAAAAAATAAATATCATTGTTGTTGTTTTTCTAGGTTTGTTCTACATATATTGTTCCAGAACGGCAAAAGGCTGAGAATTAAACTTTCAGAGAAAATCCAAAAAAAAACGTGTAGGAAGTCAGCACTGCACTTTGAAGGTATCGCGATTCTGGTGGTTGTTCTGAGTTGTTCTAAATTTTTCCTATATTGTTCCAAAATATCGCGTTCGAAAAAAAAATATTTGTAAGGTGGCATCATGTGGGTCAAGTTGGCCCAGTCTTTTCGAATTAAAAAAAATGTGCTACGTGATTATGATAACTTGATTCTACATAAGCTGCGAAATATTTTGTTATTTATGATAACTGTTCATAACTGATAACATGATAATTTCTTTAATATTAAAAGTCCTGTGAGCTAAATGACAATTCAAAAAAAGCTAGCCATATTTAAATTTGAGAAAACAAAATAAATTGTACTTGCTTTCTGCTACTTGTGATGCTAGAGAAAAATTCATAAAGGCACTGAAAAAAGATTTTTTTACAGAAGTTGGTGTTTAATTCGGAAAGACTGGACCAACTGCACCCACATGATGCCACCTACTTAGAACCGTCAATAATAATCCATACAATAGATACCCGAAATCGAGGTGGCAACCAAAGAATCAATTTTCTGTAAATTTCGAAAAATGATTTTTTTCGACAAACTATGCTGGAACAACGTCAAAGAAACTTAAAAAAAAACTTGGCAAGTGCGTGTCAGGCCACACGCAATGTTAGGGTTCCAAAGTAGTAAGTTTATCGACTATTTCTCATTAACTACTTATGCTAATATAGCCGTGATAGTTTCCCTTGTAAATTCATAATATTTATAACCTGTTTTCCAGAATTTTTCACTTGTCTAACTCCAACCGTTTAACCTGCAGAAGGGAACACTTGACTACCCAAAATTAGCACTTTAAAGCAAAGTTTTTCGCAAACAGACCCCTTATTCCAAAAATGGAACAACCCAGAACAACCGCCAGAACTTCCTAATTTGTTATCACGAAACATTAATTTTTTTTAATGCGACATTTTGGAACAATATACATAGATCTAATCTAGAACCCAGAACAACCGCCAGAATCGCGATACCTTAAAAGTCCGGTGCCAGCTTCCTGTACATCGGGGGGCACGGCGGCAGTCAAGCCGAGCGCGAAGCAAACACTGCCGTACCATCCTTTGATGGAACTATTTCACCGCATTTTCAGGCCCCTATTTGAGAACCACTGGATAAGACCAGAACGCAGAAATTTTCGTCATCCAGTAAGCTATCACATACTTAAAATCCAAAATTTCAAGTCTGTAGGTCATTTAGTTCCAAAGTTAAGCGAAAGCAATGTTTCGTATTTATGACACTCACTCGCTCACTCACTCATGATCACCAGAATAGAACTAGTACTTCCCGTAAACTCAGAGAGCTGAAATTTGGTACAGAGTTAGGGTTTGATGGCCACATAAAGGGAAAACTATAAAAACTAGGATAATCGAAGATCTGGAGTACCTGGTGACCCTGATTAGAAAACACAAGAGCCCAACCAAACTAATAAGAAAATCTAATAAAATAAATAAATATGCCCACGTTTCTACAAAAAGAAGTGAAATCCCACCAAAAACATTCTGTAAAAAACTAGCCAAGTCTCGATGGAGCTGCTTGTTTATCTCTAAAAAGTAATGAAATCTAGACAAAGTCGTGCCAAGTCTAAGGTTCCTTACTGCGATTTCTTTATTATTATAGTTAATGTTGTGTGACTTGGCCGTTGAAGGGTACACAAGGGTACAAAACCAGGTGCTCCATGACACCATTGCACCAATCTCTCGCCAGAACCGCTATCCATTGACGATGGAAAATTGCCTCTTGGAAAACGATGATTCAATAAGCAGTCAATTGTAGGCTTGATAAAGCTGCGTATTTCAATAATACTTATGTATAGATGAGCCATAACTTCCAAACCATATTTTGTTTTATGTTAAAAAATTATGAGTTTTCTTTTTACGTTCCATGACATAAGCTGAATAAGATTTGGTATGATATCAAAAGAGGAAGAAAGCAAATAAAATTACCTTTCAAATGATATATCATTTGAAATTCTATAATTTTATTGCATGAAAATTGTTGAAATTGTTTTAAACAATCCCCGTTCAGGTGATTTCAGTTTAAAACTCGCAAGTGTAGTTCTGCAAAAGAAACTAATTTATATTCTTTTAACTCTGTTTGCAAAAATTTTGTCTTCTCACTACAGTTGGTCACCGAGGGGGGGAGGGGGTAAAAATGGCTAAAATGGGTCACATGGTTTGGGTACGTTCCCTTACCTGTAGGGGAGGTACCCTAAAATTTTTTTTCAATATTTTATTCTACGATTTTGAAGTTTTCATAAATATATCCATGCCAAATTACAGCTTTCTCGATGCTATGCTTCGTACAGACGGACGGACGGACGGACGGATGGACGGACAGGACGAATCTATAAGGATTCCGATTTTACTTCGGAACCCTTAAAAATGCCAACATCGCGGATGAAACGAAAGTGAACTGAGCTGAGTGAAGCTGTCTCCCAATTTCCTTCTAACAAAATTTTCACGAATGTAAAACGGACCACACATAAACCGGTTATTAGGTATATTACACACCACAAAGCGAAAATATCTATTAATTTTAAACTAACGTTAACTAATCTGAAAAAATTACTTTGATTAGAGTCTTGAAAAGGGTAACATTATAGGTGGCTATATGATAACCTTTTGGTATTTAAATAAGTAGTAGACGTAGGAACTTTCCGTTTGGTTGAATGGATATTCACGTAGCGACCAATGTTGGAAAATTATTTATATATTAAGTATCCCATAGAAACAACTTTTTTGAAAATCCTGTCTTTTAAATATTAAGGTACTCTGTATTAAGTTTCTCCTGTCTGCCAACTGCGGTGTCTGAGCCCTTTATTCGATCCCTGGGGAGGGATTTTTGTTTTAAGATTACGCTCACGATCTTAAGAGGACGATTCACACTGTTCACAGATTTCAGAGAGTAATATGAACTATATATAGTTCATAGTACTTAGGGTTACCATACGTCCGGATTAGTCCGGACATATCCGGACTTATAGACTTGTGTCCGGACTTTGTCCGGTTTTTTTGGTTTAGATGGAATATGAGTAATAAAACTTGCATAAGTTATATCAAATCAGTCTTTGATATTTATTAACTTCCCACTCATCTGAAAAAAATATATAAATCTTCTTTACAATGAACTCAATGAGATCAAACAATAAATTTTCTATTGCAATTGCAAATAATTCAAAAGTTCAAACACAAAATATATTCTTCAAAACAAAAATGTTTTACGTAAAATAATCAAACTTACCGCTAGTTTTCATATTATTATGATTAATAAAACTTACATAAGTAATATAAAATTTGTTTTTACTTGCATTTTATGACCAAAACGTCCGGACTTTTTTTGATCTGTCAGGCTTTTTGTCAGGACTTTATATGGTAACCCCTGTAGTACTGTATGGTTCACAATACCTACTTAGTAAGTATAGTACCTGCCTTATTTTATTATGAAGTCCTCCAAAACATAGTTACATTTTTACTGCCTACTTGAACTGAATAAAATAAAAGTAATGCGATTAATTAAGTTTCCAACGTGGCGAAATTAAAAGAGCAAAATATGGTTTTACTTTATCAGAAATAGGTAAGAAATGGAATATTTATATACTGGTGAAGGTATTGAATTAAGGTTTCCAAAAGTACTTAATTAAAATAAATAGAACATATTATTTTTAGATATCTTTATTTAAAAAGTTAAAATAGTTATAAAGAAAAAACAATTTTCTTACTGGTATTTAACGTCTCCATTCACGGAAATTTTAAATGAAGTAGAAGGTAATTAATACCTTTTCGTATAAAATTATAATAGGTATTTTTTTACAATATTTGGAAACCCTAATTATGTAACAACTGTATGAAAAATTAGTTATTGCACAAAATCAATATGTAAAGATTCCAATAAAAAATTGGTTTTCCTGTAAACTGTGTACTGATTTAGTACCTACATACTCTAGAAGACAACATGTTATCTAAGTAAGGTTAATAGAATGTAACAATGTGTCAAGACCTTCCTATCCGGCAGATTCTAGGCAATTACATAAATATGCCGATACGTATGCAATAGATATAAAATTAAACACATAGTATGCAATAATAAAGTAAACACATAATGTAATATTCACTGCCCTTTCTACACGTCAAGTGATATTCACAAAACATTACGCCATGACGTAATGTGGTAGAAATCCAGAATATAAATACCAAAAACAATTTTCTGTATGGTGATAAAACGTTAAGAATCAATTTCCATAAGAGTGATTTTCACTGCCCTACTGATTTCATTCTAATACTAAAGTGATAGAGTTGCAAAATAATAAAGATGGATATCTTATGATAGCAAAACCATTATTATTAGATATCCGATTTGTGTAATTTCAACACAGATAGGACAGGTATACCTTTACAATACAGCAGGAGGAAACGACATCAATCGTCACAAATATCGAGTTAAACCGGAACTCGTACGCAAGTCATCATGATTTATTATATAAAAATTAAAACATTCACGATGTTATAAAACACAACATGCCGGCTTTTTGTCAGTATCGTTATCTCGATTCGCTATAAGTACATTACTACATGGCCATATTAATTCAAGCTCTGGCCCTAAAGGGGGGACAATTCAAGTATTCGGATTACATGTGCTAAAGACACTCGCCCCTGTTTGTGGCGCTTTGTGTCATATCCGCCGTGTTCAAGGCCAAGACGCGTTAATAATTAAAACCCTACGTACCGAAATACTCCAAGTGATAAAAGATCTACAGTCGTAATGAATTCACTACATACCTCAAAATGGAAAAGGTGCCACGATTTCCCATTAAGTAGATAGGATCAGTTATACTAACCCTCCTAGCAATTATTAGCAAAATTGTACCTTTGTGCCTAATCATCATCAACATCATACTGACATCCTAAACTTGTTTTATACAATCTCCATGAACGTTTTTAAATATCTCGAAAGCACATGATACGTACATTTGAGATTGTGGCTTATTGTCTGACTTTTTTCTTATCTTCTTTACCGGCGCTGTCACGCTCATCTTGCCATGCGTCCACCTCCATGTGTCTCCCAGTTGGAGGTCACAGGATTCAGCTCTACAGAAGCAGCAAAGAAATTGAGTATGTTAAAAAATATTCTATTATGATGTATGGTGATAATGCAAAATATTGTTGGAGACAAGCAATTTAATTAACCTCAATAGCTCCTTACCCATCAGGGGCTATTGGTGTTCCATATTTTTTTATGAAATAGGTACCTACCTAGTTTAAAAAAATAAGCTAGTCATCCTTCAATTTCTTTGAATTAAATAGAATTTATTTTATAACAATATATAATATTTACTTTAGTTACGTAAGGTAGGTAGGTACCTTCCTACCTATTTAAAGTCTAGACATAAACTCGGTCACTTACCTACCTAAGTATAAATTTATTAGTATGCGAAATAATATATGAGTGTATGACTCATACCATTAACTAATTGTAACATACCTATTTTAATCGAGTCTTTGTTTGTGTACAAGCCAGTAGGTTAAGTAAGGAAATTATAAAAAAAAACTCGATTATGTATCAAAAAATAAAATTATGTTCACATAGACGTTACTCATATCGAATGACAAGTACAGAATAGGTTGATCCTTTGCGAAAGAGGGACAGAGACAGCAGTTAAAACGACGCCTACCGAGGAGGCCCACAACGCAACTTCACTGCGACGGGCAGCGGGCGGTGGCCGGCCGCACAACCTTGAAATAATAATGTTCGGCAAAACAACGTGCCATAAGCGCGACCACGAAATACTGTAGGTCGCCAAATTTAAGGGTTTCACCTAGTCATGGCCCTTGCTTATCGTGCCAACTACTAGCTAGTTTACAATTATTTTTTTAACGAAAATTAAAGTCCTACATTAGAACACACATTTCACGATTTTTGAAAAACAATTGAAATTTTAAATTAAATAAAGGTTTATAACCGCTTTACCTTATCATTTTAATTCTCATATGATATGATTTTTTAACTACTGAGATTACTGAGTGTTGCTCATGAAGATATATAATTGAAAACAGACGATAATAATAATTACGGTGATATTTTGGCTTCCCAAGAAAATTTAATCGGATATACTTAGAATTACTCACAGTACCAGAACAAGTACTAGTTATTCAGTACGATTTAAAGAAAACATGTATTTATCAATTATGTAGCAACATTACACATTGCATCATAATATACTTACATTAAACAGTATGGTAAAATGCACAAGCTAGAAAGTCTTCGAAAAGTCATGATAAGTTTAACATAATATGTATTTCTTCATTAATTGTTCAAACATTAGTTGTTTCATAAATATTTCTTTTTACTCCTCAAACAAAATTAAAATAACCTGTAATTTTAGATCTAGTTTGAATAAAAATGCTTCAATACTTGTACTGTTCTTTTTACAACATGAATCATTATCACATATTGCTGGGCTCGAGTCTCCTCTCGATGTGTAGTTTTATAACATATCATATTATATCAACAGTAATGGACAATGGTTTTCTGTAGGTATAAGTAAGATACCTGGTCATTATCTCATTCGTTATGTAAATAGTAAAAATTGTATTTATTTTTAAAGATATATGTATATTTATGGATACATGTATGTATGTGATACATTTTTTGTTGTACTACTTGGCTAAAGTATCATCGCCACATACGATATTTTTGCTATAAGTAACATCGCCTTGGATGCAGTAGAAGCGACACTTACATAAGACTCATTCAATCTTAGTCCTTAGGAGAATCCAATACTTCAACACAACACAACGGCAGAACACAAATAGACCAGTCCAATAGGTTTTGACGGGCTGTGGCAGTATTTTGAGCACAAACTTGAAAAAACTTGTGTATTAACTTTTCAGCAAACGCGATACAAAAAGTCTCAAGTGAAAGTTGAACAGTATTTATTACAAGTGATCACGTAATACAATATAATTTCGCTTTTTCAATTGTTACTTAACAAGTTATACTATCGAATCGAAGGCTCTTTTCAGATTTATGTACATACATACATACATATAATCACGGCTCTTTCCCGTAGGGGTAGGCAGAGACCTCTTCTTTCCACTTGCTACGATCCTTACATACTTGTTTCGCTTCGTCCACTTTCATTATTCCCTTCATATATGCTCTTCGGTTTATGTACATTTACTTATATATACATTTCATATACGAGTATTTTAATATTACTCTGTGTAAATTGCGACGTTACTACTTGATGCACATATATTTATGTAACCGCATAAGTACAATGTAAACTAATAGCTTGATGATATTGAAGTACTTGTATGAAGGCCTAAGGAAGGAAAGGAGTAAATTGATTTAGTTTATAGATAACTTTATAAAATTTACGTTTAATAAGATCTTATCTCACATTAAAGTTACTTCCGTTTTCCTGTTATCCATTATTCAAACCTTACCTCAGCTTACTTTAAAATTACTACATTCAGCTTAAAGAATTATTTCAGTTTATATTTCAAAACAAGTATCTATTATTCGCCATTGAATCACCACAAAAAGTGATTTTGATTAGTCAAATAATTTATTGATAAAAATGTTACCTTTATTATTAGGTGGGTAGCTATAATCATCCACGAAAACAATTTTTGTCCAAAAGCCTGCTTTTGGACATGATGTGTGCACATCATGGAGCATCCACTGAATGACAATGGATTTCCGCAAGGAACCCCTGACACTATTTTTATTTCAAAAATATAAACACTACTTAGCCGTAGGCCCGTAGTTGAAGATGCCGCTATGGATAAATCAAGGGAAATATTTATAAAATTTGACACAAATTTGCAATGGCACTCAATTTAAAGAGTTGTTTAAACAATCTTAAAACACTGAAAGTATTGAAGAAAAAATCGAAGTATGTTTAACAGTACCCATCCCATGACTCAATGAAGTTATTCTGGAGCTTACAACTACTATATAACCTGAGTTTTGGGTAAGCTTACAGGTCATGATTATTTTTAGAATTTACTTCATTGGTACATCTTCTGATGGTCGAATGTACAGCAGCAGCAAACAAATAGCTATTTGCGAAGATAATAAACAATAAGAACTTGGACGGAATAGAAACTCAAAATTTTCGCATTATTTTGAGTAAAGTAATTCCTTCGGACCACCACAAAGTGAGTCAATAATCATCACATAAATCAATTTAAAATGACCTAAGGTTTTGGAATTATTATCTTTGAATTTATCAATTACACAGTACAGCATCATATTTTTAATTATTTAGAAAACTCGTACAATAGGTGGAAGTATAACGGTAATAATAATTACCAGGCTTTTTTTGTAATATTCCAAATTAGCAAAAAAGAAAAATCACGCTTCTCGCAATTAGCATCGAAGGCATCTCTATCACGGATTTCTCTAGCGTCTACATCCTAAAGTAACGATTATGCTACCAGAACCCATGCCAATAACACTGAAAGCAGTTTAGTCGCCGGATATGTTAAATGAATGAAGGATAGCAATCATTTCATTTTCGACAGTACTTGTAGGTACAATCTAACTGCTAATTTGAAACATTGTCCTGAGAACTCAACTGAGATCCAGAAAATAATTCTCGTTACCATCTTGAACAGAAAAACTAACAAATCGAGTACAAAACTCACAAGTTTTGGACTCTCAGACATGTCTGTGTTTAGACTCTATTGTCATTATAAGATACTCCCGTTGCAATTATTCTGTCTTCATCATATCCAACATTACATAGAACGTCGATTTGACTTTTAAAATTGATTGATATTAATTCTTTTTTTTAAACGTTGACACTTAAAGTTCCTATAGTATATAAGTTCTTTCGGCTTTTCTTCTCCTCCATGACAAAGCACCCTTCCGAAAAGCTGGTAGATTAAAAAAATGACGTGCATAAGTGTATCAGTGATATCTATATGAATAAAAGATTTTGATTTGATTTGATTTGATTTATATTCCAATTTTAGTTCTATCCCATTTACCGACGATTTGTTTATTTATTTATTTTTATTTATAAACTCTTTATTGATTGTACACCATAAGTTTTATATTAAATATACACAAAACTTTTACAACTAAGCACAATACAAAGGGCGGCCTTATCGCTTACAAGCGATTTCTTCCAGGCAACCCAACAGGATTTGTTCTATCTATCCTGAAATCTTAAGTCTAGCAACTATCACAACTTTATAAGTATTAGTTGTTAATACTTTAACTTGTTCACCCTGAGATTATGTATGAACAGATTATTGAAAATGTCCATTAGTGCTATCAAAATAGGTTTACGTACGTGTTTAGACATTAAAATTTTACCATTTTTATCGAAATATTCAGATACGTAACTTTTTTTCAGCTAAATTCTATTATGTTATATTTACCATGGAATTATAGACACTATGCATTACATTACAATATAATTGAATTATACTGTAATACCAACACTAGAGCATGCATTCCGGTTGGTCACGTGTCTCAAAAGTTAGTTTTTTACTGATTACACTGCACAGGACCTGTTTGTTAAATTAAACTGCTTGTGTAGCTATTGCGACTAAAATTAGGTATTCAAGACTTTTTATTGCAGCCTCAAGCCTTGATCAATTCAATTACAGATTACCATGGTGCTGTTGTTGTTTATAATACCGATATTTCAACCCAGTTACATGGATCGTAATTATGCTGAGGCAGAAATATCGGTATTATAAAATACGAATCGTGAGTACCCATTGACTTGGAATAGCTCAGTGTCCGCAATAATATGAGTTTAAATGTAGCCAGTCCTCAAGTGAAGTCCTTCATTGAACATCGCGTTACTTTATCATTGTACACATCTTTCCGACCATACAGCTTGTCTCCATTGAACCCATCACATTCCTCATCCTCATCTACACACAACAAATGCGAGAGTATCCAAATTTGACCCAATTTTGGCCAAAAGATTCCTTTTAATCTAACCGGAGACACAAATACAGCGTTGTAGAGGTCAGGGGTCCTTTTCTACTAGTTAGTGTACTTATTAGTGAGACTCTATTTGCTACTAATTCAATCAAGCAAACCCACCGAAATACTGGAATCTAAAATTCACGCCCATTTCATTCAGTTTTAAATTATTTACAAGTTTTGTTTGCTTCTTTTTAGGTGATTTGAATATATCTCAGTGCGATATTAATGACTTTATAGTTTTTTAGAATTTTCACGAATCGAATCTTCTTAATATTTCAATATATAGGTAGTTGCTCTTAAGACGAATTGGTTTCGATTTAACTATGAAATATGCACATATATTTGCACATATATGTTGTGTTAGCTACAATAGTATAACTATGTCCAATAATATAACTAGTTAGTAATAGCTCGGACAGAGGAAGCGATAGACCCATTTCAACAGAAATGTAATCAAGACCTACATTGCTAAAACGTGAACTCTGACAATGGGACTAGTTCCCACAGGTAAAGATCAGCAAGTCATAGAAAATGCAATGCTCTAAGTGTATTTTCAGGATAAACTGCGGAACGAGAAGATACAGGCTAGAACTAGGATAATCGACAACTTCAATTCCTTGGTGATAGCACGCTGGTCAGACATGTCACAGAATCGATGTTAGGGACATATTTTTTAAAAGAATATTGTAATTCGTATTAAAGGTTAACTGACTGAGATAACTTGGAATACTCTTAAGTCCGAGGGACATAAAACCTTAAGCTCAGAACGATGAATGGACAAATAGGGATCAACAACGGATCGAGTACGTACTGTAAACAAACCTTGAAAAGGACCAATATTCAAACGTGGATCAATAAAGGTGATATGATAATGATGAATTGATTTTATTCACAGCTATATAGAAAATAATGCAAATGGTATGAAAAATATTGGAGACGCTTTTCTAACGATAGGGCTGTTGTTATCCTATAAGTAATACCTATTCTTAATAAATATTTTTATGAAGCTGAAATAGCTGAATGGCACTACAAATGTTAAATTTTTAAAAAGCCAATATTACAACTATCTCGATTTGTAACAGTACATAAAAATAGAAAATTAAATAACAAACGACAAATGGTAAAACGTGGTGGGTGCCAAATGCTTATTTACAAAATGGCTAGCAATTCCGATATAGGTACCTACTAAAAAGGCAAAAAATCGTGTCATTATCATTCATGTTCCGCAATTTGCAATGCTGTATTACTTGTGTCAAACTTAAAGCACAGGACGCGTCATGAGTCATGACCCCCTAAGCGAAATCTATAAGCCGCTAATGCTATTTGATTTTTATATCGTGAAATATGTGCTATTTGTATATAAGGTAATAAGACTGATTGATAACCCATCGCAGAACTACGAGTTACCTTGGGAATGTATTAACCGGTACATCAATGTCAAAGAAGATGTCGACAAGCTCCTCGACCTCAGAATCAGGCGTTACTGGTGTTAGCGAGGGAGGTAGAGTAGCAGATGGAGGGGCCGCTTCAACCGTGTGGCCCGTGCAGTTGAAGGGCACGGGTTCGGCTTGCACCATCGGCAACATAGCTACAGAATTCTCCCGAATCCCTCACAGCCACCGCTATCGAGACAAACTTCTTCCTTAATAAAGTTTGAATAACACGATTCGTATCCGCATCCAAATACACACTGCATTGCGCCACGCTTACCGCGACGCTATTTTATAAACAGGTATGATTAAAACAAAACACTCGGCTATTACTTTTTAAACAATATTCACAGCGTAATCGTTCACAATGTTTATATCAATAGTCCAAGGAGCCGAACACTGGGTAAATTACGCAGCTAATAAAGTAATGCAATTTTCTATCGATATCCGTGCGAAACGTTCGCTACAAAACAACGATGAAAGTCAACTGAAAGACGAGACATACATATATATACATCCTTGTCATACACTGCTTTACAAATTATCAACACAGCGCGGCGGCGCTGCGCGATACGGCTCGCAGCGGCGTCGGTGGTGCGGGGCGGCGACTTCAGACTGGCTAAGTTGTATCGCCGCTATAGTCACTCCCACGTCATTTCCATCTCAGTGAATCTCTTTCGATCTCGCTCGTCTAGACGATAATAAAACTGCGCGTCGTCGAATAAGGACGATCATTCACGAGAATACATTTTATGGAATTTAGATAAATTAATGAAAAAAACTTATTTGTTTATCCATAAATACAACAAAATACCGTTATTGTACTTATTATTCAACGCTTAGTTTATGAATTTACTTTAGTTAGCATCATTATTCATGTGACATTTGTTGTGTTTATCCTTTTTTCTGACAGATATTATGTTTCTTTTTGGTTTATTTTGTAAAAAAATAATATAATAACTTGAGGTAGATATCGATTATTTCAATCACGCTGAATTAGGGGGCCCATAACAAGCCGTGGGTTTTAGACATCCGTGCCTCCAGAACGCATTGGGTTTCTAACAAAAACATGCTTAAAAACTCTCCAGACGAACTGAATGCACAAAGGTTGCTTTGTTTTATTTATGTAGAGTACGCTTAACCCAATTAGAGTGTAAAATTGCATTGAATAAAATTATTTAGACACAGAAATACGAAAATTAGATATTAATAAATACTTTTTACTGCAATATAAACCTACTTCATTACAATATAGTTTTCATCAATTTGTATTATAATATTAATGAACTTTACGTACACGCGTACATACATGTGCTGTAACAATATTTTATCGTGTGTGCGACTGCAGAGCCGTAGATAGCCGGCTGTACGTATCTATAAAGCATGAAAGTGAAATGGAACAGTATTCGTGTCAAGTGCACAATTTAGATAACAAGGTCACGTCTTGCATAATAATTTTTAGTGATATTACCTAAATAGAATACGATATGCAGTGTTAACAACTACGTACGTAATTTTAGTGCGTACCATATTAACTTGTAAGAGTTATAAAACTTACAAGCAGTATTCAATAATTAGGTATGTATATAATTAAACGCCTTTACTTAATTTGGCAAAAAACTAAAGTTTAATGTGTGTAAATGAATACAATGAAAAATTCTTGATCGAACGACCCACAAAAGTATTCAGGTATTTATTTAGGCCTCTATTAATTATATCTATTAATTATTAATAGCTTTTATATTTATTTCTGCAACCTGTTACACCTATTTTATTAGTGCAATTGCACAGGCGTAAAATATTTAAAAGTAAAGAAACAGATGAAGGAAGAGCGGTGGCGCGCGGCGTGTGCAGATATCGGTGCAGGCGGCCCCGCAGATCTATGTCAGTAGGTCACGGCAATGACGTGGCACACGGCCGCCGCGGGCCGCGAGCCGCGAGCCGCGCACTTCATTCTAATTCCGCTTCGCCGGTGTCTTCGTATAGTTCGTATTGACTAGCTATTTATGCCCTAATACGTTATCCTATCAAATTGATACACTGCTCACTCACATTCGACCCATTACAAAAAACCATTCGATTCTGTACTCGCTCGTTTTGTTTCGCGGTCGGCCAAGACGTTGTTTTACCACTGACATTGACCGCCTCCGATGTGTAATTCGCGTTGCCACGTGAGAAAAATAATACGATTCTAGTTAATCGTTATGAAATAGAAATAACCAATTGCCAATGGGACTTACCATTTGGTAGGGCATGTTGATATGCATTAGTCAACCGACTGTTGTACAACTGAAAATTATCCTGTTTAATTTCCAAGTAAAGGTAATTGTGTCAATGCAAAATTTATATTGTTTCTCCTTATTAAAACACCCATTCATAGTTTATTATTTGTATAAAATATCATAATAATATATTAATTTCTAAATCAACTTATGTTCGTAACTGTATTTGTTTAATGTTAGGAAAATACTTTCTTTCATTATATTTTTCATATAATGTACTTATTATGTGTACATGGTGTCGAGATAATGGTAATCCTATCCTAACTAGCTAGGCGTAGCACGATACGCACTTGTGAGTTTTCAAAGTGAACTGCTTGGGCTGGCCTTTTAGGAGGTTTTACTATTATTATTCATTAGTATAGTACATATTGTATTTTTTTTGAACTTGGTTTGAAATATGTTGAAAAACTTTCTAATATATTGAAGTGAAGATAATACCACAAATAGATACCGCATATAAGTTAAATTTTCTTAAGAGTTTGAACTCACAAAATTTGGCGGAAGGCGCGGCTTGCGGGGGATAAAAAATGCGCTGTGATAGCCTAGCGGTTAGAACGTTGGTCTCTCCAACGGAGGGGCCCGAGTTCAAATCCTGGCACGCACCTCTGATTTTCAAATATTATGTGCGTATTAGAAGTTAATTATCAATTCCTTCGGTGAAGGAAAACATCGTGAGGAAACCTGCACACCGGAGAGTTCTCCGTGAAGTTCTCCATAGGTGTGTGAAGTCTACCAATCCGCACTTGGCCAGCGTGGTAGACTATAGCCTGTACCCCTCACATTGTGAGAGGAGACCCCGAGCCCAGCAGTGGGACAATTATGGGTTGTTGCTTAACTTTTTCACCTATAAGAAATAGGTGAAATGTTTCGCTATTACGCTTTTCGTTGTTCAATGCAACCAGGCGGTCTATAATGAACTCTTAATTCCTGACATGTTCCAGTGTAAACGTCAAATTCGTATAACCAAAGCGGTCACGTGACACTTTTTAGCCAATCATACGTCGTTTAACCCGTCGGTTACCGGGAACGTTCCAGCACGTTCTAACTCAAAGGTACCGCGATCACGCGGATCTTTAAGAATTAAAGCCCGATAAATGAATTGCCTGGAACATAATGGTTTTATAAAAGTTCATAATAGGCCCGCAGGAAACCATCAGACTTCATGGTACCTAAATTATTGATTTATGCATAAATACAAAATACATTCTTAATTACCAGAGAACCATTCCTCAGGCTGAAGCAGAAAGTGAATTGTAGTGTTTAGAGGGTCAATAATACACACATTTTACTCTGTAATAGGTGAGGTAGGTATACGCAAGGCTGACGTCTGCACACGGCTCTTGCACGCAGCATCGCTGCCGACTGACTGGCAGTCACTCAGTGACTGACAGCTGTGCTTATACACTACATCCCTTCTTTATTTTATAATAAATAATAATTGATTACAACTGTTCGTTAGCAAATAATATATTGCAACATTGACATAGATCTGACAATAATAAATTATTCAATATCCAACTTTTATTTTCTTTGTGTTATATCATTATTGTTGTACAACATGTATTTCCCATTTCTGTACATCGTTTTCACCATCAGAAACTCACACCACTATGTGAGTGCAGGGTTAAAGTTTTGGTGTCAATCTGTTAGCCTCAGTTACTTATTATTCATCGATATAATATTTTTCTGTAGCTAATTTAGAATCTTGTAGCTCCCTTAGTACTGTCCAATTAATATGGTTTCCCTCTTTTCTTTAATTGAATTATAGATCTGTCAATTTCTGTCTCTCACATTACTGTCATTGTTAGAGTGAAAGGTATTTTACTGGAAGTGATTGGAAGCTTCATAAAAAAATTGATGTTATTCTCGCATTTCACTAAATACAACTCTGTAGATCATAATTATATTTTTAACAAATGTCAAATGTAGCATTGAAAGTAGATTAACCCAAGTCATTTACCACAGTCGTCTACTTCAATTATCAAAAGTAACAACATAACTTCTGAAAAATCTTGAGTAAGTCCCTCTATTGCCAAGGCTCACCCAGCCGATATGCATATATTATCCATTTAGTGTCATATGTGTGCATCATATGTGTGCAATATGCATCACCCATACACACCCCAAACTTCACTTCTTCAACTTCACAACTTTCTTTCTCGAGATGGAGACTGATCTCGTATTGTTCAGTATCATGATTTATCATGATTACCTATTTATAGGTACTCGACTGGTACATGAGTTACAGGTATTTCCCTAACGCTATCTTGTTTTCTTCAAGACTAAGTGAGAACAAAACTCTTAAATTATTTATAGAATTAACTTTTGCTATTTTGACCTATCGTGATATTACTTTCCAGTTTTTCTTGAGGGTACTTCATTTATATTGAGGGTAGGTCACAAAACTTGAAGGTAATTTGAAATTTTCAAACGTTAATCTTAAGAATTTTGAGTCATTCAACTAGACATAATTCATGATGTCAATATAATATCTAAAGTTCATACAACTCGCTCAGCGCATTATAAGAACTCAACTTTAAACAATTTTCCTATGTGACATTGTTATTTCCATCTCGTGTCACTAAGAAATTAAAACTATTTGCCAGCCATTCATTTAATGCCAAGCTATTTAATTCTACCACCAGCATTTACACTGTGAAAGTCACAGACACATTTTTGAGGGTACTTCATTTCATGGTAAGATAAGGGGTAAATCTTGAGAATTTGAGTCAATGAACAAGACTTAATTCATGATATCAGTATGATTGTCTACAGTTCAAACAACTCACACCACGCATTATAAGGGTCAACTTTAAACAATTTTCCTATGTGACATTATTATTTTCATTTATTGTCAGTAAGGAATTCAAACCATTGGCAACCCATTCATTTAATGCTAAGCTATTTTGCTGTACCAGTATTTACACTGTTAAAGCCACAAGGGTATTTAGAATAGTACCAGTAGAATCTCTAATAATCTTAAAAATAGTTGCTTGTGAAACTACGATCACAGCTGACCAATTTATTGTCTCTTTAATTATCATGTGAACTTGAGTATTCTCTTCATTATCTTAACTCTTGATTCACTATCAGTTTAGTCAGTTAAGTTATGATTCTCTGGGAATTTGCGTTTGCTTCCCAGGGGAGTTTCAGTCGTTGACAAGCACTCTGTGTGAGGATGCTTTGTGAGATGGTGGTCCTGCGTGCACGGTTACACCCACTTACACATATGTACATTCGGCTTAGTAATGCGGCCACTCCAGCTTCTAGATGGAGATCTAGTGCTTTCAGCTTCCACAACATCAACGTCACTTTAAACTTGATAGATCTGTAATACAGAAATATAAGACCGACGACGAGCCTCGGACTGTACTGCTTTAGAGATAAATCTCTAAAGTTGCTACTTAGCACTGTCATTCAACTAGACATAAGTTTTTTTTTCTTGGCTAAGTCTGACATAATTAAATCGAACTTTTATTTTATACTGAAATTTTATTTCTCAGTGTATGAACCACTTTGTTAACGCATATTCAATAATTACAGTATGAACCTTGCCCTTGATAGGTATTGTTTTTGTATAATGTCGTGAAAAGTATGGAAACTGATAAAATAACCTTTTGGTCATTAGCCATCACTTGATGACGCTAGTTAACTATTTATGTCAATTTTACATGAAAAGAGCGCAGAGAAACACCTAAGGTGTTGTCATTTTGCAGATGGTTCAAGTTGGATGAATATTAGTAGTATGTTGTATCTACGTAAAATAGTTGATTACAACGTCGTGTTTTATTGGACTACCTCAATATACTGAAATTTTATTTCTCAGTGTCTCATTGTCTCTTTACTATGGAGACAAAATCATAACCTTGACATATAATATTTACCTTTATTCTTCGACAGCTCAAAAAGATTAATATTTACTTTGCAAGTAAAGATATTAGATGGAAATACTATGATCTTCTGAGTCTGTAAGTGCTCGTTGCCACAATGATGAATCTTTATTTTTTCAATAATAATAATATATCCAATAAATTATTGTGGACTATATTATATAAGAATTGCAAAAATTTAATATAATTATCATAAAAGCCGAGTCCGTTACCATGGACTCATAACTGCTATCGTTTGTCATATTTTGTCATAATCTGCTCACATATGTGATATGTTCACATATTACATATTATACTCGTCTGTAACGAATTATTATAAAATAATGAATCGTCAAAGACGGAAGTATGTCATTGTACATTTCATACATGGTCAGATTCAAATTTACTTCAAAAGAAGTTATGGAATGTTAACACATGAATGGAATAAAATATACCATACCAATAATCACTGTCTTACTTTTGTTCCTTACATAATACTTGAATTCTGATGCCACATCATCTCTTTACTTGGTATTTGTAATTCATATTGATTGAGGTAGCTTTCTGAAAACCTGCAATTTGTTATTTCATCCCACGATTTAATATCAGTGAAATGGGACCGATTATGATGGGAATCATCTCCATCAGGCATCTCGAATGGGTGTCTTATGAATCATATTCAACAGACATCTTTGGCTTTCAATGACATTCATAACGACATATCCATAAAATATTAATTTGTAAATATTTGCAGCCACTGTGTATGCATGGCTTTTTACAAATGTAACGTTATTACAAGTGTAACATGATTGCGTAGCCTTAAACATTGATTTATAATATTTGCGGGCACCTTGTATGCATGGCTTTTTACTAATGTAACAGTAACATGACTGCGTAGCCTTAAAACATTGATTTATAATATTTGCAGGCACCGTGTATGCATGGCTTTTTACTGATGTAACAGTAACATGACTGCGTAGCCTTAAAACATTGATTTATAATATTTGCGGGCACCGTGTATGCATGGCTTTTTACTAATGTAACAGTAACATGACTGCGTAGCTTTAAAACATTGATTTATAATTGACAGTATATATTACGGTATATTATATACCACTTGTATACAGAATACATTACAGTATAATGTATAATGCTCAATCACCTCGAATGACTTGCCATAGCAGTAATTCAATACATCGATTAGTTTGGCTTCTTCCTCAGAATTCCAAGTCAAGTACCTACTCCATACCTTAATTTATTTTATGATAATTATGGTAAATACCCAATAAATTGAAAACTTTTTTTTCCATTTTTTTTTAGCTATAAAAGCGTTACAATATCTCTGACATTTTAGACTGAACTTTAGTATTCCACATACTCATCCATCCTTAAATTTTAATATACCTTTTAGGAAATACCTACTCATTATATTGAATAATTTCCGCAAACACTATATTTTAATGTCTTATAATTTGGCTGAACATAAAAATGTTCCACGTCACTTTACCCAGAACTTTGATTTTTCTTCTCGAAACAGCCATCCTTGAGCCATTACGAAAATTTTTGAATGAAACAGTGAAATCGGTTAAGCTATCAAGAAATACTAAAGTTCATTTTTATTTATACAAACAAGAAGATAAGTATATTACAATAATAACGTGCTTCTTTCGAGCATTTTTTTTTTACACAAAGTATAGCATTCTCCTTGCGAGTCTTGTTAAAATTTGCGTGCCCCTTTCAGGCCTTTTTGTACTCAAGGTACATTAACAAGTTCCTTACGAGTCTTGTTTAAATTTGCGTGCCCCTTACAGGCCTTTTTGTACTCAAGGTACATTAAAAAGCTCCTTACGAGTCTTGTTTAAATTTGCGTGCCCCTTGCAGGCCTTATTGTACTCAAGGTACATTAACAAGCTCCTTACGAGTCTTGTTTCAATTTGCATGCCTCTTGTAGGCCTTTTTGTACTCAAGGTACATTTACAAGCTCCTTGCGAGTCTTGTTTAAATTTGCGTGCCCCTTTCAGGCCTTTTTGTACTCAAGGTACATTAACAAGTTCCTTACGAGTCTTGTTTAAATTTGCGTGCCCCTTACAGGCCTTTTTGTACTCAAGGTACATTAAAAAGCTCCTTACGAGTCTTGTTTAAATTTGCGTGCCCCTTGCAGGCCTTATTGTACTCAAGGTACATTAGCAAGCTCCTTACGAGTCTTGTTTCAATTTGCGTGCCTCTTGTAGGCCTTTTTGTACTCAAGGTACATTTACAAGCTCCTTACGAGTCTTGTTTCAAATTGCGTGCCCCTTGTAGGCCTTTTTGTACTCAAGGTACATTAACAAGCTCCTTACGAGTCTTGTTTCAATTTGCGTGCCCAATCCGGACTATCCGGACTAATACTTGTAACGGGACAAGTGGGATAGACCCGTACAACCTGCGTGAACCTTGACGTAGCTACAATTATCAATATATTTAATTTAATATTGGCTTTAGCGATAAAAATATTAACATATATAATGCTTCAATATTGCTACGTAATACGGATTTTAAGGTATAATAAACTTTTTACATATTACGTGCATATGTATAACACATTGTTTGTAGCTACTTTACAGGTTCTTTCTTAATATGGTTGTATAGGCAATGATCTTTAAGTGAACTGTATTGGCGTGACCATAATAATAATATTGAACTGCTAATTAATTAGCAAAATTACGTCTAAAACTTGTTTAGATAATCATAATCTTTTGAATTCATGGTAGAACGGTATTTGAATTGTGAAAACATTAACCACAGCATTATATTAATAAGTGGGGTAGATTCTCAATCGTTTCTTTCCAAGTTATTGTAAGGGTAACGTCAAGTTTCACGTTTTTATTAAATACCCACCAAATACAAACAAAACTTAGGATATTGTTATTGTGATGCGGTAGCTTTATTTGAAATAAGGAACGAAATAAATTACAATTTCCTACAGCAATATCATAGGAAATTTATGGTCTATTTGAAATAGTTACTTGAGGCATGGCCCTTTGTGAACAAAATGATTTGCATGGCCTTCGAAGTATTTAATTAGTTTTGATGCTTAGACAACCATTTTCTGTACAAATATGGCAGTGGTACTTTAAGTTGCCGAGTTATTAAAACGTCAACACTCAAATAATTTTTACTTTAGTGCACGCAATTAGGTATACACAATTAGGTACCCACATATAAATTATGTGGTTGTAATGTAATAATACACTTTACTTACTTAAATGCGAATATAACAGAACATATTCTTTACGAATTTGCCTGCCCGAACGAATGCAAGGGTGGCATTACTTCTTCTTTTTCTTCCAACATTTTTTGCTAATTCCTTATTATTTTTACCGTCGTCGCCACTTGTAGTGTTTAGAGGGTCAATAATACACACATTTTACTCTGTAATAGGTGAGGTAGGTATACGCAAGGCTGACGTCTGCACACGGCTCTTGCACGCAGCATCGCTGCCGACTGACTGGCAGTCACTCAGTGACTGACAGCTGTGCTTATACACTACATGAATGAAGGCGTTCAGCCGTTATTTCAGAAAATCAAACAACAAACAAAACAAACAATCAAATCAACGCAACACCTATCAATAACGCTTTTTAAGTGTCTGTACATACAGACCGGCTCGGAGAGGAGAGCATATTTTAACTGCGTTTAAAAAAGAGTTTTGGGATAACGAAATAAGGTTGATTCTTTCATTACACTTGTTTTTTAAATTATAATGTTTAAGGGCCGAAGTGAAGTGAAAGAATCAACCTTATTCTGCTATCCCAAATCTCTTTTTTTAAACGCAATAAAAATATGCACTCGTCTCCGAGCTGGTCTGTATGAACGCCCGGACACTATTATATGAATTTTGCCTCATGGTTTCTCTTTCGACGACTTGTCCATGTATGAACTTAATCAAAAGAACGCCCAAAAAACACTAACAGCTGATGAATTTTAGGTAAGAAAATAGAAAATATGGTAAAGTAACTGCTAACGAGGCATTACATTTTTTTTGGCAACTCTGTTATTGACAGCTTCATTCCGGTTAGCAAAAAAAGATTATTTTCACCCAGGCTCAGGGTAAAAGAAAATAAGTACGTTAAAATGGAATCCTCCAGGATAAGAACTCATATTTTTATAATACAACTAGCACGTCTTGTAGTTTACAGAACTGTAAAGATCAACTCTTTACCGGTCCTGTTTAAATAGTATCCAAGAATGTTAACATCACAAGATCGTATGTGATATAGTAATTGCATCATTTGAACTGAGTTAGGAGTAAAACGAGTAAATATTGTTTAGCTTTTCCCTTTGTCACATGATATAAGTAGCGTTTGAAAGATATTAAACAGCCTAATCTGAACAGAACTTCAATCGTGATTGAACATTTCTTAGCCAGCTTCATTCATCTTTGTTTTTAGCCTTTGCTTGCGTTGACGAATCAGGACATTAATTAGTGTTATTCATTTAAATTTTCAGGTTATAACAAATTCAGTTCTAAATAAGCCGTAGCTGGAAAGTCATCGTCTGTTTTGCAAATATGACAGGTGAGCAGAATATACATTTCAAAGATTTTTATTAAGGAGAGTAACATGATTAGGTTTCAGTTGGATTAATTTTAAGTTGATATTTTCTGTTTTTCCAAAAGTCGGCTGGCAGATAATGCTTCTAGCACTAAGCCCACCTGTTGTACCATTATTTTAAAGGGATAATAAAGTTTTAAATAAATAAATAAAAATAATATTTTTAACAATAATAATAACATTCTGATTGGTACAGTAATTACATGGGCTACTACGCGTGTAATATCGGATAAGTTACCTCATTTAGAAATATCCCTATCAACACGGTGTTATCGAGAAATGATGAGCTTTTCTCTCAAGGGGTACAAGTAATTTGATGAAATGAAACTAATAATGAGAATATAAATGGGGTCTCAAATTGGAATGGGACCAGGAGAATACAACAGAGTTACAAAAATAATGAAAATCAAAAATATATTAAGGAATCGTTGCAAATTGTCTCTGTTTATAGATTTTTGTCTACACGTCGTTTTTTAAGTCTGCTAATAAAGCAAACCCTGTAATTATTCCACTGATTACTAAGTATTTTATAAATTGACGAGATACTTAAAATTATGTATTATCGTTTATTTTCCATATCTACATGTTGAACATTGGAGAAAATGTATAATAGTAAGGATGCATTATATTTACCATTGTTTTTCATCAGGATCACATAGCGTAAACTTTAATCTGGTTCACTTTCGCCAGTTTATCATTAACAACATTTTAATCGCGTTGTATTCCAGGCCATGCAAGTTCGAAATGGAACCTTGCCTTGGCTGTATAATATTCGTTTAAGTGAAAGTATTTACTTTGTTTTATGTTTTGTATCAAAATTTAAACAGAACTAGGGTATGCAGTAGTAATCCTGCCCCCCTCGAATTAATCGGCCTTTTGATTTAAAATCAATTGATTAAAAGTTGTATTGATTTACGAGACATTAAAAAATATTCTTATTTTTCTGTGTTTATCACTCAAACGTAATTCGCAGTTTTTAAAATTATTATCTAGTAAAACTAATAATAAAATGCGTGTACTTTTGTACGCGCGTGAGAAGTTATACTTCTTTGACATAATTAAATAAATATTTAATTTAATAACGTGTATCAGCTTTCATTATCTTTCAAAAACTATTTTATACTACTATAATATATGTACTAAATAAAAATAATAAAATATTACTCGTGTACTACCTATGTTTACACAAGTACAGACTAGATGGCGTTGTCTAGGAACCTGAATCACGCTGTTGAGACTCTGTGAGATTTGTACAATAACATTAAATTTTAACGTGTACTACCTATGTTTACACAAGTACAAACTAGATGGCGATGTTCATGAACCTGAATCACGCTGTTGAGACTCTGTGAGATTTGTATAAGTATCCAGTGCTTTCATACCCCCTCCATGGTAGCGCAAACGTTTAACGCAACCTTTTTGCAAGTCGCATAAGAAGTATAACTTCAATAATTTTGCGGCGACTGCAACGAAAGAGATGTTTTGCTTTTGTTACAAAATTCGTAAGAACTAAGCAATCTGTAATGATATTTACTAGTTTTCTTTTTACTTTTTTTTGTGTGATTTCTATTCTTATGTGTCAATGTTTATTACATTGTGTTTTGGTTAATATGTCATAATTAGTGGGAAAACATTCAATATAACGTACAAATTGGGGGGCCAATTTTAATATCCACGCTTCATATGATCATCCGGGCTAATGCTTGTACTTAGTGATTTGAAGCAGAAACTACATGATTGGCCATGCTAATCATTATACTTTTACCTATCCTAATCATTTGTACCAAGATATATCTCAGAAAATTTTGTGATGTATGAATACCGACATTTAGTGATTTAGTCCCATAATAATATTTATTGGTATTTTATTCTATTTGTTACGATGATAATTTTTGAAATAAAATTTCGTAATAGCGTCGTGGATAAAACAATATGAAATATTTTTGAAAGGTGCCATTTGTTTTCCGTCCAAACCTGGAGCAGGGTATACTAAAAGAAGAAAAATATCCCGTCATGTAAAGAAGCTTGGTAGTTTCCTGAGTGCGTAAATAAATTATTATTGATATTTTTATCTTTATCTTATTACATTATTTTTAATTGTTTCACAGTAATAATAACTTAAATAGCTAGGTAGTTGATTAAATACACAAATTGTTACATTAGTTAATAAAGTAATGTGTTACTTATACAAAATAAGTAATTCGCAGTATTGAGGCTGCTTAAAATATTAACTAATGTAACAATTTGTGTATCAAATCAATCGCCCATACCGGCATACTCTGGTGTCGTAAAAGGCGAATAAACTATAATTTTACTTTCTTTTTTTTGTCTTACTTAAAATAATGTTACTTACTGATCTGTTTATTATATACATACCTTCGCATTGACTATAATTCGTTACACACTATATACTGCACATCACTATAGTTAAATTTTATTAATTTGTATAAAGATTGGCACCTACAGAGTATAAACATTGTCCGGGCCAATAAACGCAAAGTATAATTATTAGCATGATAATCGTTATACTTTGGGTATTATTTATTAAAGATTGGCATCTTTATTGTACAACAAGGGCCAATCATTGTACTTTTGACCCCTTTTTTATGTTTATTGCATTAAAGTTGCTAATGAAATAAAATATGATTATAGTTATAATCAATTTAAATTGCCAGCTTCCCAAGGAATAACTTAACATAAAATGTTTCATAATTAAGAACCTTATTTTGTAACAAGAAATTGTCAAAATTTATGATCACCTTAAAGGGCCAATCATTGTACTGCTTACCCTATTCCTACTTATTTGAAATCGATTACAGATGTATTGTGTACTTGTGTACCTACTTCAGAGGACAATGGTGGTGATACCGTCCAAGGGTACTATACAACGATTCTGTCATTATTTACTAACCCATCCAAACACCTAAATTACCAAGTATTAGTTAAGCACAGAAAGTGTGATATAGTAATATAATTTCGCCAAGAATCCTCGCAAATGCGTTGCATCACGTGGGCGGAAAGCCTGATCGATTGTGGTGGGGGGAGCTATCGTGTTGAGCGCGTGCGCGAAGTGGATCCTTCAATATCGACCGCTAACTTTTAGCTGAAGTCTTTTGGGGCAGGTTAGGCCTATTGCTCTGGGGTCAAGGTCACGTTCCTTCCCGATCAAGTAATAGCCATTTTCGTTTGATTCATAACAATTTGATACAAGTCGGTAATATTATTATATAGGTTAGCATTATTGAATAAAAAATCACTACGGCATTATTTAGGTCTAAATTTCATAAGAGATGATTAACAAATTGACAGCTTTAATAGTTTCTACTCCTACCCTGGTTAAACTAAATTACTTTGGTTGAAAGGCGCAATAAGCAAAGCTTGTGGTACCTACATTGATAGCAGGGGAGCCCAAAAGCGGATTTTTTGATTGACTCGAGCGCGTCAGATTATTATAAAGAGGATACCTTACATATTGATAAATACCTCCAGTCAGTGTGAGCCCTTAGTATAGGCGGGTAAGCTCAGGGGAACCCATCAGTCAAAAAAAGTCAATTGTCTGAAAGCTTTGTTCCCACTAGTTCGACTCGTTAGTTCAATGTTCAATCGTCGAACTAGTGGGAAAATTTTTCAGGGGAACCCATCAGAAAAAAATCGATCGTCTAAAAGCTTTTTTCCCACTAGTTCAATTTGTTAGTTTGAGCGTCAAAGTGGGAATTATTTTCCCCACTAATTCGACGATCGAGCTAACATAGCCGTGATAGTTTTCCTTAAATTCATCAGATCAACCTATTTTTGAGAATTTATTCACTTGTCTTACTCCAACCGTTTAGCCAGCAGGGGAGGTACTTTAAAGCCGAATATTTCGCAAACGGACGCCTAGTTCCAAAAATGGTCTTATAAGACCAAGATATTTTTGGAACACCTCAACGATACCCCACATACCAGGGTATGCGATGAATAAACATTTCATCCTCACGTTACCTGTAAGGGAAGTACTCTGAAAAAAAATGTTTTTCAATATTTTATTCTACGATTCTAGAGTTTTAATAAATATGTATTATCCATGCTAAATTACAGCTTTCCACTTCTAGCAATTCATGGAAATAAAACTTATTTCGGAACTGCTGTTTTAATTTAATAATTTCTAGGTGTAAAATTTCGGAATATGTGACGTCACACTAGGGAGAGGAGGTCTCACAAATGTGACCAGCTGTGACAAGGAGGGGGGGAGGGGTTAAAAAGTCATGAAATTAGTGTGACGTAATTTATGGATGGCCCCTTTTAAGACACTCCAGTCAATCGACTCACGCGATTAACGCGCTATAACAGCTCACTGTTATAGCAGCTTTCTCAATGTTTCTGGCGTAGGTTTAATCTGGAGTAAGTACCTACATTTGCTGCAACAGCGCGTACGGTGGTCTGATAACACCGATCCACCTAATGTTGGTGACGTAGTCCTAATTAAGGAAATGAATATGCCACCATTGTCCTGGAGAAGGGATCGTATCCTGAGGATGATCACAGGCACGGACAGAATACCGAGGGTCTCGGAGGTTCTTGTGGGTAACTCAGTGTTCAGCGGACGAGTGATTCCTTCAGCATGCCTACGTAGTATAGCTGGAGCGCGCAGGTAAGTCGCTGATCTTTCACTCAAGTATTCACAAACAACCGTTTACGTGCTCGTTTTAGGGTTTGTGTTGTGGGGCCCATCGATCCCCCTTGAACAATATTATAGAAAGCCTAAGAAACTGAAGTACCTAGGTAATACAAATAAAAGTGAAACTAGATGTAATTATTGATGGAATAATCGCAGTAAATTATTCCCTAAAAATTGAAGTAAGTATTTGAAGTTCAAAGTATCCCACACATTCAATGATCGTCATAACTGCAAGATGGTTATTGAAAATTGATAGTCGGGAATTATTCGGGCATTAAAATGGGATACTATTTTGTCAAGGTTTTTGTAAAAATAACAAAGCATCTGTACTTGTTAATTTTAAATGCTTGTGTAAAATGAGTAAAATTCAACAGCAACTGTTTATACAACAACATTACTGTTTCTATTATCACTATATATACATATCACACCTAAACACAAAAATTAGAATATTCCCGAGCTAGGTGCGCGGAAGGAGTGCGCGGTGGGTTTCCTGAGCTCGCAATTGATCGCACCCTCTTGGCTGTTCAGTCGGCGGCGCTCGGCGGCATGCGGAGCCGGTGTCGTCATGGTGACCACCGACCGCAGCTGCCGACGCAGCGTCGCCATCATACACCGATACAAATAACCTTTCATCTATGACATTATTACCTTATTAGCTAAATTATGCCTTATTTACTTTCCAATCAATGGCAATTCCAAAGGGTATTCATAATGTTATTGAATTAATATTTTATTTGTCGACCTCTCACACAATAATGTATCGTAAGGACGGGTACTTATAATGTTCACAAGCATAGATACTTTGGTAGAGATAAATAGTCCTTTCATAAGAACTCTAGGCTAAGTTTTAAATAAAACCCTAAAAGAGTAAAAAATAAAACTAACCTCCTCTTTAAAAACCTAGAATAGGTAGGCAGAGTAGGTGGGGACATAATACGTATTGGGGGGTTTGCGGAAAGTTTGCTGGGTTTATAAATAGACCATCTTCTCGATGTCAGGACGTATTATGTCAGCAGCGTCATTGTTAATCGTGGTTTGAATTGAGTAAAAAGTTAACAGATTTATGTTATCTAAGAATTCCAAATTCATTTAAATTTTGTCCAACATTTTGGACTTTCATCGTTTTAATGCTTTTGATATGTCGCTTAGAATGTCTTTTACATTCAAAAAATAAGGAAAAAAAATATAAGTGCAATTAAGACTGCATTATATAAAAAATGCAATGGAAAAGAAATATCTCATGAATTGAGTAAAGTATTTTCTTATCAATTAATGAGTTACAAGATAAAACAAATGTATTTTCATTTTAATCATTTCTTTATATTCTGGAAGAATACTGACCAAAAGATTAAATTTGGATCATTAATTAAGGTAAAATGTACATTACATTACATACAAATTAGTCGATAAATTACATATTTCTATTATAGTCTCCATAAATTCATTCACTTGCCTATCTATGTCGAAAGGAATGTTTACAATTAACACCTACAAATAAACATAGTTTGAACCAGTTGATATTGTTAACTGGTGTTGTGTGATATTTCACAATTCTTAAGCAGCGTTAAAATGTCCTACCCACTGCCATCTTTACAAATAAAGAGTCCTTATCATGGACGGCTTTCTTTTGTTGGCACATCTAAAAATGCGCACAGGAGATTCTACAGTAAGATATAAATCGAGTAACGAACGCTTCGTACAACAATCACACACGCCGGTATTGTTAGCCGGCCTTGGTCCCAACGTTGGAACAACGTTGGATATGAAACAAAATTATTTACCTAATTATACGTTCATTTAAAATAAAGTGCAAACGTGGATTTCACTTGCAATTTTACACCATTCACATTATGATTGACGTGAATGACCTCATTGACTCATTACGATTGACGTGACGATGTAACAGTGTACACCGTTGTTTATCACGTGATTTTATATCATTATCATACTAAAAATCTGCCTGTTATACTGGCAGATTTTTTAAGTAGGGGTTAATAGATAATTAAACAGGCGTGGGGTTCAAACTTCAAACGCGCATTCGTTTGAAGTGGCTACACAAAGCAATTACGTGCAAAAAAGCAATTAAAATCTACACAATTGCTTTATTACTTCAATATTAGTCGCCTATCTGTGATAAACTTAATTTAGCTGTGCTTGCAAAAGACATTACATTATTAATTGCATATTTATTTGCTCCCATAAGGTCTAACCTGAACAAAGTCCCTTTCTTGTTCTACAAAAGAAGTTGCCAAATTTGTTAAAATTAATTTCTTTATAAAAGTCAAAAGTGGTGGTGCATTTCATCGTACCACATTCTGTTGACGATAATTTACCACCTGCCAGACTATACGCTTCTTCTACACGTTCAGCCGTTATCTTCTCTTGACAAACCGCTATTGAACCTAAATCAGATGTCTAGGTTCTTACAGCAATTTGTCAAATTAATAAATATGATCTTTATTCTTAAAAACTATTCCAACTTGATTTTACTATCGAGTCAGCTTTAATTTTCAAATCAAGATTGTATTTACTTTCACATTATTTTTAGTAATAAACCACCTACTTCATATTTTGATAATAAATGATGTAATAATAATGAGCCAATTATTTGTTATTTACACTCAATGGTGTTAAGCTTTATTATCGTTCAAAGATCGTTTTCATATTTTTCATTTGATCATTGATTCAGATGAACGTTCACTCAACCTTGGCTGCCTCTCTCTGGACGGATTCTCGAACAGTGTTTGGATCTCAGGAAATCCCCAAATCCGTCTTATTTTCAATGTTGATTGGAGCATTGGCGGTGAAAAAAAAAATGGCTTAGATCTTAGTGGCTATTTTTCTACAGTTATAATTGTATTTCCCTAATATTTTATATTAAAAAGGAATGTATAAAATAAAAATATGTTTTTTTCCAAGCGATTAGGCAAGTGAAAGAAGCACCATAAATTATATTTTATATTAGGGGCCATCCATAAATTACGTCACACTAATTTCATGACTTTTTGACCCCTTCCCCCTCCTTGTCACAGCTGGTCACATTGGTGAGACCTCCCCCCCCTAGTGTGACGTCACATATTATATTTTACACCTAGAAATTATTAAATTAAAACAACAGTTCCGAAATAAGTTTTATTTCCATTAATTGTTCTTTAATATTTACCTATACATACTTATACATATTTAACATATTCGGTTTTGAAATGTGACGTCCCGCAATTTAGGACCCCCTTCCACCCCTTGTCACACAATGTCACACTACATCGACCCCCCCCCTGCCCCCTAACGTGTGACGTAATTTATGGATGGCCCCTTTAAAAATACACCCAAAAATCTAATACTACCACAGCATAAACTAACACTACTATGTACTTTTATTATAAGGTAATGTAAACGCTTTTGTTCAATTATTTTATAAATCTCTACTACGTGAGCAATAGCAGGCTAATGTTAAATCTATTGAAAGCGGATCAGAGATCGAAGTTTAAAAGCTTTTATCTAAAACTACACTTATAAGCTTAGCTTCCTACAAAGGAAATAGGAAATAGGAAAGGTGGCATGGAACATAGTACATATTAAATATGTAATACAGTAATTAAAGCAGACTCTATTTTTATCGTTTTATGACGTTCGGTTACTGCAGTTACGAATCTACCCCAAAAATTCTTAGTTTCCCCTATTTCTTCCACACTGTATACACCATGATAATAGGAAAAGGCAGAGCTGATTTTATTAGTATTAAGGGGAAGATTTGTGACAGCGACTTGATACCGAACAACGATAATAACAGCAAAACAAAAGTATTTTGATTACAGAATGCTCACCTTGCATTTTCGATTGCCAAAACTTGCATAAATGGTTCATTGAGGTAGGTGGCGCTAAGTAGCGCCGATTTCTGATGCTCCGTGGCTATATCCAATTTGTTTGAATACTTATGAACAATTTCCACCTGAAACAACAAGAAAAACAATTATTTTAGTAAAAACAAGTTTTTTTGGAGTAGTACCTGTTATTACATAATATAATTTCGCTACTAGAAATAACATGTATCTGAAAATTGCTAAAAGCGCTTCAAGTAATTCTATCTATCCATTATGCAGAAGCCAGTTGCCTAATAACTGTCAAAAAGTCAAGTTTGTTAAAATAATATATCATTTAGCTTATCCAAAGATTAGAGATGGAAAGATAATTGAAAACTTCCGTAAGACAATAGATAATAAGTTACTCGTTTTATTAATTACTACAACACATCAATGTAGTTGTGTGTGTAGTTGTAAGTGATTTGATTGAATCCCTTAACTATTTTAGTGAAAATAAGATGTCGCATATTGCATAAATTGCTTTGCATTGGCTATTAGACCTGCATCAACAACACGTACTATAGCAATTGCCCTCTGAAACGTTTTCAATCGAAAAATACTGTGGTGGAGCAAAAGTTTACTAAAGGTCAGGCAGAAAACCAGGGTACGCTTTACTAAGCCAAGAAGAACAATGAATGGCAGGCCTAAGAAAGGCTCTCATGGACTTCAACACTGAGCTCAGGAAAGCCTAGCGCAAATTTTGGAGTAAGTTCTGCGAGGAAATAAAAACCCCGCACAACTTGCCAAGGTTATTGCAAAAAAAAAAATGGAAGCGTTTAGATAGGAACTACACAATGCGGAGGAACACTACGCCTACTAACAATGAATTGCAGTTCCAATCCTCCAAAAATCAAACCAAACCAATGAAAGACTGGAGGATGACTCTTCAGTCATTTAGGTCAATCAGGTGAAGTGAGCGGTGTATTGCTCGAAACACTATAAATCACCACGGGAAGACAAAATCTTCTCTGCCTTATTTCAAGAAGGGCTGCATAAAATTCTAGTATTACTAATAAAATGATGAGAGCAAGTTTCTTTTGGGGTTACCTGCCAGACAACTGGAACAAGGTATGAGTAACCTTTATACCCAAGTCTGGTCATAGGGATAGGTCACCTAAATCATTCAGACAAATAAATCTTACTTTATTTCTTTTCAAAACCATGGAGAGAAAAAAATATTACACTGAAGTAATTTTTTTATGAGAAAGTAAAATAGAATCAGCACTGATAGAGTTGACCGATCAAATAAAATATCCCTCGAAAACAAAGACATAGGATTTATGCTATTTCTTAATATATTATAAGAGTGCTTTCGATAGTACCCCAAGTAACGTAATACAAGAAAATATGAAAAACCCAGGAATTTATGATACACCTGCGGGTAGGTTAAATAGGTATTAAGGAACAGAATATTCCCTCTTTGACATCACTGTAGAGGTAAAAAATGTAAAAATAACAAGAGACCCACAAGGAATGCTGTTACTTTTACAATGGACAATCTTTGACGGCTATAATACACGAATTTAGTTCCTGGAGTGAAACCACGATATCGTCGTTGCGACTTTAAGACTCTTATGTGTAAAATATCAGAGTTTTGAGGGAATCGATAAAAATCGATAAAGTTTTGTTTAGCAAGCACATATGTGATTTTGAATTTGATGAATAAATTACGATGGAAATGTCGTACACACATGAGTGTTTTTGAATTCGATAGTGCTTTAAAATGTAGTATCATTTGACGTAAAAAAGTGATTTTGCCAAAAGTGGCACATAACACATAAGAGGTCTTAAAGTCGCAACGACGATATGTCACTATCTCAGAAATTTAAGAAGGGGACTCAAACCAAAGCAGACGCAGCTATATAACTTATGTCTGTGTAGTCTGGCAGAAAAAAACCACCGAAACAGCTTAAACACCTAAATAGCATTCAAGGCCTGGCAAATATAACATGAAAACTGGAGCTCTAAAATCAACACCAATAGCAGCCATGGAGGCTGTCTTCAAGAATGTACCACTACATGTTAATATTCAGAAACAGGAAAGAACAGCAATACTCTGTGCTGTCGAGGGAGGGAAACAGAGCTGGGAATCCTGGGTTATGAGGGACATACACATCATATGGTTTTCAGACCATGTCACATAATGCCAGTGCTGAGCATTGCCATTCACAAAGAACTCAGTATCAATAAACTGTTAAATAAAACAAGGCGACATCACATGGTACATATTACATACATACATCAAAGGTTCTCAAAAAAAAATCCATTTAATGAAGGAAAGGCAGCAATGGTGGCCTATCGAAACTGGGCACATATACAACTAGGACCAAGCAGAAACCTTTTTACGAGATTCATAATAGGGTATTTCACCCTTTTTTGAAGTGTCTCAATTAGATCCAAAGCACTAAATAATGCATTTGAATTTTGCATTTTAAATTTTCGCGCGTAATTTGACAAAAACGCTAGACACCACAGGTATGACGTCATCCCGTCTAAAAATGTCACTCTGACTCAGACTCGGTATCAGTTGACATATGAGTGACATAACAAAATGTTGACACTTTCAAACAGTATAACATCATAAAATGGCAGCTTCCGTTTTGCATAGTTTAAGTAAGAACAGATAGGAAATATTGAAAATTTTGAAATGAATTGTAACATTTATTTTAACATTTTATCCACTGAAACTAACACATTCAGACTACTTAATGCCTAAACTATATTATCTATATGTTTTTAAATTTCTTCTCATAAGGAGTAAAATACCCTATTGTTTTAGTAAGGTACTTAGAATAAAATATGTGTCTCATGTATCCAGTGACGGATTAACCCTTAATCAAATTAAGCAATTGCCTAGGGCATCACGTCTGGGGGGCACCAGAAGAAGCACAAAAAAAATCCGGCCTTAGGGCATCACATCTCACTCTTACGTCACCAAAAAAAGTTTCTAAGACTAATTTGAAAAATCGCGCGTTTTAAGTTGATATAGAGTCCGACCTAGAGTCATAACCCCGCTCCGCTTGCGCACTCGCTGCCCGCTAGTGCATTCGGCAATAGGAATAGGCCACCGCAACGTTTTTATTTTAGTTAAATAATATTGATTTTTAACAAGAAATACTGACATTAACGACCACAGAGTAAATTGTGTTCTGTGTCTAAAATAAAAATTACTGCATTATAAAATTAAAAATATCGCATGTTCCCTATTCGAATGCAACGGAATTGCGATCAGCCAATCATGTTTTTAGGCGGTAAAGGTTTAAAGACCGATTCTAGTTGACATACGGATAGGGGGGCCCACAGGCGTGGATTGCTTAGGGCATCAAGTAGTCTTAATCCGTCACTGCATGTATCACATTGGTTCACTGCAAATAATTTACTATTGAATGCTAAGAAAACAAAGTGTTTGTATGTTGTGTCACTTCAGGTTCTAAACTTCAATGGGGCACTCATATATTGGCTAAGATAAGACATTTTACAAATGTAGAAACCCCTAGATAATTTATTTTGCTTATTTTCAAAGACTTTAAATTTTCATTTTTTTATTTATTTTATTTATTTATAAGCAGACAGTCTTACGACTGGTTTTGCTTAAATCAATTTGTCACTTTTGCTTTGATCTGTGTTGGTCTTATTTGTTCTTAGACTTGTTGACACTTCGAGCTGTTACCACTTGTTCAGGCAGATTGTTACAATTTTTCACTACTGTGTTAGTTAAGAAATGCTTAATTATTTTGGGAATTCAACATGGCAAATAGGGCCATTATGGCCATTTACAAAACTGGAATCGCACAAATCTCTATAAGAAATTATTACCGCCTACGCCTTCCTTATTTTTGTCTTTTACACACATTACCGACTACGCATGGAGTATTGGATAGAATGCCTGGGCGAAGTATGAAATAAATAATATTTCATACATCACTTGAACGTTTTGGGTTGGTTATACATTACCAGGTATTGTGTAGAATACCGAAATATACAGATTTCTGGTAACATATATACCAACAGACCAATTACAATTGTTTATCACATAGCATATTCTTTTTTTATGTAAATAGCCAACTGATGGTAAGTGGTCAATGTCCCTGATGGAAATCAGTAACAGCAAAGGCACCTAATGTATTGATAGATTTAATAAACAAACAATAATTAATGGTGAGTGAAAATAATTTCTTGCTCTCTAACACTGTGATTGAAATACATACTTAAAACATTTCATGATTAATTTTAAAAAGCAGTAAGTACAAACTGTATGTACCTAGTTCAATATAAATACTATAATATACTAATATCCAGGAGTACACCAAGTGCAATATTAATATAATCAAATACCACAATTTTTAACACAGCTAGCTGTATTAATATTAAAACTTAAATTCCAAGTCCAAACAGGTATGTAAAATAATTACAGGAACTATACTTGTGGCATGGTATGATAGGCATGCTATGCTAGGTTTGTCAGAAAAAGAAGAATTGTAAAAAATCTAAAAATTCCTTTAAAGATCTGCACAAATTGGCTTACTTTAGTGTCTGCAGTAAATACGTCAAAATTTCACTAATTACTGAGACTATCATTTTAGGACATTAAATTATTTGAATATGGGTTTATTTCTATGTTCGCACAATTATTTAGTACATATGTATTCACTAAATTACATTATTGGTCTAATTTATAAATAATTGTGAGTTATTCTCGCATGGATATGTTATTTATTTATGTATAATTTTTTTTTGCCATTTTTTAAGACCACAGGCTTCTTATAAGTTTTCCTGTATAATATATAAGTAAAGAACTATTTTTTGCATTTTTTTCATAATTCTATCATCGTTAGTTTCAAAGATAAGGGAGGATAACAGTCTATTTTATCTTTAATTTTCGCTATTTCTGGAATAATTTTAAAATTATCCAATGCAGAACTATAAGAAAAATATATTTGAGATCTCCATAACAAGCCCTTTCATTTGACATGGCACACATATGGTCTGCAACAGTTTTTTTATTCCGATTTTGTTATAATTTTATTTTTCATAATTCAGTTGTTTATAGGGTTTAGAGGGTACTTGGTCAAAAATGAGTGAAATGGAAGGTAACACAAAACTCATTGCACTGTCAGTGTTGTATTCATTCATTCTGTTAATCTTGTTATTATGTGAATGTGCTCTCATGTTTTTGGATTTTTTAAATTTCCAGATGTAGGTTGAAATGGTTACAGAATCGAGTTAGCCTACCCCTACTCCACATAGTCTTGTTGCTTTACCCCTAGAGTGTTTTTAGAAGCCGGAGGCGCAGAGGGAGGGCAGACCCCACCCGCCGTAACAAAATGCAGGCACTCGGGCAAGCTTGGGTGCCTGTGCTTTGTTATGCAAGGGCGAAGGGGCTGCACCTTCCACAGCACTGGACACATCACGGTTCAAAATTATGCCGTAAAATGCTTTGATTTAAGTAGAAAAAAGTGACAGTATTGTCCAACTAACTTTCCAATAATGCTTTCAGTAAGATTCCTATAAGAAATTTAATGGTGTTACTAACAGAAGGCTCAATCTTAAGCAAAAAAGTCTATGAAATTTATATTTATTGCAATTCACAGGTCTTGATGTTTTTTGTGGGTTCACTTAATAGTCAATTTTAATATTGATTAAGATTGAGAAATTGCAGTTGTGTACTTATTGCTACATATAAATGAAAATTCAGTAGTTTTGATGAGAAGCTATGCTTACAAAACCTTTTTCACTATATTAATGTTTACATTTATTGTCATGTATCAGTATGGGTGAAATTGTTTCTATTTACTAACAATTTGTCCTTCAAGCAATGATTTAATAACAGATAGTGGTCAAAACTATTACAATGACGTCATTACATTGACAGTCAATAAACCACAGTAAACAAAACTATCGGGGAATCTGTGGTTTGTTTCTACAATACCAATAAACTATTACTTCGCAGTTTTCACGAGGTTCTCACAAAAACATAGAACCTCATGTTTCGACACAAAGATAAATTCTTCAAGGGTACCTATCAGGGCTAACTGCGATCCGATCAGAGGTTGACAGCAAAACTAAATAACATGGCGGCATCTTGTCGCAGCCGGTCTAAAAGAGCCTTTAAATGTTAAAAACACTGGACACTTACATGAACTGTTCACTCCAAGTAATCCTTTTGTCGCAAAAATCACTTTAACACACTTAAATAGAAATATAAATAAGTTCATATCAGACACTAGAGACAAAATGACGTAACATTCTCAACCTTCACGGTCGCACAGTACAAACGGCAGGTAGAAGAAATAGATATACTTTATTTGGTAAATATTGGATGCCAAATTGGCACAAATCTTGCTCGACACACTTTTTTTATTAGATATTTTTTAATTTCGAATATAACCCATCGAACTTAGAACAAACATAAACTAACGCGTTTTATTATTCTGGCACAGAACAGAACAAACGTGACACGCAGTCAAGCAACCTCGTTCACAATTTTTAATTTTTTCAACCCGCGGCGTGTTATCTTCACAATTTCATTTGGATACTCGTACCAATCTACAAACTTGATGATACGAAGTGGCAAGTATGTTAAGTAAGACATTTAATTTCTTACTTTTTCAGCGTTATTATTATAGCAATAAGAAATTGACACATAATATGTACTTATCATATTAAGTCTCAATTTTTTAATAGGGTGATGAAAAAGTTGTTTTATTATTTTTGTTAGAGAAACAATCCGAACAAATCTGATAGCAAAATGGAGAAGTTAAAATTGGAGAAAGCAACACTAGGGAAATTGGATTAAGACTTCTTGATCGTTTTTAGGGTTCCGTAGCCAAATGGCAAAAAACGGAACCCTTATAAATTCGTCATGTCTGTCTGTCTGTCTGTCTGTCTGTCCGTCCGTATGTCACAGCCACTTTTCTCCGAAACTATAAGAACTATACTGTTGAAACTTGATCAGTACATGTATACCGTAAACCGCGTTAAGGTTTTCACACAAAAATAGAAAAAAAAAACAATAAATTTTAGGAGTTCCCCATACATAGAACTGAAACTCAAAAATTTTTTTTTCATCAAACCCATAGGTGTATCTATGGATAGGTCTTCAAAAATGATATTGAGATTTCTAATATCATTTTTTTCTAAATTGAATAATTTGCACGAGAGACACTTCCAAAGTGGTAAAATGTGTCCCCCCCCCCTGTAACTTTTAAAATAAGAGAATGATAAAACTAAAAAAAATATGTGATGTACATTACCGTGCAAACTTCCAACAAAAATTGATTTGAACGAGATCTAGTTAGTAGTTTTTTTAATACGTCATAAATCGTAAACCACAAAAAACATCGATCAAAGTTACAATGAAGTACAAGAACTTTTATAGAATGTTACTTGCTGCTACGGAACCCTTCATGGGCAAGTCCGACTCGCACTTGGCCGCTTTTTTTAAAGTCGCCGTAGCAAGTGAAGTTGAAACTTGATTTGGACTTTTGGTCGAGGGTGAATTCGCGTTTTTGAATTATTTTGTTGGATTTTAAAAAGTATGTGGAAATGTGTGCAAAACCATGAAAAAAATTATCACATAAAATTTCCTTTCTAAGCCTACAAAAGTCCTCAAAATTCGCTAAACAAATCAAAAGTTATCGGCTCTTAAATTAATTTATAAGAAATGGTAATGATATGAGCAGCCTGGTAATGACTTTTATTTAACTGTAATGATTTTTTGTTAATGGGCATGACAAAAAGCTAATAAAATTTAACATTAGGTATTGAAAAATTTTTTAAAGCCGTGTGTATTATAGCTATTTCTTTAAGTTGCATATCAAGAAAAAAAATGTCAAGTTAAAAACCACTTACGGCCCAAGTTTTAAAGGAGTTAATAAGGAGCGATTAAAGTAACCCTTAGTGACTCTGAGTTGGGGCGTTAGAATATTATTGGTAATGAGATTGGTAGTAATAAATTACGCAATTCTAAATAAGAATTATATGAAATGTAAATGAAATGTAAATGAAATAAAATGAATGACGATGTAAAAGTTCTGTTTCGTTTATTACACAGGTTTACAACAAATATTTTACTGGTAAATGCTAAAAAAACTAAGTGTATAGGATGTTTGCTACCAAATGCATGGAATAATGAATAATGAAATTATAAGTAAGGAAAAATCCATGGTTTTCTTGGGTGTCATCTTAGATTCTAAACTACAATGGGGCAACTATATATCGGCTCCCAAGAGTAAACTAAGTAAGTCAATTTATGCCATTAGAAAGATAAGACAGTTTACTGATGTAGAAATTACTAAACTTGTTTATTTTGCACACTTTCATAGCCTCATGTCCTATGGTATATTGACATTATTGATGTGGGGTTCAGCGGCTGACATTAATGCGATATTTGTTTTGCAGAAAAAGGCAATCAGAACCATCTATAAATTAAAATTACGCCACTATCTGCGGGAGAGATTTATAGAAATAGGCATATTAACAATAACATCTCAATTTATTTACAATTATATTTTATTAATAAAAAAACAACGGAGGTTGGTTCAAGCAGAATAAAGATACGCAAAATCATCTAACTTGAAACCATCGAGCACATACCCCCGAGCACGTACATACATGGGTATGTGCTCGATGCTTGAAACAGACATACTTTTGGTTACGGATTGTTTTCGCCTACGTAGAGTACAACGTTCTTATAAGGGGCTTGGTGTACGTTTTTACATTAAATTACCTAAGTACGTGATTTGCTTATTCAAATGTTTAAGAGATCTCTGAAATCCCAGCTAGTGGGCAAAAGATACTTTAGTATACATGAATATATTTTTGACAAAGATGCCTGTAAATTAGTAATTCATCCAGTTCCGCGTCATTTCGAACATCTTGTGTAATTTTTCATTAATAAAAAAGATGTGCTGAGGAGTTTCTTTACGGCTTTTCTTCTCCTCCATGAGAAAGCACCGTTCCGATATGCTGGTAGATTAAAAAAATGACGTTCATAAGTATATCAGTGATACCAACATAAATAAAAGATTATTTCATTGCATTTCATTTCTTTTTTCTTGTCTCATGCTTCAAGAACCACTGGTTTAGTAATTATAAGCTTATTATTTATCTATTCCTTTCTGTCTGTCTATTCTTTTGGTAGCTTCGCCATTTTTTCTCTTTGTTGCGAAGAGACTTTAATTTATTTTTCTCTTCAGAATTTTTTCTTTATTTTGTTTTCTTCAATACGTTTCTTCTTATCTCTTTCTTTGTTCTCCTTTTCGTACAATGCACGATCTCCTCTGATTTTGGTGTATCTCCTCCGTCTAGCAATTTGTTGTTTCTCTAAACGGTTTTTGCCTTTACTTGCATTAAATTTTTGTTTATTATTTATTTTATTAAAAAGATATAGCAAAATTAAAAAGCTTTGTAGGTTCTTTACCAACAACTTGTAGCTCAAATTTAATTTACCACATACATGTCAAAAATTTATCGTTGAAAAAGAAATTGCTAGTTCTCATTTCAATCAAAATTGATTTCAAAATTTCCAATCGTCATTACCATTCACACAAAATCATTCCCATTTACAAAAAAACAAATGGGAATGATGCATATGGTAATGATATTTTTTTCTTTTTTGCTTAGAATTCATTTTAATATATGTGTACCAGAAACTCATGGCATTCTTGACAAGCAGAAAAATAGGTTTTTTATATGGCAAATTGGCAATGAAATTTTTTAAAACTATAACAATTGTCAAGTCAAAAAAAGAGTTGTATAGAATTTTTTCTTTTTCTAAAATTAAGATTATTTTCGATTGAATACCGACAATACCTTTACGATCAGTAACTAAAAATATTATTTTCAATGTTTATTGAAAAACATATGAGAAAAAAGGTGTATTTAAAAGACAATCTACAATATTAATATTATCCATCTCGTAGGATTGACTCGTTTTGATACTTATTTTTCTTGATTATATTTTCTTAGTAATTAATCTAATTATGATTTCTTTTTAAGTAAATAGATTTGCAAATGATATTAAAATAAATGAAATTAAGAATACAAACATTGTTACAAATTCGAGCTTGCAAACATGTTGTGAAAGATGACATGAAAAGTTACATCATGCAAAGTCACGTAACTGAAATGTTAGAGAACTGAGAAGCAACTCATTATTATTATCTATTTATTCTCTTCATCGAATGAATTAAAAATACCTATACAGATAGAAATTTTTAAATTGTAGTTGAATAAAATAATTTACCTAGTCACTCTTATAATTAATTATAATATAAAAATATGTGCATAATATAACATTTTTCTTTATATATTTTCATCTGAAGTTAATAAACCAGACATTTAATGTGAATTATTAAACTAACACTATGATAAAAATATCAACGATCAACAAGTTTTATTCCAATTTCCCCAACGCTTGGGAGTGTTGCGTCTCCAATTTTAATTACCCCATTTTGCCATCAGATCCTGGTACACCTATAGTAAAAAACATCAATTAAAATTTTGTCACGAAAATTCACCTTTTTTCTCATATGTTTTTCAATAAACATTGAAAATAATATTTTTAGTTACTGATCGTAAAGGTATTGTCGGTATTCAATCGAAAATAAGATCATAATTTTAGAAAAAGAAAAAATTCCATACAACTCTTTTTTTGACTTGACAATTGTTATAGTTTTAAAAAATTTCATTGCCATATAAAAAACCTATTTTTCTGCTTGTCAAGAATGCCATGAGTTTCTGGTACACCAATAGTTCTGCACTGCTGATTCCATGATGTTTTAAGTTATATGTGCCTAATTATATATTGTTTCAAAATATAAAATTAAACACGCAATGTGTAAGGCAGGTTTTTCAAAATATATTTTGGAATATCAATATCACCAATTTCCCCGCAAATGGTAATGATGATTCGGGTGTGTTTTTCTATTTTTTTATATAATTTTTTTATATAAAATGTAAAAATATATATAAAAGCAGTTTCTAAAATAAAAAATTATAAAAGTAGTAAATTAATTTTTTATCAAACGGAACCTCTTTTTTGTGACTTTGGCGAATTCACCCTCGACCATTATCAAAAAATAATTACTGTTAAATAAAAGTCATTACCAGGCTGCTCATATCATTACCATTTCTTATAAATTATTTTACGGCCCAATAACTTTTGATTTGCTTAGCGAATTTTGAGGACTTCTGTAGGCTTAGAAAGGACATTTTATGTGCTAATTTTTTTCATGGTTTTGCACACATTTTCATATACTTTTTAAAAAACCAAAATAATTCAAAAACGCGAATTTACCCAGAAGTTGAAATTGGAGAAAGCAACACTAGAGAAATTGGATTAAGACTTCTTGATCGTTTTTTTAAAGTCGCCGTAGCAGGTGAAGTTGAAATTTGATTTGGACTTTTGGCCGAAAGAGCCCATCTTTTTTTACGTCCGTGCCCATGGGGTAATTTATGAAAGAGCCACAAAGTATAAACACTACGCTTTAAGGCCGATGCGTAACGTGGATGGGACGGGGACGGGACAGAACGTGTAGTTTTGGAAACATCGTTTCATAGAAAATGTAATCGATAGTGCATACGCCACGGAGGCACGCACGGACGGGAACGGGGCACGCACGTATATTAATTTATGCCTCGTCCACGTCCCGTCCCCGTCCCGTCCACGTTAAATATGCATCGACCTTTAGAAAGAGCACCTTCCTTACACCACCACGGACGTCAAAAAAGAACGGACATAACCTTGTCTAATCGAGAGTGAAGCATAGTAATGGCCGATCGCTTACTACGTGTGCGTAATTTTGGGGTTACCACAATATGAGCATTTCCCATTTTTTTTTATGTAATAAATGTATTACTTACTGAATAGTTATTCCGTAATGTACGGTTTACACGTATTAATTAGTTAAGTAGGTAACTAAATTTTAAGTAAATTAATAAGGTAAACGAACAATTTAGTAGTTAAAATTTAGTACGCAAGTAAACAAAAAAAAGATTGAAATTTTTCTGTTAAGTAGATGGGCGGGGCTTATCACTTAAAACGTTCGGACAGACACTTTTTAGTTAAAATTTAGTAAAAATGCATAAGTAATTAAGTAGGTTGTGAATAATTGTATGGACTAAAGAGCTTTACTAAATTATTACGTTTGGACGCACACTAAAAATTCTTCATTTAAAATTTAGTTATCTACTTAAATACTTAATGCATGTACATCGAATATAACACATTCCACATTCAATAAATGCAAATTGTTATATTTGATGAGATTAATGAATTTTATTAATTGACAACAGATTAAATACACTGGTTTACCCACTTTACTTATAGGGGAGGTACCTAAAAATTTTTTTTCAAATTTTGTTCTACCATTATCTTATCGTAATTAATATACCTTAATCTATACCAAATTTCAGCTTTATAATATTGTTAGTTTGTAAGCAATACCACGGACAGACGGACAGACATGGCAAACATATAAGTAAGGGTTCCTTGTTATTTAGTACGGAACCCCAAAAATATATACTTTTAAACTAAAATAAGAAACTCGAGTATTATATATGCTATAATTTTCCTACACATTCTGGGTAATTAGCATATGCAATATTGTTGGCAGCACTGGCTGATTTTGTAGTTACAATTTTTCTAGTTTTATTTTGTTAATAACTTTAGGAAAAATAAAAGAAATCAGTGATTAAATTACAAGCTTACTTGTGAAAGGTGATCCCTTTATGTTTTTTAACTGAATTAATATTGTTCTTGCAACTTTTAACAGCACACAAAGGTATTTTTATTATTCTTTATCAACTCCCGTTGTCCGTATGACTCGAGTGCGGTCCGGCGCCGGAATGGCGGCCGATGGTGTCAATGTGTGCGTGTTTACTTGTACGAATAGAGAGTTTGTATTCCGATGGGTGCTTCACTGAATTTGTTCTTGAGATTACGTCCGTATTTCTTTAAGGTCCGTGTACACCACAAACAAAAATAAAATACGTTTCGATTCGTTTCCTAAATTAATCGTCTTTAGTAGGTTCCACGGACCTGAAAAAAAGAATCTTTTTTTTAGGTCTGGGGTAGGTTCATAGTTCAATTATTTATAACGATAGTCCTAAAAAAATAAAATTATTGTCATTTTAAATGTCTTTGAACGTCAACTACACCATTATTATTTTATTAGCTTAATATTTTTATATATTTATATCCCAGAGCTGTTATTTTCTTACAAAAAATCGATACAAAAGCTCTAAGACCAAATGACACTGCCGTGGCATATTCCCTTAGAGGCCCTTCCCGGTTATAAGGATAGAAATGCACCACTTGAGGCTTCGTTGCTGAAACATTATTGTAAAATAAAAATACATGAGAATCCTTGCGAAGAACTTCAAACAGGTTTAATGTGCGAAATTGGCACTAATAACCGTGAGCCTGCAACAATACAGAGACTGATTGCCTCAGGTATGACAGTAGCACGTCTTAATTTACGAGACTTGGAACCAGATGCTTGTGCTCAGTTGATACAAAGTGTTAGGCAAGCAGTATATAATTACAGTGCAGAATTGGAATACGTTTATCCATTGGCACTTATAGTGGACGTCAGAGGCCCTGACATAGTAACAGGAGATTTAAAAGGTGGACGCTTAACAACAATTGAGATAATACAAGATGAAACTGTGAGATTAACAACAGACACTAGTTGGCGCGAAAGTGGCACAGCAGACTGTCTTTACGTTGGTTACGATCATTTAACCGATTTACAATCGGGAGACTTAATACATATAGAAGGTTTGACGGGTAAAGTTAAATTAGTAATAATGGATGTAGGAGATGATTCAGTCGATTGTAAAGTTGCAGCTGGAGGCATCTTAGGGGCCAAAATGCCAGTTAGAATATCGAAGACTCCGCGTGAAAAGAATAATTTAAATAAAAAGGGCCGGGACAGTCTTGAATCTATTTCGTGTAGTGATTCATCCCATCAGATGTTTGAACATATGGAAGAACAAATTTCATGGGCGGTAGCTTCAGACATCGATGCAGTTTTAGTTCCCAATGCTCAAAATGTTGAGGATATACAAAATGTACGAAGCATTCTTTCCGAAAAAGGAAAACATGTTCTTGTATTTGCTTGCATTGAATCGGTTTTAGGGCTTGATAATATAGACAGTATACTATCGGAAGCTGACGGTATTTATATCGATAGGTATGTTTTGAGTACTGATTTACCAGTTGAAAAGATATTCATTGCCCAAAAAGTTATCCTGGCTAAATGCAACGAAGTTGGAAAACCTTGTATATGTAAGGCTGTTATCAATGAACAAATTCCTACATTATGCGTAACTGATATTGCAAATCTTATACTTGATGGTGCAGATGTGTTATCTCTAGAATTGCATTATGATTCACCATTGAAGAAATTCGCTCCTGCTTTTGACGCAGTGCGCATGGCTGAACATTGCTTGGGCGCGGCTGCGGTAGTTTGCAGACATGCAGAACGTGTAATATGGAATGCACATACCTTTGGCAATATTGAATTGATGAAAAGTCCTCTAGAAGAACCATCAAAATCAGTCTGTGTTAGCGCCGTCGAATTAGCTATGCGTTCGCGAGCCGTTGTTATTATTTGTTTGACTAATTCTGGACGGACAGCTAAAATACTTTCACATGCTAAACCAGCATGTCCAATCGTAGCAGTAACAAGAGCTTGTCACACTGCGAGACAACTGCGATTTTGGAGAGGTGTTCGAGCTATGCATTATTTTGAAGTAGCTCGCGGTAATTGGATGGCAGAAGTAGATGCTAGGGTTCACGCTGCTTTGGATTATTGTAAAGCAAAACGAATTTTGCGTGCTGGAGATGCTTATGTAATTGTTACAGGTTCACGGCGGGGTGCAGGTTACTGTGATTCTATCAGATTATTATACGCTAGTGCTCGAGATACGGTGTTTGTTGATTAGTTGCAATTATTTATCATAAATTGCGTTACATATTATTTGCATAATGATGACTTTTTTAATACACATAATCATTATTATGATACCTACTGTATAATAGGTAACTAGGTCCTGATAATACAGCAAACTAGATGATCCATTTGAATATAATTTTATTATTCTTGATGTTTGAATTCATGTTTTGTTTTTCCACACTTCCTACTCAAAAGTATTTTCTAGCAAAAAGTATAATGTTTTTTATACACCGTATAAAACTTGAAATTTAATATTTATCTATATACCTATGTGGCGCAATGGTTACGATGCCGGATCGCCACGCCAATGGGGCCTCCTGGGTTCGATTCCCGGCGAGGCGGAAATTCGAATGATAAGTTTGACTTTCTATTCTCGGTCTGGGTGTGAATGTTTCCTTGTCTAGTGTGTTGTTCATGGTACCCACGACACAAGGAATCCTAGTGTGGGGCTATGATTGTGAAGCGTTATTTATTTATCTATATCAATAATTGTTTATTTTCATGCAATGACTTCAACACATTTAAAAATTGTAATTTCATAGTAGGGTCACATGTTCTTCGGTGGCTTGTTTAGATCCTAAGTGATCGACAGTGCAGTGGCAAACATTTTTGAACATTTTCGTGCTTCGGAGGACACGTAAAGCTGTCGGTTCGGCACTTGGGTTGGCCACTAATTCACTCCACCAAATCACACTGGAGCAGCGTGGTGGAGTAATGCTCTAGTACTCCTCAAGAATAGTGGGCCATTACTGGGTTGAAGCCATGAAATGAAAACTAGAATGTCACGTAATCCGTCTTCAGGTCAGGACCGGACTATAAAGTCTGGAGGCCTCGGGGCAACAAAGGAGTGGAGGTCCCCTGGCCCCAAATTATTTTTCAAATACAATGAACAATTTTTTTCAGTAAATAATTTAATGCGAAACCAAGTAGATTCTTTCAGTATTTAACAAACATAATTAAATAAATATAATCGGAAAGGAAAAGTTGTTTACTAGTATTGATTAGTCGGAATGTGAAAGTTTTTTTTCCGAAGTCTCTAGTGTGTGCCCTTCTTTTGTGGAGGTTGCGGGGCCTGTAGCCCCGGTTGCCCTTCCCTAAATCCGGCCCTGCTTCAGGTACCTCTTCGAAGCTTACAGTCCAATTATATACATATAAAGTTCTTGGTGTCGGTACAGAGTATAATATGGAGTTATTCTTTTGAAAGCCATCTGTGGCCGATTCAAATAAAAATGTCAGCTCAGCTGACAACTGTTGAACTGTTTCAACTGTCAATTTGAATGTTGAACTTGAAAGAAATTATAAAATTGAAACTTTTGAAAATGTAAATAAAATTAGATTTTATTTTGAGCTGTGGAAGCAAAGAGAATGTAAAGTTATTAACAAAGTATACATGTTAAATACTGAATTATTAATTTGACTTAGTTACAAATTCGTCGTCAAATATGAGTTTGGAATTAGTGTTAAGAGAAATATGTAAGAATCTAGTGTCTAACCGGGCCAATGAGCGGAAAAAAGCAGCAGAATCTTTAAAGAAGTATTTGGAAACCGGTAAAGCAGTACCTTCGTTACTATCACAAAATACGCTAAGTAAGACAGGATATAACTGGAATCATGTTTTTGATGACATACATGCATACATTATTAAGGTATGTACGTTATGTTGAACTATTATCAATTTGTTTTTAGTATTTTCCGACCTACCAAATTTTGGAGGGGTGATAGGGGGGTAAAGTCCCCCACCCCCTCTCAAAATTTCAGCTCAAAATTCAGTGGCAACTAAAGTATGAAAAATCAAATATGTGCTCATGTATTTCAGTTAGGATTTCCAACCCTCCCGCTGTTTTTAATGTTTTATTTGCAGAGTAGGAGGGATTTAAAGACAGTTAAAAAGTGGGTTTAATTCTTCTTTTTGGTTCTTTGTGTTGCTTCTTTTTTCATGCTGTTGCTAATTTGTGCTCATGATCATTTATTACTTTTAGATATCCTATTTTGTCTGCTTGGGTTGGATTTAGAATCCGGTAGCAGGAGTTCGTACATAAGAATGGTTGAAGCTTATAGAGGTTCATCAGCCGATTACAACGGTACCACTCGCAACTCTCGGCGACGCACCGTTTTCGAGAAAATTGAAAAAAACTTTCATAACCTTAGTACCAAAATACAACACTTTAACTCGATTTAGAACGCCAGAAATGTCTTTTTGACAATTCAGAGCTGTCAAATAAGTCCCAAATAAGTCAATAATCTATGCTTAAACTGTCAAATCGGTGCCAAATGTCTTCCGAGCTATGAAATAAGTCCTATGCATATATTGTCAAATCGGTCCCAAATGTAAGTACTCTATGTATAAACATTGGCGAAAAAAGAGGAACGGCGGAAGGCATCACGGGGGGCAAAGCCCCCCGTGCTAGGGGGTGCAGGGGGCGGAGCCCCCTGCTGAGGGGGGCTCGGGGGGCGAAGCCCCCCGCAATGAAAAAAGCAACAGGAACCCAAAACAGAATGGGTTAGGTTAGGTTAGGTTCGTATAATTTTTTTTTACGCGGAAATAGGGACCCCGCGAAGCGGGGTCCCGTCGACATTTATGACGAAGTGTAGTTTTGTGACATAATTGAATACTTAAAATATTGTTGTGCAAGAAAACACATCATGAAGTTTGTATGATTATTATTTTAGAATTTTGAGGTTAGGTTAGTTTTTCTCAATTTTCTCGGAAACGGTGCGTCGCTGAGAGTTGCAGGTGGTACCGTTGTAATCAGCAATCACCCCTCCCTCCTCTTCCACCCCCCTTTCCTCCCCCCTCCTGCTACCGGATTCTAAATTTTGGTACTAAGGTTATGAAAGTTTTTTTCAATTTTCTCGGAAACGGTGCGTCGCCGAGAGTTGCGAGTGGTACCGTTGTAATCAGTAATCACCCCTCTCTCCCCACCCCCCCCCTCCCCTCCCCCCTTTCCTGCTACCGGATTCTAAATTTTAACCGTCTGCTTTTATATTTTTAAAATTTTAGCTTACAATTCAAAGCAGCTTATAAGACTTGGATACAGGCAGTCCTCGACTTACGTCGTTTCAAGTTACGTCCAACAATTTTTTGATACTATTCCTCAAATATACGTCATTTGTTTCGATTTCCGGCATAGGAAAAATAACTAGCAATTTCATAAGTGCATATATAATTATTTTAAGAACTTACTTTTGATAATAAAGTATGTATATCCTTTGTTATAAATGCAGTTTTTTTTTAATTTCGAGTCCGTGTGGATCCTAACCCTTGAGTTTTACATGTAAACATAATATGAAAAAATATGTCTCGACTTACGTCGTTTCGATTTACGTCGCGTATTTCGAGAACCTAACATGCCGTAAGTACGAGGACTGCCTGTACTATTGGTAGTTTACAACATGATCTTGTCATAACTCACAAAATCATAGTGGACATATTGAGGTATTTAATATTAATATTAATTAACAATTCAGATACAAGTTTCTAGTTTGAAATCAAAATAATAAATAATGTTGATTATTTTTGTTTTATTCATAATAAACTCTGAATCATAGATAACATTAAAAATTAAAAAAAAAAATACTTACAAAATGGCATTTTTAATTTCCTGCCAGTCAAACCTTTAGAAATAGAAGTGATATCATACTAGGTATGATTCTTCCAGTAATTTTAAGATAATAAAAATTTGTATGTTAAAATTTACTGGTATGAGTTGATAAACTTTAAATGAAATACATACCCTATCTATATACTTCTAGACTTCCCGCAGCATTGAACAAGTCTCAGGTCCCTTAAATAAAATTTGATTATAGCCAGTACACAACTTGTGTTTTGTGCTATACTGATATATTCTATCTTATGTTTTAATGTATTAGTTTGATATTATTGTTGTTTTAATTGTGATGAATAAGCACTAATATTAAAAAAACTATTTTACAGGAAACTGAAAAATTTGAAACATCTAAAACTTTTCAAACAGTCACAGTTCCTCTATGCACAAGCCTTCTACAATTGTGCGTCAAGAATGCCAATAATGGTAATTAACTATACATACTCATAATGAAATCTCTTTACTAATTACTATTAAATAAAATATAAAAGCACTTGTGTAAACTGTAAAAAAATAAAATAGGTGAGCTTGTTGGATTAATGAAAATTATTTTGGAACATTTTTAATTTCAGGTAGTGCCTATATAAAATGTGAGAAACTTACGGATGCATGTTTACACATCTTAGTTGATAGTCGATTAGCTACTGCTATTGGTGATGCATACTTAAATCTATTGTATAAATACATTTTGTCTAATGAAAACTATTTGATTTATATTTCACCATCAACATGGGAAGGTAAGTGTAATATTGTTTTTAGGAGACTGGCTATGACTTATCTTGCAATATCTATCTTACCAACCAATGGCAAACAGTCATTTTCGCTCCTGGCCATCATTAGCATTAAAGCAATACAGATGTATAGCTGACCAGAAAACATTGAGGGGACCTGCATTACTTTAATACTGATATTTTAATTTCTCTGGTGGTAGGCCATATCATCGGCTGCCGGCTTTCAGTTACCACCCACTGGACAAAGCCATGCCGCCAAACGATTCGTCGTGTTCCGGCATGATGTCTGGTGAAGCCGAATGGGAGATGGGTCTGAACAGTTGCGTTGCGTTAGCGGACCGGCTGTGACGGATTGGTTTTTGCTGTGTCGGGAGCTTAGTCGCGGAGGGCAGCGGGATCCGAAGCACGGTGCACCGCTGGCCGACCGTAGTCAGTAGGGGGCCCAAGTAGTGGGAAAGCCACCCACGAAAGGCTGCCCCGCCAACTGCGAAAAATCCCGGAGTGGCTCCATCATGCCGGTTGGCGACCGGATGAGGGGACCTGATGGCGATCTCCGGGGGGGTTCGGGCGTCCCCGCGGTCTCCAGACTAAGCCCCCAATGACGCAGCGATCCTGATACCGTCGCTTGGTCAGCAACGTGACGCCTTGTTCAACTGCCATCTCCCATCCTATTCACTCCAAAATGTAAAATGAAAAAAAAGAGCAAGGGAAAAAGTTTTTTACAGCGGTTGCACGTCCCCTCACTCCAAGTGCAGTTCACAAATATCCGTGGGCTGCACTCCAATCTCACTGCAGTCCACCACCACCTTGAGACTGCTAAGCCGCACCTGCTCTTTTTGACGGAGACGCAGATTAGATGTCCATTGAGCGCGGCATACCTCGACTACCCAGGATACACATTAGAGCATAATTTTCACCCTCGCGCCGGAGTCTGTGTGTATGCCCGCAACGACATCTGCTGCCAGCGTCTCCGCCATCTTGAAGACCCCACTCTCTCCACAATTTGGGTTTTGGTAGACACAGGTGCGGACAAGATCCTATATTCCTGTGTCTACCGATCGCACAGTGGTGACCAGGAGACAACTCGTCTGTTCCAACATCTCAGCGAGGCAGCTGATATGGCTTTACATCGGCACCCCATAGCGCAGCTGGTTTTTCTGGGGGACTTTAACGCCTGTCATCAAGACTGGCTGTTCCCATACCAGAAAACCGACCATGCTGGGAGAGAAGCGTGGAATTTTGCCTTGACGCTTGGACTCTCTCAACTGGTAAGGCAAGCGACACGGGTGCCCGATATCGATAGCCACACGGCCAACTGCCTAGACCTTCTGCTGACAACTGATCCAGACAGGTATGATATTCAGGTTTCCTCCCCGTTGGGAACTTCTGATCACTGTCTGGTGAAATCTGTATCGACATATTCCCCTCCGGACTGCGAGCCCCGTGGTAACCGACGAATGTGGCGATACAAGTCAGCAGATTGGGATGAGATGCGACACTTCTTCGCGTCTTATCCTTGGCGGCAGCTTTGCTTCTCTTCTGACGATCCGTCGAGCTGCGCGGATGCTATAACCGATGTGGTACGTCAAGCGATGGAGTATTTCATCCCTTTTTCTGATGTACCCATCGGTGGCAAAGCTCGCCCATGGTTTACCGCTGAATGTGAGCAAGCTGAGCAACACAAACATTCAGCGTACTTAGCCTGGGTGGATGCTCGAAGCCGCAAAGCTCCGGACGTCAGCGCTAAGAAGAAAGCTTTTAATCAAGCCGCCAAGTCATACAAAAAGGCATTACAGAAGGCAAATTCCGTCCGCATTACTAACATCGGCGAAAAACTCTGTACCCAACCGTCCGGTAGTAGAGTTTTTTGGTCTCTCGCCAAAGCGGTCGAGAATAATTTCTGTCGGCCTACGCTGCCTCCGCTGCTAAAACCGGATGGTTCCCTGGCTCATACGGCTAAGGAGAAAGCGAACTTATTCGCATTTCTTTTTGCTGAGAATTCGCGTCTGGATGTCAGCAATAACGTACCACCTCAGTTGACTCATTGCGGTATCTCTATGCCAGAGATCCGTATTACAAACAAAGAAGTCCTTAAAACCTTGCGGTGTCTGGACGTGAATAAAGCCAGCGGACCGGATGGTATTCCAGCGATAGTGATCAAGAAATGTGCACCCGAGTTGTCTCCTGTATTGACACGTCTGTTCCGCCTCTCAATTGAGACTGGATCAGTGCCTAAATCCTGGAAGCTTGCCAACGTGCAGCCCGTGCCCAAGAAAGGTAGCCGTGCTGACCCCGCCAACTATCGGCCTATCTCAATTACCTCCATAATCTGCAAGATTATGGAACGTATATTGAATAGGCGCCTCATGGCATACCTTGAACAGAATGATCTCCTTAGCGATCGGCAGTACGGGTTCCGCCGAAACCGATCAACAGGAGATCTTCTAGCGTATGCCACACATATATGGGGCGAGGCCCTCGAGAAAAATGGGGAGGCACTTGCTGTCTCCCTTGACGTCTCGAAGGCCTTTGATAAGGTCTGGCACGCTAGCCTTCTAAGCAAGCTTCCAACTTACGGCATATCCCCTGGCCTTATTGACTGGGTAAAAGACTTCCTGCGCGACCGGTCTTTCCGCGTTGTAGTCGATGGTTGTTCATCGGAGACGATGACTACAAATGCTGGAGTTCCTCAGGGGTCCGTTCTCTCCGCCACTCTATTTCTGCTACATATAAATGATCTGCTTATGCCCGGTATCTATGGGTACGCAGACGATAGCACAGTGGTAGAGAGATACGTACCAAGTTCCAGGGCCAGTCGGGACGAAATTCAGTCTGAAAGAGAGGCCATGGTGGCTCGTGTGAATCTCACACTTCGGGCTGTGTCCGAATGGGGCGAAGCCAATCTTGTGAGATTCAACGCCACTAAAACGCAGACGTGTCTATTTACCGCCAAGAAGAGCCCGTTCACCTTGGCTCCTACTTTTCGGGATGTGTCCTTGGATTATACCGACTGCCTTCAGTTATTAGGAGTAGAGATATCCTCGAAACTCAACTTTGGGCGGTTCATCGAGACCAAGGCTAAGGCTGCTGCAAGGAAACTTGGTGTCCTTGCAAAGGTACAACGGTACTTCACACCTAGGCAACTCTTAACCTTGTACAAAGCTCAGGTTCGGCCGTGTGTGGAGTACTGTTCGCACATTTGGGCAGGCGCAGCCAAATGTCACCTTTCTGCTTTGGATTCGATGGAGAGACGTGCGAAGAGGCTCATTGGTGACCCAGTTTTGGTTGAGACCAATCTTCAAAGCCTCGAGCACAGGCGCAGAGTAGCCAGTCTCTCGGTTTTCTACAGGGCACATTTCGGAGAGTGTGCGCAGGAATTGTTTGAGATAATTCCCCCATCTCCGTTTCTCCATCGAACGACACGACGCACGGCGGGTATCCATCCCTTTGTCGTGAACATCCCGCCGGTACGAACGACGCGGTTTGCCTCGTCATTCGTTATACGCACCGCGAAGGACTGGAATAACTTGCCTGCGTCGGCGTTCCCGCCAATCTATGACGTGGATGTCTTCAAGAAAAGAGTGAATAGGCTTTTACTAAGTTAATGTGCTCACCATCTTGGACCACATCTCCACTTACCATCAGGTGGGATTGTGGTCAAGCATTAACTTATTAGTGTAAAAAAAAAAAAAAATATTTATTTTAAAAGCAATCATGGTATCTCATGGTATACTCCCAATATGTTTGTAATGTCTGTGTTTGTTCATCCCACTCGTTTTTTAGGGTTCCGAAGTAAAATCGGAACCCTTATAGTTTCGTCATGTCCGTCCGTCCGTCCGTCCGTCCGAGGGCCGTCCGTCCGTCCGAGGGCCGTCCATCCGTCCGAGGGCCGTCTGTCCGTCCGAGGGCCGTCCGTCTGTCCAATGCAAAGCGCCGAGGCTCTTTGTGCTAGAAAGCTGTAATTTGGCATGGATATACATGCACATATTTATTGAAACTCCAACATCGTAGAATAAAATATTAAAAAACATTTTTTTCAGGGTACCTCCCAGGTAACGTGAGTATGAATTTTTTATTCGTCGCGTATCCTATAGTGTGGGGTATCGTTGAAAAGGTCTTCCAAAACTATTATGGGTCTAATAAGACCATTTTTGGAATTAGGGGTCAGTTTGCAAAAAAATTCCTTTAAAATGCTAACTTGGTTAGAGTCAAGTGTCTCCCCCCTCCTGCTGGCTAAACGGTTGGAGTTGGACAAGTGAAAAATTCTCAAAAATAGGTTACATGATGAATTTACAAGGAAAACTATCACGGCTATGTTAGCATAAGTGGTTAATATTGAGTAATAGTCAATAAACTTACTACTTCGGAACCCTACATTGTGCGTGGCCTGACGGTTTTTTATGTATGTATGCCTTTTATTATTTTAGATTTGCTGGGTGTCTGCGTGTCTGCATGTTTATCTAAAACATCCTTAGACAGTGTGATGAAGTTGAAACTTTTGTGGCTTGTTATTAAAAATGCAACCAGTTATTGCCAATTTGTAATTCCATTAAGGTCTTGCTTATGTAAATTAAGAGAATATTTTGTTAAATGTACCAATAACAAGAAAATACATGAAATAGAAATTATGACTTTAATCCTTGAAAAGGTAAGTACTACTTTGAAAATTAGTATTAGTTGTCTGGTAGTTAAAAGTTTCAGAAATGTGTCAGATTCTTAAATTTTAGAAATATGTAAGATTAGAGACACATTACGATTTTTCTATTTATTGTCTGGGCATGATTAGAACTTCTTATTATTTTCTGGCCATTTAAAAAAATATTTTAATTACCTATTGTTTTTTTTAGCTATCTACTGAATGCCGTTTAACGATATGCGAATTTATAGAAGCAGTGTTGCCGTCAATATTCAAATCCTATGATCAAAATCTTGATCAAAAAACAAAGGTATGTAAATTTAGTAGATAGTAGTGTTACAGTGAAACCATCTTATCTGTGAATTGAATGAGGGCGCTGTCGGACGCATTGGACCAATCATTGGACGAGAAGAGAATTCGAGAGGAAGTAAATGACAAATGAAATAATGCACAAAGAACTTAAAGGCCCATTACATTATCCAATTTGCAGAGCGCTAGATTTAGTCCTGCAGCGCGAAACCAAAAGAGCTCACTCATTACACTAGACCAGCTAGCAAAGCTAGTTATTTTAAATTCCTTTCATTTCGGTAGTGATCGTCGTCCAAACCGCATCTTTCGAAGACCGCTAAACGAATATGGGACCATCAAAACACCAGAAAGTTGGCATTGCTTTAGCAATGGTGTCAAGTTCAATGATAATTATCTATACTAATCTTCTATATATATAAAAGAAAGTTGTGTTAGTTACACTATTTATAACTCAAGAACGGCTGAACCGATTTGGCTGAAAATTGGTGAGGAGGTAGCTTAGAATCAGGAGACGGACATAGGATACTTTTTATCCCGGGAAATAGACCTGTTCCTGTGGGATAAGGTAAAATTTTGTTATATGTAGTTGATAGATTAGTTATTTATATAGATATAAAATAAAGCTCGGGGATGGATATAGGATACTTTTTATCCCGGAAAATAGACCTGTTCCTATGGGATGATGTAAAATTTTCAGGAGCGGGAGCGGGAGCGGGAGCGTGAGAGGGAGAGGGAGGAGCACACAGAAACTGTAACGGCTAAGAACGGCTGTACCGATTTTAATGATTTCTGATTTGTTACATTCTTAGTATTTTATACGCATAGTATTTTATATTTAGCAAGCTAGCTCACTTAGCGCTCTGTAAATTGGATAGTGTAATGGGCCTTTTATGAATGACGCGGAATTAGTTCCAATTTTCATCATTTCACAGATAAGTTGGTGGCTAAGTTCATCTAGAGAGGTGCCGTTAGATTCGTCTTAATTGTGAGATTGACTCTGGGTATATCAAAATTGAAAAAAATGGCCGATTTTTTTTCTCAAAACCTATCGATTGGGGCATCGTTGAATAGGTATTCAAAAATGATTTTTAGGTTCATTTCATCATTTTTCATTTTAAGTAACAGTTTAGAATATATAACGATTTAAAGTTGTTTAAACAACCATTCTCATTAATTTATTAACTCCTTTAAGTACCTAGTTGTTCAGCATTTTTTTTATGAACATTCTAAACTACTGGGCTTATTTGTTCTTTTTAGTTTTTTTACGTAGTCGGGTTTTTTGTTTTTTATTTTTTTCTGTCATATGTGAATGTGAATATGTCATAAATGATTTTTTTAATGAATATGTAAAATTATTTCAGCAAACACTTTTTAAACTGCTAGAAATAACAATAATGCTTCACCATCCAGAAGGGAGGGCGCAAGGCACTGCAGGAAGCTTGGCTCACAATTGGGATGTTTGGAATAAACACCTCGACAGTATTGTAGAAATTGTCTGTTCGGAAATTGCATTTAAATCGAAACAGATGGACTGTAGAAATCGACAATGTCAACAATTTTCATATGTGGCAGCAGCCGTGATGCATCAGGTTTCTAATAATTTTTTTTCGTAAGATGCATAAATTAAGCTTTCAATGTCAGGAGTCTCAGGACTAATATAAAGAAACTGTTCATTATATTCTATTTCTTATTCGAATTAGTTATGTTCATAAAGTAAATTGAATTTTATCTGCATAGGTATTTCAGTCGTCAAGGACAGAAAACGTAGAAGCGTGTGCAAGTTCAAGCAAAAAGCAAAAAGTTACTTCAAACAACAACAAATGCTTCAAAGATCTGACTGACCAGCTAAATGGGAATAGCATACCTTGGTAATTTTTTAATTTTATTTGTTATTATTATTATGGTTAGTCATAACTCATAATACATGGAGTTAATTCCAAATTGATTATATTATTTTATGTAAGTAATATATATATTCAGTTTATTTTAAAATAACATTTCAGGATTGGGATAACACATGCATATGTGAAAAATTACGGATCTAATGTAACTGTCGCCGAGTACGTTTTATTATTAAAAGTACTGGAGAAAATTTTGAGCGATAACAGAAAAATGAATAGAGATGATTACCAAGAATTAGCCTGTCTTACAATAAACAAGTTATCCAAATGTTTGGAAGTAAGAGATCACATAGACTATTTTATATCTTTTTGGAGCTGTTGTGTAAGGTGCGTTAATTTTATTTAATGTCATGAGATTTTTTTTACACAAACCTGGCGAGAATAAGTTGACTAGTAGCAAAAGTGTACTTTTGAAGGTGGTTAGTTATAATTTATTTGTAAATCTTATTTTATGGTTAATGTTACATCAATAACCTTTCTTACAAAGCAGTATAAGAGTAAAATACAAACAAAATAATAAAGTACAACCTTAAAAATTGCCAGGGCTGGGCAATCACAATAAATGGGCTTCAGGCTGTCTCAGGATAGTCAAGGGCGATTGGGCGGACTTAGGTTTAAGAACAGACGGACGAACGGACCAAATAAAGTATGCAGTTTTTGAATGTGTAAAGCGCCGTCGATAGTAATTGGTGGTCCTCAGTGGATATCGCCGTCACTGCGAATGTGTTATACACAATAGTAAACTTACCTATATAGCTGGTTGCAACCAAACTTGGTCGCAGTGGCCTACTGGATCAACACCCTCACCCACACCACAAACTAATGTATTTGTTTATATTTTTATTGAAGAATAATCTCTATTTAACACGTACATTGTTATTTGTAGAAACTCCGCGACAACGGACCCGTTACAAAAAGCCGTACACGCAATATTGTTCGATTTATTGAACTTACGTGTACTAAGCTATCAGCATGTAGAACCACTTTTCACTATGTACTTAGAAGAACGAATGCCTGTGAATGATAAAAGCTTGAGTACCTTGATATGCATATTCAGTAACTTCTATGGTGAATGTTCGTCTTCCAAAATAAAATTGAAATGTTTAAAGTGGTTAATAAATGGCAAAATTACCGAGTTAGATCCCTTGAAAGTTAAAGAGATTTTGATGAATTTGGTAACTAATGTGAATGTAAAATTGAAAGTAACTGACATTGAAAATTGTGGACAAAATGATTTGTACAATACACTGTTCAACACAATTGATCGAAGTATATTATTCAGTGAGTTCGAATGTCAGCAATTGCAGGATACCGTGGCAAAAGAATTAGTACAAGATAGGGTTGAACCTACCACAGTCGCAGCTTATGAAATAAACAATGAATTGGAGAAAATGTTGTCTGACTATATGACTAAAATGAGAACGAAACACGTAACCCCACTGGAATTTTCAAAAATGTTACAGCTGATCATACATTATTTTGATATCTTACTAACATACACAAGTATGCCATTAGCTGATATCGAGTTTATCACCTTGTTTGGTCTACTAAATAATGCTTTAAGACAAATGTATGAGGCCTTAAAGGATAAGTTGAAAGACAATACGCCCATCAGCCATAAAATAACGTTGCTCCAGTCTGTGCAAACCATATTGCATACAAATTATCATACAATGTTGAATAACAAAATACGTGCGAGTATTGACAAAGATTGTTTCGGTTGCATCAACGACGTGTTAAGAAGTGATTCTGGTGAAGATGGAGAAAAAATGTATGAGGAAGACGACATGGAAATAAGTATGAAAGCATTGAAACATAACTGCATTTTATTTCTGGCCGAATATTGCAGGCAACGCACTTGTCACACGAATGAAATACTTGGGTGCATCTTAGATTCTGATTTATACGATTTTAAGTTAAACTGCGACGTGGACACTGCGTTTCGTTGCATTGAATTATTGAACGAACTTCAAGTGGAAAAGCCTTCTCTGGGTAATATTTAACATTAATTATTTAATTCAATAAATATTTAATAAATAAAATAAATATTAAATTTAATTATTTTACAGAACTGACGTTTACCCTTATGCTGGATGTATGCCAGGCATTGTTCAGGAACCCAAAAGTGACTCATCGTCTACTGGAATTGTTGTTACAAATAATAGATCATATCTGGATTCACGCAAACGACGAGACGAAAAATAATATCGTAATAATGATCAAGAGTTACTTGCAGCGGTGCACCAAGGGTTTCTACCCCTCTCACACGGCTGCCTTAGTATACGAATGCGCCGCAAAAATGGTCAAGCTAAGTTCAAACCAAACTTTTCAGCAAGAGAAGCGAACACTCTTCAGAAATGTTAACGGACCAGTTCACTGTATTCGGATATTCTCTTGTTATTTGCTAAAAATAATAGGCGATAATATTTTTGAAAATGATATTCAAGAGTATATGGAGCAATTAGCCGAGATATTTGTAACTGATGTAAGTGGAAGTCCAGTTATTAAGTTTATGTAGTAATATTTTAATGTAAATAGATTCTACGCACATAGTTCCTCGCACGGGGAATGTGATCAGAAAAAATACTGGCCGTAATGGAATCTTTATATATTTTTTTTAGGTTTCGAGCACAAACGAATGTGTATTAGCGGATGAGTCGGCAAATCGTACGTCCACTCTACTGCACGGCTATTATGGCCTAACGTTGGCTAAAAAATGCCTAGTACATGACGTTATCATGAAGATAGTGGAACTTCAAACGGAAAAAATGTTAGATAAACATATGGTCAAGAAAGTTTTAAGCCTTCTGTCCAACGAGATAGCATCGTGTTCCATTGAAACTTACTTAAGTAGCGAAATCGTAAACATCCTGTACTATTGGTTTATGATAAACAGACACTTTTATGATTTTCCCGTTTTCTTGTTCGGCTACGACAAGGAATTATTTATGGAGAAGCATGTCAAGTGGCTCGTGGCTGCTGACGTGTTGTGGTACAAAAAAGGAGACGTAAAGAACAGCCTCTACTTAAATCGAGTTGCGGATAATAGAAACACGTCTGTGGAAAATATTGTTGAGGTACGTAATGATATCAATTAATTAAATCATCGATTTGGGTATACTTATATAGGAACAAACTGTGGAACAAACCGTTAAACAATATTTCAATTTTGTATTGCTTTTTAGATGTGTTTCTGTAACATGATCGCCTTGTGCCTGCCGTATATAGTATGTGAAAAGTATAACATTCCAATGGGTAAGATAAAACAAAACGTATCGGGAAGCAACGCGAACAGATTGTTACAATTCACAAGACTGCTGTTGAAGGACGAAAAGTGGAACGATTTATTCGTTGAGAACATTGGAGAGCTAGTTCTAATGGCGGCTACCAACTTGTGTGACTTCGATGATGTACAGAAAGAGTATGGAGTTAATATTCCACAGAGAAAGAACACTTTTACTTACAGTAAGGAGGTCTTCGCTGCGATACTTAAATATTTCAGCGTAAGTAGATGTTAAAATTACAACTGTTATATGGTCGTCGGGTGCGGAAGCATAAGCTATCGCGTACGTAGAGTAGTAAATAATAAAACTAAAACTAAAATATGTGTTAAGTATATCTCTTCTTGCAGGAAATGTTAGACGGCAATGTTATTCAGATTCTATGCAGCAATCAGCCTCTAGCAGTGCTTCATATACTGAACAAGTTGTGTGGAAATGTGTTTAAAGAAAAAGTGTTCGGCCTAAGAATTTTGTCCCTTCATACATATCTGACGTTCGTAGAAGCTATCCCGCTCGGCTGTCCGTCTGATGCAATATTATGGAACTTTGCATGCGTCAGTCTCTTCCATGCGATTGAGGATTCCGAGGAAAGGGAGGAAATTAAGATCCTAGTTGGAAATTTTAAGAACATTCTTATGAAAATAATCTCCCACAAAGTTCAGATCGAGAAAGCCGTCGTTTCCAAAGCATTCTCCATATTGACAACAAAGAAGGAGGCAGGGTTTTTAGAGCAATGTGAACCGTTACTATCTTATTTGACTGTAAACGTGAGGGTATATTTAAAAGATGTCGACGATGTAGTTGACTTCATTTCTGCCATGTCCCAAGGCAGCGCTGAAGGTGACTTGTCTGTAAATAAACGGGGTTTTAAGGAGAAACTGGATTCTTATGTGCTAGGCTTGTGCCATACCAGGTAATTTATTTTATACATTTTTTTTGTTTGTATATTGCACAGTGAGAAAGAAACTTAAATAAGAACATTAAAGCGTGGGACTGCCCATTATGCTATATCTAGGCACGTTTTTAGTTTGTATGTTTTTTATCCGGTTTTAACTTTGTGGCTTGTGATGTAAGAACAATAAAGAGTAAAATAATAATACAAAGTAATTTGTTTTAGTATTGAAACATTAATCAATTTGCGAAGTTTTCTTCGCACAAACCGTCGTTTCGTTAACATTCTTTGTGAGGAACTGAGTGTGAAAGGCTTTTCGGAAGAGTGTGAGACAAGCGTTATCCACAAAGTGATTTTCGCTCTCAGTAACATTATCAAGACAACGTACGATGATAAGGTATTCTGCATGCTAACTGTTGGATATTAAATAACATAATGACTGTAGCTTTCGTAGTCCTTATTGACTCTGCCTTCTTCGCGGGGTTATCCGGGTTAGATTTCAGGGCATACATTTGCATGCGACACATTAAATGTTTATGAGAAATGTTTATCTGAAAATATACATAAAATACTTATTGCATATTCATTATTCATAGTTATTGCTTGTACCACTTTGTGCCACTATTTCTTACTATTACTATTTACCTCATACAGAAATTTCTTCCAGCTGCATTCCCGATTAATTAAAATTCTTACAATATCATCGTATGCCTAGTGTCGTGTAATTGACAATAATACTTAATGCTTAACAAAACTTTTCAGATGAAAATAGAAGCGTGCAACTGCTTAGCAGAGATCGGTACTTACGATATAAAAACATTAGTGACCGTATCGCCGGCGAACACGAAGAGAATTGTGAACGATCCGCCGAAACAATATTTTGCTAACGTCGCACTGAAAGCTTGCTCTGACATACTGTTCAATGAAAACCCTTCGACGTGCAATAAAGTTGTAGAAGCGCTGAGTCACATTTTAAAGTATCCTGATGGACGGAAGGCTTTAGGTGAGAATGATCTGGTTTCTATCTTTTGGAAGTCGCAGAAAATAAATGTCTCCAAATATTAAGGGTTCCGTACAAGGGTGACAACGGGACCCTATTCATAAGAACTTCTGTCCGTCCAAATGTCTGTTCCAGGGCTGTATCTCTTAAACTGTTTATAAAAGGTAGACTATTTACCTAATTTGTTGTTTCAGATTGTGGTGAAATAAACAAAGATATTTTGAAATGCCTATCACAGTCTAACGGTGGCAGTACATTAAAATTTCAAGTAGATGGTGTGAAATTAAAGTTATATAATGATGTAGATTACTGGATACCGCGCAGTAACGAAACTCATACGCAGTGGATAACACGGATAACAGTTTCTCTGCTAGACGTACTAGCCGCGCCAACCAACTATATTGCCCCGTTACGTGAAGTCTGCTTGAGTAAGGTAAACGTATTATTAGTTATTAATTATATATGGTATTGTAACATTATTTGACAACCTTGAGAATTGTGAGGAGTCCCAGGTTCATTTTCCGGGGTAGACATTTATGGGACACATAAGTTTTCATATCGGGTCATGGGTGTTTGTGATAAGTTCTCCAAACCACTCGCACTCCCTAGAATTCTAGTACGGTGGTATGAATGCGTTTAATAGTATTATATTATTAAGTTGTAATAAATAGTTGTACACTTTAAGTATGTTTATTTTATTAAACTTTATTACAGCCTGAAGTTTGTAGCCAGATACTACCGCCGTTAATTGGCTTGATACTCCATTATTCATCTGACGTGTCCGTGTTACTCGGCCGCCAGTTAAACAGAGTGTTGGAGAATATTTGGAACACAATTGAAGGAAGTAAATCTGATATGAATGTATTGGATTATGACCAAAAGATGATAGTTCAATACATACTGGACGTTGTGAATTTTATTCGTATACAGGAGCCACACTATGAAAAGCGGTATGTCAAGTAATGTATTGTCTAGAAAGTCTCTATTTACAGTTAATTCACCATGTCACTTAAAACCAAGTTAAGTATCTTTTTGTCCTCCGTCAGTACGTAGATTTTCTTTCTATTATTTTGATAGCTACTGACGTGCTTTAAGTTATGTTTTGGAAAAACTCTAAAAAAGCAACATAAAATTTGACACTGTTCTTTACGACCAGTTTTAATATTATTATCATGTTACATTTTTGTGTTTTTCTTATAACAACAACTTGTTAAGGAGGAGGTCAGGCTGTCCATCGTACAACTACCTGGAGCTAGCGTACGACAAGGTGTCGTCAGCAGCGCGCGCGGCCGACCAGCACCTAGACGCGATATACTACGGCGAAGCGTGGGCCGTCGCCGCGGGCGGGGGCGTGCCCCCCGCCGGTCCCGCCCGCACCGCGCGCCTGCCCGGCGGGGAACACGTGCAGGAGATCTTTCGGAAGGTATGGTTGTTTAGTAATAGGGCGATGTTCATGGTTAATATAATTTTAAAACGGAATTCTTATCATATCCATCTTAAGTATTGTATGTTTTAGTATGAATTGACAGCTTTACACTGACCGACAATTTAATATTAGCATACTTGTTTCAGTGCTTCGCGTCAATAGGCGAGTTGGACGCCGTAGAGGGCTGCGGCACGGGTCACCTCCGCAGCGACGCGGAGAAGCGACGCCACTATATCAGCAGCGGACAGTATGTGGACGCACTACATCTCCACGATGTGGCCCTGGCCCGCGCCGGCGCTCGCGCGGACCTACCGGACCTGCCGGACCTACAGTACGGGGTCGTTACGGCCCTGCACCAGTCGGGCATGCACTATCTCGCGCTGCAGTATATCCGATCAAACGCGGCGAATGATGACAGATTGAATGACGTAAAATACGACTGTTTGACTTATTTAGGTATTTTTAATTGGTTTATGTTATTAAATAGTAGTCGGGTTAACACTGGGTAGTTAGTGCTGCCTGACTTCACTCCTCCACATAACGTACATAGTTATCTCAATAATAAATACATATTAGAAGATACGTTAGTAGATGTAGCCAAGAACATCGTTGCTGGTATCTTATATAGCATATATTTTTAAGACTTTATAATTCGACACTACAAGAGAAACAAAACGACAAAAATCTTTTTAAAACAAATGTTGTTTCAACTGCTTGTATGTATAGAAATATTGACATATTCAAAAGCCTTGGCTAGAGGTAGTATATAGGTTGACGTAGTACCGTGTGACCTTGTGTGTGACATTTAACTCGTAACACCAGTTACACCAGTATGAATTTTGCAGGAGACTGGAGCAACTTCGTAGATACACGAGAATTACGAGATAAACTTCGGGAGCCAACATGTCAACCGAATTCTATACTGAAAGCGTTTCGGTACGCGTGCTTAAAGAACTGTTTGAACGTTCGACCCTCCGAGGATTTGGGCATGAGACTCGAACAACCATTAGATGACGCGAAATTAGCCGTTGCAAAACTGTGTCAGAGTTTAAATATGGAAAACTGTCAAAGTCTTTATCACGTTGTGGAATATTTGCATTTGTTTCGTGATATTGACCAATACTACTCAGTTCGAAGAGGCAAGACCCCGATAGGTGACCTCGTCAGTGACTGGCATGTCCGAAAATTACCAACTTTTAATGATTTCAAGCATATCGAATCGTTGATAACTCAGCGTAGCGTGATTCTTGATCACGCGTCACGACATTACGAAACAAACACGGCCGATATTGTAGAATTACAGCTCCAGTATGCAGGTAAAACTTATATAAAAACTGATACTGTTTTATGTGATGATTGATGATCTTAAATATTAATAATAAATTATTGCACTTAAGTAGATTGTTGCCTACAAAAGAAGTAAAACTTGTGTCACTCGTGGAATAACATTTTGAACCTTATGGTTTACGTTTAAAATTATACTTACATGCAAATTATACCGTCCCTGGTAGCATAAATTTATTATTATCAGTTAATAAAATATTTTTGTGTTTTCAGATTTGGGCTTAAGTAACGAAAGAATACAGTTGGCGCAACGAGTTCTGGCACTGGTTAAAGACATTGATACGTCTGGCAGGGCTCCGTTGGTGGAGAGCCAGATAGCGTGGGCCAGGGGACACAAGGACATAGCTCTGTCCTTGTTGCACAACATAGTAACCGATCCTTCCAACTCCGACGAATTGTCTGCTGCGTCTATGAGGTAACAAACAGGTGTTATTTATTGCTTACTAGTTTGCAGCTTACAGAAGAGTGGTTTCACAAAATGGCACCATAAATATAAACGATTCAATCGGAAATAAAATCTACCTTATTTTATTTTCTTGTCCTGGATATGGGCTATGTGTGCCAAGTTTTAGCGCGTAATAAAAAGACAAACATTCAAACATTTTTACGAACTTTTACATTTGTAATATTGGTAAAATCAGGCCTGGCGCACTCCGCAATAGATCGTGGAATAGGTAGGCCAACCGTGGAAACTACGGTAAGAAAACGCACCGATTGTACATTACCCCCCCCCCCCACAGGTGGTGTGGTAACATATGCATATTAAGAAGAATACAACTTTAACTTTTTAAATCATCATATCACAGAAACAGTGACTTTCAGGAAAAAATTGTGAAGACAATTTTTATAGATAACTAGCTGACCCGGCGAACTTCGTATCGCCTAACGAACTTTTTTCTAAAATAAAAGTAGCCTAAGTTACTCCTTGTTACATCAGCTATCTGCCAGTGAAAGTCCCGTCAAAATCGGTCCAGCCATTTCAGAGATTAGCCGGAACCAACAGACAGACACAAAAATTGTAAAAAATGTTGTTTTAGTATATTATTATGTACCGTGTATACATCCAAATGCACTTAGTAAAAAGCGGTTATCTTCATATTACAAACAGTCACTCCAATTTTATTTATTTCTATAGATTGCACGTTCTTTAAGTCCAATCTATTTTCATGATAAAACTTACCGTTTGGCACAAAATCGCAAAAGAACCCATAGTTGCGAACTTTGACCTTTGACAACAGCATGCTGACGAGACCCATACTGCTAGAAAGCTGTAATTTGGCATGTATGTACATTACTCCTTAAAACTTTAAAACTGTAGAAGAAAATATTATAAAATATTTTTCTTCAGGGTACCTCCCCTACAGGTAACGTGGGGATGAATTTTTAACTTCTCAAATAGCTCTATCTCTGTAATGGTGATTCTTAGAAAAAAAGTGAAAAACAATGTTTATAGACAACTGCATGACCTACAATTTCTGCATACATACTTTTTTGATAAAACTTACCGTTTGGCTGAGAAACGCAAAAAAACTCATATTTGCGAAATTTAACCTTGAATATTTTTTTTTTTGCAAATGGCGGATCGATGGGGACTTTTCACATTTCATTTATAATGGGGTTTCGAACATTCTTACAAATTTTCAGCCCGGAATTTATGTAACGTTACCCTATTTTTTGGGCTAATTTGACCGGGCTATAGGTACTACTTCAATTAAATTGACCTTAACTCCAGTGAACGAATAGTATATTAGTTCATTGCTTAACTCACATTCGTAATTTTAGACAATATGGGCTATGGATGGCCGAGTGTAAGCGAGAGAACACTAGGGAAATAATCAACAAATACCTCGAGAAGAGCCTGGAGTTTTCAAACACGGCAAACGATTTACTTACCAAGACAAAGGTGTCCTATGACATTGCCAAGTTCGCTGATGAAGAGTACAAACAGGTATGCGTTATTATAAAATCCATAAAAACAGTTACATAATATGCAATTTTTCCATCAATTGCATGACGTCACACTAAATTCATTTTAGACGACCATATAGCCTAGTTTGTAGCGACCCTGCCTGCGAAGCGAGGGGTCCTGGGTTCGATTCCCGGCCGGGGCAGGTATTTATGTGACAAATAAATATTTGTATTCGGTTCGTGGGTGTCACTGTCATTGTGATGTGTCGTCCATGCCGCTGACTTATCGCCTAATAAACTATTGTTTAAAGTGCCACCAACTTACCTGTGAAATGGTGAAAATTGGAACTAATGCCGCGTAATTCATAAAAGGCCCATTACGTTATGTGACAGATAAATATTTGTACTCGGGTCATGGGTGTGATTGTGATGTGTTATATGTGTCGTCCATGCCACCCGCGACCTACTGCGGGGGTATGAGTGTGTTAGCTTAGCGTTTATGTTATGTTTAATATGACTAAAAACTCATAAATAAGTAAAAAAATTAAAGTTTCGTGTTTTAAATATTTTGCTACCATAATTTTTGGTACTTTTTGTATGTAAAATCTTAAATTTATTTACAGGTAGCGACATACATGAAATCTCACATATTTGAAAACAAAGTTAAGTGTATGAAAAATATTAAAGACGTTGCGGCGACATTCAGAGGCACGCAGGGTTTAACTGGGTAAGGGTACATTTTTAATTAATGAACTAATAAGAATACCGCAGCAAAACATAAATATTTGGTTCCTGTATGTATTATTATTACTTTTGTATTATTATCTCAAAGTGAATGAGTCAAATTAAATGATGTCACGGTTTTAAGTAATACTTTACTACGGATCAAAAGGTGAAGAGATAAAAATCATAATCATTCATAATCATATTTTTTGTACTATTAGGGATGAAAGGAGGGCATATGCTACGAACAATGCTTTCGGGGCACTGGAAGAAGCGGAAATAAGGAATACGATCGCTGAAAGACAAAGTTTTCTCTCCTTGGCAATGAGGTAAAGGCTTTGTTTTGTTAATTTGTTGTTGCTTTCTATATTAATACTAGAGGTAGGTATTAAAAATACTCGTAATATAATAATTCACATAATAGCACATCACAGCAAAGTTATGTGTTCTCCGCCGTCTATGGATATTTGTAACAGCAGGGATATTACTAATCACCTGTGCATTTATATATATGATCGGGATGTCATATGAAAGCATCCATTCATATAGGTGGGTTAGAATCCCACATAATCCAAAACCTGACCAGGTAAAGAAATAAGGGTAAAGTCCATCTTTGTGGGCCGAGGTGATTTTTCAGTTTTGTACATAAATATTATGTACCTTTGCAGGTACTATTTAGAGTCGCTAATAGAGAGCGACGAGTACAACCTATCAATATTCCGCGTGGTGTCGCTGTGGCTCGACAACTACGAGCTCGAGCTGGGTGACATGGCGTCCTTGCTGCACCGCATTCCCTCCTGGAAGTTCCTGACCGTGTTGCCGCAGCTGGCTCCCCGCCTCACCTGCGACGACACGCCGTTCGCTGCCAACTTGAGAGCTGTTATAAGTACGTGTTTTTACCCGACTGCCAAGGAAGGGTTATGTTTTTAGCGCGTAGCTTGTACGTATGTGTATCATATTCTTTATTACCTCATATCTTCCAAACCGCTGAACGGATTTATATAATTAAGATGTTGTTACATTCGTCTTGATAACCCAAGTGTTCGTAGATAAGTGAAATAAAAAAAAACAAACATGGTGGCTGTGAGATATCATTGTTTGAAGTATCAAAAATAAATATAAACTGAATAATGCAATATGGGTATCAAATTAAAGCGCTCACCATAAGGATTTTAAAAAGTTATATCATGATAGGTTTTTTGATAGCAGGCAGGTTTATTTTTAATTTATACTAGTTCATTTATTGATAGGTGCTGTTTACGCTTACGGCCTATAACAGCTTTGTGGATATGTAAACTACTAATACAGAACAGCGTGGTGGAGTATACTCTAGGCCTCCTCAAGAGGAGAGACCCGTGCTCAGTAGTGGACCATTAATATTACTGCTTTTTTACACGCTTTAGGGTTGATTTCCACTACAGAGAAGAATAGTAGGTCTTTATGTAAACAACCAATCAGATTTCGATTATACAACAGAATACAATATAGTGATTTAGTTACACATACATATATGAATTGATATTATATACGTTGTTTCTGTTGCGTCGATACAGGCAGATGCGCGGTGGAACATCCTCACCACACGCTGCCCATTCTCTTCAACCTGAAGAACTCCGATAAGGACCCCTGTTCCGGCACCGGTCGCAATTCTGGGTTTGTTTTATAGATATATTTGATTTGATTTATAACTTGAGGTGTAGGTTTGGTGTACGAATGTGCACGCTCCATTCTCAGCTCTATGTTAATAACTTAATAAATGAGTATGTTAATAAATGTCACCTACAATTTTATTTATGTGAAATACACTAACGCATTAGGATATACCTGTAATGTTAGTGATAATATTTTGGAATGAATAAATAAATAAATAAATAAATAAATAAATAAACTTGCGATTTTTCAGCTGTTATTATAGCTCTTAAACCGTACAATTTTAAGTGTAATATAAAAGATTAAATCAGATGATATGTACATTTTTGTTATTTAATTTATTATCTACAGGCCTTTTAAAAGGTTTTTCCTACTTGGATTTTCACAAACTACATTGTATGTGAGTGTAGGTCTCAAGGCCCGGTGGAGGCGCGTGTGGTCGCAGCGGGCGTTCTGGTGACGTCACTCGCGGACTCCGAGCCCGCACTGCTGCCTGTAATAGCTCAGATGGAACGCCTGTGTGATGGTGACCAATCTTAATTTTTTCAGATATGATAAATAAGCTAATGGTTAAATACAAAACCTACCTTGATGGTAATTGGAAATGAGCTCCTGGATTGTAAAGCGCACTAACTTAGTAATAGCTTAATCACTCTCGATTTGAACACATTATAATCAAACGGTTTTTTTCTTTTCCTCTTTTATTTCAATACACACTTAAATAACTTGGCATACTTGACAGATCAGAAGATACTTACTGGTGGTACTTTTCAGTAAGGAGTTACCCTCCAAGAACGAAAGAATCTGGAACAGCTCGTTGGTATAATAGGGATGTTGGCACTATCAGTAAATTAAAATAAATTTATGTTTAAAGTATCAAGGAAAACATCTAAACACCTAAAATATTATTCTTTTGTCGAAATCAATCACAATAAATTAAATATAATTATTTTAAAATGTTAAAAATAGAACTCATTGTCACGTGACCTCAAACGCCATTTAGAGGTTATGACGTCATTGTTCGTATTTTATATGCAAGTGCAACAAACTTCAGTAGACAGATAGTATTGAATATCGGCTAACGTTTTTGGTGGGAAATTTGATTTTTTTTTTATTTATCAATTTTTGTTTTTAAACTGAAGATTATTATTTTTATAATAATGTTTTTCGTGAATCTTAAGATTCTATCTATAAAATCAAATTGAATCCTAAAATTAGTAAACATCCCTATTGAAGTAGTTTAAAATCCTGGATACAATTCATAACCATGTTTGCAGCAATGATAACCTTCGCGTACCTGGAGCCTCAGAAGAAGATGTCTAAGGAGCCGATCCCGAGCTCGCAGCCGCTGGCGACTCTACGGCATTTAGACGCCGTGCCCGTGCCCACGTACACCGTGCCAGTCGCCCGGGACGGGAACTACACACGGATTATATGTAAGGAGCCTTATGTTGTACGTATGTATGCTTGTCTGTGTGTTGTCCATGGCACCCACGACACGGAATCCTAGTGTGAGGCTATGAGTGTGTAGCGTTATTATTATTATATTTTACAGAATAATTACTATGCAGTTTTGCTACTTTAATTACATTAAAAAAGTGAATTTGTCGAAAAGATTATTTTACACAAACACGTCCGCAAACATACGGACGTACGCGTTCATAACACACACAAATACATCTGTACACGCACGTGAATGGACAGTCTAACAGATAGACGCATTTATTCTTCGAGTTTCGTTCTCGATATTAGCATAGCAATACTTGTAGTAGCCACGTACCACCCGCCATTTCGCACTGAATTTTAGAGGTAGATAAAAAATAAAACATGAAATTATCAATTTTTGTAGGGTAGATTTGTAAAACCTCACTTAGCTGGGGCGCTCTCCTCCTCGGTTCGTCATTCACGTTTCAGTGCTTCGCTGTTTCGCACGGGCGCAAAATTGAAGTTAAAAGTGAAATGCTTAAAATATAGTTTAATAGTCAGGAAGAAATCAATTACTTTTGTAAAAGAATAAAAAGTTTAGAACGAAAAATTTTACCAAAGTAAAAGTGATCTGCAGTGTGTATTGTTGGATCCGTACAGGAAATCGTTGGATTGGATTGGATAGCGATTCATCAACGCTTGTAATCAGCAGGTAGGTGGATTCCAGTATTTAAAGAATACAGCAAGTAACTTAAAATCATAAATAACCCTACTTTAGTAGTCGGTTAAAAATTGCTTGCAAATTTAATTCGCAAGGAATTTACACGCAATTACGAAGCAGAAACAGAATATCTGTTATATATCAGTGAATATATGGTTTTTATATGGATACCTTCAAGGATTCCTCTTTTTTCTCTCCATTACTAGAACGTGTTTTTTCGTATGAAAAATATATTACAATATTATTTAAATACCATATATAACTGGATTGTCCTTGGGGGGCTTCCAAATAAATACCTGCTAACCGGAATTACCTGTGGGGTTCTTCCGTCGCTAGTAAATGTATTCCGTAAGGAATTTATCAATTTATATTGCAACAATATAAATACAAACAATCGGATTATCCTTTGAAGGATTCCAAATGAAAAAGTACCTGTTAATAGCTAGTATATGTATTCTATAAGGGATTTATATTGCAGTAGTGTACAAATACAAAACCTAATCGGGTTTTTTTTGAAGCCCTTCTTATTTAGAAGGAAAGAAAAATAAAAAAGTACCTTCTAACAATAATTACCTATAGGGTTCTTCCATCGCTAATATGTACTAGTACTAGTATTCCGTAATGAATTTATATCGAAATAGTATATAAATACATAACATAATCGGATTGTCCTTTGGGGACTCCTGTGGGGCTCACTGCTCGCATTACATTCGAATTAGTGTTACGCAGACAACTGCAACAAGAAGTACTCGCAATTCGGATCTACTTGTGGGGTATTTCCTCTGCATTGTACATGTATTCCATGAAGAATCCTCACAGTGTTACGCAGACAACTGCAACAAGAAGTACTCGCAATTCGGATCTACTTGCGGGGTATTTCCTCTGCATTGTACATGTATTCCATGAAGAATCCTCACAGTGTTACGCAGACAACTGCAACAAGAAGTACTCGCAATTCGGATCTACTTGTGGGGTATTTCCTCTGCATTGTACATGTATTCCATGAAGAATCCTCACCGTGTTACGCAGACAACTGCAACAAGAAGTACTCGCAATTTGGATCAACTTGTGGGGTATTTCCTCTGCATTGTACATGTATTCCATGAAGAATCCTCACAGTGTTACGCAGACAACTGCAACAAGAAGTACTCGCAATTCGGATCTACTTGTGGGGTATTTCCTCTGCATTGTACATGTATTCCATGAAGAATCCTCACTGTGTTACGCAGACAACTGCAACAAGAAGTACTCGCAATCTGGATCAACTTGTGGGGTATTTTCTCTGCATTGTACATGTATTCCATGAAGGATCCTCACCGTGTTACGCAGACAACTGTAACAAGAAGTACTCGCAATTCGGATCTACTTGTGGGGTATTTCCTCTGCATTGTACATGTATTCCATGAAGAATCCTCACCGTGTGACGCAGACAACTGCAACAAGAAGTACTCGCAATTCGGATCTATTTGTGGGGTATTTCCACGACATTGCACATGTGTTCCAGAAAGAATCTTCACCGCATTATGCAGCTGATTAGCGTATATTCCATACGGAACTAATACTGTACGCTATTCGTTGAACAAAGTACTAGATAACCGGATCTACCTTTGGGGTAACTGTTTACTCAAACAAAAAAATATACTTACATATATATTTCTGAAGGAACTCACGTCACGCTGGAAAACATACGGTGAACTGAAACAAGTACTTATTTATTCGCATGAAACTGCGAAGGATTTCTATTCAATGAGCAATAGCTGTATATTATTTATTTACTTATTTATTTCACAATAAATGTAATTTACAATTTACACCAACCAAGGGGATTCTCTCGCCAACTGAAAATTGCATCTTAGTACTGCCAAAAACCTTCGTCGACGCGCTTATCGGGGTGACAATTGCACTACTTTCATCGATCTAGAACTTTGAAGTTCACCGGAGTGTTATCGCCGACGGCGAAGTAGTGTGAAGTTGTTATAACAAATATTATAATATCAACTTTTAAAAGTTTTTTGCTAACCGCACCACTGCTACGGTGGTACTGAATACCGACGGTGATACCTTAACAACAGTAGCTGTCTATTCTGTCGACAACGCGTTGGTGACGCCGTTTTTTTTTCGTGGCTTGTGAATTAAATTCCTCTTTGATAATAAAGTTTGCGACTCAATAACCAGCTAAGCCTGTCATCAGGCTTTTAAGCAACAGTAACTTTTCAGTAATGTTTCCGACAACCGCAGTAAGGGGCGTAAAAATTGTTCGACATGCTAGTCTAATGATGCATGTGACTCTCACACAAAGCCAGCCTAAAAACCGCCTAAAACTGTCAGCCGTAGACGTAAGTTCTAAATGGATATATAATAATAATAAAACTAAGAGATTTTATCTATCAAATCTATTGTTGATTCACGAAAGATTCTCTTATTGATAAATTCGGGAACATACCATTCTTATGTCATCGTGGAGCAATTGACATAAATGTACCTAATTATAAATACAATAACATCGCACATGTTTCAATAAAAAAGACAATAACAATTCAGACAATGAAATATAATGTAGTATGGATTTAATTAGACTGAAAGTAAACTAATAAATGTATGTGTACAAATTGATACCTATATAGGCATATGAAATTATGAGTACTAATTCCGAATTTCAAATTATATTTGATTATCTGAGGACAACTTAATTCAAGTTTTTATAAACTCTTATAAATTGATGTGATCAGTTGTTCAGTTTCAGCCGAATTGAAGAGAATACTAAGCTACATCCTGTTTGTACACCGTAGCGTAGGTACATACCGTTTGGCTTATTACCTATAGCTAATATTTTCAACGGGTTTTTAACTTACTGAGGCGTACGGAACAGTTGTCTTTTTTCTACTTAATAATAATTAACAAACTTGAGTGAATTATTTTCTGGTTGGCCTGCCGGTCAATGATAATGCAATTACAAATAGTAGGTATACCACTGTATACCCCCTGTATATGTACGATTAATTGTATTAACCATTGCTTAATGTATTAGTTAATTTATTTGTTGCTTCATTAAAAGTAAAATTTTTGAATATTGCGTATTTTTGAATATTTCCGTGCTAGCGGACGATTGATTCATTTTTGCATACTAGGCTAGAGATACAAACATATTCTATACATGCAAAACATACATGTATACCGTAGATTGTATAATTATACAATGTTATGCTCCTTATGTGCATGCCTCAACAACGGGGTTCCGCCTCCAAAGTAACCAGACATTATCACTATGACAAAATTATACTCAACAAATGAGCGGTAAACTTTGCCATCAAGTGATGTTGTAAAATAAGACAAACAATAATGTATTTATTATTTATTTATTTCAACAAACAAGTACAATTGCATGATTTACACGTCTGTCAAACTGCAAAGCAGTTTGTCGCCAGTAGTTCTCGTGGATTACAATATACGAGTACGTACTCTCAACGTACTTATTTTTTACTTACTTGTTTTTAATGTTGCAGGTGTCAGTTCTAGGACGGAGGTACACTTAGGGTATTGTGGTTTGATTTTATTATATTCAAGTCTTACGACTGCGGTCCGCCTATATGTATATCTGTCATCCTATAAACTTAACAATGAGATTGTTTCTTAATGGCCTCCACCCAAAATTTTTTTTAACATTGAGTAATTTTATTTTGGGTATTATATACTTAACTAATCACACTATCGTTACCGGATTGAAGTCCGGATATTGTTTCACTTATAAAAACATCCCAACTGCTTACGCATATTACTGCATATGTGATGGAATACAGTAGTTTGCGTATCGTCAATTCGCCACGAAAACAATTTCATCCTTACAACACTTTGTAATCGAATTTCCCTTATTGTTTCACACAAGTTTTAATTCTACAGATCATAAGGTTACCGCAGTTCACCCAGGTCCTTGCTAATTGGTCAAATCAGTATAGACAAATAAGGATTATATTTTATATATTTGTCTATAGAAAATATTTTCATTGCGGCCTACTACTTAAATACTAATTAATTTAGAACATAATAATATCCAATGTTATTCAATTTAGTATTTTTTACAGCACATATATTTCATCTGATTTTCGGCCGCAAAACTCTAAAAGAAGTCAATACATTGATTTCGTTTTTTATACAGGACTGGTGGTGGATGCTCTGTGTGTTCCACTACACTTACAAAATCTCTGATAACAATTATAGATCAGTGTTTTTTGTGTTAACAATCTGTTCAAATTGTTGTATGGAAAAATGGAAAATCTACTTTATCAATGGATGAATTTTAGTGGCCTCAAACCACTTTCGGATTATTGCCTTTCAAATGAAACCATTTTAAGGCATATCGGTTGGATGGTTTCACAGTCTATAGAAAACATCCGTATAAACGTTTTATGTTTTTATATACATATATAGATAGATAATGTTTTAATTAAAACAGTGTTTTTATAGATACTTTTTATTCCTACTTACAGGTTTGGAATTACTTGTGGTTGGCGACATAGTTGCTGCTTTCGTTGCTACACTCGCTGTAGTAGTGTGACCAAAAGCTACAAAAAAAATGGATCTTTCGGGAAAGAACAAATTTCAGTCAACACAATTATCATCAAATTACTTACTCTCTTAGTACTGGCAAGGGTTACATAGAAAGGATACCATATAATTATATTATCGATAATATTGCCAAATCTATATTTACCTCATTTAAGTAATTTACTTATTATCCTTAAATATTTTAATGAATATTTTACATAAAAATTTCAGAATTCAGTGGATATTCCACTTTATTCGGTTAACATTACACTCGTCATGTTCATAGCAAATACAGTTAACTACTTATCAGTAGCATAATTACCGAGTGTGTTATATATACGGTATTACATAAGTATATACTGTTGTCACCAATATATTGTTCAATAGATTGAAATTAAAGAGTAAAATATTGCTATCATTATTACAATTAAAAATAATGATAAGCTAATAACATCATTAGTTTCACGACTACCTTCTCTAAACGTCTACAAGTATTGCTATGCTAATATCGAGAACGAAACTCGAAGAATAATTGATGATTAAACGAACTTACCTGTAAGTGAAGTTCAATCCCAATTATTCGAGAGCTTCGTTCGAAGATATTAGCATCCCTCCCTCCCTAGTGTAAATGTCATATACACTACACCCCTAGTCGTGAAACATGAAACAGCTCAGCAAATCTCTGAACTGAATGACGAACCGAGGAGGAGAGCGCCCCAGCTAAGTGAGGTTTTACAAATCTACCCTACAAAAATTGATAATTTCATGTTTTATTTTTTATCTACCTCTAAAATTCAGTGCGAAATGGCGGGTGGTACGTGGCTACTACAAGTATTGCTATGCTAATATCTTCGAACGAAGCTCTCGAATAATTGGGATTGAACTTCACTTACAGGTAAGTTCGTTTAATCATCAATTAATGCCGACAGCATGAACATACACTTCCATGGACAATACAACTAGGAAAGACTCAAAAACTATTTTTTTTTAATATGAATTTGCATTCAAATATTTATGGAATCACGAATTTTTTTCTCTAATAATTTCAAAAACCGAAGCTACCATATTTTTTAGTAAATAACTAAATAAGTATGCATCCGACTATCCATTCTATTCACTGTAACTTTCAAAATAGTTTATAGCTATTAAGTCTACATTTTATATTTTCAGCATTAACATCTTTCGAAAAATATTACGAGTTAGTTGGCGGAGTTAATTTCCCCAAGAAGATATCGTGTTACTGTTCAGACGGCAAGAAGAGGATACTTCTCATAAAAGTATGAAACAACAATTTACTGTTTCATATTAATTTAAAAGTAAATTTACATTCAATTTAAAAACCCTGCATTTATGTTTTCAGGGTCAAGATGACTTGAGACAAGATGCAATGATGCAACAAGTATTTACCATTGTAAATACTTTGTTAGAGAAAAATCCTGTAACCAATCGAAACAAACTTTATATTCGAACATATAAGGTAAGAAATATCACTGAAGACATAAAAGTACTTATAATAGTAGTAGTAATATTTAAGTGTGCGTAAATCTTTTGAGAAACTGAGTGTAAAATGCTTTGTTCCCTGTTGGCTTATTTCATTTTTACAATTTGAATATAAACATACATTTTTGCATTGTTCTGGTTACTTATTCGTTATATTTATTTTGAATGCAGTTTTTCGCTGTATTGGGGCGGCTTAGAATACTAACCCCAATCCCACGCCGGATGGGTGTCGTAAAAGGCGACTAAATCCGGCCCGCTGGTGGTAGGACCCCTCGAGGGATTATATTAGTAATATGGATTTTAATTATTAATTGATACAATTATTACTATTATTATTTCTCCATGGGGTTTGCCTGGATAGCTACCACCCTTGAGCATGAGTCAGCCGCCAAACGACTCGTCATGTTCCGGCTGGGGGCTTGAGAGCCAGTTCTTTCTTTCTTTTTCTTCTCTCTTTCTTGGCCGGCAACGCATCGGTGATGCCTTTGGTGTTGCTGATGTCCATGGGCGACGATAGCCACTTACCATCAGGTGGATCGTCAGCTCGTTTGCGGCTATTTCCATAAAAAAAAAAAGTTTATTTTAACAGCAATATTCAATATTGTGTATATGTCTGTAGGTAGTGCCGTTGTCTCGACAGTCCGGAGTATTGGAGTGGTGTGAGGGCACCGTGCCGTTAGGAGTGTACTTAGCCAATGCGCACTCGACGCTACGGCCACAGGTACAATAATTTTACATTATTACTCGCTTTTTATTTGTATATATGAAAGTCAATATTTTGCTGAGAAATTGTTCATTGAATAACATATCGATTATTATCTAAGAATATTCTTTTAAATTGAATTACGAATCGATTATCGATAACAGCCCTAACACTATTCATTACATTACAGGATATATCAAGCTCTGCAGCACGGTCACTACTAGTAGAGTGCTTTGAAAAGAAAAAATCGAACGAACAAAAATTGAATGTGTTCATGCAGATACTGAAAAAGTTCAGGCCAATATTCCATTACTTCTTCACTGAACGATACCTGGACCCTGTCACGTGGTACGAGAGGAGGCTAGCGTACACCAGGAGTGTTGCTGCTTCATCTATGGTGGGATACATCATGGGTTTGGGCGATCGGCATGTGAAGAATATTTTGATTGATGAATGCACCGCCGAAGTTGTACATATTGATTTTGGTAAGTACTAATTAGAAGATATCTAACAAACTAGTATCGAAACTAAGAACTTAGTATCTCTTCTTGCTCTTATCCCCAATAAATATATATTTCCTTTTTGTTAATGGTATATAATTTTTTGCAGGTATTGCATTTGATCAAGGTAAAACGCTTCGAACTCCGGAAACTGTGCCGTTCCGTTTAACACAGGACATTGTGGCAGGTTTCGGTTCTAACGGAGTAGAAGGAGTGTTCAGAAGGTACTTACGCAATCTAAAATACATACGCCCCAACTCAAAGAGTCACTAACATTATCAGTATGAGAGTTGTGAAGATGTTTAAATTTTTGTATTTCTATCACGCGCTAACCTATGTACGTTTTAATATGCAACTTGGATGGACAGACCATGTCCAGCGTTACGACATGGGATATATATTTATTTGCTACACTACACTATCACCCACTATGACATAGGCCTTAGCAAACATGCATCATAACAAAAATGAATTGCAGATTTTTGTGTTGTGCATGATCTGATGCATTACACATCACATGTAATTGTTTTTACACCTACCCTCTATTGCTATAATTTATGAATAGTTGGCTTACGAATTGTTACTTTATATCATGGAGGATAGAGTAAGGGCCATCTCATTCAAGGGGAAAGTTGAAAAAGTGTCCAGCTGTTTACTGAAAATAGAGGTTCCAATAATGGCCATTCCAGAATGGCGCTCATCCCCGGCAGCAGCACATTCTATTTTAAAAGATACCGTTGATGAATGTAGTGTTTCGTTTCAATTTAAATTTATTTCCCCATTGGAAATAGTTCGAACTTTTCGAGCATTGCACATTAAAAATACGGGTGATTTGTGGGGAATGTCTGTCAAAGTTATAAATAATATAATAGATGTGATAGCCCCTTATTTAGCCAGGTTATTCAATAAATGTGTAGATTTAGGTACAGTCACGAGCATAAATATATTACTATGGGCACGTCAGCAATAATATCTACCCCAAGATGCGTTCAATAATATCTGTCTGCACGGACGCAGCAAAAATATCTGATATTCATAGACAGCATATTAAAGTGACGACAAAATTATCTGATAAAAAAAGTACATCAAATAATTGTGACAACCGCCCAAAGCAAAAATATGTGACGACATTAGTCACAAAATAATGTGATCACTCTTAGAGTGCAAATATATTTTTGCTGTTCACTAATTCTATGTTTCTGTAAGCATTTACATTTATTCTTCTATCATAGATAAATGTATGACGTTCTAAAGCAAAAATATGTGACGACATTAGTTACAATATAATGTGATCACTCTTGGAGTACAAATATAAATGTTTGCCGTTTACTAATTCTACGTTTCTGTAAGTATTTACATTTATTCTTCAATCATAGATAAATGTATGACGTTCTAAAGCAAAAATATGTGACGACATTAGTTACAATATAATGTGATCACTCTTGGAGTACAAATAAATGTTTGCCATTTACTAATTCTACGTTTCTGTAAGCATTTACATTGTTTCATATGCATTAATATATGACGTTCAATAGTTGGCAAAAATATGACGTAATGACGTAAATCTTTTATTATTTTTATACATTTGCCCGACTGCGCGACGCAAAGGAGGGTAATGTGTTTATCAGTCTATGTATGTATGTATGTTCGTATGTGGCGTTATAGAGATCAAACGGCTTGACCGATTTTGATGTATCTTATATCAATCGATACGCCTTAACCTTGCGAGTGTCATTAAAGACATGACAATAATCAAAAATCACAGGGACAACCAGACACCTATTGTCTAAATGAAAAAAAAAATTGACGACCTACGTCAAGTGAGGTATCGCTTAATAGGTATTCAAAAATTATTTTTAGGTTCGTTTCATCATTTTTAATTTTAAGTGACAGCTTAGGATATGTAACGATTTAAAATTGGTTAAACAACCGTTCTCGTTAATTTACTAACTCCCTGAAATAACAACATTGCGAATTTTACCGTCTTATAATCCTAATATGATAATAATAAGAAGTCAATGAATCCTAACTAAAAAGTGTAAAAAAAATGGTTAAAAAAAAAACAAAAAACCCGACAGCGTAAAAAAACTAACTGTCCCGACTGCCTATGTATGGTCCTTCTAAACCCATCAAAAAATCTCATATGTTTTTTTTATCTTTCTTTTATTGCATATCCTCTACTAGTACACTACTCTATGTTCTTGTTACATTTTCCTAAAATACTTTTATTTGCGGTCAGACATTGCATTAGGCAGCTGCGACGGTTTGGCAACGTCGCTAATTTGGAAGCGTAGCGAGCTGGCGACGTCGCCAGTAAAATGTACAGGTGCATCTCACTCACTCAGTGTCCAAACCGGCTGCCAAGACGGACGCGGACGCGTGTTTTTTTACAAAACTATTTTATTTATTATTCTTATGTTTTTCACTTAACTCGGTTCCATTTTTCAATAATGAGTTTCGATACAGAAAGGTTTATTGCAGAAATACAAAATCGTCCATGTTTATGGGATACCGCAAGAACTGATTATTCCGACCGCAATTTTAAAATAAGATTTTGGGACGAAATAGTCAATTTATTTAAATAATTTAAAAAATATATGAGATCTGAGAAAACTGACTGACAGAGGGTAATCTGCTCTTTTGGCTACCTTCGAACGCCAAAGGTAGCCGTGGCAACTACGCCGGCGACGTCGCCATGGCGTCCCGGTGAGGTAGGGCTCTGCTACTTCTCTTCAGTCAGTTCGATTATGATGTCAGGAGTGGACGTAGCCAGTCTCCACTCAGGGAGCCGTTATGTGGTTACGCTTCCAAATTGGCTACATTGCCACACCGTCGCCAAGTGAGGTAGCCGCCATGCATTTCAATATAAACTGTTTTGATACGTTGCCGGCGACATCGCCTTGGCGTCCCGGTGAGGCACAGCACTTATTCTCACAATATGTAACACCGCGGTGAGTTTTCCCAACTATTGAACGTCATAATATATTTATCTATATGATTGAGGAATCAATGCAAATGCTTACAGAATTAGTAAACGGCAAACATATATTTGCACTAAAAGAGTGATCACATTAATTTGTAACTAATGTCGTCACATATTTTTGCTTTGGGGGTTGTCACAATTATTTGATGTACTTTTTTCGTCAGATAATTTTGTTGTCACTTTATTATGCTGTCTATGAATATCAGATATTTTTGCTGCGTCCGTGCAGACAGATATTATTGAACGCATCTTGGGGTAGATATTATTGCTGACGTGTCCATAGTAATATATTTATGCTCGTGACTGTACTTCCCCAGATCTTATGAAGTATAGTAAGATTATACCTATTTTTAAATCTGGGGATAAAACAAACGTTAATAATTTCAGACCTATTTCTATTTTACCTATTCTCAGTAAAGTCTTCGAAAAAATTATATTAAATCAAATGCTGATGCACTTCAACACTTGTAATTTACTCCACCCTGATCAATACGGCTTTACCAAAGGCCGTAGTACAACAGATGCTGGTGCTAGGCTTCTCAAACACATCTTTGAGGCCTGGGAGAAGTCACAAAATGCCATAGGGGTATTCTGTGACCCGTCTAAAGCATTTGACTGTGTTGAACACGAAACACTTCTACTTAAGCTCAGCCACTACGGTATCAAGAATAATTCTCTTAACTTGATTGCGTCGTACTTGAAGGGTAGAATACAATGTGTTAGCATAAATGATACCAAGTCATCGGGAACTCAATCTGTTATGGGTGTACCTCAGGGCTCGATTTTGGGCCCCTTCCTTTTTCTAGTATATATAAATGATCTGCCGTATTATATTAAGATAACAATACATTATATTATTTATTATATATTATAATAAGATAGAAACATGCAGAGATTGTCCTGTTTGCTGATGACACTTCCCTTATATTTAAGACGAACAGAAATAAAACGAATTTTGACGATGTAAACAGTGCTCTGTCTCGTTTATCACACTGGTTTACAACAAATAATTTGCTGCTTAATGCTAAAAAAACTAAGTGTGTTGAATTTACACTACCTAATGTACGGAATGTTAGCAAAAGCCTCAAATTAAATAATGAAATTCTAACTATGGAAAAATCCAGTTTTCATGAGTGTCACCTTAGATTCTAAACTACAATGGGGCACCCATATAACGGCTCTCGCGAGTAAGCTAAGTAGGTCAGTTTATGCCATTAGAAAGATAAGACAGTTTACCGATGTAGAAACTGCTAAACTTGTTTATTTTGCATACTTTCATAGTCTCATGTCCTATGGTATATTGATGTGGGGCTCAGCGGCTAACATTGATTCTATATTTGTTTTGCAGAAAAGGGCAATCAGAGCCATTTATAAATTAAAATCACGTGATTCTTTGCGTGAGAAATTTAAAGAAATAGGCATATTAACAGTAGCCTCTCAATTTATTTACAGCAATATTATATTCGTAAAAAACAACTTAGGTATGTTCAAGCAGAATAGTGATACGCATAATCATCTAACAGACATAATTTGGTGACGTCATCTTTTCGCTTAAGTAGGGTACAACGCTCTTATATGGGGCTCGGTGTACGTTTTTTTTTCCATAAATTACCCAAGTCAGTACGTGATTTACCTATCCAAATGTTTAAGAGATATGTAAAATCTCAGCTAGTAGGAAAAGGATACTATAGCATGAATGAATATATTAATGACAAAGACGCCTGGAAATTAGTGCCGCATCAAGTTCCGCGTAGGTTAGAAGATATTATGTAACTTTTCATGATTTTAAAAGATGTGCGAGGAGTTTCTTTCAGCTTTTCTTCTCCTCCATGACAAAGCACCCTTCCGAAAAGCTGGTAGATTAAAAAATGACGTGCATAAGTGTATCAGTGATACCTATATGAATAAAATATTTTGATTTGATTTGATTTGCTAGTGTCTAGAAATAGCGATATGAACAAAGCTATTGTATACGGAGTGAAGTTTGCTGAGTTCAAAATATATTTAAATATTTTCATGGTATCCTCCATAATGCCAGTATACAAAACCTCAACTAGTTACGTACTCAAATGTAATGTTAGAATTATGTTTTAGTGAATATAACCAAAATACTGCTGTGAGAAAACGTGATTTTTAGTAGTGTGAATTTTTTTAATGAATAATTATTAGTGATTTTACATTGGTGATAGTTATAAAACGTTATAAAATAATATTTTGTTTGAAAAGTGCGCCAAAACCAAGCGGAAATTGGTCGGTTGTTTATTTTCTATTAGAGGTTCCAGTACCTACCACCATCCTACGACAATAGCACTGGCGTCGGAATGACTACGATATGAACATAGCTGTTGTAGACGAAGTGAAGTTTGTTGTGCCACCCGTCATTGGACGCGTTTTTACGGACACTTCATACACAGAGATGGCCCTTTTTCTACCTTCTATACTCCATGCTTTATATAAAATTGTTATTTTCTCTGTAAGTGATTTTGTAATCTTCAGAGGAAATAAATGTTTTAAACGGTATATATTTTAAAAATGTTTAATACGGTCTCGAATTGTCGAAATATCGTTTAAATGAAAAATGGTGATCGTAAAATGACGTAAAATTATTGGTTTTGTAGATGCTGCGAGAAGACGTTACAGCTGCTGCGCGACAACCAGGAGACGCTGCTGACGATCCTGGAGGTGCTGCTGTGCGATCCGCTGCACTCCTGGGTGGTCTCCGACAAGAAGCTGCGGGAAAACAGCATACAGTGTACGTATAGCTTTTTTTACCCGACTGCACGTAGAGGTTTTGTTATCATCATCATAAGGATTTCAAAAAAGTATAACATGGTCGTTAGCTATCTTTCAAATAATTTGAACCTAACCTGACATGGTTACAAAAAACTTTCTCACAAACGACAAATTTCCAAACGGAAGAAAATATGGCCTTGAATTGGCCTGAATTGAAGTGGTAGTGGTAGTGGAAAAAAATGTAGTTAGGCTGTTTTGGCTCATGGTCTGATTATACTTATTCGAAATCTGCCAACCTTCAGGCTCGGAGGAGGTCCCGGTGGGTGGCCTAGCGGAGCGCGCGCTGCTCGCGGTGCGCTGCAAGCTTTGCGGCGCGGACGGGGTCGCGGGCGGCGCGGGCGTGTCGGCGCGCGGGCACGTCGCGCGGCTTATAGCCGCCGCCGCCGACCCCGCCAACCTGTGTCGCTTGTTCCCCGGCTGGCAGCCCTACTACTGATGACGTTATGTACTGGCTCATTGATGTGGAGCAACCCAAAGTGCTTTGACAATATAAACATAGTGAAATTCTTCTAATCTTTATTGCCTGTATTCCGGCTGCCAACTGTACCTCTGATGACGTCACGTGCTGGGTCATTGATGTGTGCCTGTATTCCGGTAGGCAGCCCTAGCCCTACGTCACGTGTTGAGTCATTGATGGGACGCAAGTTGTGACTTGCGACAACTTGAAAATAACTACTTGATTATATTGTAAAACAAAATATATATTATGATGCCATATTTTTATCACAAATAATATAATTTTATAAAATATACATTGTTTGATTACTCAAATTACCCAAACCCTACTCATAGATTTTTTTGGTAAAACTATAGATCTAAGGTACCCACGTTTGGGGTGGGGAGTGGGGGGATGGGAGGGGGGGGGGGGTAAAGGGGAGCCCCCCACTACAATTTTTATGTACCGGAAAGGTATAGTTTTCGAGTTATGATTTTTTTTGTAAAATCATAATACATAGGAAAAACCTTGGGTATTTCTTTAGTATCAGTGGAAGGGGAGTGGAGTTGGGGGGAAGGGAGGGGTTGGGATAAGGACCCCCCCCCCCTAAAGGTAATTCGTGAGGAAACACATAGTTTTTGAGTTTATTTTTTATTTTTATGGTGGTGCCTGCAGTTTGTTACAGCGGGCGGGGGCTGCTCTCCCTCCGCGCCTCCGGGGTTTACATTCACTCTAGGGGTAGGACAGACTAGTACCACGGGGGGTCGGGGTTGACTAAGTCGGTTTTGTAACCATTTCGACTTAGATCTGGAAATTTTTAAAAATCCAAAAAAAACAAGCGACTAGCCTCAGCCGCTCCGGCTCACCCGGATGCCTGTGCTTTGTTACAGCGGGCGGGGACTACTCTCCCTCCGCGCCTCCGGCTTCTAAAAAACACTCTAGGGGTAGGGCAAACAAGACTGCGTGGAGTAGGGGTAAGCTAAGGAACGTATGAGAAGAAATCAAATCAGTCCAATAACACAGCAGAGATCGTCGAAAATCCAAAAGAAACAAGAAAGCACATTCACGTAATACGAAGATTAACGGAATAACTGAACACAACATTGACAGTGCAATAAGTTTTGTGCTACCTTCCATTTCACTCGTTTTTGACGAAGTACCCTCTAACTGTAGACCAAATTGACAAGAATTGTCTTTCATAATACGCAATTTTTATTAAACTTATTTTTGTCGTAATTAATTCAAAACGCATCTCCGGAACCTAAAAATAGTTTTAAACGTTCACACTAAACCCTAGCTACATCTATCAACTCACACCAATATAAAAATTCAGGTACCTTAGATCTATAGCCAACCCATTTTTTTTTATTAAAATGTATTATTATCTTTCTATGTAGTTTGCCTACCACCCCCTTGCTTGAGTCAGACGTCTAACTATTAAAACTATATGTTGTTTCGGCTGAGAGGTCTTCCTTGGTCAGCAACATTGCGTTGCTGTTAGTGATGCCTTTAGTGTTTATTGATTTCACAAGGACATTGACAAGGGACAGGCAACAATAACATAATACAAAAAATTACTTGCTAGTTAAATTTTACTGTAAACCCAACCCAATGCCGATTAAAAATTTAACTTTGGGTTGTGAGTAGCTCCATTTATCTTGAGCTTTGTGGTTAAAAAGCATATATTTAATTTGACACGGAACACTCCATCCATACATATAATATTACCAACAAATAATATGAGTGTTAACAGCTGCAGAGTGATGACGTAGTAAAGGGTCACGAACCACAACCCTTTTTAACTTCAAAAAATTTATAAATATAACATAATGGAATAATGTAATAAAAACAAATTAACATTCTTATATTAGCCTAGTTAGTACACTGAAGCGCCTACACAAAAAGTGTAAGCAAGATCAACTATTGATACACCAATAGATTGTTTTTAACAGTAAAACTGTTAATGTTAAACCCTCAGGTTAAACCCATCTTATTTCTTCTTTTCAATGTTACTTACTTGCACGTCGTGGATGATCTCACCAAAGCACACTGAAGACATACCAGTGCTAGATAGAATATAATAAACATATCAGCAATTGCATGCCATCAATGGCTTTGAAAAAAGCCGTTTGGTCTGCTTGAGTGATCGAAGTTACGATAAAGACAAAGAAACGGAACAGAAAGTCCTGTTGTAAAATAGGTACCTAAATAGTTAATTTAAGAAGAAATGTAAATATGTAATGGTACTAATATTTATATTCTAAATCAAATCGTCTATCTTTCTTAAGAAAAGATTTAATTACGTCAGAGTAAAATGTTGGTGAATGTTTCAATTCTAACAACAACTGTTTTTCAACAGCTACCATTGATAATTCAGAAAGCCGCTCGTGACCTTGTGTATTTCTCAAATAGGTATGGATACGTTTACGGGAGGAAAAAGCACTTTCCTCAGAAGAACTTGTAGCAGGAATAGTAACAACAAGATATGCTAGCTTTAACAGTTCGGGAAACGTGTCTTCAAGGTTATTCTTATTAATGAAATCAATAAGTTCAAAAACATTATGATCTCTTAGTTCATGACTGGAATATAAACAAATCAGTTGATTTTGTAACGTCTGTCTATCAAAATAGTTTGAATAAATGTGAAATAGCGAATCTAATGCTTTTGTAGGAAATTGTGACTGGTATTGGTCAAAGTTCTTGTTATTGAGTAATTGCAAAAACTTTAATTTACAAATTTCAGAATAACGGTCATTAATTTCGGAATATATGTTATCAATTACTTTCACGAAAAGTCTTCTATATTCTGTACGAGGACAGCTTACGTTACGTCTCAACCGGGGAGCAGAGTTATTTTGCAAGGCGTTTTCGTAAATTTGATCGAATTTAGACTCAAATTCATCACGTAACCATGATTGAAACTCTTTCATTTTTTTGCTACAATAATCGACATCATCTTGCGATTTTCGTAAAATATTGTCCAAGATGTCAGTTTTTTCAAATATTTGGTGAAAGATTAAAAGAAAAAAACTGAAATTAAAGGAGTGCAAAGTGTTGATAAAATTCTCCGCGGCTAATATTGTATTTCCATCCCAGTTCTGCGGATTGTCGCACAGGTCAGAAAATAATATAATGAGTTTACTTTTTTGTTCAAAAACTGTATTTACAACTTGTGACATGTACGTCCAACAAGTTGCAGGAGCATAAGGCAATTTTTTGCTGCAATGAGTATCATAAAAAGCGGCTCGTTTTGTACTATAACTAAAAAAACTACACAATGCCTCGAGGGCTGAAAAAAATGAACTAACCTCCCCAATTCTGTTGCATGATTTAGATAATACTAATCCCAAAATAAGTGCATCACACCAAATGTGAATTGCTTGTGGACAAACATTTTTAACTTTTTGTTTCACTCCATTTCTGACACCAGACATTACACTAGCACCGTCATAGCTTAGAGCTACTAATTTTGGGATGTACTCATATTTATTTAGAAATTCTAAAATAATATTAGAAAGTGATTCTGCTGTATGATTAGTCGACACATCAATAAAACCAAAAAATCGGTCATGAATTTCGTTTCCAAAATAATATCTGAGAATCATAAACAAATGTTCTCTGTGACTAACGTCTGAGGTTTCGTCAATAATAATGGAAATAAATTTTGTTTGTGTTAGTTCCCAATTGATGCGAGTTTTCATAACATCAGATAGGGATTGGATAATATCGTTTTGAATTTTATTACAAAAATAACTCGGCCCTCCTTCGTCAGTTTGTTGATGTTGTATATGATTTTCTAAAACACCATCATATCGAGAAAGAAAGAAAATGAGTTCTAAAAAATTGCCTTTATTCAATGAAGTTTTGGACTCATCGTGACCTCTGAAAGGAAGTTCTTGGTGTGCTAAATGACAAACAATATCAACTAATCTTTGAAATACACTACGATTGTTGTCGACCCTTAGGTTATATTTACAAATTTCCTCAGATGACTGGCGCGATAAAGATATATCTGTTCGTTGTTTACCGAAATTAGTAAAAGAAATCACAGCACTCATATGTTTCGGGGAATTGGCGTGCTTTTTAATGGCAGCAGTTAGGTTACGTAAATCATTATACCCAGATGTATTCCATACGTTTTTGTCGTTTGAAAAAAAAATGCAAGGCCAACAATACAATTTATTTGAATGTGAACAGCCAACGACCCACTGATTTTTATACACTGATCTATTAAATTGTCGTCTATAGGATTTAGATACCTGAGCAATGCACAAGTTAGGCGTAGGCTTTTGCGAAGAAATTAACTGTGTTTTCTGAGACAAGTTCAATGATTGTACCTTATTCCCATCGATCAAAATTTGAGCACACTTTAAATCCTCACAAGGAACAATTACCTCCATTACTGTACGTTATAAACAGAACTGAATCGCAACGCAATGCAAAGAAATTAGAAATTACCATACAAACAATATTTTCTTAAAAATTGACTCACTTTACTCAACCATCACTCTGATCCAGTGTTGCCAATGAAAATTTTTGGAAGGCCGTGTACATTAGACAAAAAAGCCGTGCTCCTATGGAAAAAGATCAACTGCGGGCCGTGTCCACAGCTGCCAATATATTATGCTATCCAATTAAGCCAATATTATACCACGCTCGGACGCTTTGACTAAAAAAAAAAAAAAAAAAAGGTCGTTGGCAGTGAATTTGATGTCCACAAAACAAGGAACATTTTTCATATTAGCCTATTAGCGTGTTTTAAGGGTTTTAACATTCGTTAAATGTCTGCAAAAATAATAAATAACAGCTACGGCCCTAGGGTTCGGGCCGTAGACCGTAGATTTTGTGATTTTTTGGCCTGAAAGCCGTAGAACACGGTAATTGCCGTAGCATTGGCAACACTGCTCTGATCACTCAACAGCCAAAGTATCGTTAATTAATATCGTTGACATGACAATCTTTATAATGACATATGTCAAGATTGGCATGTCATCAGTGTTGCCAGACCAAAATTTTAAATTCCAGGAGATAAGAGCAAAAAAATCAGGAGACTGGTCTCACAAATCAGGATATAAATAAAATACTTACTGATTTAAATTACTGTTCATTTTACTTAAACATTTGGCTATTCAGTTTTGCTGTAATTTTTTCGCTTACTTTAAAATCAAAACAATTTTTGTTTTATGAAGTGAAAACTTCTTTAACACCGTTGTGATTTGAAAATCGATGAAACGAAAAAGCGACAGTATAAAAAGAGACATATACATAAATTCATAAGATTTAACGTGGGAGAAAATGAGATAGAAAACATTATAGAGTGTTTCTTATGTTCGTAGTTCTCTTTGTGTTACTTTAAAAAGTGCAAAGTTGTATTCATAGATGGCGCAAGGAACAAGATAGAAGATTATTTTTATTGCTGGATAGATGGCGCTAGCTGCTCATTTTACTCTTCATATTATGGTAAAAAATGGCGTTAGTTACCACTGTTTTATTTTTATTTTCTAACTTTGCATCACTATTATCGTTACTAAAACCTACAATTATCATCTTCTTGAAATTTTACATTCTTCTCATTATCTTGAAACCAAAATTTTTTAAGGTTTCACTTTTCCACGTGTGAATTGCACATATTTTAATTTTTATTTAATATTTTTAGGTGTCAAAAATCCGGCAATAACTCTGGTACCTACTCTATTAAATTTATTTCTCAATTTGATCTTTGTTATGTTCATTTGTTAAAAGTCTTTCCACCGTGGCGCTTGAATGCGGTAAGCGGTAAATATTTTAATATTTTCTATTTTGTAAGCTCAAATAATTACATGCAAAATTTAAATGTAACCTACAACATCAAGCTACTACCGCAAAACATACCTATTTAGTTTAGTCGCGTGGTATTGGCGGGCCTTACCCACCAATACTACCAAAAGAACCTTTGTTCTTTCTCGTACCTGCTCATGGCAACTACTACAGGGTCGTGAATTATAGTTCAAAACCCAAATATCAGGAGACTTATTAATAAAATCAGTAGATCAGGAGAATCGTAAAAATATCAGGAAATCTCCTGGAAAATCAGGAGATCTGGCAACGCTGCAGCCAAACTGTTTTAGGGATGTTCGATCCGATCCTTGTCTGGATCGATACAATGGCATACGATCCGCTCGATATTTGTATCGATACAATGGCATTCGATCCACTGGCGGATCGATACACATGCAGGGTGGATCGGATCAGATCGGATCGGATCAAAATTATTAGGGAATGGAGGTAGATTTCTGTAGATCAGTTGTTGGCGCATCATATGAAACGAACAAGAAGGCCGCCACATTTTTTTTAAGCAATATTTGTCTGAATCATTATTGGATAGAAAGTCTGGTCCATTAAAGTATTGGTCAGCGAGAAAAGTTATTTGGGGAAACTCTGCGACATAACTCTACGGTATTTATCAGTTGCAGGAACTTCAGTGCCCTTCGAATGGCTTTTCTCACTAGCCAATAGCACTTTCAGTGAAAGTCCTAATCGATTGGATCCTGAGCACTTATCCAATTTACTATTCCTGCGTTCATTTAGATTTAAGGATTGGCAAATGTAATTTATAAGCTTTGCATGATATTAATTTATTTGATTATTTAGTTTAAAAGACACAAGAGTTCTAAATTAAATATAGTGTGATAAAGTGAGATATTCTTATTTACATGATATTTCTACTACTTACCATATTGTTTTAAAAAACTTTAACTTTTTCAATATTTAGTTATACAATATTTTGAATAAATTGACCTTAATATTTGCTTAATGATATATCTTTATTTAGAAAGTCACTGAATTTAGCTTGTCGATAGTTTATATATCGATATTTGAAATATTTTATTCGATTCTGTCAAGTCAGCCGTGAAATGTTCTCTAACGTGTTTCGTAGCGTGTAGCGTCAGAGAGCCAGTCTTCTTCTTCTTCTCTTCTTTCTCCCCCATCTTTTATACATTTTCCCTCCCATTCTTCGTCTGTCACCCGTCCTGGAGAGGTGTACTTCTGTTGATGTCTCTCGAGTCCGGTAATGTCATTAACAACTGCTCTCGTGCGGTTGGGCGTGATGGACTGGCTCGGCGGTTAGGGAGAGCCGATGAAACGTTACCGCTGGCGCCTGTTGGCTGACCTCAGCTCAGTCGATCCTGTGGGTACTCATACAATACGTCATAGTGTCGGAGTCAACTTAAGTCACCAAATTTTGACGGTTAGGTCTACTGTCTTTACTTTAGTTGCCATGGCAACCCAAAAACCTTAGCTATTGTGTTGAATTTATTTGTGTACATGATAAATGAAACTCAAGTGGCTACATGGCAGAATTGCATATTTTAGGACAATTGCATAGTGTCCAGAACTTTACAGAACAGTCGTCACTATTCTGTCGGTTTTCATTTCAGTCAGGTTTGTCACTATATTATGTACTTTAATTGTTTTGTACTTAGGTACTGTGTTATGTAGGCACTAGGAAACTGCAATTAATTTGTACTTAAGTATCTATTAATTCATTTATCTTATATCTACTCGTAATATGCCCTTATTGTAAATAATTATAACTTATATGTACAAAAATTTAAATCTTTATGTTTATCTATTGTTTTCATGTTTCATTTTGAAACATGAAAACAATAAATGAAAACTACAAATTTTGTTATATTGATTTGCAGGGCCAAACTGGACACTGATATCTGGTTTTTCAGAGGGTCAGACAGTTACAGGAAAGCCGGATTTTAAAAATAATGTAGTTTGGATACATCCACTAGATTTGCATTATTTTACGAAGGGAATACAAGGCGAGACATATTTATACATACTTATATATTGTGGTGTAAGGGGCAGCAGACTGGTCATCTGGTGTGACCACGAGTCAGTAAGAACTTCTCCTCACTAGCGGCCAGTCGGTCGCGAGGGAGATTCGTCTGGCGGTTCAATACGCGACTTACTTGCGCCAAAATGGCATGCAAATGTTGTTCCACTGTACTAATGAACCGCGGAGAGGGCCTCTGGCTTCCGTTTAACGCCGCGGTTCAAATTCTGTGGCAGTTTAGTGCGTACAATACAAGTGGTCCATATTATGTAATATCGAAAAGCTGCGGACGGGTTCTAATCTAACTCTCCATCCATTTTCAATCCAAGCCAATCACTGCTGCTCGTATCCTGCTGTAAAGCGGTTGAGAGTATTCAGAGATAGCCAGGCCAGGCCTATTCTGTACGAGGATTAATCCCAAACCACAGCAACGTATGTGTTTTTTATGGAAATAGCCGACAAACGACTGTTTGACGACCCTGTAGCCTAGTTGGAAGCGACCCTGCCTGCGAAGCGAGGGGTCCCGGGTTTGATTTCTGGCTGGGGCAAATATTTATGTGACAGATAAATATTTGTACTCAGGTCATGGGTGTTATTGTATTGTTTTATGTGTCAGCCATGCCACCCGCGACACAGGTTAAAACCTGCTGCGGGGGTATGAGTGTGTAAGCGTTTATTTATTTATTTGAACGAGTTGACTTGATGGTAAGTGGCTATCGTCGCCCATGACCATCACCAACACCAAAGGCATCACTAATGTGTTGCCGGCCAAGAAAAAGAGAAGAAAAAACTGGCTCTCAAGCAGGGGCGCAGCTACCGCCGTATCAATTATACGGGACCCCCACTAACACTCAAAAAAAAGTTCGCCAGCGGCCTACGACTCTTATGTCCTTTTATAGTATATTTGATAATTTGACAGCTGACGTTGAGGGGGACCCACAACAAATATTGATATGGGGCCTGCTTAGGGCTAGCTACGCCACTGCTCTCAAGCCAAAGAAGGAACTGGCTCTCAAGTCAGGTCTAGGGATTTTACCCGCCAGCCTACTATTTACTACCTTCCTTCTAAAATCAATCAATCAATATGGTGAGGCTTTCAGTCTCTGGTGTTTTATTCATCAGATTTTCTTATAGACAAATTATACTTACAGGTTGGCCGAAGTTAGTAGTTCAAGTAAGTTGTGTCGATTCAATTGGACGATCCTGGATTGTTGGATACGGTGTCTGCAGCCTGCCTGTTTCCCCGGGTTATCATATAATTGAGGTCCCTTGTTGGGTGCCAGCAGCCGTGACAGTAACTGATAAGATTCGACAGTATTTCCTCGGCGGAACGCATCAGCTCACGCAAATAGATATTGTTAATTTAGGAACTGACAGGTTAAGATAACGTGAACTAAATTATTCCGTAAAATATTAAAGAGAAACAAACACCATTTTTAGTAAAATTTTGTGTAGATATGGATATCTCATATCATTCATATTATGTTACTCGTAATAATTTTTAAAAACTCATTAGGTACTTACTCATCACTCATAATATTTTTTCAGGCACAAATTATGTACCCAATCGAAAGGGTCTGTTGAGCTACGTATTCAAATAGTTCTTAGGAACTTTTCTCAGTTTGGTATAGAATATAAGTGAAAATGAATCCGCTTACGTATCTTGGATTTACTATATTCTCTATAATTATGCAATTCTGTGTTATGGAATTTATTCATGAAAGGTTTATGATGGATAACGATTCGTCAGATTTTAACGAAAGTAATAATAAGGATAATGATCTTATCAACGGTATGAATCGTAAGCCGCACGCTCTATTTTATCGAACCGAAACGGATAAAATAACTTTTGAAGCCTACAACGACGCAGAATCGACAATATACAGCAACACATCTCTAGAAGATGCAATTTTAACATCAACAGAAATTTCAAGTACTACAACATATGAAGTGTATTATGAAAATACGTCGGTTATAGATGATTATTTTACGACTGAATCATATTCTACGAGCTCGGAATTTGATAATGTTACAGAGATAACTTTCTTTGATAAAAATAATACCTCAACCGCTAAACCGGGTCTGAGCAAGAAAGTTAATAGTGAGAAGAATTGTTTTTGTAACTTATTGGTTGGTTTAAACAAATAATTCATAACACTGTTTAAATTTCTAAATTCGTATGGGATTTAGTCCTTAATAATAAAATGTAATTGCAGTATCAAACATGCGACATCAATTGCTGCTGCGACACGGACTGCACCGAAGAAGAGCACAGTCTGTTTAAAAATTGTGTTGGAGATAAGTGCGGCAACGCAAAGAATGAGTTATATTTATGTAACAGTTACCCTACATGCAGCAGTAGCATTCCAACTGATGTTTTTAATCATTTTTTCTGTGTTGCCAAAGTTAATTTACCCGACAGACGTATCAAAAGTCATTTTCAGGTAACTATATTTTGTTTTTTAAGTTGTTTAGGGCGAGGCAAAGCTCAAAAAAATAAGCTCGTTTGATCTCACCTTCACTGTTTAAAAATTAAACCACGTATGTTGTTACGAGTACATTAATATATCATGTATGTTGTTTGTATCGGACCTGCTGAAGTAGGCGTAGCCCTTGTAATTTTGAGAAACCACACAAATATATCAATGTGGTGATCCTATATTTTTTCACTGGAAAACGTGGTTAGTTTTCGTGGTTATTTGGTTTTCCTTGTGCTTATCCTGGCACCACACATACTCCATGTTGTATTATAATGTTTTTCAGTGTGATGAATAGATAGGCATTTTAAACTTGCCTAGATGTTTTATACAGGAAAGGTTTACTACAAGATTGCCTTAATTATTTATTGTTTCAGTTGGATACATATGTCATTAATGCCACTTTTAAATGGAATAGTATTCAGAGATCTGATGTGCCTCTACACTATAAGAAAAACAAATACAAATATGGTGATCCAATATGGTTACTTAAAAATGGAGTTATTTCAACTTTAAGTAAGTAGAAGATTCCTTTGGAGCGCACACAGTTATCATTTTAATAACTTTTAACACCATATATTTTGTTAATGATATTTGTTTTTTACAGGCTTGCCAACTACAGTGACGAATTATTATTGTAACGGTAAAAAGCAAATAGTATTTTTAGAGAATGAGAGCGTTAAGTGTTATGTTAAAGTAAAGGATCTTAACATGTTTTCGACGCTGAAGACACTTGAAGGAACCAAATTGATAAGTACTACGGATTTGTCTATGAATACTACTGTATTGGTTGGTATTGTAAATTTTGGAATGCATATGTCTGTGGCAACGTGATATTATTTTCACATAAAAATTTGTTTCATTTTCAGAACTGTTCTACATTGCACTGCACGAATTGGACTATTCTTGCCTGTTATGACATCTGTGACGATTACAACAAGACGATCCATAGCCCCGTGTGCAAAGACAACTATTGCAACAATTTAGCTCTTGCAATAGAGTACACTTTTTATTATTTCGAGTCAAAGATAATTAATGCTACTTTAAAAATGTACTTGAGTAAAGTACCTATGAGCATGCAGTTACTGAAGCAAAAGATAACTGTCAAATGGTACTTGGGCAATGAATCTATTGATGAAGTTATTCAGTTGAGTGGAAATCCGGGGTATGTAAAAGGGTTGCCATTAATTGTTTCATACGCTCCCAACAATCACAGTAGTCATTTTTACAATCGAACATACGGGAAAAGGGTGTTACAATTTCCCGGGAACGTTAATGGACAATGTAATTGGTTAAGTAGTAAAAACAAAACTCTGCTGTTTGGACTGAACACGAGGTTAAAATGTCGGCTGAATATTAAGCAAGATGTTTCCCCGAAAAATGCTACGCGTGCTTGTCAAGCCATTCAAGCAAACATCAAAGAGCGTCTGATATTAAACCAGAAGTTACTTATATCGCCGTACGGAAACCCACGGAATATCAGTGATGACAAGTGGATACCGCTAGAAATTAACGATCGCACTTTCTTGTATGGGGAGTACCGCTTGAAGAATTCTAGACTGGTATGTTACAATTTAGTGACACGATATGGATTCGTTATCGCCTTTGCAGATACGAGCAACGCAATAGATGGAGAGGAAAATAAAATAGTAAAAGCCGGTGTGGGTGTGACATGTTATAACGTTACATTTGAATTGGCGCACTTATCGACGGTTCTGACTATTGACGTCAGGTTCATAGACATAAGCAAGCCAGTCATCGAGTTCGCCCGGGCGCCCAATTTAAACATCCAGTTACCTGCGGACTTCTTCTTTAATTATCCTTCAAATAGTTACCGCCACAACTCGGGCATTATATTAGTATTGCACTGTTCTATTATTCTACTTATTCTACTTGTGACGAAATAAAATAATTTACTGTAATAACTAATAATTTTATTTTGAAATAATTTAAATACTTGTGTTACTTCTATCACTTTAACTTGGCTTCTACCCTTGAGGACTTAAAGCTGGAAATAGTGATGGCCTGAAAAAAACATTAATAATTAGGCATTGACCTACGGTTTATTCATGAACTTGCTACAGTTGCCACCCAAAGGGACTGAACATTAGTACCAAATGTTAAACATCATACAGTCATATTCGCCATGTACCACAACTTTTACAGACCTCCCTGAAAACCGGTAAGAGAACGTCAGGTTCATAGACATAAGCAAGCTAGTCATCGAGTTCGCCCGGGCGCCCAATTTAAACATCCAGTTACCTGCGGACTTCTTCTTTGATTATCCTGCAAATAGTTACCGCCACAACTCAGACATTATATTAGTATTGCACTGTTCTATTATTCTACTTGTGACGAAATAAAATAATTTACTGTAATAACTAATAATTTTATTTTGAAATAATTTAAATACTTGTGTTACTTCTATCACTTTAACTTGGCTTCTACCCTTGAGGACTTAAAGCTGGAAATAGTGATGGCCTGAAAAAAACATTACTATTTAGGCATTGACCTACGGTTTATTCATGAACTTGCTACAGTTGCCACCCAAAGGGACTGAACATTAGTACCAAATGTTAAACATCATACAGTCATATTCGCCATGTACCACAACTTTTACAGACCTCCCTGAAAACCGGTAAGAGAATAAAACATGCGGTTATAAAAGAGAGAATTTAATTTAACATATCTACTCTAAGAAATTACGAGGAACACTTTATAGTACATAATGAGAAGAATAGACTAAAGCCACATTTTGTAATTTGTATATACAATATTTTTACATCGATTACATTCATTCTGTTTATCGGTGCTTGGAAGGGGAAGAGACTTAAGTCTTCGGAGTGGACAGACTATACATTTCTCGTTAACGATTAGCAAGCGCAATAATATAATAACGGTCACGTGACATCATCTATGATTTTTAAATTCGTCCAGAATATACAACAGAAAATTTTGAATAGATGTGACCATCATTTTTTATTCCGGACGGTAGGACACCTGCTAATCATTACTAAGAAATAGTCTTTAAAGGGTATTATAGATGAAAGCACGAAACTTGAGCAGTTTAACTCCACACTAGCGAACTAACTAATCCATCTCAGTTCATGACGTAAAATATATCTTAATCATTCAGATAACGCGATAACTTGTCTTACATAGCCGCGTGCTAAACTATATCTACTCTTTCAAAGCTCAAGTTTCGTGAGGGGACATTAATCGTATATAGAGGAAGTTACAACTAAAATATATTTTCGAGCACGCAATTGAGAATAAAAAACAGAAAGTACGGCTTTCAAGAAACTAGAAGTTATCTTAAATAGTTATTTTGTAAACAATAATTAAATGAGTTTCGGTACACCTGTACTGCCTTTATGATGATCCTCGGGGTATATGTATGTAGAAACATTTCTCGCTATTACGTGCTCGCAAATTACGATTTTATATCGTGCCCTCAAGGGCGAATACCGCGTGGAATCGATCCGACCATACACCACGCATTGAATTCAATCATATTTTTCTTCAACACCAATTTACTAGTGTTTTACCTGAACACAGCTTAGGAGTCTAGCCATATAGCATTGACGCGTTACGCTCGAGGCACGGAGGGTTATTTCTAAGAACTCACGGGAACAAAGTAGCTAACATTTAGAACTAAAACATAATATTTAGTTAAGTTGAACATCATTTTGTCACTGATAAGGTCGATTTTCCACTTTTCCCATACAACAATTTGAAGATAATGTAAAGATGGTGTGTCAACGTCAACACAAAAACTCTGATCTGTCATTCTCATTAGAATTTTTTTAGCGTAGTGGAACACGCTGGGTTTCCACTATTAGATTATATTATAACATATGTTGCATTGTTAAATGCTCAGGGTTATTTTGTCCCCAAGTTACAACAGGTATAAGTAAATCGCACCGTGAGTTCCTAGCACTGATCTCTATAATATGAATACACGAAAAGTATTATAATCACATTTTGTGACTAACGTTGTCTCTAAAAACTGACACAAAAGATCTTCACAATATACGTGGTATACGTGGTGGTGGTACGTGCATCGTATGGTTTTTTACATTCTAAAACTGTCAATTAGTTTAAATCACCACGCAGTTTAAACCACGCACTAGCAAGCATACTCATTTTGTACTGTATTACATATATCAGTATTCGATCATTATTTAATGAGCCTGCTCGAAGGACCAAAACCCCGAAACGGCTCAATTGTATTCATACAACAGAGATCAGTGTGACCTGAATCCAGATATGGCCGTAAAACCTCCACCCACGACAGCGATAGTCGCTAGAGTCGCTAGTGTCGCGTGTGTACGCACCTACGCGACGTACGTGTAGACCTTGCGGTCGTCGGGCGTGCGCGCCAGGTACTCGCGCTCGATCAGGCCCTCAATGCGCTTCTTGATGACGACGGGCGAGGGGAGGAAGCGCGCACGAAGCTGCTCGGTCACCTCCGCCACTAGCAGCGTGTGCTGTACAAAAATTAAAAAAAATTAAAGCATATATTCAACTTATATCGTCAAAGCCGGCACACCGTTCGTCATTTTTATATTCGAGTTGGTTCGGCACAATTCGGCTTCTGTTCTTGTTAACGTTTGTTAACGTATGCGTAGCGGCTTTTTGTGGAACGTACATTAAATCCACACATATTAGATTTTGCCATCCTACTTTATCAAATCAAATATGGCTGTAGTACGCCTAAATGAATGGACCAATCAATCATCGTTCAACGCAATTTTTTATGGACATAGCCGGCAAACGAGCTGACGATCCTGATGGTAAGTTGCTATCGTCGCCCATGGAGATCGGCATCACTGATGCGTTGCCGGCAAAGAAAGAGAGAAGAAAAACGCAAATGTGACTCGTCTCACCGCCATCTTCTTGCGCGCCTTCATGATGCGCACGATGGCGGCCTCGATCTCGTGCTTGCGGTCCTCGTCCACCTTGTTGCGGGTCTCGCGCCGCTCCGGCTCAGACTCGCCCTTCGCCGCCACCGTTTGGATCTTCACCCTGCACAACATTGGGATTGATTACGTGCCCACTTAAATAACGAGACAGTACTATCCGTCACAGACGTTTTTAACCTCTGACGCAAAAAGAGGGGTGTTATAAGTTTGACGAGTCTGTATGTCTGTCTGTCGCATTAGGATGCGGTTTTTTGTTTGAAGCTGACGTGGTCGAAATGGTTCTCAGCTATGTTTAGTGTAAATAAAACTATGGGTGTTTTTTTTTAATTTTAAAATTTATAGTTATTTGTGCTTAGTAGTACGCTGAAATAAATCGTTTACAAATTAGATTAAAATAAATAGAGATACGATGCATTTCGGATCTATGCCCTGGTGAATCATGTGTAAAAGTTATTGCTTACGTACCTGTGTAATTTGGACGTGAAGGCATCGTTAACATAAAACTGATGCGAAGGTTCGATCTCCTTGGTCTTGGGATGCTTTATCAGCACCCTCTGGGTCGGCTTGCCCATGGCCAGCGACTGTAGGGCGCGTACCAAGTCTTTTTCTGGTATGTCCGTTTCGTTTATTATTTCCTGTGATTTGGAAAATTAAATTAATAATTAATTTGAAATTTCATACCTTACATTGTAATAATGATTTGAACACAATGTGTTGGGCATCTAAACGAATAGATATTAGAAACTTAAATCTAATACATAAAATTCTCGTGTTACGCTTTTTTGAAGTTGAACTCCTCCGAAAATTTGCGTGCAAATCGGCTAGGGTGGAGAATCGGACAATATCTATTTTTCATGCCTCTACCTCTAAAATTTTTTTGGCAGAACAACGTTTGCCCGGTCAGCTAGTATTGTATAAGGAGAAAATGGTAAGACATACACTGTAACAATTTTATTGTTAACACAACAACATCTTTACCCTTTGCCTGTGTTAAATCTGTATGTACACACAACAGAATTCAACTCACTTCATACGTAAGTCTCTCCCGCTTGTTGAACAGCAGCAGCACGCACATCTGGAACGTGGACACCTGTATGATGTGTCGCCGCGGCGCGTGCGGCTGCGGCGCGGCGGGCGGCGAGCGCGGGGGGGAGGCGGGCGGCGCCGCGCGGAACGTCGCGTGCAGGTCCGCGCTGCCCAGCTGCGGCTGCAAGGACAGCTGCCGGCCGGAGTGCTTCGCTAGGTAGAAGCTAGGAGAAAATTGTTAGTGTGGAACGTAAATTTTGTTCTTTTTAAAAATAATTTACACGAGTTTGAGGTTTTGCATTAAGTTTAGAGAGAAAGTGCACGGAAAGTTAATTTTTTTTTGCCAGTGTGTTACAAATACATTTCCCTTTTTTATCCTACGCCGATAATAGACTAGTAACAATGTAAAAATAGGCATATATCCTATTGGTGGATGTATTATACTTAGGTGGGGATGGGACGCGTTCAGAAATTACCTTTCACCTATATACACTTAGTTTTGCTTGTACCCTTACAAAAGGCGGTCTTATCAAACCATTTACACGAAAACAAGTCAATAGGCTTTTACTAAGTTAGTGCGCTCACCATCCTGTACGGGTAAGTATAATTAACTTATTTTAAGTAAAAAAAAATTAATTACTTTCTGAACACTTCAAAAGCACTTCTAGGCGCCGTGGGTATGTTACACTTGGGCGTGGCGCTCTGCGTGGGCCAGAAGCCGGTGGTGAGCACGCGCACGGACAGGTCCACCCCATGCAAGTTGGTCTGGAAGTAACACAACAATAAAGGGTAGCTCGGTCTTAACATTCTTAACCACAGATGATGTAACAAATAAAATACCATTGACAACACTACACGACGACCCTGTAGCCTAGTTGGTAGCGACCCTGCCTGCGAAGCGAGGGGTCCCGGGTTCGATTCCCGGCCGGGGCAGATATTTATGTGGCAGATAAATATTTGTACTCGGGTCATGGGTGTTACTGTGATGTGTTTATGTGTAGTCTATGCCACCCGCGACACAGGTAACAACCTACTGCGGGGGTATGAGTGTGTTAGCGTTTAGCGTTTAACACTAGTAATTATTAAAAGTTATAACATCATTTGTAATATTACAGTTTTTTTCTTCAAATAGTAAAAACTATAAAGAATAACGTTTAAAAAAGAGCTTAAAATAAAGGATATAATAGTACAGGATATAAAGCAACATTATACGCATATTCCATTTGAATCACTGCTGCTGTAAAAAGAGGATTGTTTACAGGTTTTTTTTTTAAATACAATTAATGCTTCCAGCCGATAAATGAGCAACCTGATTTTAATTGTTTGCTACCACATACAGACATCACATCAGTATAACCAAACACAGCAACAACTCGATACCGGCCATTAAGGATGCTGCTCTAATTATCACCAGCTCTTTCACATTGGCAGCTATTTTCCATAAACATGAACCAGCTTCGATACCAACATACAATTTCTAGAAATAACAAAACAAATTCACCCCGGATGACAGCACATTCTCCTTGAACTCCTCCATGATGGTATTGGACACCGTCATGTCCTTGAACATGCCTTCGAGCTTCGATGTGAACTGGCAGCCGCATTCAGTCTGGAGAAGAGAACATTTACACCTTATTACATCTAAATTACAGTATGACAGTGTTCGAAATTTAGTTACGTAATATATCCTAAAGGATATAAATAAACTGACTTACATTACATTTACATCTTAGTTTAAATATAAGAAGTACGCAATTTAATTAACAATACTTATTTATAATTGTGTATTGAGAAATTATTTTTTATATGACAGTACATATTATCTATACTAATATTATAAAGAGGAAAGATTTGTTTGTTTGTTTGTATTGAATAGGCTCCGAAACTACTGAATCGATTCGAAAAATGCTTTCACTGTTGGGCAGCTACACTATCCCCGGGTGACATAGGCTATATTGTAGTTAAAAAAATAGGAATCCTTAATAAAACTACAATAATGTGTAAAAAAAATAAGAAAACCGAAGTAAAGCGAGGGCGGTTACTCATTAACAATAATTAAAAAAAAAAACTACATAGATAATATAATTCTTCATTAATTACTCTGAACTAATATCTTATCACTATAATAATAATATTTAGATATTGTAATACATAATACTCTACATCCTGAAGAATTATTAAAGCTCAACTATGTAGTCCTGCTTAAAGTCTTTTTACTTGTGTTCTGCAAAATTCTTTACGTATCAAAAAATATTTGACATGGGAATATTACATATACATAGAATTTCTTTATAAAAAAAGACTTTAAGCATGAATAAAGTACATAATTCATACTGGTGAATTGAATAAGGACACTCACATGTCGAAAGTGGTAAAGAATTTTGCAGAAAGGTATGGAGGAAGGGGGTCTAAGGGAGTATTATTCACTGGCCGGGGTTTCTATTTGTGAGACGTCACCGATTATACAGTGAAAGTCTCGCGGCTCCACGTCTCGTAACATACCTTCGTTCTAGAAGTTTCATAAAAATAATGTATACAAAGCCATGTTTATAATATAAACTTTATATTTGTGTCAGTTAGTACCATACTGGATATTTTTAACCTGTTAACCGGGGAGTTCCCTTTTTAATTACGTACTTTGTAACGGGCGCGAGCTCTTTCACTAGGACGTGTCAATACGTTCATATTATTTTTTTATTTTTTATTAATGTTAAAATAAATGAAAAGACTATGAAATATATATGTTTTCGTTACAAACTAACAGAAAACAATAGGTACTAACAAAAATATGGAAATATCGAATTAAGAAATTTCTATACGTTCCATCACGTACCACATTTCGAGGACGTATTCATACGTCCTGCCCATACACGCTATTGTTTACGTTTGACGTATTTATACGTCCCGCTCGGTTAACAGGTTAAGAATTAGGATGTTAGAAATAGTTGCTATGAATAAGTTAAAAAATCTAACAGTACTGTCCAATTGTTACAGATATTTGGTGTCAGAATAAATTCCTAATGTTAGAACAACTCACGCTCCCACATCCTTGATTATGTGAAGCGACTTCAAACCTCATCACAAAATTCTTTGTGTGTTGTCTATGGCACCAACAACATAGGGAATCCTAGTGTAGGGCTATGAGTGTGTAGCGTTGTAGTGTTATCTTTCTGTGTGTTACCTTCAGTTTAGAGATCATATTCTTCTCACTGTCATCGGACACAGATTTGTTGAGCAGCAGCCGCTTGGCCAGGTGCTGCTTGTAGTATCGCTCAAACACGTCCTTCTCCTGCAAGAACCTGAACAGCACCATCGTCTTGTCCAACACCGCTTCTATTTCTTGCTCGCTCATCTGTAAATATAATGTGGTTACATCAACTTGGATTTAAGGTTGGTCTTTAATGATATTCTTAAATTAAATAGTTTGTCTTTCACACATCACATAATAATGTATAAAAATCCCGTGTCACGGTGTTTGTGGTCGAACTCCTCCGCAACGGCTCGACCGATTTATATGAAATTAATTGTAAATATTTGGTAGATACGAGAATAGGTCGCAAAGTATATTACGTACCGCTAGGTGATTAGGTTGTCCCTATCCAGAAAATTTTTGGCAGAACAACGTTTGCCGAGTAATCTAGTATAATGTATAAAAAAATATTTTTATAGTAGGCTTGGTGGTTTTTTTTAATACTTTAAATTGAAGGCGAAAAATTTTGTAAAAATGTATTCTTTACGTTTTTCTACAATTAAGGAAATTGTCAGATACTTACGCCCTTTTCACCCTTCTTAAGCTTTCCATCGATGAACAATGACAGGAATTCTGGAGATTTGTTATTAAGATTAAGGAAGTATTCGAAGTCGGAAGCAATCATGTGCTTGAATATCTTGTCATTGTTGAATGAGTTGTGTAGGAAGTGGTCAAATCTGTCCTTAAGATCGAGTAAGTTCTGTAACAGAGGGAGAAGCGAGTTAAACATGATCACTTTAGCGTCTCTTAGCAACTTCGGGCGGAATTAACGATCTTCCCTTTGACTTGTAAAAAACCAACAACATTAATCAAAAGCTTATCGGATCACGGTAATTAAGTATTATCTAAAGAAACTTTCTAAATTCATCTTGGAACAACTATTCCCACTTTGCCGACTAGCATAAAGCAACAATCCATAATTTTCCCACTCCTGGGCTCGGAGTCCCCTCTCATAATGTGAGGGGCCATAGTCTACTACGCTGGCCAAGTGTGGATTGGTAGACTTTACACACCATTGAGAACTTTATGGAGAACTGTTCGGTGTGCAGGTTTCCTCACGATGTTTTCCTTCACCAAAGCAAGAGATAATTAACTTGTAATACGCACATAATATTTGAAAATTAAGAGGTGCATGCCAGGATTTCAACTCAGGCGTTCGGGAGACCAACATTCTAACTGCTAGGCTATTACTGCTTTTTTTCACGACTAGCTTACTAGCACAAAATTAGTTTTAACACTAAATGATTATCTGTCTTTAAATCCCTTCATTTTATGTCACTTATTTTTAAATTACAAATTATGATAAAAATACACTGTAAGATTGTTTACCAAATAGAACTCGTCTCAAATATGGATTATAGCTATACGAACCTGTACAAACGCAATAGCGTTAGTATTATGATGTGTATCAGTAACGAGCGCGCGGCCCTGTTCCCGCAGGTGCGCCGACACCGCGTCTGCGACCGTACGCAGCCCCTCGGGCACGCGCGACAGCAGCTTGTACACGCACGCCAGCTCTGACGTGCGCGTGTGGAGCAACATGTGGACTACGCCGGAGTTCTCCATCTGGGTGGGTAGACGATATTTATTAAATAATATAATTCATAGGTTAATGCTTAACTACAACCCACCCGATGGTAAGTGGAAATGAAGTTGGATGGAAATGAAGTTGGATGGAAATGAAGTTGAATGGAAATGTAAGTAAGCGTCAGTTGACGGTAGCGTTCTCTATCCTCTCATCATGGAGTGCAGAGCACCATTTAGCGTGCGTATGACATGCATCTACGGAAAGAAGACTTAAGTTCATGAGAGTGACATCACGTTATTCATGTCCTGTGAACGGCATTAACTTTAAATTTACAATCATGTTAGACTGCCTAATTTTCTACAGTTTTTTTCCTTAAAATATAAATGACCTTAATTTTTTTAATGATTTTGTTAACCATTATTTCTGAATTGTCTTAAATTAAAATTTAAAAAACCCCCGAAAGTTTTATTAACACTAAACATAGCTAGAAACAGTCAATTAAGTCACTTTTCAAACAAAAAAAACTAGATCAAATCAATCGGTTCATCCATTTGGGAGCTACAATGCCACAGACACATACAGATACACAGACATGTCAAATTTATAACACCTTCTTTTTTGTCGGGGGTTAATCATGCTTAATAATCACTAACCAGGTCTTGTTCAATTTTGTTATGGCTCCTCTATCTACCAGAGCACACTCACCTCAACAATAGTCTTCATGTGTCGCTCGATGAGCTCGTGCTCCAGCACGGACACGATGCGCGGCTCGGTGGTCTCGTCGAGGTAGTGGCGCGCGCGCTCCGCCTCCTCGCCGATGCGCGCTTCCACGCGCCCGATGTACACCGCCGCGCTGTTCTCCGCTAGGAACTTCTGCGACTCCATCTGTGGAAAGGTTGCTAGTCCAGTCATTTTAGCTTTTTTAAACCCCAATGTGCAGAAAAATTCCTAGTGAGCTGAATTTTCGTATACATCTTTATTACAGTGTTTTAATGACAATTTCAAAAATCGTCATTAATATCGTGCCGGCTAAAAAAGTTAGGCCAAATGTCACAAAAATTCTGGTTTTGGAATAAACAAAGCAAGTTAAATAAAAGATGTAATAATATTATTACCAGTAACACTACTATTACCAGTTCTATCGGCTAGTTAGTATAATTGTTGATATCGATATTTTAAAACTTTATTAATCAAAACGAAATGAACTTAAATTTAAACCACGGTGTATCCTACCACTTAAATAGAAAGAATTTACAACATAACTCCTCATTCCATACCCTATAAAACTCGGACGACTGATGCAGGAACGGCTTCTCGAAGTCCTCCTCGTACACCGCGCGCGAGTTGATCCCGAGCACCATGAGCATCTGGCACGCGTTGCGGATGGCCAGCCGGTCCACCACCTCGCCGCGCCGCTCGCGCGCCACCAGCTCCAGCAGCGTCTGCCGGAGGTGGTCGCGGATGCAGCCGTAGCGGACCACCTGGAGCGAGGCAATGGCGTTACCGAAGGATTCAGTCAAGATAGAAAAGGAGAGGAGTGTTAGGTAACATTCGATAGTGCGTCATGAAGCAATGGCGTTACCGAGGGCTGATTCAGTCGTTAAGCACGGAAATGGGAGGTGGGGGGGGGGGGGGGGGCGCAGGCTTTGAGAGAGTAAACAAAACGAACAGACGAGACACCTGATGGTTACTGATCATTAAGGCTCATGAAGACAAACATTAGAGGCGTCACCAACGCGTAGCCGGCCAGAAAGAATCTTGGGATTGCTTGATTACTTTAAAATCGCAACTATGACGTCATTAAATGCGAAACACTGCAATTGTTCATTGCTGATAGAATTCTTATTCTCTGCTAGTTATATCAAATCATTGTTGAAGGAATTAAACGAAACTTAATAAAGAAAATAAAATTACCTGATCCCTAAATATGATGAGTCCCAAGTTGTAGACATTGTCAACATCATTTTGTTGAACATATACCCTGTCCATGTACATTAGTATATCACGAATCATAACCATGCTTGTTTGGTGGTCGGTCCAAGCATTGTTTAGAGTCTGGAGGAAGCCATTGTGCAGGGAATGAAGGACATCTTCTCGAACCTGAAAATACACTCTTGTTTATAGACCGATTAAAGATATAATGTTTATCATAAAAATCGTCTTCTTGGCCAGTATCCCTTTTATAATAAGAGGGAGCAAGGTCATGATCAAAATGTTTCTCAACAATGTTTAACACTGCATGCAGTATATGAATTTAAGTTATTGCTTCAAGAGACCAGTATTGAAACTGCTACGCTATCATTACTGTATATTATTATTGTAATGTTACAAACTACTGTATTGTTAGAAGATCCTAGTTTCCCTAGCCTAGTTGGTAGTGAATCTCCCAGTAAAGCAAGGGGTATTTGTTTCTATTCCATGCATAAATATTTAATACCTAAAAATAATCTAAATGAAAGTCAATGTAACATTACCTTGGTTTCAAGATGATGAGTGACCACTTCTTTCAAGCCAGTGTACAACCTTTCTCCATGCTTATGAAGTACCATAGTATAGGCATTCCGATACAGTTCTTCAAAGGACAGACCAGAATTATTCTTCTTTTGAATTTCTTGAATTGCATTCTTCAGTAAACTCCATATGTTCTCCACATACTTCTCATCCATCGTCATCTGGAATTAAAACATAATTATATTGCATTAGAACACAAACAAAGTTATTTTTCTTCTCTCGTTTTTGGTTAGTAACATTTCAATAATGACTGCTGATGTGTTGAGAACTAAGTATTAGCAATGTCTGGCAAGAAATAAAAAGAAATGTTTTCCTTATTTAAAATGTAATAAGAATAGAGCAGTGTAAGAATAGAGAGTACACTAGACAGTAATAAAAGATGGTTCAATGAAGAGCATGTTTTCATTTTTATTTAAATAAATAAATAAATTCTCAATAGGTTATGGGCCCAGTACTCCCAGTATTAATGATGATATTGAAGATTTAAGAAGCGGAAGAGCTTATAATAATAATGTAATATCGCGTGATGTAAGATTCGATGAAACAAGCATCGAATATTACCATGCAAGGAGCTCAGGCAAGGAGAAAGAAGAGGAATACATATATGTTTATATGAATAAAGAGGATTATAAGATTCGATGAAACAAGCATCGAATATTACCATGCAAGGAGAAAGAAGAGGAATACAGATATGTCTCAGATTAAAGAAGATAATTATGTAAAATATGGATATAGAGGATGAAACAGAAACAGAAAATGTAAACAAAACTGAAGATGAAAAAGAGAAATAAGATGATAATGTAGAAGTAAATGTGAATGATAAAGAAAATATAAAGATGAGATGACGAAGAAATATAAAGAAACCTACGTATCTAAAAGATTATGTGGATAAGTTTGATGATGCTCGTGACTACTATAGTTATTGCTTGAATTTAATACATGGACAAGATCCGATAAGTTATAATGAAGCTATGCAAAGTGAAGAGTGAAAAGAAGCAATAGAAAAGTAATTAAAAGCTCTTGAAAAAAATTGAAGATGTGGGAACCTGCTAAGTTAGAATTTTGTTCGACTTATTTATTGTCTATTGTTGTGTTTTATAAGTTTAAGTTTATTTTGATCATTTTGATGTGTTATTTTGTGTTAGAGGAGCAGACATTGAGAGGGGGTGTTGAGAACTAAGTATTAGCAATGTCTGGCAAGAAATAAAAAGAAATGTTTTCCTTATTTAAAATGTAATAAGAATAGAGCAGTGTAAGAATAGAGAGTACACTAGACAGTAATAAAAGATGGTTCAATGAAGAGCATGTTTTCATTTTTATTTAAATAAATAAATAAATTCTCAATATGATGCCCATGAGTGACAATAGTCACTTAACATCTTATTTCATTCAAGCTCATTTATTTTCATAAAAAACTTTATATTTTCATATAATGTTTTGATATACTAGTAAAAATAATTTATTGTAAAATATGTATATAGTTCTTTTAGCAATTATATAAATTTGGTACTCTTATTATTTCACTATTTTGTTTGCACTCTTCCTAAATTTCAATTAGAAAAACTACCCTGTATGTCATCAATTGAAGATATTATGTATGTATAATAAATATAATAATATACTACTATAATATACTAAATACATATGTATGTAGTATATTAGTTATAGGATATGTACATTGTCCACACTCATTTAAGTTCAAAACTGTAAATGTCTCTTTGTTGCTGTTGTAGTCAAATTTTAATCATTATCAGGCTATATGTTGGCCAGCGATTTACATTAAAATGGACCTAATTGACTGCATTATGTTATAACAAACAGCAAACCACACATGCTAAATTTTATGTTTCAAAACTGTACCAAACTGTACTAACTGTCCAATATCTCTCTTAAACTGTGAGTATTCAATCTCAAATGGAATAATATCTATAGGAAATGATGATCAGTTTATATAATAATATTTAAAAATATAAATACAAACTTAAAACTTATAAATATAATACAAACCCATGTATCTGGATACATTTGGTAATAAGGTTCAGAATAGTTCCACACTTGAAATTTTCGAGTCATCTTGAATATATTATTTTTGTAAGTTACACAAGCATTGTAGATTATAAATGAAAAGGTAAAAAACCATTAAATAATGCTTATCCAAAAGTTATTTGTAATATTTATCTTTTAAAGATTTTCGCCCTTGTCAAATAAAATGATTATGACATATTGATTAATTACTACAATTTTGTTCTCAGCGGCTTTTAATATTCCCATTCTTATTTCAAATTAATTTCAAACACTGACATCTATAGTAGTATTACTATAATAAAAATTGTCATTGTAAAAAAATATTGTGACCGCAATTAAAAATATCAACAGTCCCTACATCTAAAATTTTCTTTTATTGCATATATATATGGCTTTAAGATTGTCCATATGCTTATACCCAAAAAATATTTTTTTTGAATACGAGTAACTGCCCTCGCTTTGCTTCGGTTTTCTTATTTACACCTTGGGTTACATTATTGAAATTTTTTTAAGGATCCCTAATTATTTGAAAATATAATATAGCCTATGTTACTCAGGGAAGCCGTACTTTTCAAATGACCCCCCGGACCACTGAAAAAGAGGGGGTTGCAACCCTCGATTTCTTCCCCTTGTGCACGATTTTTTGTATGGCGTTGTGGAATAATGGATTAGAAGCTGTATTGCAACAGTATGAAACTGATTCCGTACAGAATCAAATGACCAAATTTACCCTCGAAATTGTCACCAAATCAAAAACATTTACCGACTTTGTGGACCACCTTTTTTGTACGGCACTGCGCGCTTTCTTATTATTTTTCATGGCCCTATCGATGGTTAAAAATGCCGTACAGAATCAAATGACCAAAATTTACTCACCCTACTTGCACTTTTGAATTCTCACCAGCACTCAGTTGGACAGCTTACAAGTGACGGCATAGTGCTGAATCTTATTATTTTATGCTCTTATATCGTCCTATATACGTCACCTGGTGGTTCATATGACCCATGATTTTTGTGCATGGGCCAGTAGTCTACTAGCACCCTAAGTATAGCCCAGAGGTTTTTAGGGATGTCAAAGTTTGCATGAATGAATCAGTTCTATTCCCAATTTGATTCACAGCTGTGTTTGTGTGTGTTTTTGTGTGTGTGTGTTGTTATTCTAAATTGACCACAGAAATGGCCTAAAATTAGAGAATTATTGTGATGACTAATAATGTAGAATGGAAGAAAAGGATGTATTGTGTCAACCCCAGTAAAAAATATAATGTTTCATTTCCCAAATAAAAATTTGATAACAACTTTTTAAGATCAATATTAAGACACACTTGAAAGTTTATAGTGAGCAGTGTAATTAAATGATTATAAGATTTGACTGTGATCATGATGATAATAGGAATATTTGCATTGTGACCAAAAACATTTGTAGACGTTTCCATTAGTATATACAGACCAAATTGCTCAAAAGTGAAGTAACTTTTATTTTTATAGCATCTGCAAATATGATTTGAATAGGCTTCAATAGGCAATTAACAAAAACATTGTATTGTTCAGTGGTTTTACCAGCAAAAACACATTTATATTTATTATAAATATACCTAATATATACAATGAAAATCAAATTATAGCGAAATATACATTGAATCTGACTGATAACTTACGGGAAACGCTCGGATCCGCATTTTGCCTGGTTTCTCCTTTGGCAACGTACTCTTCATCATTGCGACAATGTTATCTAACTAACAATCTTGTTATTTTGATTCGGATTCAATTTATTCATTTGCAATCGTAATAACAATTCATTGTTATTTTCACATCTGAAATAAAAAGTTGATGTAGCCAAGTTTATACTCTAAATTACGAAACCAAATGTCACTCAAATTCGAAAGAATGGTTTGATTTGACGCGCTACATCTCGCCAAGTGTCATTTTCATTGCGAGTAATGAATTTGAGAAAAATGATTGTTTTCTATGGATTAATGCACTAAAATATAAATTTAGGAACCCAAACCCAATAGCAAAAACAATCAAAATCCAGAATGGATGAAGGCGCACGAAAACAAAACAAAAATAATATCATCGAATTGACATCACTCTTGCTCTAGCGTATATGATGATTGAACCATTGTAATTTGTTTTGTAAAGAAACAATGTTGATGAAATATGCAAAATTGTTGATATCACATAATAATTTACATTTTAGGGCAATATCACTTTTTGTGTTGTATTCTTATTTATTTGGGCTTAGTTATTATTTATTCCTTTTGCTACACAGCTATGATAAAGTTACTCACTTCATTTCATTGCAGTGTCGTTTAGGTTTTCTCTATGGTTGGTCTCCAATTTGACCATCGACACCATCGTAAAAAATAAATAAAGCACAGACTATGTATTTAAAATATACAGGCAAGACGCAAGAAGCTTATTAAACTAACCTGGAGACCTTTGAAGTACCTGATGATGGATCACGTTACATTGGATGAAAATGTATATCCACATGCTATTTGACATAATATTTTAGGGACACAAACATAATTTAATCTTGAAGTAGCAAGACCCAAGACTTGTAGGGTGTTCATAGTTTAATTATTACTTCGATCAATTATCTATTTATTGTACTAATTTGATAAATTCTTAAAAATATTTAATTATAATAAATACCTGTATTGTTTTTCTAATGGTCATTAAATTATAATATTGGAATAAAGCATTTCAGCTTAATGAAATGAAATAATATCATTTATTAGGGTAAACATCTTTTTTATCTATGCACTTCACTGATACAAAATTTTGAACACAATCGAATCCTGGGACTATAGATTACATGGACACCATAGAAAAAAGTTTAAGCTTCTTGGTTACAGTTGCATGTTGCCCAAGGATGTCATAGTCTAACTGGATAACATTCTTCGTAGAGATACCTGAAGACAGATGACGTCACATTGAATGACCATTTTCGACAAAACACAGGCCGGATTGAGATTGTGCTTCATAATTTTAGGGTGTCCGCATTGAAGAAATATGTCCTATATTTATGTGAAAAATTAGGTCCTATTTTGATATGGTTCTTCAAAATGTTTTCTATTGATAATTTTTCTGGTGGTAAAAAATTATAATTTGAAATAACACACTTCATTATAATTTCTTCAAAATTACGTTCATGTAATCAAAACTGATATTTTTATACGATTATTTTTGTGGTGTAAGGTGATAATGAAATGGAACAATATTATTAATTACGGTACATTTCTTTTATGTTAAGTACACCGCACTTATAAAAAAAAATTACAAAATAAATATCCTGGGACATACTAGATAACATGGACACAATAGAAAAATGGTCATTCAATGTGACGTCATCCTCTTCGAGTACTGCTACGAAGATTGCAATCCAGTTAGACTTTAATATTCTTGATGTTGCCCCATGTTTTTGGAGTCCAATATTAGATGGCGCTGTTCAGTAGAGATGATTCTAAATGTACACTCTCCAAACTAATAAAGAAAGTGAAATGCCGACGTAGCAAAAGTTATTGTATGCGATGAGCATAATTATAATAAATGTTAAAGGTAAAAATTAAGATAACATCAGAGTCTTTGAATGCCAAAGAACTACCTACAGATAGGCATTTCAATGCAGACAGGTACTGAAATGAGAAATACTGTATTATCGCCATAGGAAAAGTTATCCAATGTAATTTATATGATGAACTTAATTAATATTTAATATACCCACTAGGGTTGTAACGGAGGTCTCCTTAGCGGAGGCGGATGCGGGTGTGGAGGTAAAGAGCTACGCCTCTACGGAGGCTGAGGCGAAGGTGAAATTGGTGTAGAAAAATAATTATTCGCGATTTAGTTTATTACAGTAAAATTAGTTAGCTGTCCAAGCAGCTACATTCATAATACCTACCTACACTATTTTTATAAAATTTACCTTGTAACCTACTAACCTTAGTAATTTTTTTATGCCTTAAGCAGGAAACGAGCAGATGGTTCACCTGATGGTAAGTGACCACCGTCGCTCATGGACGGCAACACTAAAGGCGTCACCAATGCGTTGCCGGTCTCAAAGAAAACAATAGACCCGCTTCTTGAAGGACCCCACGTCATAGCTTAGTGGGAACACCGATATGCAGGATGTTCGTTTCACAGTTTATATGTCCGTGGTAGGATATTACGTGAAAACCGATCTGTGGACTAACGCTAGGTATTCAGGTGGTGTTGATGGAACCTGGAACGTGATGCGCGGTGACGCAAATCAACTGCAGGTATTAAACCGAACAGTTCTTAAATGAACATTCCCCGTTGTACAGACGGTGGAATTTGCATAGGGAGCCTACGTCTTTCCTCAACTACAGCGATTCTAATCCGTCTGTCCTAAGCTTGGGATCGTCGACAAGACGAACGGTTTGTTGTTGGATTCGGTTAAACGTGTTCACTTGGCCAGCTGGAGCTCCGGTCCAAAGATGGGAGCAGTACTCCATGTGTGGTCGAATTTGTGCCTTATCAACCTGTTCTTAGGCGTGAAGTACTGGGGTTGACTTTAGAAACCTGCGGCATCGGTATCTGGGTGATTTTGGCTTTAATCGATAGGCAGTGATGCCCCTAATCATAATCTAGTTGGTTTTTGTGAGGTAATGCGTCGTTTTTTAAAAATCTTAATTTTAATTTGAGGTTATTTCCAAAAAATACAACACGAATTATGATACTTATTTATAAAATTTATGTTATTAGGTATATTTTATTGTATTATATATTATAATTATAGTAATTAGGAGTTCATTGGAAAGATTGGTGGCCCGGGGAAGGTGGTCGAGCTACATGAAATTTGGAAATAGGAAATACAAGAAAGGTTACATAATGTAATATATAAATTTTACTGTTTATGTCATACTCTATTAAATTTATTTATTACATTCTAGTTAAATTTTTGAAAATTGGTGACAGAACCGACTTAGTCAACCCCGACCCCACGTGGTACTAGTCTGCCCTACCCCTAGAGTGAATGTAAACCCCGGAGGCGCGGAGGGAGAGCAGCCCCCGCCCGCTGTAACAAACTGCAGGCACCATGTGAGCCGAAGCGGCTGAGGCTGGTCGCCGCAGGCGACCAAGAAGCCGAAGCTGCGTAGGCGAGCATGGAGTGCCTGCAGTTTGTTACGCAAGGGCGGAGGGGCTGCACTTCCCGCAGCGCCGGAGACGTTTGGAAGCCTGTTTGTGTATCAAAAACCCCTAAATTCTCCCTAAAATTGCTTAAACTGTAAGTTTGTAATTATAATGATTTGTCATTTTTTTATAAAATTGGTGCGTTTTGTGTGTCTCCCCATACGGAGGTCGTAACTTTATTTCTTCCTCCACCACCTGACATTAATTTAGACTAGTTTAAGACAAATATTGAGCAGTTTTCACAGATTTAACTTGAAAATAAAAATAAAAAAAAACTCAAAAACTATGTGTTTCCTCACTTAGCCCCTTTAAGGGGGGGGTCCTTACCCCACCCTCTCCCCTCCCCCCCTAACTCCACCCCCCTCCCGGTGCCGCAGGTTTCTAAAGAAATACCAAGTACTGCTTAGCTCTATTGAGCACTCTCAATTTCCTTGCAGTTAGTTTGGCCTTACTTACCAAGTGGTCCCAAAATTGCACTTCATTCGAAATGTCGACACCAAGGATCCCAATGCTTTTGGAGATGTTAAGAGGAGTGTTCTGGAACGGTGTGTCTGCTCAGGGTTGAACTGGACTAAATTTAGTTTGCCTCATTCCGAGACCCGCTCTAGAAATATCTCGAGTAGCAATCTATTTGCAAAATTTCTCAGGTAGGTACTCCGTAGGAAGGCAGCTTATTATAGACAGTAATACATTGTCAATTACAAATACATTGTCAAAAGTAATGAAAATTATTTCTTAATAAACCAAAATTAATTAATCGATAATAACAATCAAAATTTTGCAGCTTTATCGCCTTCGAAACAATTTCTTAGGGGAATTAACCCCACTCTACTAAATGTATTTCATGACGTTGCAAAAACTATACCATTTAACTTAATGAAATTAAAGTATAGATCAAAAGCAATGAAATTAAATAATAATAATAATGAAATAATAATGAAATTAAAGTATAGAGCAATCCACCCCTATTAGGGTTCATAAATTTTTTATCAGGAGTTACCTACTATAAAAGCAACACGCACAAATTGAATATCTTAGTAATTCGACGGACCAGGGTTTATAAAATAGCTTCTGTCCCACGGGCCCCACGGCACAATTAACATACAACATGTCACTCTATTTTTTTATAATTATATCTTTTGGATTTGGGTTATCTATATTGTAAATATTGTAATAGATACTTACACACACACACTTACCTACCAATGAATTCGAAAATAATGTTAACTTGACCAGCGAAACCTTGATACCTGCGCGCACACACGCGATACACCTGACATGAATTAAATGTAAGGGTCCTTGTGCACCGACTTGTGATAGTATAGCGTAGGTCGATACGCATAGATAGCGTATGTATGAATAGCGTTGGTTGATGGGTAGATAAGTATAATATTCTAATGTACCTATGTATATCCGACAACCCAGTTTTTTGTTCACAGGTAGAGCTTGCCCGGGGCTTTTCGAAAATCGTGCCCAGGCGCCTCAAGATTCAGGGGATGGATGGTAGTGAGTCACAGCGGTTTAGTGGGATGATAACGGAACTGCATCAGCTGAAATGTACGTGAATCGGCCGCCAGCGATTTCGAGCTCGACTACACTGCACCTCCACACAATTCTCCTACATTACAGTCCCGTCCTGTCTGCTATGTGGCCAGACCTTGACTTCTCATTTGTGTACAATGCCGTGACTCAGGGAGTCCAAGTATTCCTGGTACAGTTTGAGCATTATTATTTTTAATTTCATCGGAGCTAAAAATGGAGTCGTAGTCATTACTTACCCACCTGTATTTATTTAGGTATTTTTAGTATTTATAAATGAATGGAATAAATAAAAATTGTGATTTAATTTTATTATAAACAATAATTTTTCATTCAAGTTTAATCATTCATCAAGTTTGTTTCTTTGTACATGTTAGGAACTCTGTTTAGTAAAATGTTTGACAATTTGCAACATTACAATAAATGGGTAATTAATATTTTTGTGCATTGATGTAACTACAAGTACCGGAACAGACATCGCGAACAAGTTAGTCGCACTAGGAGGCTCTATTTTTCAAAATCGATTCCCCGTTCTCTTTGGAAAATCGCCTGAATCCAATGAAAATTGTTTTGGCTACAATTCATTGCGCAAACATCGAGTTCGCGGTGTCGGTTCTATATACGCTAGTAATAATAGTTGAAAGTTTTTGTGTCTTGTACTTGTACAGTCGGCCGCAGAAGTAGCTTAACATTTTAGTACCTTGTCACATTACATTTCTTGAATTTGTCATAGATGTTGTTAGAAAACCGTCAAAACAGTATTATTACAAAGTACTAAAATGTTAAGCTACTTCTGCGGCCGACTGTACATAAAACATTTTAGTTATACGTTATAATATATTCATTAATAACTTAACATAGCCGTTCAGCAAATTTATACACCCGAAAATAGACACTTATGTATACTTATTTATAATGTATTTGGCGCAAATAAAATAAACTTTGATTTTTATTTCTAACAAAAGAAATTGAGACACCTAGATGACGTTTCCGTATCTGGCAAACAAGCACATGAAGTGTTTCCGTGCTTTGTGATATTAATATCTTTACTAACAAAACAAAAATTGCTCAAAGAGATGACAAAGAGATTTCATGCGGAATACGGATCACACTTAATTTAGTCGTAGTAAGCTGGGTGAGATTGAATTACCCAGCGGAGAAGTAATAAGATTAAGAATGCTGTTACGAAGAAGTAGACTATAACACGAAGGGTTTTTTCAGAATGCTGATCCCGTTCGCTGCCTCGTAACCGCTCAATCAGACCGTCCTGGAAAGATTTATTCCAAATTTAAAAATTATGTTAAGTAACTTCTACCTACTGTATGTGTATATACAATGTAATTTAACAAAAATAACGCTAAAATAACCATGCCACGGACAACACACAAAGAGTAGAACACTCACACCCAGACCGAGAAAAGAAATTCAAATTCATCATTCGAATTTCCGCCTCGCTGGGAATCGAACCCATTTTTAGGGTTCCGTAGCCGAATGGCAAAAAACGGAACCCTTATGGATTCGTCATGTCTGTCTGTCTGTCTGTCTGTCTGTCTGTCTGTCTGTCTGTCCGTCCGTATGTCACAGCCACTTTTTTCCGAAACTACAAGAGCTATACCATTGAAACTTGGTAAGTAGATGTATTCTGTGAACCGCATTAAGATTTTCATACAAAAATAGAAAAAAACAATAAATTTTGGGGGTTCCCCATACTTAGAACTGAAACTCAAAAATGTTTTTTTCATCAAACCCATATACGTGTGGGGTATCTATAGATAGGTCTTCAAAAATGATATTGAGGTTTCTAATATCATTTTTTTCTAAACTGAATAGTTTGAGCGAGAGACACTTCCAAAGTGGTAAAATGTGTGTCCCCCCCCCTGTAACTTCTAAAATAAGGGAATGATAAAACTAAAAAAAATATATGATGTACATTACCAAGCAAACTTCCAACGAAAATTGGTTTGAATGAGATCTAGTAAGTAGTTTTTTTTAATACGTCATAAATCGTAAACCGCAAAAAACATTGATCAAAGTTACAACGAACTACAAGAACTTTTATATTATGTTACTTGCTGCTACGGAACCTTGGCCGCTTTTTTTACACAAATAAGTTAATGCTTGACTACAATCCCACTTCATCCAATCCAATCCATTTCGCCACACGGGTCAACAAATTTATAATGGACTATAATTAATTGTAGATAGATAGACAAACCTTTTATTGTTTGACACATAAAGACATTAAACTAAGAAAAAGTGCACAAAGCAACAGGCGGCCTTATCGCTAAATAGCTGGTAGCCTTGAAGCTAATAAGTACTTGATGCTGGCCAAGAAGGAAGGAAGAAGGCTGTCCGACACTGCATCTGGAATCCCATTCCAACCATTTTACACGATTGATTGATTCTAGGAGGTTGGCATCCGACTAGACAGAGTAGTCGTTGGAGGGTGTTATCTACCCACGGCACCCAGGTGAGTAAAATCTATCATCATGTGCTTCTCCCACTCTCGCGGTTTCGGGTTAAACTGCTGATTAAACAGCTACCTTCAACAGCAGGGACCGTTCAGAATTTTTTTTATTTATTTGTTAGTTTAAATAAATAAAAAAAAAACCTCATTCGTCATTCAGCATGGTGCAACGCCGGGTTGGCTTTTAATCTATCTATCGGGTGAATGGAGCCCCTTAGATCTCAAAAAGTGTAAATTTAACCAAATTTCAGCAAGTATGAAAAAAGTGAATTGAGTGAGTGAAAAGCTTGTGGTTTAGGAGGAGTGCAATTCAGACTAGATGGAGCTCCATAAACTCAAATAATGTGGCGGTTGGTAAAAAATCTATATGAAGGCGTTCGTATTTTTTACATCCGAGGTCCATTGATTAAAGGTAAGTGATGGTTAGAGCTTATACTACAGGGAATATTTAATTGGCATTTCCAACGCGACAAAATTCAATTGTGATTAGGTTGGGGTTAGCCATTTTACGAACTAGAATTAAAATGTAGCGACCAGCGATTCGGAAGTATGTAAACAACATAAATAAGGAAAATTGTTTGGGAGAACCAAAAAACCTTCCCTTGGTATTTACTAAATTCATTACATATTTGGTTATTTACTTGCAAAATTATTCATTAGGGCAAATTCCAGGCGATACAAATATTGAAACGCTGAAATAGATATTAAGTTGTTGTTGGTCAATGTCATCGATACAAAAAAATAAAATTGGAGTGTCTGTTTGTAATATTAAAATAACCGCTTTTTACTAAGTGCATTTGGATGTATACACGGTACATATACCAAAACACTTTTTTTACAATTTTTGGTTGTCTGTCTGTTTGTTCCGGCTAATCTCTAAGATGGCTGGACTGATTTTGATGGGACTTTCAGTGGCAGATAGCTGATGTTACAAGGAGTAACTTAGGCTACTAGGCTACTTTTATTTTAGAAAAAAAAGTTTGTTAGGCGATAAGAAGTTCGCCAGGTCAGCTAGTCCTCAATAACAGTCTTTCTCAATAATCTTCCATGTACAGACATCACTCATGTAAAAAAGAACGAAAAGAAAGAAAGAGCTATCTTTAAGATTTCTATTTTATTTGTAGTTAACTATTATTAACAACATGACCTGATGACTCTACGAAGCATAGCGAGAGAGGGTTTTAAACAAAAACAAATGTTTTCCTTAAAGTTAAGCTTAGTTAAGTTTATCGTAGGGCAGGAGTTTCATCACTGCATGAATCCAGTATCATTTAAATAAGTCGTAACAGCTAAACTTTAAGAGAGTCTTGTTTGATACTCAATTTAAACTTTTCTCGGGTAGTTGAGTTTGAGTTATTTTCAGGACTTATGCTATTTTGTGGAGTCGAGCACAGAAAGTCTAGAAAATCCTAATCAAAATTGTATTTCTATTTTTACCACATCGAAATTACGGATGACGAGTGGTGAGAGCTCACCGACATCGTTTTTATTACAACTGAGGTAACTAATAAAGATATATCGCTTGAAATTATAAATATAAATATATTATTATTATATTATAAATATATTCCAGTAATTTTCTCGTACATTGCTTAGCATCTAGCATGATCATTTGTAAATACTCAATGACATGCCATACTAATGCACAGGAAAATATCATGTTACGAATATATTTATGATACATCACCTCACATGGCTTAAATGAGTAGTCTGCAGCAATCACTAGAGTTTGATTTTATTTGTAGGCTTTTAATACTTCAAACGGATATATGTACAAAATAGGTATAATGTAGAGCATCTTACTTTTTTAACAATTTCCTTTGTATCTTTAGACTATTATATTAGAAATAAGATAAAGCCAATGAACAACATTACTCCAACACTCCGTACGGTCAGCAGCTGTGTAAATTTGATCCAAGTAGGTATTATTAAGAATTTTATTAAATTCTTAAATTGAACTTCAATTCCAGAATATTACTGCCTTGTAGCTTGTAAGATAAGTTTATGCAATACTTTCTCAGTCTATTTTCAGCAGAGTTGTTAATTAGGTACCTATACGGCGCATCTTGGGTAGAGTTCACCTTCTTTTACATCTTTACGTATTTATAAAGTATCTATCAAATGAAAACTTTTTTCTGAATCTTTGCATTTCTTTGAGTCCTAACGTGGGTATTCCAATATTTTAGACGCAGCCTATTATCGCGTATACGCTCGTGCGAGAACCAGTAATATATTCCAGTAATATTTATTATACCTACGACAAAAGTATAATATGCTAAGTTAAGCCATTCATAATAAAATTTTAGGGACTTAAAATTGCCAAGCGTACGTATGTTGCCCAAGCTGTCGCAAAGAATATAATGCTTGCAAAGATTTGCAGCCTAGGGCATGGCAATCCTAAGGACTATCACTGCAATCAAGGTTATTGGCAGTTTTAGAAGTTGTCATAGATAATTGCCTTAGTTCTGAAAGTCACTGAAATTATTGGGACTTTGAACTGGTTAAAATCGTTTGGTAGAAGAAAGAAAAGGGTTAGAGAAATGGAGGCATTTCTTGTATCTCATCATCATCCTGCCCATTTCCCAATTTTATTTGGGGTCGGCGCAATATGTTTTCCACTTCGACACTTCCCTATCAGTCGTCATCTTTTCACTAACTCTTTTATCTTTCATATCATCTGTAAAAAAATAAATCTAATACTGAGAATACCTAAGATAAAAGAAAAAGTAAGTAAAGAAAAGGCTTTTTTTGTATTTATGCACCTACGTCCAGGTAACCAATATTTATAATTTAAATCTTTTTTATATCGACGGTTAAAAGGCGAATTGATTCAAGCGCCATCCTGGGCGATATTGAGTTATATACATCATAGGAATTGGTGAATTTTTCCGCGTCGATTGAGCCGGGTTTGAGCTTAATCTGAGCACTTTTTTGGCGCTTGGCTCCATGACAAATTTGGGTATCATTTTTGCTTACGTGGTATCAAGTGTATCGAATTTAATTGTTTTTTTCAAAGCATGTATATAGATAGACCCACGAAAAAAAGGGTTTTTCTTACTATTTGTAGTTTAAGCCATTTATCCTCGGATGGAATGAAATGGTATCGGCATTTGAATTCTTTTTACTTGATCTTAAATAATTAAACAAAGGATGTTAATTCCTTTTTGCTTGAACCAGATTTATTAGTGTATGTAACTTAAATCATTTTGCCTTGAACATTCAAACATTATCTCTGTCGCTTGAATCAATCTTACCTGAACTAGTATATTGAAGAATATGACTTGTGCTAATTTTCCTTGACCAGTTTTAAGTCTTTATATCATTTAGAACCATTTTCTTTAAGCAAGAAATAAATGTCTGCACGCTTGATTCCTTTATGTTAGTTTATTAATTAAACTAATATCGTACTTCAGTCAGTTTACTCCTTTCACCTTGCATTAAAAATGGCGTTTAAATCACAAGCAAAAGAACACGAAACAACGCAGTTAGGTACAGTAGAACCTCGTTAAGTCGAACCTCGATAAGTTGAAATCCCCCAAATCTCGAAAAAATGTTTTGTTCCCTTCCCCGTCATACACCAAAACCTCCATTACTCGAAATTAATTTGAGTCATTACTCCTTGAACAGTTTGCAACTAGGTGAGCGGTTTAAATCATTTATCCATGAACAGTTTACAAGTAGGTGAGCGGTTTAAATCATTTATCCATGAACAGTTTATAACTAGGTGAGCGGTTTAAATCATTTATCTATGAATAGTTTACAACTAGGTGAGCGGTTTAAATCATTTATCCATGAACAGTTTATAACTAGGTGAGCGGTTTAACTCATATATCCATGAACAGTTTACAAATAGGTGAGTGATTTAAATCATTTATCCTTGATCTGTTGAAGAAATCATTGTACAAATGAATTATTTTGCTTTAAACAGATAAATAGTAATCGTGTACTTTGATTCCTTCTGCCCTGATCAAAGAATTGTGCAAAATGGCTCAAGTTACATCTAACTCCGTTAAAAAACACCTTTTATTTGTTATATATATATCAAAAATTACCACAAAATATGCCGCTTTATGATTGGGGAGACTCGTCAATTTTTATTGTATACTTTAGGAACAATGATTTTTTTTCTCAAAAAATAAACTTTAAAACGCTCTCCTGTAAAGTTCGCAAAATGGCGCTTGAATCAAGTCGCCTTTTAACCGTCGATATGTATCTCCGCTAGAATTTAAATTCTTAAAAATAATCTGTGCTATGTGCAAACGTGTGTGTTGCGTACACTAGTAAGAGATGACACAGAGAATAATAATGTACTATTTATTAAAAAAAATATAATTTAGTAATTAATGCATTCACAACATTTGTGCAACTATTACAATTTATCTTCGTATTTATACAATAAATTAAAGTAGTTTCCTAAATGAGTAAAATAAAACAGCGAGGAGAAATTGTTTGAGATGGCGGGTAAGTAGTCAAACTGATAAAGTATTAGAGCATTCAGAAGAAGAGTAAAAAAATTCGGCCATTCTGAAGATATATTCTAAGGACAGAAAACTCCAGAAAACAATTCTATATGACGCTCTAAATACGCTTAAATCGATTTATCTTTTTATTCTTTTGTATAAAAATATATAAAAGGCGTACGCGGCAATAAACGCCCTGCGAGTCTTATTCACGCTGCGATGAATCCATCCCTTAATACCTGTTGTAACAAATGATATGATTAAAGAAGGGATTTTCTTTTCAAAAATTATTACAAGGATGGAGAAAATCCTGAGTGTCGAGACTTAAAAAATTGTGAACTCAATTCCATATCTCAGAACAACTAAAGTGGAATTTGTAAGTAGCTGCTGAATCGGGGTATTCATTTGGCGTAATAGTACACCTAAGAGCAAAAGTTTGGGGTACATTTGAAAGTTCAAAGTCATCATATCTCTCACCGACCGCGTAAGTATTAATACTAGTTGAAAAGTGGTTAAAGTTATAATGAAATCTACTTAAATTTTGCAATTATACTATAAATCAGCTTGACCCGCAGCGTCTGTTAGTGTTAGTGGAAGTTTTGTTTGACGTGAACTATAGTCATTTTTATTTATTTAAACGTTATTGACCACAAAAATCATGGTACAATTGGCGAGCATAATGCTTAAATGCATTCTCTACCAGCTAACAACATAAAGCAACAAAAAACGTATCTAGATAGTATTTAAGTACCTACATAGTTTTTACACATAATGTATGATTCGATTACGTTTACCTATTATGGCGACTGATTTTGTTAATTATTTCTGTATAAATTATAAATGTAAACTAGTTAAATTGGCCAGGCACGAGAACGTAGCCACATAAATAAATGTATTTTGTTTCGCTGTCTAAAATAAAATAAAATGAATTAAAATTAAATATTAAAAAATGTAAATAAAAACTGGCCAAGTGCGAGTTGGATTCGCGTAAGAAAAGGATAATTTCCCTACAGGTAAGGGGGCGTCCATTAATTACGTGAGATATTTTTGGGGGGGAGGGGGTAGAGCAGAATCTCATCTAATCTTACCTTGGAGAGAGGGGGGTATCGACAAATCTCACGTATTTTTTTTTCGCAAGAAACAATAATTGAGTGAAAATTATAAGTGGTTCTACTGATAGGACCTTGCACATTTCAAACAAAATGCACAAAATGAAAACACAATAAAAAACACATTTTGATTTTTTTTATCCAGTCTGTCAAATGTAGACACTAGAAAGATATATTTTGAAAAAATACATGAGATTAGAGGGATGGAGGAGGGGTTAAGCAAAATCTCACGACATCTCACCAGGATGGAGGGGGGTCTGAAAATCGCTAAAAATGCCTCACGTAATTTATGGATGCCCACTAACGTGAGGATGAATTTTTTATTCGTTGCGTACCTATTATATGGGGTATCGTTGAAACGGTGTTTCAAAAATATTATGGGTCTTGTAAGACCATTTTTGGAATTAAGGGTCCGTTTGCGAAATATTTAATTTTGGTTAGAGTCAAGTGTCCCCGCCTGCTGGCTAAACGGTTGGAGTTGGAAAAGTGAAAAAAATCTCAAAAATTAGTTATATGATGAACTTACAAGGAAAACTATTACGGCTATGTTAGCATAAGTACTTAATGAGAATAATGAGTAATAGTCGATAAACTTACAACTTTGGAACCCTACATTGCGCATGGCCTGACACGCACTTACCCGGTTTTATACTAGTAGCTACGCGCAATAATTTCCTTGAGGGTACTAAAGGGCAGTTAAAGCTAATAGGGCAAGGGAGAATATTAAAATTACGGTAGTATAATAACAAATTTAATATTATGGGTACAATTATAATAATTACGCTGAAGAGAAGGGCTAATTTGCAATACATCTCTATCGTTTGAATTGATTGAGGAACATCTAAATCTAATGGTAGAGAATAACAAATAAGACCGACGGAATTGCCTTAAATGCCCGGTTTGTAATAAACGTAAAGTTTTGTGTATTTCAGTGTTGTGTTTGTTACGATGTGATAAAGACGGTTGTCCTATTTTAGTGGCATTTTAACACTAACAACTTCTTCGTCTAGCCTGCAAGAAGAGGGGTCCCGCCTTCGAATCCATGCTAGGCGTATGAGTGTGTAAATATTGGTGACTGGTTTCATGTGAACGACAATAATGAGAAGATGGTTTTAGACCACTAAAACAATGCATTAGCCACATTCGGTCCATTCATGAAGTCGATTTTCGACTATTCCCATACAATTTTTCCCGAATTTATGTATTTCCTTTCTTACCATACTTGGTATCTACTACTTTTAAATACCCATCTTTCGGGCGGCATAAAACTTCTGACACTTGGGTTCAACACATGGTGGTATGTATGTTAGACCTCCTGAGTTACCCCGGAGAACCCGCGCTTTTTAGGTGAGTTATTAATGGGTTGAAGCCATTACCCATCCTCCATGAGACGCTATCCAAGAGCCGGGCTCCTCGTGTAGAAGGTCCGCGATGGCTGCAGCCGGTGCCGCTACGAGCTCCAGAGCTGGCTCCGTAGTGGAAGCCTCTGCGGCCTCCCTCGCTAACGCACCACACACACAGTAAATAGCTGCTATCTGAAATAAATAAATATTAATAAAAACCTTACACACTCATAGCTCCATACTAGGATTCCCTGTGTCGTGGGTGCTACGGACATCACACAAAGACAAAACTGCATTAACAATAGCCTCAGGCTAAAAACTGCGAGCTAGAGCTGTTGAGATTAAGCATACTATATCATTTATTTGGAAAGTTTGATTGCAATTAATTACTTTGGAGTGCGCTAATGGTCTTTGAACGAAACTTTCACGAACAGATTCATGTATTATACGTACATAGTAAGAAAGTACGTTGCCTTTAAAACTGTAAGTGTGTGCGTGATAAGTGAATTTCAAACAAAAGAGCTAATGAACTACTTAACGGTTAGTAAATCTGTTGTCCTAGGTGAGCAACGTAAGCGATGCAATTCATGCGACGCGACGCTACTAATTGTAAACAAAACCGTGGAGGATAGAGGTAAAGGAGAACTGACTCATATGGGAGGAAAGTTGAAAAAATGTCCAGCTATAAGCAGTAAATTGGCGCTAGCGTAGGCAAAGGGTATTGTATGAATGTAGCAATTGTTGACGGATTGAAATTAGACAGTGACAGTCCTGTATACCAAAATTCAACTATTTATTTTATTTATTTATCATTTAACAAAAGTTATATACAATCATAGAATAGCATTATAAAAACCACTGTTTGCGTAGTCCTTTACCCTGTTGTTACCGTGGCGCCACCAATTTAACGCAGTTTGACGGACGATTTGCACAACAGTGTCATTTCGCCTTTACCACTATACTCCATGACGTAAAACGTACTATTGTGTCTTTGCTGAAACGTAGATTTATACTGAGTCGAGTCGCTCATCTAGGACAATGGGTGACAATAAATACGTCACTGATGCCTCACCGATTAAAAAGGAAGCGAGAGGTCCATATTATTTGACTCTCTAACCCTACGACCGAAATACGTTAAAACTAAAAATATTTCACGGTAGATATTAGAAGGAGGGAAAAACCTTACCAAAGTTAATGAGTAACAGTCGTAATTAAACTGGTCCATAGCAACCACCCAGCAACCTCAAATTTTTTGCCTTCGTATTTTGTATTAATCAATTTGCTAAATTATTTTTCAACCCTAACAAAGTTAAGACTTAATTTCTTACTTTTAGATTAAAAAGTCTCAATTTAATAAACCTTTTGCTTAAAGACATACTTCCTGTCGAAGTTCCTGAAACGTGAAAGGTATTTCATGTTGGCTCACTAACTTGAATTTGGCACGAAAGATTACATTGCACAAAATATAGAAAGACATTTGTTTAAAATAAAATGCAGTGTTAAAATACGCTTGGCGTTTATATTGGTAGCTTTTTTTATAATATCATTTCATTAGCATTATCTCTTTTTAAACTTCAACGGGCTAAGTGGGGTAAATGTAGATAGATACTTTATCATGGAGAAAAAGGCAGAGACCAAAACATCCGAAGATGGTTCTCGATTTGTGTGCACAAAAACTAATGCAAAATAGAAGTTTGTTGGTAAAATTTAGAAGTAGCGATCAATTTTACGGATTTAACATGGATAATAATGATGGAGATGGAAGTCATAAGCAATTAAAAGATGTAGCACCAATTTCGTCATAAGAAAGTTGAACCTCAACGAAAATCTATGAAAGACGCTAAGGGAAGTGTTCCCCTGAAGAAGAAGAAAGAAAATTTAATTACCTCTCGATTCTATTTCCTGTACATACAAAGAAAAAGGTATAAGGTTCCTTCTCTGGAGGTCACTGGGCTCTTTACCATTCAAGTTAGGCTGGGATTAATCCCGACGGTATTCTTGAAAAGTAATAAAATTTTCCTTTTTTTTATGGAAATAGCCGGCAAATGAGCTGACGATCCATCTGATGGTAAGTGGCTAGCACCAAAGGCATCACTGATGCGGTGCCGGCTAAGAAAGAAAGAAGAAAAAGAAAGAAAGAACAGGCTCTCAAGCCCCCAGCCGGAACACGACGAGTCGTTTGACGGCTGACTCATGCTCGATGGTGGTAGCTATCCAGGCGAACCCCATGGGGAAATAAGGATAAATAATGAAGCAATAATGGTATTATTTAACAATTAAAATCAATATTACCAATACTATCCCTCGAGGGGTCCTACAACCAGCAGGCCGGTTTTAGTCGCCTTTTACGACAACCATCCGGCGTGGGATTGGAGTTAGTATTCTAAGCCACCCCAATACGGCTCGAGCAGATCGAGCGGGATGAGTTGACCAAAGACTCAATTTTACGAGGAACAGAAGGAAAAAAAAAACAAATTTATATGGATTTTTTGTTTTACAAAAACCTCTTTTCAGAAGCGAAGCAAGGGCGGTTTTCTGGTAGAGTATAATTTGTAAAATAAACACATTTGCAAATTCTTTAGCGAATAATAAAAAATAAGTGTGTCTTTGATGATAAAAAGCAATTATGCAAAGTCGGTATTAGTTATAATATTCATGAATATTTCAAATTATACTGAGACTCAGTAGAAATGGGTTTTGACGATTCATTTATTATCTTAAGAGGAACAAGGAAAGAAAAGGGACTTAAGAGATAACGCGACATCTGATCTACTTATAGGTGGCGGGGATCATGGGGGAGCTTACTTGTTATAGATCACTAAGTGGAGTTGCCAACTTTGAAAACCATGATAATAATGTTATAAAACTAAAAGGTCGGCCGACGTATTTAATATGAACTTTATTTTTATTTCACGTAAAGGTAATGTTTATTTAGGACCAGGTTTTTTGAGCTAAAATTACTGATTTCGCCAGTTTTCGCCCAAAAAATCCAGTTCTCGAATAACGCAGCTGTCTTCCAGCCACGTGTGAATTTATAATTTCAGACAAGTGTAGTTTATTATACGGCGATAATAAAGTGGACGAGATCCGGACATCACAATGTCTATGTGCTTATGTTTAGATATTATGTTTTCACTTTAAAAACTTAAACTGAAGGACTGAAACATTGAAATGATTAAGTCTATTCTCAACCACCCCAGTCGATAGCAGGGTTTGCTAAAAGTTAAATAGCGAATCTTTAGGCGAACAATTGTTTTTTATAATTAGAAAATTATATCAGCATAGGAGTTATCAACTTTCATTTCCAAAACAAACAAATCTTAATCCTAATCTTAGTGTATAAAGATACAAAACTTAACGCAAACGTTGAAGCAGCGCGCTATGTTTCTGCTAAAATTCAGTTGACAACTCTGTTCGTTACAGACCATAAATAAAATTGATTGTATTTATTTCTATTACAATAAGTGCGTTTATCTACTTCCTTATATGCGAGCATGCTGCTTAGATATTCAAGTATCATAATAACAAAAGATTATATTCGTAAGTGAGTTATTATATACTTAGTAATTCATATCACTGAGTAGTTTAACGAGTTTAAAACTTTGGTTAGTTTACGTAACCATATGTTACGTTTTCATAAATAGGTAGTCAAGATATTTCAGTATAACAAATTTAGGTGTATTCAAGAAAAGAGTGAATAGTAAGGTTATTGCATTCTGCATAGGGTTGCCAGGTCGTCCGAACAAAAAGCCGGACAGACCAGCCAGTTTGACCGGACATTTGGGTAAAAAGGCCGGACACCCTAAATTATCAAGAATTTCGTGTATTAATATTTTTAAATTTTTTTTAGAACTTCTTCACTAATTAATAAAATTTAAAGTAAACTACTTAACGGTTATTAAATCTGTTGTCCTAGGTGAGCAACGTAAGCGATGCAATTCATGCGACGCGACGCTACTAATTGTAAACAAAACCGTGGAGGATAGAGGTAAAGGAGAACTGACTCATATGGGAGGAAAGTTGAAAAAATGTCCAGCTATAAGCAGTAAATTGGCGCTAGCGTAGGCAAAGGGTATTGTATGAATGTAGCAATTGTTGACGGATTGAAATTAGACAGTGACAGTCCTGTATACCAAAATTCAACTATTTATTTTATTTATTTATCATTTAACAAAAGTTATATACAATCATAGAATAGCATTATAAAAACCACTGTTTGCGTAGTCCTTTACCCTGTTGTTACCGTGGCGCCACCAATTTAACGCAGTTTGACGGACGATTTGCACAACAGTGTCATTTCGCCTTTACCACTATACTCCATGACGTAAAACGTACTATTGTGTCTTTGCTGAAACGTAGATTTATACTGAGTCGAGTCGCTCATCTAGGACAATGGGTGACAATAAATACGTCACTGATGCCTCACCGATTAAAAAGGAAGCGAGAGGTCCATATTATTTGACTCTCTAACCCTACGACCGAAATACGTTAAAACTAAAAATATTTCACGGTAGATATTAGAAGGAGGGAAAAACCTTACCAAAGTTAATGAGTAACAGTCGTAATTAAACTGGTCCATAGCAACCACCCAGCAACCTCAAATTTTTTGCCTTCGTATTTTGTATTAATCAATTTGCTAAATTATTTTTCAACCCTAACAAAGTTAAGACTTAATTTCTTACTTTTAGATTAAAAAGTCTCAATTTAATAAACCTTTTGCTTAAAGACATACTTCCTGTCGAAGTTCCTGAAACGTGAAAGGTATTTCATGTTGGCTCACTAACTTGAATTTGGCACGAAAGATTGCACAAAATATAGAAAGACATTTGTTTAAAATAAAATGCAGTGTTAAAATACGCTTGGCGTTTATATTGGTAGCTTTTTTTTATAATATCATTTCATTAGCATTATCTCTTTTTAAACTTCAACGGGCTAAGTGGGGTAAATGTAGATAGATACTTTATCATGGAGAAAAAGGCAGAGACCAAAACATCCGAAGATGGTTCTCGATTTGTGTGCACAAAAACTAATGCAAAATAGAAGTTTGTTGGTAAAATTTAGAAGTAGCGATCAATTTTACGGATTTAACATGGATAATAATGATGGAGATGGAAGTCATAAGCAATTAAAAGATGTAGCACCAATTTCGTCATAAGAAAGTTGAACCTCAACGAAAATCTATGAAAGACGCTAAGGGAAGTGTTCCCCTGAAGAAGAAGAAAGAAAATTTAATTACCTCTCGATTCTATTTCCTGTACATACAAAGAAAAAGGTATAAGGTTCCTTCTCTGGAGGTCACTGGGCTCTTTACCATTCAAGTTAGGCTGGGATTAATCCCGACGGTATTCTTGAAAAGTAATAAAATTTTCCTTTTTTTTATGGAAATAGCCGGCAAATGAGCTGACGATCCATCTGATGGTAAGTGGCTAGCACCAAAGGCATCACTGATGCGTTGCCGGCTAAGAAAGAAAGAAGAAAAAGAAAGAAAGAACAGGCTCTCAAGCCCCCAGCCGGAACACGACGAGTCGTTTGACGGCTGACTCATGCTCGATGGTGGTAGCTATCCAGGCGAACCCCATGGGGAAATAAGGATAAATAATGAAGCAATAATGGTATTATTTAACAATTAAAATCAATATTACCAATACTATCCCTCGAGGGGTCCTACAACCAGCAGGCCGGTTTTAGTCGCCTTTTACGACAACCATCCGGCGTGGGATTGGAGTTAGTATTCTAAGCCACCCCAATACGGCAAAGATCCGCAGAGATTCCTGTTTAGCTAGCCGCCACCTTCTTTACAAAGAGCCTTGAAATGTCTCTTGCGTATTTCTACTGCAACGCCAGAGAGCCAGTAAAGGCGGAGAGATGTACCGTTTCCTGTAATAGCTGGCAACGCTTCTGCAATTGCTGTAAGCTGGTAAGTGGGAATAATGTGTTACCGTTTAGCCCAATAGTTCTATTGATCAGTTCTTTTGACAGAAGTACTATAATTAATTACAAAAAATAACCTTCGACCACGTAATGTTCTCTCTGGTAATACGACGTGCGAGAGCGAGGGCTAATTCAGCGAGGGCAGTGTCAGAGCGCAGCATGGCGGAGGGTGCTCGCGTGGCTTGGCGGGCCACGTGGCGGAACGCATCAGGTCTCTTCCTCTCGAGGGCCGCGCAGAGAGCCCGAAGCGCCGCAAACACTCCCGTCTCGGCGTTGATCATCGCTTCCTCGGGACACTCCGTTTCTAGCATTTGTTGCAGTCTCTTCATAACTAATTGCTGCGAACATCAGAAGTTGATTTCGTGATCATTTGGTATATAAGATGATTAATATGTGGGAAGTGGTCAACGTTGTGGGTATTAGGAGCCCGTTGTTTAGTCAAACCAGTATGGTATATCGGTATGATTTATGAACAGTTCTTGATGAATGATGAATGATAATAAATGAAACAAAAGGTTCATTAGATAGCATGGTGATTCCATTGTGAGAGGAAACTTGAGTTCTGGCGTGGGATAGTTGACGAAAATGGGATATATCAAAAACGATGCATCTAATTTACAACAATAGTCATCCAGGTACGGAGGAACCCTCTGAAGGATCTAATCGAAAAACTTTCTTAATTACTTCAATTGTGCAAAAAAGTACCGATCTTAATAAATGAATGTGAAAACTGCAATACAAAGTTGTTGAGTCGTAAAATCATCTTACTTTATTTGGACAGCTACCAGATCTTCGTATCTGAGCTTTGATGTACTGCAGGCATAGGGCGCGTCCTTGGCGGACGATTTGAGGCTTGACCTGCGTGGGAGAGGCGAGGCACCAGCCGATGGTGGCAGAGAGACGGCGGGAGACTGCAGCGGCTGCAGCGCTGGACACCATCGTGCTGAACCGACGCTTGGTTCGGTCCAGAGGCGAGAGAGTCCGTGTAGGAGACGACCGCAGGCTTTCTAGATTAAGAATAATAAGCTTTAGGTTTATATAAAAGGCTTTTATATTGTCGCTGTCCTTAGCGATTTGCATAATTTGTAAAATATTTTAAAAGGTACGGTAGGTAGGTAGACCAACGTTCAAATAGGTAGACTTTCACAGCTAATATAAACAATAATTTTTACTAGTGTACTTTAATGCTTGGTAATTCCACCTAGGAGTAAATAGATAAGAAGTCTATTTTACTTCATAGGACAAATTATGATTTCAGACACTATTCATTAGGTCTTATATTTTGTAAGCAATAAAGCCTCCACAGAGTAAGTATTAGCTATGATTATGTTGGTGCCTGTGTGGTGACAAATTAATTACAAATCGACAACGCGGCAACACGCAATCAAGTCAGAACGCCAAAAGTGATTACTAAATTAATAGTCGTAATTCTAAGTAAGTTAATTACATTTCGTACATTAGTAGGTACAAATACAAATTATAATTTTGCACAATTATAAAAACACCACTAATACTTAATAAACTGACGAGCAATTGGAGGTCTTATCACTTCTTCCAGGCAGCCATCGCTTGGAATAAGTGTATAATTTTATTAGGTAGTAATTTTAGTAGGTATAGGGTAAAGTATGCAAGATAGTGCAAGTACAGAATTAAAATTAGAAATATAAAATACATAAATATAGTGGAAAAGTAGTCTGGAAGGTAGTTAGACTGCGAAGTGCGACACAAGAAATAATAATAAGTAATGATAACGCTACACTACACACTAGGATTCCCTGTGTCGGGGGTGCCATGGACAACACACAAAGACAACAACACACATATTCAGACCGAAAACAGAAATAAAAGTCATCCTTCAAACTTCCTACTTCCAAAAGGCTCGTTCGGTGAACATTGGTAACCATTGCGCCACACGGGTCGTTAATTCTAGAGTCTGTAGGTGTTTTTCTTAACCCCGGACGCAAACATAAGTTTGACGTGTCTGTGCATATGTGGATCTGTATGTATGTCTGTGGCATCGTAGCTCCCAAACGGATGAATCGATTTTGATCTAGTTTTTTTTTGTTTGAAAGGTGACTCAATCGAGAGTGTAAATAAAACTGTCGGAGATTTTTTTAATTTTAGTGTAAGATTATTAAGTGTTTATTGTTACCGTGAGCATTGGCGAAGTTCTCCGCGCCAGGCAGCGCAGTCAGCGGACTGCTCATCTTGCGGCGCGGGCGCAGCTGCGGCATGAACTCGTCGTCTTCTTCTCCATCGGGTGGAGTGACGTGTATTGCGATGTTGTTGTCCTCTGCAGTTTGCTTCCCAGCCGATTGCCATCGTGAATCTGCTACTGGCCCTATCTAGAAGCATAGATACATTTTGGTACATCTATACTAATATATAAAGAGGAAAGATTTGATTTTTTGTTTGCACTGAATAGGCTCCGAAACTACTGAACCGATTTGAAAAATTCTTTCACAGTTGGGAAGCTACACTATCCCCGAGTAACATAGGCTATATTTTAGGCTTATTTTATATATTTTAGGCTATATTAAACCTCCAATAATGTAACCAAAGGTGTAAAAAAATAAGAAAACCGAAGCAAAGCGAGGGCGGTTACTCGTGTTAAATATGTTAATAGACACACAACGTTGCACTACGAACATTATTTTTCATTATCAGATTTTTATTACCTTAATGACATAGTACCCGCTTTTACACAATGGCTAGAGAAAGTTGTTGGAAGCATTGATTTAATAGATAATAATAATTATAATATCTACAACCCAAAGGGCATTTTTTCCCTGGGGAAATAGGGTGATAGCTTGTATGAATATTTTTGAAACAACAAGCGATTTGCGTTCGAACGTTTCCTAAATTAATAGAAGAATATGTATTTTTCAACATTTTACGAGGAACAGAAGGAAAAAAAAAACAAATTTATATGGATTTTTTGTTTTACAAAAACCTCTTTTCCAGAAGCGAAGCAAGGGCGGTTTTCTAGTAGAGTATAATTTGTAAAATAAACACATTTGCAAATTCTTTAGCGAATAATAAAAAATAAGTGTGTCTTTGATGATAAAAAGCAATTATGCAAAGTCGGTATTAGTTATAATATTCATGAATATTTCAAATTATACTGAGACTCAGTAGAAATGGGTTTTGACGATTCATTTATTATCTTAAGAGGAACAAGGAAAGAAAAGGGACTTAAGAGATAACGCGACATCTGATCTACTTATAGGTGGCGGGGATCACGGGGGAGCTCACTTGTTATAGATCACTAAGTGGAGTTGCCAACTTTGAAAACCATGATAATAATGTTATAAAACTAAAAGGTCGGCCGACGTATTTAATATGTACTTTATTTTTATTTCACGTAAAGGTAATGTTTATTTAGGACCAGGTTTTTTGAGCTAAAATTGCTGATTTCGCCAGTTTTCGCCCAAAAAATCCAGTTCTCGAATAACGCAGCTGTCTTCCAGCAACGTGTGAATTTATAATTTCAGACAAGTGTAGTTTATTATACGGCGATAATAAAGTGGACGAGATCCGGACATCACAATGTCTATGTGCTTATGTTTAGATATTATGTTTTCACTTTAAAAAATTAAACTGAAGGACTGAAACATTGAAATGATTAAGTCTATTCTCAACCACCCCAGTCGATAGCAGGGTTTGCTACGAGTAAAAGTTAAATAGCGAATCTTTAGGCGAACAATTGTTTTTTATAATTAGAAAATTATATCAGCATAGCATATATTATTATAGCAGTTATCAACTTTCATTTCCAAAACAAACAAATCTTAATCCTAATCTTAGTGTATAAAGATAGAAAACTTAACGCAAACGTTGAAGCAGCGCGCTATGTTTCTGCTAAAATTCAGTTGACAACTCTCGTTCGTTACAGACCATAAATTGATTGTATTTATTTCTATTACAATAAGTGCGTTTATCTACTTCCTTATATGCGAGCATGCTGCTTAGATATTCAAGTATATATCATAATAACAAAAGATTATATTCGTAAGTGAGTTATTATATACTTAGTAATTCATATCACTGAGTAGTTTAACGAGTTTAAAACTTTGGTTAGTTTACGTTACCATATGTTACGTTTTCATAAATAGGTAGTCAAGATATTTCAGTATAACAATGTAGTTGTATTCAAGAAAAGAGTGAATAGTAAGGTTATTGCATTCTGCATAGGGTTGCCAGGTCGTCCGAACAAAAAGCCGGACAGACCAGCCAGTTTGACCGGACATTTGGGTAAAAAGGCCGGACACCCTAAATTATCAAGAATTTCTTGTATTAATATTTTTAAATTTTTTTTAGAACTTCTTCACTAATTAATAACATTTAAAGTAAACAAACCAAAAATATTAAATAATTAGCAGAAACGTGCTTTAAAAGCTCAATATTTTTTGAAATAAACTTGTAATAATCTTTAAACGTCAAATATTTTAAATTAAAAGCCATATGGACTACTCTCATCGATTTAAAATAGGCTACTCATTTCTTGTACACTAACAGCTTCTTGAAATCAACCATCAACAACCCTTTTGCTATCGTCAACTTTAACGTTTTCTTCGTGGATACTAATAGTTTCGGAAACTTTATTACATGCAGGAACGTCTTTTAACAGTAATCATCAGTATAAATTGTTTTGTGTTCTTGTATAAGTTTCTTATAAGTTGGTAAAATGTAAAAAGCCTAACAAAAGCCGGACAAGTGGGACACACTCAAAAAGCCTAACCATATCCGGCTTTATCCGGACGCCTGGCAACCCTGATTCTGCATCTTGCTTCATCGCTACTTACCGTCTGGTAGATTTATAGAGCTGTTTTTACAACTCTAAATTAACATAATTAGGTAATTTAACGTAAAATATTTTGTAATTTACTACTAATACCTACTTGCTACTCGTACCTACGTATCTATGAATTATTTCTCGTGTAAATATGAGTAATGTACGAGTGGAAGTCATAGAGCTATAATTTTAAATGTTTCTCTGTGAAATATGTTTGTTTACATAACTTTGAAATCAAAGAAATTTTACCTAGCTAATGCGTTTTCTTCCAGTCGTAAAAACATAACTTTTTATAGTTGCTACTATTTATCATTTTTATATGGGAATGTGTTTCATGATGCTTTTCACGGTCTCTTATCATAAAATCCTAATATAGACATATATACATACATATACATACATATCCTAATATAACTGTCATATAGACAGTTTGCTGCAAGTTAAATAATGCAAAGATATTATAATATTGTCAACCAATTTTTCATGTAACTTATACATACGTCGTGTATGTAAAAATTCCAATCTATTTGCAGAAAAGTCAATAATCGATTACTGTGGATTTCTAAACTTCACCAAAACTTAATAACTTTCTTCTTAATTATCAGATGAAACAGCCTAGACTTGGCGCAGACGTGTATTGTTGGGTTTGAATAAGCCTCTACACCAGTTGGACTTGTAGACTTTACCAGAACTTTAACTTTGACAACTAAAATCAATGCTGCGCTGCCAAACGAGATACTTACATATACAAATGTCTTCATTTTAATCACGTAAAGGAAATTGTACGTAAAGTAAAATCATTTTATTTATTTATAATAAGTACAATAAAAGCGTGATTTAAATGCACTCTTCGCACAAACGTTATTCGTATACCTACATCTTATACATTATATAATACCTACTAGGTACATAAATATTTTAATTTATAGTTTAAAAAAAAAGACCTGTAAAGACGCTCATAAGCAAGACTATACATTTATCGAATCGAATAGTTTACAATAAAATTGTCTGTTATCGGGGAAGGTCAGTTAATTTGGACCACTTTTTTTTAACTGCATATATTGCACATATTTTTAAGTATTTAAAAGAATGTTTTCACATGGAATGAAACAAAATTTAATTGGTTTTATGTTAATTGAATAATAATCAAGGAGACATTTATATATTTCTAAAAATTCAACAAAATGTGAGATCGTGTCTTAGGTCCAAATTACCCAACCAGTTCGATTAATTGGACCATGGGGTTGTTAAATTGGACTTCAGCATAAAAGTAACGTAAAACTACATTTTTTTATAATAATTGTGGATTGCACGTTGCAAGTCTATTTCCTGAAGGGTTGACGAAAAAGCAGTTGGTAAGTGGTCACCGTCGCGTGGCCTATGGGCATGAGTAATACCAGAGGAATCGCCAATGCATCGCCGGTCCTGATGCAGAACTCTTTTTACACCTTTTTTGAAGAACCCCATGTCATAGCACTCTGAGAATACCTCCGAAGGAAGCTCATTTCACAGTTTGCACGAGCATAGCAAAGGCGCGTAGGTGAGAACAGTACTCGACATGTGAGGCCTGGCTTTTACAAATGAGCATGAGTAGGAGCCTTGCAGTTAAGTACTGCTTTTAGTCCTATTCAGGACACCAAGCTTCTGAAGCTTGGCCTCCAGGCCAGCTTAGCCTTGCCTTCTAAATGACGCCATCGTCGAACATCACTCGAGGTGTGAACTCCCAGAATCCCAACACTTTTACTTACAGTGAATGTGGTACCTTGGTGGCCCACTATTGGGCACGGGTCTCTCCTCTTCAGGAGGCCTAGAGCATACTCCACCACGCTGCTCCAGTGCGGAATGGTGGAGGGGTTAGTGGCCAACCCGAGTGTCGGAAGTTTTCAAACCGCCCGAGGGCCTTCGACATGGCTTAACGGCTTATGATAACGTCTTATGATAACAACCGGGACCAACGGCTTCACGTGCCCTCCAAAGCACGGTAATGCTCAAGAAATTTTTGCCACTAGCGGTCACCCATCCAACTACCGACCGCGCCCGCTGTTGCTTAACTTTGTCGATCACATAGGATCGACGCAAGCCGCCGGGCTATGAGCGCTTCACGGGGTTGAACTCGACCAAATTAAGTTGACCACATCACGGACTTACTCCAGAGACTTCTCGACAACAGATGCAAAGTTAATTCTGCTATCCGCCACTTGCATCTGAGAGGCATTAGCGAGGGCTGTGTAGTAGGCATCCCCTGTACTGTCTGTCATCTGCATAGCAATGGATACCACTCTTATGCTGCAACATGTCATTGATATGCAGAATGAAAAGCGTAGGAGATAGCACAGTCTCTTGGGGATTGCTAGCATTTAATAGATAAACTAGTTAGGTAAATTGGACCGGTCCATTTTATCAAACTTCATGTGGTCCATTTTAACGAACCATAGAATTTTGCAAGAAAACACACTTATCCAAAATATAATCTCATAAAGCCGACAAACGTTCATCGCCAGTTGATTGCATGTAAATAACGGAAATACAAACAAAATTTAAGAAAATAAAAACATACCATTCATTTAACTATGCCCTTAGCACAACCACTCAAAAATAACATTCAAAACATTACAAATTGTTTTTTGCAAATAAAAAAAATCGTCTTATTTAATGCTGGGTTCAAAATGGCCAATGTACAATGAAGTTAGTTGCGCATCTTTTTGTTGTAGTCATTTTATAAATAAAATAACTACTACACCAATTTTTGAAGGTGGTCCAAATTGAGAGCGGTCCAATATTACTATATACTTATTTTAAACGCGATTTCCCATTCACTTTTGATGATAAGAAAATATTGCAATACCTACCTACTTAAATTTCCACGTGTAGAAAATATTAGATTTTAGAGGAAAATAATCAATTTATCGCACTTCAGTGATAATGTTTTAGCTGTAGGTGGTACGAAGAAAATCAATTTGCTATAATAGTGGGAAAACGTATTAGTAGTTACGTTTACGACGTACGGGCCAGTCATAAACGTCTTTCGAGTTTTTGTTACGCTGTAATGTGACTAACACCGGGTTAATTTACACAGTAAAATTTCTAATGGCTCTTGATTTAACCTTAATTTATATTTGAAACGTATAAGGGTATAAGATTCATTAATTTTTTCACGTAACTAAAATTGTTTTATTTTTATATTTATTTAAAAGCTGGCACAGATAGATAGGTCTATACCTATGCCTAATGTTACCTAAACTAAGTCGTACTTTCTAAGGGAAATAAGGTGTACGGCAGGATAATTTGCAGGTGCAAGACTACTAACTAGGTTTACCTACGATAGAAGCCCGATCTAACGAATTGATAAACCTACTTGTCTTCTATAGTCGAGCGAGTGATCTAGTTTTCTAAGTAAAAAAATAATTAAAAAAACAAAAAAAAAACCAGATAGTGTATAAAACTAAAAAGAAAAAAACAAGCCCAGTAGTTTAGAATGTTATTAAAAGTAATACTGAACAACTACACCATAGAAGCATTAACCAGTCGGGACCCATTCTTCAATAAATCAAATCTTGTTTGTTTTATCCCAAGCAGCCCTGTTTTAAATGGGTACTGTTAGTTATCGTATGCATATATCGCCCCCCTTCTGGAGATTTTAGTGTTTTTGAGGATACATTGGAGGATATATTAAGACGATTATGCACATCAAAAAAGACAGTAATTATATGCGGTGATTTTAATGTAGATATCTTATTGAATACACCTCGGTCTGCTAGGTTAATAGATTTGTTTCGGTGTTTCAATTTAAATCCTCAATTTACTGAACCTACCAGAATATCACCGACGTCATCTACTTGTATAGATAATATATTCTGTAACTGTAAAGTAACAAATAAAGAAATAATTAGTAAATTAAGGTCCGACCACTGTGGTCAACGCATCTCGGTTAGTACTGACTTTATTGCAAATAAACAATTAATAAAATATAGACCTATAACTAAAAGCAAAATGACACGCTTTAAAGTAGGAGTCGCAGCCCGAATCCACAATACCTTATCACTAAAACAGACTGATCCCGATAACTTATATAGGGCCCTCTTCGATACTATAAATAATGAATTTAATAAAATCTTTAAATATAAGCAGGTTCAACTAAATAAAAATTTGAATTTTAGTGATTGGGCCACAAGAGGTATTTTTAAAAGTAGGGATAGATTATTTGAGCTATATGGAGAAAAACAATATAACCATTCCCCATCTTTCCTTGAACATGTAAAAAGTTATTCAAAAATTTTTAAAGCCGTGTGTATTATGGCTAAGTCTATGCATATCAAGGAAAAAATTGTCAAATCAAGCAATAAGATAAAAACCACTTGGAGTATTATTGGAAACGAGATTGGTAGTAATAATTTACGCGATTCTAAATATGAATTATTAGTTAATGAAAATAAAATAACCTCTGATAAAGAGGTGGCTAATGCATTTGAAAATTTCTTTCAAAATATTCCGGTTAGGTTGACTAAATCGCTGACTTCATCCCCGGCAGCAGCACATTCTATTTTAAAAGATACCGTTGATGAATGTAGTGTTTCGTTTCAATTTAAATATACTTCCTCATTGGAAATAGTTCGAACTTTTCGAGCATTGCACATTAAAAATACGGGTGATTTGTGGGGAATGTCTGTCAAAGTTATAAATAATATAATAGATGTGATAGCCCCTTATTTAGCTAGGTTATTCAATAAATGTGTAGATTTAGGTACTTTCCCAAATCTTATGAAGTATAGTAAGATTATACCGATTTTTAAATCTGGGGATAAAACAGACGTTAATAATTTCAGACCTATTTCTATTTTACCAACTCTTAGTAAAGTATTCGAAAAAATTATATTAAATCAAATGCTGATGCACTTCAACACTTGTAATTTACTCCACCCTGATCAATACGGCTTTACCAAAGGCCGTAGTACAACAGATGCTGGTGCTAGGCTTCTCAAACACATCTTTGAGGCCTGGGAGAATTCACAAAATGCCATAGGGGTATTCTGTGACCTGTCTAAAGCATTTGACTGTGTTGAACACGAAACACTTCTACTTAAGCTCAGCCACTACGGTATCAAGAATAACTCACTTAACTTGATTGCGTCGTACTTAAAGGGTAGAATCCAATGTGTTAGCATAAATGATACCAAGTCATCGGGATCTCAATCTGTTATGGGTGTACCTCAGGGCTCGATTTTGGGCCCCTTCCTTTTTCTAGTATACATAAATGATCTGCCGTATTATATTAAGAAACATGCAGAGATTGTCCTGTTTGCTGATGACACTTCCCTTATATTTAAGACGAATAGAAATAAAATGAATTTTGACGACGTAAACAGTGCTCTATCTCGTTTATCACACTGGTTTACAACAAACAATTTGCTACTTAATGCTAAAAAAACTAAGTGTGTTGAATTTACACTACCTAATGTACGGAATATTAGTAAAAGCCTGAAATTAAATAATGAAATTCTAACTATGGAAAAATCCACAGTTTTCTTGGGTGTCACCTTAGATTCTAAACTACAATGGGGCACCCATATAACGGCTCTCGCGAGTAAGCTAAGTAGGTCAGTTTATGCGATTAGAAAGATAAGACAGTTTACCGATGTAGAAACTGCGAAACTTGTTTATTTTGCATACTTTCATAGCCTCATGTCCTATGGTATATTGATGTGGGGTTCAGCGGCTAACATTGGTTCTATATTTGTTTTGCAGAAAAGGGCAATCAGAGCCATTTATAAATTGAAATCACGTGATTCTCTGCGTGAGAAATTTAAAGATATAGGCATATTAACAGTAGCCTCTCAATTTATTTACACCAATATTATATTTGTAAAAAACAACTTAGGTATGTTCAAGCAGAATAGTGATACGCATAATCATCTAACTAGAAACAGACATAATTTGGTGACGTCATCTTTTCGCTTAAGTAGGGTACAACGCTCTTATATGGGGCTCGGTGTACGTTTTTTCAATAAATTACCCAAGTCAATACGTGATTTACCTATCCAAATGTTTAAGAGATATGTTAAATCTCAGCTACTAGGCAAAGGATACTATAGCATAAATGAATATATTAATGACAAAGACGCCTGGAAGTTAGTGCCGCATCCAGTTCCGCGTAGGTTAGAAGATATTATGTAACTTTTCATGATTTTAAAAGATGTGCGAGGAGTTTCTTTCGGTTTTTCTTCTCCTCTATGACAAAGCACCTTTCCGAAAAACTGGTAGATTAAAAAATGACGTGCATAAGTGTATCAGTGATACCTATATGATTAAAAGATTTTGATTTGATTTGATTTGATTTGATTTGAAATCCTTCTTTTGAAGTCGGTTAAAAAAGGAGGAGGTTCTCAATTCGACTGTATTTTTTTTTATGTTCGTTACCTCAGAACTTTGGACTGGGCGAACAGATTTTGATGATTCTTTTTTTAATCGAAAGCTGGTGGCTGTCATGTGGTCCCATATAAATGGCATCCATGATAAAACCATATAAGTCTTAAATTTGTATTAAGTAAGCGCGACAAATGGACGAATAACTCAATATCACGCCAAGCGATTTCGATGATTCTTTTTTTAATTGAAAGCAGGTACTTGTCACGTACTCCCACATAAATTTGAACGAGATCTGACAAGTAGTTTTAGAGTAACTTTGAAGTCGGTTATTTTTTGTTAGTAAAATTTAGATTATTTGTTTGTTTGTTTGTATTTGATAAACTCTAAAACTACTGGATGATTTCGAAAATTTTTCAGCAATAGGATGCTTTATTGTTGCCGAGTAACTATATATCATTTAATTAAAAATTCCGTCTGCTATCAAAAAACCTATCATGATAAGTATACCTTTTTGAAATCCTTATAGTGAGCTCTTTAATTTGACATCCATAATGCATTATTCGATTTATTTTTATTTTTTGATACTTCAAACAATGACATCTCACAGCCACCATATTTGTTTCTTTATTTCACATAACTAAGAATACTTGGGTTGTCAAGACAAATTTAATGATATCTTAATTAAATAAATCCGTTCAGCGGTTTGGAAGATACGAGGTAATAAGGAATATTATATGCATACATACGTATACAAACCTCAGATGAAAGAATGAGATACAAACATACAAGATACGCGCGAAAAACATAACCCTTCCTGGCAGTCGGGTAAAAATGGATACACTTATCTCTCTATTTTAATAATCAAAATAAACTAATAATATAATATATTTTATAAGTTTCATATTATTTTAAAGGTCTTCAGTCATAGTCTTCAGTATGAGTATTATACACGATTTCTCTGTATCTTCTGGCCACCCAAGCTCACATCGCCACTTACCATCAAGTGAGATTGTAGTTAAGCGTTAACTTATAAGTTATAATTTTTTTATCTTTTGGATAACTGAACAACCCACAGAACAAACAACAAAATATGTAAATTACGATTTTCTGGTCATTTTATTTTGAGGAATTTTATAAGTGCCAATTACCGCTAGAAAAAAAGATTATAAATAGTACTTAAGAATCGTATGGACACAATTTTTTTATTAGCTATAAGTAAAAGTCCATCGCTTTGCTTCTGCTCGGCTAGACCAAATATCTTACAGAATAAACAAAATTCACTGATGTTCAAAGGAAACGTTATTGAAAGAAAAAAGCTGTAGCATGAAAATTCCTTCCTTCAATTATTTTCTTCTAAATTTCAATTATTAATGTTTTGGTTTTCATGTGAAAAATTAAAGATTGGGAATGTTGATTGTACAATCCACATTATAAAATAATTCAAATTTGATTTTTCAATAAGCCATTCGAATGTCCATTGACTTAAAATCTACTTATATTAGTTACCTTTTAATATTGCGTTGATTGTAGTAATTATCTTGTCTTTTATTATAATCTTTATTGTGTCGGTCTGCCGTATCATTTATATTTACAAAACCGCGTCCCACGTTGGGCGCCACTGTAGTTATCTTCTCTGTTATGTACGAGCACTCAGTGCACATTGCTGGTTATTATAGAAACCTAGTTATACATAGTTTGAAAGAAGTTGAGTGTGTAAAATATATTTTATTCCCCATCCAATAGTATCCAAAATAAAAAATGGACCAGCAAATCAACCAACATCCAGAATCATAACCTGCAAGCTTTTCTGAGCTCAAAAAAATTATAGTAGGCGGTCCTGATATTTTGAATACTTACTTCCTTTGGCGCCTGCACTACCAATATTAATTGTATTTAATTAAATCTTTAAAGAAAACTCATCGAGAAACAAGAATAACTATAATGAATTCAAACAGTGGAACAACTTAACACAGTATGATATAGGAATTCTTATATAAGATGCTATAGCTGTCACTTCCAGCTGATATTTGATGTAGGTAATTTCCTGTAAGAGGAAAACTTGGGTGTCTTAAAACTTCAGAATTTGGGAAGATATAAATCGGAAATATTTATGTGGCGTGCATTATCTTAGTAGTTGATATCGTCATCTGCAATTATGATAAGATTTTTGACGTGATAACGTCTATTAAAACGATGAACGCCGGGCGCACGCACGAAAAAATGTAGCGTTCCGCGAGCGAGAGAGCGCTCGAGCGGCAAAAGCGAGACAGAGGCACGATCGGCTACGATCAGCGTATCGTAGCCGATGCCGTAGGCGATCGTAGTTGAGTGGAGCGGAGCGGAGCGGAGCGGGGCGGAGCGGGGCGGAGCGGGGCGGAGCGGAGCTTTGTCATGACGTTGTCACGTTAAACTACCGTCCGTAAACCGACTTTACAGACAACCATTTTATTCGATAAAAAGTTATTTGCAAACTATATTGAGACGTCCTTTGTAGGGATTTTTAGGGATTCGTTCATTAAAATAAATGATAGGATCAGACGCGTTTGTTATACGCGATTTATCCGTCTTTTATCTACTGGGCAGAACAAAGTTGGAATTTGGAAAACGAATTTAATTTGGTGTCTTTGGGCAATACTAAAACGGCGCGGCGCCGCGGCGTGGCAATATGTCGACTACTCTCGCCAAATATTTCGTAAAATTTCAAACATAATGAAAGGTGAGCCTTTCGTTCGTTATCTAAGAGGTAAATTTTAACGAGTTAATATTATAGTTAAAAAACTAAATACACGGTTTTATAGTGTCAATGTAAGTGTAGATAGGTATTAAGGAAAAAACCGGGCAAGTGCGTGTCAGGCCACTGGTGACCCCGACGTGATCCAGTTTGACAAAGGGAGATCTCCCGCCGGGCGAGGTGTGTTGCCTGGGAGGCGGCCGAGCCCCAACTGATGTTGTCGGAGCGTTTGTATGTATGCAACTGATCGTAGAAAATAGGTCTAATTAGGCTTGCAAGATTTGACCTAAAAAGGGCAAGCTAAATAAAACCGTTTAAAACATGTAATTCCTCGATATTGTTTTACATATAAAACCTATATTAATATTTTAATTGGACCTAATAATACTCATAATGTTGGGAAAAGGTGGTCAAAGAATAATAGTCTGTGGCGGTTCAATTACTTGACCCAAAAATGAATTGATATACAGGATCTGAGGATACACACAATGACTGTTAGAAATTCAAAATGTGATATGCACGACTCCGTAGAATTTAATGAAATAACTGATTACTGATGGAACGCGGTTAAGTTGGAGAGCGTGGTTTTGGCGTTTAGAATAATCACAATAATTCACAGTAACAGTGTTATTTCACAGTTACACATTAGCAGTTCCATGGGCACCACTGGAATGGAAACTCGGGACCTCCGGATTCCACATCCAATACAACTGGGTTAATCGGTTGTACACTTCTGTAGCCAGTCGATCAGTTACCTTGGAGACCGTATTAGTCAGTTTTAATAGTTTATGTAACTTTTATTTTTATATTTGTACACCACTATGTGGTAGGATAAGCAAGCAGACCTATAGTCCGTTCACAAATCTTAGAGACTAAATTGACATTTTATGGGTGACCAGTTTCGGGTGCAAATTAAATAGTGATGACCATAAACCGGAAAGTAAATCGGAAAAATATTCTCAGCTTTTATGGTGGGTCAACTACTTGTGATTATTGAAGAGTCCCTAAAACTAGTATAAAAATACGTTTAAGCAACCATTATCAGTCATATATCCATAATATAATTATTTACCCTTACTAACTGAATTTAACAGTTATTTTGCTTACAAAAACGAGTATTTGGTTAAGGTTACATTAGGTATACATACTGCTAATTTTATACTATTTAGCAGAATACTAAATATCTAGGTAGATATGAGTGTCGCTGTTAATATGTTACTATTCTTACGACATAGTTTACGATTCAAAAAACCGGAAAAGTAGATCGCACTTTAGATGGTATCATTATTTCGAACTTTGCCTTAAGTGGTTGTCATTTTAGTCTCTAAGATTTGTGGACAGGGTTTACATTGTATATCTTTATATTACCTTATCCAACGAATAAATGATTTGATTTGACACTTAAACCTATATTTAAATTAAATTGACTGATTGAGATTAAATTGACCTAAATACTCAGGTTTGACCTCAAGGTGTAAATATAATATAATGGTAGACAGAGACACCACTTTACCTACTATATGTATACGAGCTATATTTAATTTTCAGATTAAGTTCAGATACAACCGTAGAAGATCGTGAATAAGCCTTTAAACAAAACATTTACTTAGTTTAAAAAAGCAAATGTTTTACAATTTATGAACGTAAAATGTGTGATAATAATATTACTCTACACATTCTGTTTGTTTCAAATTTCGTCACCGCTAGAACCATATTTTATTGTCTAGCCCTCCTATTGTATGTATAATGTTAATATATTACTCGAACACTTCAAGCTCGTGTTCAAACGCAAAATGATGGATATTTGAGTTCAAAACCGTAGAAAAATAAAGCAAAAATCTTAGTTTCGGCGTTCATTGGTAAAACATAATTATGTAAAACATAATATGTATATTTGAACTCAAATATCTCAGAAAGTATATAATTTACGACACTTCATCACTGAATACTTTTTGATTGTAATTACTTACTCCGTCTATTGGCACAATATGTTTCATCACTGGCCGCCGAAACGAGGTTTTTTTCAAAATGGCGAACTAGTAGGTATGCCAGGTTCCATACAAAAATGTTCGAACCCCTTTACATTCCGACCGATCTTTAAAACTCCGATAACTACTTTATACTCAACAATATCTATTTTATGACTAGTGTATTTTTGAGATAAAGGGCATTATAAAAATATGAGGTCTATTTTTTTATCTAGAAATATAAACTATGTGGCAGATGAAAAACCCTTTATTGCTTTTTTATTCCCTTCACAACAAGATTCTTTGTAGCCGTATTGGGGCGGTTTAGAATACTAATTCCAATCCCACGTCGGACAGGTGTCGTAAGAGGCGACTAAATCTGGCCTGCTGGTGGTAGGGCCCCTCGGAGGTATTATATCTTTATTGATAACATTTTTATTATCATTATTTCTCCATGGAGTTCGCCTGCATAGCTACCACCCTTGAGCATGAGTCAGCCGCCAAACGACTCGTCGTATTCCGGCTGGGGGCTTGAGAGCCAGTTATTTTTTTCTATATTTTCTTTCTTTCTTGGCCAGCAACATATCAGTGATGCCTATGATGTTCGGGTGACGATAGCCACTTACCATCAGGTGGATCATCAGCTAGTTTGCCGGCTATTTCTGTAAAAAAAGTTGACGATAGGTACCTAAAAAGTTTAATTATGTTGTGATCCATTCTCCGTCGCGTGATGTAACATTAAGTTGACCCTCTCCCTCCATTTAACATATTGTGATGGCTCCAAAACCTTTCTTGTTAAAAACCTACAAATAGTACCTAATAGCATCGATTAGGTCACAGAAAAGTACGCTTACTTATGTAATAAAATCAAAGTTGAAAGGTATCGAGCAAAAACGACAAGTAAGCATCAGAAATAATATATCGAAGGGTAAATCGTTGAGCAAGGGAAAGAATCGTAACAAACTAGGGTTTTATTAAAATCCCTCAGCTTCTGTGTCGCTGTTACTTTACATGGAATCGAAAAGAAATAATCAAACAGATGCGTAAAAAAGTCGTGACCTTTTAGAAGGTACAGCAGGATTTTATTATAATTCAAGTAGTACCTAGTAGTAAAATATATACTTATTTTACTTACTATGAATAATTTCTCATGTAATATTTTGTCAGTCTTCAGAATTATATAACTTTATAACTAGATGATTAAAATATCAAACATACCTACCCAAGTAGGGACTGATGACCGCAGAGTGAGAAGTTAATACATTAAGATACTTATACATATATTATTATAAATAAATGTTATACAAAGAGCATTGTTTTCAGTAGTGTGAATAATAATATAGAATACGCGGAAGACAATATCGTGTTAACAATTTGAAGGTAATGTATATGTTCATTGCTAATTTCAAATGACCAGCCATTAGTGCAGTCACGAGTTTCACACGTCACTGAATTATTGTTCTTGTTGACATTACTCCGTGTTTTGCTAACAGTAATTATTAATTTTAATTTCGGAATTTCATGAAAACCTGAAGCTTTTCGTTGTGATGACCCGTATATGATTAAGTAGACAGATGGTCGAAAATCATGTAAATGTCATAATGCATAATAATTTCAAAAGATTGTTACAGATATACTTGTAGTTATATACTTGAAGTATCGGATATACTTGTAGTTATTGCATGAAATAAACATGAAGTATGTTTATTATTATCTACAGAGTCTGAGAATTCCTCTGAGAATCATCCTTTAAAAAAATAAATGATGCAAGTAGGTGTTTTTAGTTCTCAAAACTGCTGATAATATTGAACATGTACAGTATCTTTCTAAACTTAAGGAGAAGGTATGTTAGTATGGACTCAAGGCGAAAGTAATAGAAAATACCTATACTTACGGAAAATTTTGTACTCATTTTGTACATTCATAATAATTTTTTAGTTAAGATTTAAGCAAGATTTTGGGGAAACAATCGTCAGTTTATATAAAACTCCTGTAGATAAGTTCACTGAAAAACATGAAAAACATTTTCGACCGGATTAACAAGCAAAAAAGCGCTTTGGTTTAATCTGATTTAATTCGGAAGTTAGAAATGGGTCGAGGTTCATTTGGAATGCAGTTCAGGGAAACTCATGCATGTTGTGATGACCATGGCAAACGCTGTGTAAGTAATGTTAATTCGACACTTCAATGTTACTGATAAGTCCGATGTCACTGGAATACTAAATAAGGATAGAGTTGTGATGTGACTGAGGACTGTATTTTTATTCGCTGATGAAGTGTTTTTAGAACATTCTGCGAAAAAGCAAAAACATGACGTTTCGAGTTTCGACTAATCATGTCTTTCAAACTAAAAATATTTTTCTGAAATTTATAACTTTGCAATAATGTCGCAAGCTAAGATGGAGTCGATTTGGTATATTATAAGTCAGTAAAAGTAGCACTTATTGATTTTCGACCTGTATAAGTACAATCCTTAATAACTAATGAGATGACTGGACGTGGGTGGAAATTGTAGTCTATACTAATATATAAAGGGGAAAGATTTGATTTTTTGTTTGCATTGAATAGGCCCCGAAACTACTGAACCGATTTCAAAAATTCTTTCACTGTTGGGAAGCTACACTATCCCCGAGTAGAATAGGCTATATTATATTTTCAAAAAAATTAGGGATCCTTAATAAAACTCCAATAATGTAACTCAAGGTGTAAAAAAATAAGAAAACCGAAGCAAAGCGAGGGCGGTTACTCGTTACCTAATAAAGAAAGTGCTAGGTAAAGGTAACAAGGTAGATGATCTCATTTATGTGAATATGAATCTACATAATCTAACTCTAACTTTAGTTTCTTAGTTTCTTTGTTTATTTGTTTATTTATACTTTAATGAAAATTAAATAATAATATAATATTAAAATGGGCGGACTTAATGCCTTGTGAGTTGTGGCATTTTCTACCATTCAACCCTAGTGATGATGAACAATTGCGGTAGGTGTTACAAACAAGTTTAGTTTAACTAAGACAGGATTTTAATCAAACAAACACAAAAAACATTTCAATCAAGAAGCAATTACAATTTCTCTTCACAATGGAAAACGTAATTTGATCTGAGTAGGTAGGTACCATCTGAAAATTTGATTTAGTAAAAATTTGATTTAGAAAAAAATTTCTATTTCTTTTATACTTTTTAGTATCTAATTAAAAATGTAGGTAACCTATGTTATTTTACTCCAATAGAGTTATGAGATTCTTCCTTTTGGCATTTGGCTCATTTTGCCGAAGGCTATCAAGTTTACAAAAAATTGCCGTTTTATTGGGTATCCGGTATCCCGTACCTTATAAATCACTTTCTTTATAATTTTACCCAATTTTAGGGTTTGGCTGATAAATTGTACCAAAGTAAGTTTATTAATGGAGATAAAAACATCGTAAAACGCTAAGCTTTATCATCATTATACTATTGATACTTATAGTGCTTTATCCTAAGTAAAACAGTGTATCCTAATGGTCAATTTATCACCAGTATTGCTCAATATTTAGAAGCGATAGGACATGATAATAACAACCAAATTTCGATAGCATGACATGTAAAAAATGTGCCGTGAAAATTCGAATTATTCAGCCATACTCGTGGATTTGTATGAAATTGTAAATTAGTTTTATAGGTGTTTGTGTGAATTGGACATCGTACGGAACTAACAAGATTAAAATATAAAGACGTAAAATTCACTATCGTCTGTACTAAATGGAACCGAACTTTTCTCGAACCGTCAGTATTGTTATATGTTGGAAAGAAAATTCAATAGAATCAAGTACTTACTGACACGTCGAAGTTTCAACTTACTCGCAAAGAAGTAGTACAGACATTCTGCAGCCAACGTTAGGGATTACCTATACAAGTACAGACATTCTGCAGCGAACGTTAGGGATTACCTATACAAATTGACCTCAGATTAGGTATAGGAATTCTTTAATCTGAGAAATTGACGCGGTAATAAAAAAAACTTTAAAGACCTACCAATAAAAGCGAAAATGACGTTTCTCGGCACAGCTCAGACACGACACCGGTTGACAGGTACAGATCATTTTGTTATTGCCTTAAAGCTATTTGCAGTCGAGTTAAGCCGATTGCGCTTCGATAAGTATGGGGAGACCCATATCTGCAGCAGTAATTTGTACTGCGCCGGCTACGGCAGATTGGAGAGATTAAACTTTCATTCTTTCATATAACAAAGATAACCCGATAATAAACTCTCACACAGTCGCATGTGACATCGGCTAATTGAACATCATAAACGATTTTTCAAATTTCTGTTATTTCCTAATCTTTGTCGTTGACTGTTTGTTGGCCTAATGAGGTGAAAAATACATTATCATAAACACCCACAACCGATAAATCGACATTCATCTGACACTTTATCACATTTATGCCCCTGCCGAGAATCAAACTTGAAACCATAAACATGAGAATTAAGTGTATGATGCTTTAAAAAACATGACCATTTTTTTCGTTTGCAGGTACCAATGTATATAGTTTCCCGAAGGAAAGCGAGGGTGGGGGTCAATAGTAAAATAAAGTTTTCATTTTCAATATTAGAATTAGAATATTAGAATTAGAAAGATGTTTTAATAAAACATGCTTCGGCATGCAGGGTTCCGAGGTTCTTAATGGGCGAGGTCTTTGCCCTTTCGTTTGCTACGGTCAGGTACGCATTAATTTGATAAGGAAATACTCAACTAATGACCAAAGCCGCTGTCTTTATCTACTTTACGAGTAGAACAAAGTAATGATCAGAAATACGATGTATAGTTTAGATAAATTGCTTCGCCCAGTAAGTTTGATCTTATTCGGTACATTTGTTGCCGTATGAACCACTTAAAATCCTTAATCGTGTATTATTATTAGTTCCATGGTTTGTCCGTTGCTTACCTATAGTAGAATCCATAATTCGACGGACCACTTTGAGAAATAGAATGTTGCTACCTATTGCAGAAAATTAATTGTAAGAGGCACAGACATAATGTCTGTGGTAAGAGGTAACCATCGACAATTTGTATCGACGCTTGATTCACCGAGAAAGTGAGCGGTGAAAACGTTTTGTTGGCGTGTTCTAGTGTTCGATTAATGTGTTTGTAATTCTTATCTACTCTATACATAAGTATTTATCTATCAATAATTTTAAGTTTTTAGATTTTTCCCTTTATATACGCCTAATAGTCTACCTTAATACCAAATATCAAGTTTCTAGGTCATCTGGAAGTAGCATTAATCTATGGGAAGTAGGTTAGGTTTTTGATCCTATTGAGTCAGTCACCGAAATGCGGGTTTTTAAATGTTAATATATCAAACCTGTTTAAGCTACATTTATGAAATTTTGAAATCATAAATAAGCTAAGGGGTCTTAATAAATGTGCCAAATTTCATGTATCTATGTAGGTTAAATACTTTAAATAGGTCTTGTGTTGTAAAGGGGTCAAAAGTAGCACGAAATGGTTCGTGTAATATTACAAATGGTGCTGTTCAAGTACCAGTTCCCTTTTTTGAACTTGGCTGGCTACGCTGCCGCGTGTCTAGATACTAGTTATTTCTTTAAAAGCATGAGAATATTATTTCCTATAATATACAAAGGAATCTTTTGCGTTGCGGTATACTTACATTATTTAAATGGAAGCAGTGTTAGAAAATGTAATATTAGGTAGAAGGTAAAGTTAGGTGCAAAGTTTACAGCTGCCAAGGGTTCCGTATCACCGTACAATATTTATGGCAAAAAAGTTCTTGTATGTGAACCCCCAATTATTTTAAACTTTTATTTTTATTATTTGTAGCTATAGCCACTATATCTACATATATTTTGAAGTTATACTTCTTATGGGGTGTTTGGAAACAATTATAAGAGCAATTACGATGCGACAGCCAAAAAACGATGAAGGTAGGCCTGTGTACTAGGCGCACTCGCTGGAGTTGTTTTGAATTGCTAGCGCGGGTCGTGGGTGCGAGCGAGAGGTACTTATAAGTAAGAGGTAAATATAACTTCTTACGTGCGTACATAAGTACACACACGCGTTTTTTTAAACTATTCTATAAAAATTTCAAGCGTATATCTATTACGGTTTTTGAGACAGAGCCTATGGCAGCGGGTCGGAAGGATGGACAGACGGACGGAAGCAAAGCAGTCTTAAAAATAGAGTCCTTATGGTATAATGGTACCTATATAGCTTTGTTGTTTTAGCAGATATATAGCGGTAAACGTGATTACTTTCAAATTATTTAGTAATTGTTTGGTAAACTTTTCAAAATGTGTACGTTGCAAGTTGAAAGGCTTACTCATTTCTTCTTTACAATAGCATTAGTAACTCTTTGTGAAAAGTATTTATAAATACATAATACATTTAGTGTGACGACGCGGTAATTTCCGTCCCACGCCGAAAATATACTTTGATCTGTTTTCCAAACGCGTCATACTTCAAAGGTTCCTTCTATCACATAATGCTATATGACGATTGTAAGCCATTCTGAATAAAATAAGACTAAAGTGTATTTTGTTGTAGATTCTATAAACATAGAACATTTGTAAACAATTTTTTTTGACGAGTCATATTTTTTGAACAATTTATGCCAAAACTCAGAGTCACTCACGATTAAGTACTTAAATAGCACCTTAGTACAGAATTTGTATGGTGATTCTTTACTAAGGAGCATTAAAGTAACCGTTAGTGACTCTGAGTTGGGCCGTCAGTGTCTTTTTTATCATAATTTGTCGTTTAAAAATCAATACAAAATGCAAAGGATTTAAAGAAAAAATAATACATAATATATCATGTAATACCAAAACTAATACTAATAGTAATATTTCTGTTTACTATTAATTATTTTTGGAGTTTAACTCCTTAAGAATCGATTTTCATGTATAAGCCCGGGGTATGAAAATTTATGGAGAATAAAATCAAACTTTCTCCGTTACGTTACGTTATACGTTATGATCGTGCGCAACTTATCTTGCGTACCCGCCACTACAGAGTACAGGACCTACTCTCGTTATGTTTCCATGACAATGTAATGTATTTTGATCAATATAAATTATACAATTAATATAAATAAATGTATCAAACATGTCTTCAGTAATATAAAAATGCATTCATTTACCCTCATTTACTAATCTATATATTTTATAATTAAGATTGTGTATCAAATAAGTCTCGTGAAAAAAATAAAATAAAGATAATATCTTTCAGTGTAGCAGACGAAAAATAACCTTTTATAAAAAAAGTTGCTTTTATAATGTTTGAGCAAGTAACATAGTTATTGGAAAAATCGTTACCGAAGATATGATCGGCGTACTGATTCTAGTAGGCCTCGGTAGCTGTACATAATTGGATAAATAACATGCTTTTGCGGAACAATGGTGCGTAATAACGACGTTGTGGGGCATTAACATGACAAAAAGGATTGTGAGCTAGTTGTATCTACCTACATCTACAAGTAAGGTTTTGGCACGTGGCTGTTTCGCTTCCAACTAGGGTTGCCACATTAGAAAATGAGTTTTCCTGTCAAAGTATTAGACTTTCCCGACTTAGCAATCGCTGTTTAGTAAATTGTATTTTTCATTATTTCTTATATTTTTCCCTTTCTATTTAAAAAATCCTGACAATTCCACATTTTCCTTGTTTCCCTCTCGGAGAGCTAAAATTCCGGACATATTAGGAAATGACATTTTCCTAACATGACGTCATGGTAACACTTTCCAACTACCATAACCGACCCAACACTGATCACAATATTACAATAATATAACACCTTCCGTACCGGAACCTTACTTTAAAACTTTTACCAACTATAATCGAATTGTTGATGATTGAATTCAATTGATTGATTAATTATTTATCATCAATTAGGTACACTCGCTTAGGTTTTATTAAACAATTGTCATGTTAATTGGAATAATTATTAGTTGTTTAGTTAGATTGTTAAAAATATGTAAAGACGGAACGAATGAATGTTTCCAACGATGACATTGTTAAGTTTTTCATAAATAGCGGAGAACATGAGATCTGGCGTTGCCACAAAAAACATCTTTTAAAAACAATAGTTATTATAATAGAACGACTACGGTAAGGCAAATTGTATAAATCGACAGTATGAGACATGAGCACGGGCTAGAGTTATTGAACCATATTACGTAGACATTTATTTCTAAGAACATGCTAAGAACATGTGAAGCATGAAGCGTAAAATTTACAGAACAAGAAATTTGGAATAAAGATTTTAAATGATTTATCTATAAAGAAATTAAATTATCGAGCAGTTGTAACTCTTATTTATTATAGACTCGGCTCGAGTAGTGTTTTTGACACCTAAAATTGAAATCTTAAGCTGTCACGTACTAGGTTCAATTGTAGGTACTACTATTTGCCTTGTATTTCTTTTAGATAATCGTCTATTCTTATTCCTATCAGCGCCATACTGATCTATTTTACTTTTTTAAGATGTAAATGAGTCTCAAAAATATACATTTCAGCACCAGCTACGTGAGCGACATCTAACATTTTTGCTAAATAAGTTAAGCAGATGATGAAATACTGAATACAAAATAGATAACAGATACCTGATGTATATTGTCAAGGTGTTGTTCATCGCACAATTCGTCGTTTTTGTCGCTGCATTCGTTCGGACCTTTCAACTGGCGAGTCTGCATGGGGCAGAGGTCACTGCTCTCTCGACAACGACAACGGACTATCGTCCAATCACTCAAATAACGCACAGTACTATCCCTCTTCAATGACCATTTACTCATAAACGTCCACATTACACGATTGGACTCTATTACCATACTGCACAGTTTTAAACATGTTTTGTAATAGACTGTCATATTTCTAACTACATTATAATTACCATTTACATGGTTATTTAATCTATTTATATCGCATTGTTGATTACTGTAGCTATTATATACAAATTTGTGATAAACAATAGAACATTAAACTTCTACCGACGGTTATTTGAATAGATCTCGTATTATTTTTATATTTATTGTAATACTAGCTGTGCCCGGGATTTCGTTTGCGTGGGAGTTTTCTCCGCGTAAATTCCGATCCCGTGGGAATTCTGGTATAAAAATAACCTATATGTTGCCCTATAATCTACTCTATCTTCCAGTGAAAGTCCCATTAAAATCGGTTCAGCCGTGCCAGAGATTAGATTAGATGCCAGAGATTGTATGCATTCGAGAAAACACAGTTATTTTGTAATCACAAACAGACACTCCAACTTTATTTATATGTATAAACTACATTCTTTATAAAACTATCTTTGGTGTGATGGTGGATTTATGATGTCTTCTTACGCCTTCGTGTCAACCAGTGAGCAACTAACCTTACGGCTTACTCCAAGTACTATTGTAGGTATACATTTAACTGGAAGGATTTGTTGTTTAGCAACAAGATCGGCCTTTGTATTGTCTTTCTGCTTTTACAGTAATTGTTGTGCTCTTCCTTTTGATGTATTTATAATAAGGACTTAGACGAACAGAACTTACTTTAGCGAAGTGTTGTAGCTACTTGTTATTATTCTAAGCTACTTGTAAAGGTACAAAAGAGATAAAGTTATCTCATCTCTCAGAGTATAATGTAAACCTTTCAATCATATTTTAAAGCCTGAAACCATTAAGTTGTTGACTGTTGCCATGGGCATCTTTTTCAACGTTTTATCAGATCAAACAAGGCTAGTACTAGAACTAGTGGCCTTTAATAAATAATACAAGTAAAGTGAAGAAAAAAATAATATTGCTTAGTTGGCTTTGTGATCGGAAAAAATATAATTTGCCATGGTCCTCTATAATAATTGATTTTTCATGGTAATAGAACCTATTACCGAAAACTTAACTTACCTGTGATAAATATTATCAGAAATCGCGAGAAATCAAAAAATATTCTGTTCGGAACGTACCTATAATTTTTTTTTCAATAAAAATGAATATTTTTGGATTATTATTTTTGGATTTATGGATGGACAGAATTTTCCATCCATATAACACAAATGGGACATTATGATACCTGTGACATAAAAACATTTAATAAAAACATTGGTATAGCTTGTGACAAAAACCAAGTGACAAAACCAAGATAGGTTGTTATTAAACTTGTTGACAGTATGGTGAAGAGAACAATACCTAACTTAATTATTTTTCTAGGAAAATATCGTCACTACGTAAGGTCACTTGGGTAATTATTGATCTTAGCCTGACCTCAGGTAACCTGAGACTTCCAGTGAACTGAAGAAATATGTTTATAATTCTACAGGTTGTCCCAGGGTCAAGTGACCGCCTGGCGTCTATTGATTATTTGGACAAAACTATTAACAAAAAACCAATAAAGTACAGGTCTAATCCGTTTGGTTTTTTTTATTAGGTTTTTAATTTTTTTGGAAAGAAACCTGACTTGCTGCATTATGTTCGACATTTTTTTTTTGTTTTTACATTTATTTTCATTCTGTTTTTTTTTATTTACCAGTTGTTATCATAGTGTATCTATTCGAGATATAAAATCTACCCAAAATTAAATAGAATATATTTTTTAAAGATATTAACTGAATTTTTTTTTGAAAAAATTATCCTTTTTTATTTAACTTCCCTAAAAAGTTGGAAAAATGCCTTATGAGTATTATTATTTTATCAATTATTATTAAATAACATGATATTACCTACAAAATCTCATAAAAAATATTTCTAGTTATCTCAATCATTTACCGAACTACAAACTCTTGATATATGCACCCCATTTTCAATAATAAGAAAAGTAGACTTTTAAAACCAGGCTAGTGGAACATTTAAGTGTCTTACTATCAAAAATACCTTTTGCCCTTTGATAGAATAATTTTAAATGTAAGGAAACAATAATAACAACAGAGGATTAATGCTGCTACTACAGAAATAGGAGCGAACCTTTCGAAGTGCAAATAACGAGTCAAAAGATGTCATTTAGAGCCGTAGCCTGTATTAACGCCAATAGCGGTCATTTCGAAAATGTTATGAATTAATTACTGTTTTTTTTTAATAAATGATTTAAATATGCAATTTTCTATCAACGAGCAAAAGGTATTTTTAATAGTAAGACACTTAAATGTTCCACTAGCCTGGTTTTAAAAGTCTACTTTTCTTATTATTGAAAATGGGGTCCATATTTCAAGAGTTTGTAGTTCGGTAAATGATTGAGATAACTAGAAACATTTTTATGAGATTTTGTAGGTAATATCATGTTAGTTAATAATAATTGATAAAATAATAATACTCATAAGGCATTTTTCCAACTTTTTAGCGAAATTAAATAAAAAAATGAATTTTTTTTTCAAAACAAATTCAGTTCATGTCTTTAAAAAATATATTCTATTTAATTTTGGGTAGATTTTATACCTCAAATAGATAAACTATGATAACAATTGGTAAATAAAAAAAAAACAGAATGAAAATAAATGTAAAAACAAAAAAAATATGTCAAAAATAGTGCAGCAAGTTTCTTTCCAAAAAAATTAAAAAGCTAATAAAAAAAAGATGGTTGTCTGTAAAGTCGATATACGGACGTGACAAAGTCTGTTCGTGGTATAAGTTTTTGGAACATACAATTAAATGAAAATCACAATTTTAAATTCATAATTCACTGACATAATTCGTTGACGCCAGAAACGCTCGCGTAGAAGAGACGCAAGGCGCGCGCCGATCGAGCGAGCGTCTCTCTCGCGCGCGCATGGTAACGTTCCTTACACAGTTTTCGTGAATGACACCCGAGTCAACCAATTTATAAGACGTTATCACGTCAAAAAAAACAAACAGATAAGACCTGTACTTTTTTTTTTTTTGTTAATAGTTTTGTCCAAATAATCAATAGACGCCGGGCGGTCACTTGGCCCTGGGACATCCTGTATAATATATAATAATTAATATCGGAATGGAAACGAATACGCAATTAAAAAAAATATATATTTATTTGAGAAGTGACTGAGTGGTGACTGGTAACTTAACCTACACATAAATCGTATTTTGGTTTTAATTGTACTCGTAATATCTGGGTAGCTACCATACGTGTAATAATAATGAATCAACTGTGTCCGACAAAATGAGCAGATGAGCCACACGATGGCAAGTAATTACTGTCGCCCATGAACATCAGTAACACAATAAAATTAAGCAACAACGGGCGTCATCGGTAGTTGGATGGATGACCGCTAGTGGGAAAAATTTTTAGAGCTCTTCCGTGCTTCGGAGGGCACGTAAAGCCATCGGTCCCGGTTGTTATCGTAAGATAACAGTCGTTAAGCCATGTCGGAGGCCCTCGGGCGGCTTGAAAACTTCCAACACGTGGGTTGACCACTAACACCTCTACCAATCCGCACTGGAGCAGTATGATGGAGTAAACTCTAGGCCTCATCAAGAGGATAGACCCGTGCTTAGTAGTGGGCCATTAATGGGTTGAAGCCACAAAGCCTAAAGCGCAAAAATATGTGAAGTATTTCTTACTTTACTTAAGGGACTAAGCGGATTTAGCGAACGAGAACCGTAATAATTTAAACCTAGTAAGCAGAGGCGTAGCTAGGTGACCAAAGGCCCTGGTGCAAAAAAGAAACGGGGGCCCTAACTGAACTGTAGGTTTTATCAAGTCAAAATATAAACATACAATAAATAGATACTTTAAAGGTAGAAAACCACAAATTTACCTTTACATCAGCTCTATAAAGTGCACTGCATGGCACAGCAAAATTAGGTTCTTACGTTTGTCGGATAATGTGAATACATGTCTTTTTTGGAAAAAATCTATTTATTTATATATTATAAACTTTTTCAATAACCTTATCATTGAGCTGTAATTTTTTTTTCTCTTTCATCCTCTATAAAGTTATTTTTTTTGCAGATAGACATTAGGTATTGGTTGTTAACAATCGATATATTATTTTCTTTCATTTTCAAAGTCCAACATTTTTTTACTGGTTCTCTGAAGTTTTTCACAAAATTTATGAGATCATTACCTTATCGTAAATAATCTAGAGAATTTTAAACGGAAACTCTCTGACCGTCAGTTCTACCTTAAAATCTTGTTGCAAAGTTTTATTTACATTCGAAACATGGGAGAATTTTAGTTAGTTCAATACGAGGTTTGCAGGTCCGGGTCCGGGGACCTCTGGGTTTGGGGGCCCCGGTGTACTGCACCACCTAGCACCTTAGTAGCTACGCCACTGCTAGTAAGTACGCTTCCGGAAACCTAAGCCTTAGGTACACACACACGAAAAAACATTGACGGGATTCTTTTATCTAACAGATCTTTATTTGAGAAGGGAGAATATAATACCAGCAGTTTTTCTATACCTTCTATGTATAGACGAGGTAGCAACTTTGTAATACGCATAAACTAGGCAACATTATGGAGTTTGTATAAATACAAACTGACATTCTAACTAACATATTGTAATAGAAGTTTGTATACTGATATTTTAACATGGAATAGAATACAGTTTGGAGAGAGTGGAATATGTTCTGTGTGACCCATTTCTACCACATAGGTGCCTAGTTAATATTTAAGCGATCGGCGGTTAACGTTTGTAGCCCGATATCTCGATTCACACGAAGCTGTTTACCCTATCGTCTCGTTCGTATCATCTAGCAATGGAATATCCTATGCCGCCGCAGTTTCGATAAAATAATATTGTTAATTTGATAGTAGTTTTTTTCTAATAAGTTTTTAATTTCGGTAGGATTATCGATGTATTATTTTATTTATTTTCATTTGTAATCTTCGTGTATTATTCTCATTTGTAATCTTCTTCTTAGCGACAGGTCTCGAACAAATAAACCGAACGATTTCGTGCAGTCGACGTAGACGTTTTTTGGTAAACTTTTTACCTGAATTCAGGATTAATGGTTTCTTTGTTTAAGATTATAAATGAGGTCGATTGACAGGCACTGCGATACCTAATTATATTCATACTACTGCTGTAAATCTACTGCTGAAAGTAAATACATCACAAAAAAATATAGATAGCAATATTTCTCAATTTTATTGACTGTGATTGATTTTCATTGTTACATTTTCCGCACGAAAATTTTTATCAAGCCAGTCCAATTCGGATTTGATTTCTTGCTTTATTTAATATATTATTGCACACAATGGCTCTTAACTTTTGTATTTAAATATTTTAAAGTTTTCCCCGCAAAGTTAATATTCAAATCGCAATTAATATTTATGTATTTGTTATACAACCTAATTATGTTTATTAAGGTTTATTATTATCCGTATGTTTTTTTCTCAATAGCCCTCCAACGACTGATAGCCTACAAGCAGGCAATCAGCATCATCAAGGTCCAATACGACACCCAAAGCATCACTGATGCGTTGCCGATCAAGTTGCTTAAGGGATTATGGCGCCAGATCCCTCTTGTTTGAGGTTGCTGGGTTCTGTACCACCCAGTTTCATTCCCGCGGTACATACTAGTACTGTGGTAAGCTTTTTTTTTATGGAAATAGCTGGCAAACGAGCTGACGATCCACCTGATGGTAAGTGGCTATCGTCGCCCATGGACATCAGCAACACCAAAGGCATCACGGATGCGTTGCCGGAAATTTGTCTTTGTTCTAGCTACTACGACCATAGACCGTGAAGAGTTTTATACACATGTTTCGGTCGCAGTTTCGTAGAGCCAGTAATAAGCCTCCCGCTTCCCTTTCCGGTAGTAACGTATCGGCGATGCTTTTGGTATTATTGATGTCTACGGGTGACGTCCATTCACCATCAGGTGGCTCGTGTGCTCGATATCCGAGTACATTAAACGCTTGATATAAGTGGTAATTATTTCTTCGGGCGTGTAGTATTACCAAACATTGGCATAATTAAACTGAAATATATAAATTCTATTTACGGCTTATAATAGACATGACGCAAATTATGTTTCAGGTCGAGGAAGACGTACATATTTATCTCACAATTATTTTTAGTATAAAGGAATATTTTTAGAACCTTACGGTGATAGCTAAAAGATATGTAAATAACCTGTTCATAATTTGTGCTTCAATTACAAGCAGGTATCTACACTTATTCATAGAAGTAAAAAGATTCATGAGTTGTTTTACTACTCTTATACCGAGTTTTCCCCAAGCATGCATGCAAACATGGATGCTGAACGAATTCAAATTAATTTATTGAGGTCATTCTGTAGTACTAGACAACTTGTATCATACGTGCATATACTCGTACGTGCATATACGTGTTTACGTTGTTGTTTATTTGACCACTAGCTTCTACCCGCGACTTCGTCTGCGTGGACTTCAGAATTGGTTCCTTAGAGGAATGAAGGGTGTGATTAATAAAAAAGCGGCCAAGTGCGAGTCGGACTCGCCCATGAAGGGTTCCGTAGCAGCAAGTAACATAGTATAAAAGTTCTTGTAGTTCGTTGTAACTTTGATCAATGTTTTTTGCGGTTTACGATTTATGACGCATTAAAAAAAACTACTTACTAGATCTCATTCAAACTAATTTTTGTTGGAAGTTTGCTTGGTAATGTACATCATATATTTTTTTTAGTTTTATCATTCCCTTATTTTAGAAGTTACAGGGGGGGGGACACACATTTTACCACTTTGGAAGTGTCTCTCGCGCAAACTATTCAGTTTAGAAAAAAATGATATTAGAAACCTCAATATCATTTTTGAAGACCTATCCATAGATACCCCACACGTATGGGTTTGATGAAAAAAACATTTTTGAGTTTCAGTTCTAAGTATGGGGAGCCCCCAAAATTTATTGTTTTTTTTCTATTTTTGTGTGAAAATCTTAATGCGGTTCACAGAATACATCTACTTACCAAGTTTCAATGGTATAGCTCTTATAGTTTCGGAAAAAAATGGCTGTGACTTACGGGCGGACAGACAGACAGAGAGACAGACAGACAGACATGACGAATCTATAAGGGTTCCGTTTTTTGCCATTCGGCTACGGAACCCTAAAAAGAAATTATACATAAATTCTATGCTAGCCATATTTAATTATAAAACTTATCTTGAGGGAACGGTCTATCCCCGATATAAAGAGCACCCTATCCTTCAATGCGGGATATTAAATATCTGGGAGCCAAATTAAAACTAAATCCATTTAGCAGTTTAAGCGTGAGTGAATAAGAAACATTCGCTTAATTTCATTTTAAAAATGGTTTAAAAACAACAACAAATAGTATCTATAAAATCAATTTCGTTATTTCCGTACGTTCAGGAGTTACATAATTAAGTAGCTGGTCTTCAAGATACACCATCAGGCCCTAAGTCTGGTCAATAAAATGCTAGTTTTGCAATGTCAAAGTACCTGGTGGTACTAATATTTAAAAAAAGTATTAGGTACCGTTATTGCCACCCTATCAGGAGTTACATATTATTTTATCTCCAATAAGGCTCTAAATTGGTCAATGATGTACTGGTTTTACAATGTGAATGTTACCAACAACAACAAACACCCATTCAGCAGTTATTATGGAACGTATATTGAGCACGCGCCTCATGATATATCTAGAATACAATGATGTTCTTAGCGACCGGCAGTACGGGTTCTGCCGAAACCTGTCGACGAGAGTTCTTCTAGCGTATGCCACTCACATCTGGGGCGAGGCCCTCGCGAAAAATAGGGAAGAGCCTAGCCGTTTCCCTTGACATCTCGAAGGTCTTCGATAGGGTCTGGCATACCAACTTTGTGAGATTCAACGTCTCAAAAACTCAAGCCTGTCAATTCACCGGCAAAAGAAGCCCTTTCATCTTGGCTCCTACTTTTCAGAATTTGTTTTTTGGGCGGTTCATTGAATCCAAAGCTTTGGCTGCTTGCATTCAATGGAGAGGTGTGCTAAGGTGCTTATTGGTGAACCTAAGGTGGTTGCCAGCCTCTTGATATTCTATATGCTACAATTTGGAGAATGTGCACAGAAGTTACATGACATAATTCCCCCCCCCCCCCTTCTTCCACCACTGAACATCTCGGGGCCCGGCGAGTATTCTTCCCTTGCCCTAAACATCCAATCGGTACGGACGATGCTCATTGTTTCATCTTTTATTATGTGTACCGCGAAGGCCTGGAATAAATTACCCACGTGGGTGTTCCCGTTCGATTATAATACGGATGTCTTCAAGTGAAGAGAGAATAGGCTTTTATTAAATTAGTGCACTTTACCATCCGTACTTCGTTCCCGCTTACCATCAGGTGGCTTTTTAGTCAAGCCAAGAATTAGCTTATTTCGCATAAAAGTTACATTATTATTTTGTGTACCCAAGATACACCATCAGGCCCTAAGTTGCTCAATGATGTATTTAGGCTTTGCAATTTAAACGTTACTAACAAAAATATTTTTTAATCTTGTTCAGTTATTACCATCCATCCAAGATTTACATATTTAGCCTCCAAGACAGGTACACCAGCAGGCGTTAAGTTTTACAAATTTCAACCTTACTAAAAACAAATAATTTTTATTCCTGTTAAGTAATTTGCACCCGTTCAGGAGTTACCTATTTATTCTCCAAGACACGTCATGAGACCCTTACTTGGTCAATGAAGAGCAGATTTTACAATGTCAACAATAACAAAAACAAAATATCTTTAAACACGGTTCTATTTTTCCCTACCATTAAGGAGTTACACTCTTTATCTCTAGAAACCATCATCAGATCCTCACTGAATTTCAGTAGGATTTACTTGACAAAATACCCAATGTTATACAAAAAAGCCTAATCAAAATCGCTTGATATACTACTAATTTATTAACTAAAATCATGGATATATTACTCTATCTGGATGATAGACTTTGCAGAGGTACCAAAAATTCAATGACGTCATATCGGAATGACCATTCGACCAATCACAAGCCGGATTGAGGTTGTCCTTCATAATAATATTGTAGGGTGTACACACTTAGACAAAATATGTCCAATTTTGATATGAAGTTATGTATGTATCCAGTTACGAGTAATATATCCATGACTAAAATCAATGATTCAAAAAATTCCTGGCCTAAACGCATGCACATCTATAGAAAAATAAAGCAATTTTGACATTAGGCTAACACCGCACTAGGATTTTAAAGACGTACGTGCTTATCTGACATTTTAATAATGATTTGCTCAATCTGTTAAGAAAAAATATTATTTCTTACTACAAAGTAAATATAAAACATAGAAAGACATTTACGAATGTTAATAACTAAATTTGATGATCTTTTGCAATCAATTAAACCTGATACGATATCTTATAATACTTCGATAGCACTTCTTATTGAGAGGTAGGAAAAAACTTGATAAGCTAAATTGAAGTATTATTAACTGGGGTACAGAACCGACACCGCAAACACGATGTTTGGCCCAATGAATTGGCTGCAGTGGGCTTCAATTTTCAATGGATTTGTTCGATTTAAAAACAGAACCTCCCGACGCTACACAAATTTTGTTCGCGCTGTCTGTTCTGGTACTTTAGTACATTGTACTTCAATGTTATGCTATCAGTAATTTTCTTCATGGTAAAATTATTATTTTTTGTAACTCATTGATTGCTCATTGGGTGCAAAAAGCGCTTTACAAACGCTAGTATGTAAACAGCCTAAATTTTCCGCAAAAAATTGCTTTCGTGTTATATTTGATTTTATACAAGATCGATGGCTACTAAACCTCGCATTGTATGATAAAAAAATATCACAATGTGCATCACCGCACAATTGGTATATTGTTAGTTATTAAAAAACTTTAAAAACAATTAACCATATTACAACTTAACCACTCAATCAGCTGTTTGAAGTTCGGCCATGTTTTATTTCGAACATCTGTTATGTCAGTATGACGAAAAACGTTCTATGGCTATAAATTGTACCGTTTATCCCTCAGGAACAGGTTTATTTTCCGGGATTAAAAGTAGCCTATCTGGTAAGTTAGGTTGAAAGCTATCCGTGTGCCAAATTTTATCTATATCCGTTCAGCCGTTTTTGCGTGATTGAGTCACAAACATCCAAACATCCAAACTTTCAGATTTATAATATTAGTAGGATTAGTAGGATTTCAGAGGTGGAATTTACATGTTACGAGGAATAGAGTTCACTTTTCAATATGTGCATGGGTGGAGATTATTCGTTTTAGTAAATTCAGAGTTTGAATTTATATTTTAAAATTATACATTTTATTTTAATTTTATTACTTTCATAAAGTATGTAATTTTGTCATGCTCCAAGATTTTATCATCATTTGTCATCATTTCCCTACAACATAATACATATCTACTCATGATAACATGAACAAAGTACGAGTATGAAAGTACGAGAATGAAAAAAGTACGAGATAATAGCGACCACCGCCTGTAGTTATTAAAAGTTAACGAATGTCATGATTCTAGAAGAAGGTAACCTTACAAGAAGGTAAATGTGTAAATCTTGAACTTCATACAAATCCTAAAAAGTTCAAAGATTCTTACAAAGCAGAAGCTAATACAAATCGTATAAAAATAGTACTACAAACGAACAAAGATAAAATTGTTGAGTAATTTGTATCGATAACACAGGAGATGTGGTGTTTCTGATAAGTATTGATACACTTTATGAGCACTTAGTTCGAGTGCTCGGTCTCAAAGGAGAAAAGGTTCGGACGCTTAAGGCAAGAGGTATAAATAGAATTTTAGTCGAAGTAAATTATACCGGGCTCATATGAAGATATAAACTTGCCGGAGTTAATTCCAGGTAATAAAACTGTAATGAGGCCGAATTTGCACAACACTTAATGTTTGACTGTCTAAACGTGATAATCTCAAAAACCACTACTGTATAGACTTTCAGGCTGTTTATGTAGATAGTTGAGAGTAGATACTGAGAAGTTTGCAAAGAAAGTTGTGGTTAACTCAAAAAAATATTATTTTGACTACTGGAATAATAAATATTTCAAAAATAATAAGCTTTTAATTTTTTTATTTGTACTGTTGGTCGTTGAGGAATTATCTCGTCTGGAGCCACCTCTGGGCGTAGTATCAGGACATCGTCATCATAAATCTGCAACAGTTTGAAGTTGAAAACGCTCGTAAAACTTGTTTCTCTCGCTTTGGTGACATTTAATTTGGACAGATTAACCATTATCTGGTATCCGATCAAATAAACCGTACCGGTAACAGCCGCCGCGTTTTGGGATACTAGTATGTTCTTTGAAATAACGAAGTGGATTAATTATGGCATTAATCTATAAATACTTAGACTAAGTACTCGTAGTTTAACAGAACAATCAGGTATTTTAAGAATTGTTGTAAATGATAATAATGGAACACAAACAAGATACTTTCAGCAAATAGTATGTAACCTTGTAAAAGTTGTAAACGAGATACGCATCAGCTTTTCAATGAATAAACATTATAAACAGTTGTCGATTCATAACTGCTTTGCATTCAGTTCATAATTGACGCCTAAAATGTTCATTACCGTTGTAAAACACACGGGTTTCTTTGTTGTTCGTTTATATGTATGATAATTGTTTATGAGGTGCGCCGGAGTAAGTCGTAAACGAGGTCTGATGGTCATGGTATCTGGTAGCGACTGGCCGACAGAAATGGACTTAGATAATGATGCAAACGGAACTGTAGTTATCACTGGCTCATTGTTTAATGAAGCTCACAAAGAGTAATAATGTTTATTCCTGTTTACGTTTTAATTTGATAAACATAACAATAAGGGCGATAATGCATTTGCAGTAATATCTAAACTAAACTAAACGGATGACTGTCGGAATAGGATGGCTTTATGACGGGAGCAGGATCAGTTATCTCTATAATCATTCTAAGTTTTATTTAAAATAATTATGTAAATAATATGTGTATATAAGAATATTATTTCTCGAAATATATAAAATTTATCATGTAATGTTAAGTTATTAAAATCAGGGCGTTCTGCGATTGTTTTCAGTAGACGTTCTCCAATTTTCTAATCGAAGAATTTTCCATTGTAATTTGTAATGATGATGGTATACCTATAGTATCAAAGAATGAATTAAAATGAAATATAAATTTAGGTAATCCAATGTACTAAATAGATTACCAGGTGATATTCCATTTTTCAATGCAATGGTTTCATGGCATTAATTTATTAGTTTGTGTGCTTTTGCGTTTTTAGGGATTTTGATTGCATTGTGATTTACATCAATTTACGACAACTTCACAATTCATTAGAATTTGCAACAACTTCTTTAAATATTCTATGAACAATGTTGCTGATAAAGCCTAGCTTATTATTTTATTCTAAATACTTTAAAATGCTTTCCACATTAGGTGGCAATTAGCACTTGAACGTCCCCATTTAGATAGCCATAAGACACAATATTACAATATTTTGCCTAAAGCAAGCAATAGATCCTTTAATGCACATCTTGATAGGTATGTTCTTGGTTTAATTATACTGCGAGTATTATCGTGTAAAGCTCCACGCTAAGTGACGTAAACCCGTATTAGGTGTTTAGAGATAAGCCCAAAGAACTTCGTAATGAATAATTTACGACGTCTGATATATACGTATATTTTATATTTTCAACTACTACGAAATTCTATAATGCTGGTACGAATGTACAATATAACAGGTCTACAATTTCTACAAATATCCGGCGTGACCCAATTTCCAGATTTGTAAATGATGCCTCCGCCACAATGTTATACGGGATTAGATACCCTTAACCACTCGTAAACGAACAGGTACGCAAGAAACCTGGTGAAATTTACACGAACTATAATAAAAATTCATCCTGAGTTTGGTAGATTAAATTAAGCCCGTAATTCTTCTTATATTTCATACAAAATTTCAGTCATTTTTATGATAGACGGCACTTATTATCAGTATCCAGAAATCCTAAATCTTTTCTTATAAATAGTATCTACCTACGCAATTCATAATTTCAGGCAGGACAGAACATTTGATAATTTTCAATCTTTTTTCATTGAAGTATTATTACTAGCGTATAGAACAGACACCGCGACCACAATGTATGTTCCAATGAATTGGCGCCGCGCGGCTTCAATGTTCAATGGATTCGTTCGATTTTGAAAGGAGAACAGGGGCTCAATTTTGAAAATAGAACCTCCCGGCGGGGACAGACTTTGTTTGAGATGTCTTCGATATCTCTATACCTCAATGTCTTTTTTAAATGACATTTGATCATTACTTGACAATGCGCCATAAAACAAAAGGTTCTATAATCTGAGACTATACACAACTATAATCACAGCAAAATATTGTGGAACTGAGATGTATGAGCGAGTTGTTAGGGTTCCGTAGCCGAATGGCAAAAAACGGAACCCTTATGGATTCGTCATGTCTGTCTGTCTGTCTGTCTGTCTGTCTGTCTGTCTGTCTGTCTGTCCGTCCGTATGTCACAGCCACTTTTTTCCGAAACTATAAGAGCTATACTGTTGAAACTTGGTAAGTAGATGTATTCTGTGAACCGCATTAAGATTTTCACACAAAAATAGCAAAAAAATAATAAATTTTGGGGGTTCCCCATACTTAGAACTCAAACTCAAAAATGTTTTTTTCATCAAATCCATACGTGTGGGGTATCTATGGATAGGTCTTCAAAAATGATATTGAGGTTTCTAATATCATTTTTTTCTAAACTGAATAGTTTGCGCGAGAGACACTTCCAAAGTGGTGAAATGTGTGTCCCCCCCCCCCTGTAACTTCTAAAATAAGGGAATGATAAAACTAAAAAAAATATATGATGTACATTACCAAGCAAACTTCCAACGAAAATTGGTTTGAATGAGATCTAGTTAGTAGTTTTTTTTAATACGTCATAAATCGTAAAACGCATAAAACATTGCTCAAAGTTACAACGAACTACAAGAACTTTTATATTATGTTACTTGCTGCTACGGAACCCTTCATGGGCGAGTCCGACTCGCACTTGGCCGCTTTTTCTTTATTAAGATTGGTGTAAACCGTATCATTTTTTTTAATGAAAGTAAATAGTAATCCTGTCAATATGTTTTATGAGTCAAGTTGTTCACAAGATACACGAACATGAGTATTATTTATATTACACGATGCATTACCCGGGCCTTGCGTTGCGACGTCTGAGCGGTTACGCGACATCGTATATAAATCACAGTGACACGTCACACTTTGTGTTTGTGTTACAACTACGGCGATATAACGCACGTGCAACGGACACGGAGATCTAAAGTTCTGAAGCATCGGGAAGGGATGACAAATGACACCCACAAATTTCTTGAAATTGTCATTGAAGTATAATGTCATAGTCCATAGAACAGACATCTCGAACAAAATGTGTGTCCCGCCGGGAGGATCTATTTTCAAAATTGAGCCCCCGTTCTCCTTTCAAAATCGAACGAATCCATTGAAAATTGAAGCTGATCGGCGCCAATTCATTGGGACATACATCGTGTTCGCGGTGTCGGTTCTATATGTTAGTAATAATACTTCAATGGAAATTGTAAGCTTCGTTGCGTGTTCTGTGCGTTGAACTATTTCTAGCTTCACGAGACACCGGCAATCTTACTCCTCTTGTCACAAGTGTCACAACCTATTTCTTACTACTTAATACTTGGGTATTTCATATTTGCGTTATGCTCTTTGCTCTGTTGCTCATGGTGTTATTGGATCTTTTTTTCCAATTAGTTACTTATTTCTTTCTACTAATGGAACAATTGATTTTTTTTTGCAATTGTCACTGGGTCCTAAAAACTGGGTGGATTGAAGGAATTTATTCTTGAACTTGTTGGTGTGAAAGTTGTTTAATTCCAGCCGAAACCGTACAAGGTTTATCTAATTTCGGTTGTCATTCTTCTGATGCACCCTGCTAAATATTGGACAAGGCAACGGCATCAACTTTCAAATGTTGGAAATTGATGAAATTTATACCATCCGAATTAACCCGATATGGTAGGATTTTTAGGAAAGTCAGCCATCGACGTTTTTAATAAGTTTCTGGTGTTGTGTTGGATTCGGATAGCCAGTCAGTAGTAGTGCTCCCGACCTTTTACGTATTACATTGTATACGTGTGGTGCTAAGAAGTGCACTGATACTGTAGTATGAGTTTAAAAAACCTTCTTTTTAGGTGTTGTCATTCTTTTGAAACGAGTGTTTCATACTCCAAGCATGTATGTAAAAAATGTATTAAAAGACGAAAAAATATTGCCGTAAAATTTAGGCTTCGTTTTAATCTACTCGTACATGGGATTAAACAAGCCAACGCGGAGCCAATTACGAGTATAATGTATGGTTATTTTAATTATAACATGACTTGAAGGGTAAAAGTTCAAATGTCGTCACAATTGCTGGCAAAGGCTATAGGTACATAATGTGTATCATTATCATTGTGGGAAGCGAAATACGTCAGTGTAAAGTCTATTCTCATTTTTATAGTTACCTACACGGACCAAAAAAAACGGACGTAATCCCAAGAACAAATCAGTGAAGCACCCATAGTAATACCAACTCTCTATTCGTACAAGTACACACACCCACACATTGATACTTCACTGCTTCAATCGCGAATCAAAAATTACGCACACATGGTAAGCGGACGGCCATTGCTATGCTTCACTCTCGATTAGACGAGGTTACGACTTACGTCCGTCTTTTTTCAGGTCCGTGGTTACCTATAAGTTAAGTTTCATATGCAATTATAGTCATTGACCGTCATAAATACCTGGGTATTGAATCAGGCTCAAAGATGCGAATGGTCATTTCTATCTACCTTTTAATTTTATCTACCTTTTAATAATTGATAGCTACGAAACATAGCAAATGGAGCAAAAACGATTTTCTAATCCCATCATCCTATTAAAATAAATCAGTGCTGATAATAATAATGATTTGTTTTTGTATGTATTAATCAAACGCGAGGTAATTTTAACGTCACATAAATAAAACATGAGCTATGACTTGATGAAATTGATTTGAGTTTTTCTTACAACTCTTATTGTATTTAAAAGAGGGTTTTAATATATGCATTAATTTTTTCCGAATAAAATCAACCATTGCATTATAGTTTTTCATCATAGGTACCTACAGAATCCTAGCTAATATTTCCATTTCCACATGTTAATAGAAGGAAAAGATCCTTCCTTTTCACTTTTATTTCCAGTCTAAACTCATATTTCGGTTTTATTTTTGGCACGTCGGTATTTTAATAGTAATAGTACAATAAATATATTGTACTGTATGTTATCGTTGAGCTTAAATTATTCATATAAAATGTCGTGCAGCCTCCTGCGATATTCTGCCTACTGTAAGAGCGTCGTAAAATATACGAGTGTTCAGGATTGCCTGAAATTGAATATTTGTGGAGGTACCTAAGCCACACATCTCCTTAACAGACGGAATTTAGATATAGCCATATTCCGTCTTGTTAGCACAGCTAATTCGTTAAGGTACCTACACTGAAAAAACATTCCTGGGTTCCTTGGTTTAATATTTTCTGCTATGGTTCGTCCACGGACCTAAAAAAAAGACGGACGTAATCCCAAGAACAAATTCAGTGAATCACCCATAGTAATACCAACTCTCTATTCGTACAAGTACACACACCCACACATTGACACTTCACTGCTTCAATCGCGAATCAAAAATTACGCACACATGGTAAGCGGGCAGCCATTGCTATGCTTCACCCTCGATTAGACGAGGTTACGTCCGTCGTTTTTTCAGATCCGTGGGTTCGTCTGTATTTTCTGTTTTAAAGTGACCAAAGTGATTGTGGTGGTAGATATAATTTTGTTTAATTTATACATAAGTAGTAGGTGCAAACTACAATTGTTTCATCTGATCGATTTTTCGCTATAAATTTAACTTGCTTATTTTTGAATTACCTACCTTAAGTCCAAAAATAAAAGTGAAAAATATAATGACGTGATTTTATTGTTTGTTATGATGACATATTTCAAGAAAAGAAATTAAACAGACGAAGAGATACACCAAACAATAACATTAAATATTTAAGTTCGGGAAGTAATAGAACGCAAAACTGAGAGACAAGGAAAAAATAGACAAATATAGTAAGTAAACTCTAATGCCTCGTTTAGACTCGCGCGTCTCCGTATCTGAAATGTGTATCTGAAATGCGTAAAGTCCGGTTTAGCCTTATTAAGTAGTTAAGTAGATAACTAAATTTTAAGTGAATAATTTTTAGTGCGCGTCCACGCGTAATAATTTTGTAAAACTCTTTAGTTCATACAATTCTACTTAATTACTTTAAGCATTTTACTAAATTTTAACAAAATTTTAACTCAAAAGTGCCTGTCCAAACGTGCTAAGTGATAAGCCCCGCGCACCTACTTAACAGAAAATAGAAACATTTCTAAATTACTTGTCTACTTGATTACTAAATTATTTTTAAAATTTAGTTAAAATTTAGTTAACTACTTAATACGTGTAAACCGAACATAAGGATATCCTGTGACTCGAATCGTTGTAGCAGAAACACCAGGATTTTATGCTTGTTACACAACATCGTATTTGGGACTTATTTATTTTTCTACCCTACTTAGGTAAATGATTATCTTTCGCTCATTTCCCTTATACCTGAGGCTAAATTATATTATTGTACATAAATAAATCTTTATTAAAATGCTTGAGATCATTATTTCTAAATACTTTTACATTGCTAATTGAACTATGTTGTAAACAAGTTTTGTGATTAGTTGACAATATTATTGTTAACTTTTTCAATGTAAAAAATGGATTAATTTTATAACTTTATGACAAGCGAACCTAAATTGTCGCTAATATATCAGTGGCACATACCTACCTGTTGAATCCTTATAGAATTAAAATTAATTAAAATCACTATAATAATTGTTTGTCAACTTACACAAACATTATTTTAATTTATTATTGTGTTTGTTTTATTTGATTTATAGTAGATATGTAATTTTTATGATAATTTTGACTTTGGTTTACTTTGTAACAATAATAATACTTATTTCAAATTTTATATTTTTTCATGGGAGAACTCATTTATTTCTTAACCTCAAATTAGTCAAAGTCAATGAATTCGGTTTATTAAGTAGTCAAAAGTCGCTCCATTTTCCTTTTCGGCTTTATAGTCTCTTAAAAAAACTCCCGGCATTGTCCAAATGGCTCCTTAATATGATATTACTAATTTTTTTCGGCTTTTTGATGGCATTTACTTGGTGGTTTGTCCTGTGTGATATTTTAATTTTGAATAGTGAAAGCACCTTTATTCGTGTAAAGTTACAAATCACTTTCAAATTCAATTATTAATCTTAGGTCTTAGGCTTAGGTCTTAGACTCTTAGGCTTAGGCTAAGGTCTCAAATTCATCAAACGGTTATTAACGTTAACATATTATTATCGTAACATATTGCACCTTTGACATGTAACTAACAGCTGTACTCAGTCAAATGAGCTACATTTTCTCCCCGATCCTTTTGTTCTTTTAACGCAGCGTCACGACGACATGTCCTTATTCGTTCATAAATTAACTTTTGGCCATCTTGTGGCATTATTAAATATATTATGGAGATTATTGCAGTCTATATGAGCAACTTAGGGTAAAAGACCCAAAATTAAATTGAGATTTGTTATCTTTAAGAACATTTGTCTTGTAATGGCCAATTCGTTAGTGTCATCAGGTGTTTATTTTTATTTAATAGTCCTTAAGGTAGTTGAAGGGCGAGTTTTATTTCAGCCTCTGTCATGGTAATAATATGACGCAGGAATAAAAGAAGAAAGTGAAAATATATCACTCAATAAATTCCAAAATGTGAATATTTACATAATAAAATAACAATGTTAAGTTTTAGTTTCCAAGGAGAATGAATAAATGGAATGAATTTTCTGTCGGAGCGTGAAGCGGAAAGGATATTTTCATGTAAAGATTTTCATGAACCGGACCGAAATTTATTGTCATTACATAAAAACCTATTGTTGTTTGTTGTTGCTGCTGTAATACACTGAAATAATGACACAGTGACGCTTAGAAAATTATCTCCCATTTTCTCAGCATTCTCAGCCATACCTAAATTAATAAATTAATACTTCTATGAACATTTATAATATCAACCACTCTTTCACCGTTTTCATATCTACTTATTTTAATTCATTCATACATTCAGTACCCATTAAAAGCAGTAGGTACGCAAAAAAATATATTCTTTTCATAACTCGATTGTTCGATGTTGTAATGGTTGTAATAAATAATGTGTCAGTTTTCTTTTACATTACTGCGTGTCACGTGTGTGCGTGCGCGCTACTTACTCGAGTATTTACGCGTCTATTAAAATTTTCCTCTCGTCCAAGGGACAATAACGTTAAACATAAATAAGCACTTAAGTACTTACATATTGCTTGCCTTTGTATCGTTCCTGAGAAGTACTTCAATCATATTCAGACTTATCATTATATGATTGCGCTATGGCGATAATTATTATGGACAATGATTTATTGTATAGGTAACTTCATACTTTTTGCATCGTGGTTATTAATCAAATGAGTGACTAACGTCCCAACTTAGAGTCACTAACGATTACTTAAATCGCTGTTTAGTAAATAATTACCATACAAATTCTGTACTAAGGAGCGATTTAAGTAACCGTTAGTGACTCTGAGTTGGGGCGTACTTACGTAGTTAAACTGAAAACATGCAAATTTTTATTACTAGTTAGATACTTAAGTTACCATACTTTTTTAATACTTTTATAAATCAGAGATAATTACACGATTCAGACATAATTACACGATTAACAAATTAATTACTCCGGTGAGTCTTCTAAAAGGCCTTTTGGTTAACTAATATTTTAACGAATAATATCAAATGACAATTTGATCAATCGATCTGGTGATAAGGCCGTATTATCATATCACTATCGCACATTGTATGAACTCTACTTTCAGAATCAGTGAACTGTACCTACTATGTCTATCATTGCCAAATAAATTTAATTAGAAAATTTATCAGATCTAAGGTTACTGTAAAATTTTTCATAAGTAGGGTACTTATTATTGTAATTTATATTTATTATTGTAATTTAATAATTTTCGAACAAAGAAAACGTCCTTTTTAAAAATAAGTTATTTCAAAGTTAAGGTTAACCGAGCATATAGAAAAGAATTAATAAAATGTATGCATATATTTCTTTTGAAGTAAAATTATTAAAATAGCTACAATTATGAGTTTTATACTTATACTTTAGAGGTCAGTTAACTCAAGTTGTGGGAATTCTGCATTCATCATCGGTTTTAAAATTTATTTACTTTCAAATATAACATGACGTTGTCCCTATGTAATACCGAATGCTTAAATTATGCATTAATATCGTAAACTTTTAAAATAAATTCACTTTAACCACCTTAAAAGACATGTCGCCAGTCTTGAACTTAAACACATAAACACATTTTTAATAACGACTAAGCATGTAGAACAATGAGTAGGAAAAATTAAAAACTGAAGAAATGTGAGTTACTTAAAGGTGGAGTACTTTTTCTGGTCTGGCTACCCCTTTACTGAAATAGATCGAGAAATGTTTCTTAACGTGTTTTGGTCGGCACTAGAAATAATGCGGGTCCCTTGCTTCCTTTTTAGGGTTCCGTATCCGAATGGCAAAAAACGGAACCCTTATGGATTCGTCATGTCTGTCTGTCTGTCTGTCTGTCTGTCCGTCCGTATGTCACAGCCACTTTTTTCCGAAACTATAAGAGCTATACCATTGAAACTTGGTAAGTAGATGTATTCTGTGAACTGCATTAAGATTTTCACACAAAAATAGAAAAAAAGAACAATAAATTTTGGGGGCTCCCCATACTTAGAACTGAAACTCAAAAATGTTTTTTTCATCAAACCCATACGTGGGTGAATATTTGAAAATAAGCATATTCGCTTGTTTCAAAGAACGCATCAAAGATTGTTACCAAAATTGTTCTTTATAGATTTTTTATATAGTTTATTATATTACATTGTTATATATGTGAAAGGGACAATGATAAAACTAATAATGTAAAAGTTATAGACAAAAGAAGATTTTTTAAAAACGGTAATGATATTTAAGACGAATGGTAATTATTAGAAATAAATGGTAATTAGAAAATTTAAAATGGCAATTAGAAATGAAGTAACTTCCAAAATCATTCAATCATTTTTTCATAATAAAATAATCATTTTTATAATACTTGAAATAACAATTTTAATGATTCAGTCTTCTTTTTAGAGATATCGATATAATTATAGTTAAAAGTAAATAATTATAGTAAAATAGTGGATAGTAACATAGCAGTTACAAATAAAATCAATAATGTAATCATAATTAATACTATTAGTAGTACTACCTTTGGGCATTGAACGTAGTTGATATACCTACAATTATTTTTGGAAAAAAATCCCATTTTGAAAAAACTTCGTTTCGGCGGCCAGTGATGAAACATGTGTCAATTAACGGAGTAAGTGATTATAATGAAAAATTATTCAGTGATGAAAATAAATATAAACCGTTAAAATATAAAGCAAAAAAAAGGTCTTCGGTAAAAAAAATTTGATAAGATTACATTATGTGATTACGATCAAAAAGAATTCAGTGATGAAATGTTGACAGTACTAATATTATACACCTTGTCATCGATATTAAGTTCAGTTTGCAAATGTAGTTTATTATCAGGAGTTACAGCTGAAAGAAGGGTTACTTTCTCATTATCTGCAAATGGTGTCTTGATTATAACGTTAGATGTAATTTTTTCATTTTGTTTATCGTCTGCGTAAAGTACTGCTTAGCTCTATTGAGCACTCCCAATTTCTTTGCAGTTTGGCCTTACTAACCAAGTGGTCCCGAAATTGCACTTCATTCGAAATGTCGACACCACGGATCTCAATGCTTTTGGAGATGTTAAGAGGAGTGTTCTGAAACTGAGGTGCCATGACGACATGGGTTTTCTTAGCAGTTAACGCGCAAACTTGTGTCTTCTCAGGGTTAAACTGGACTAAATTTAGCCTGCCTCACTCCGAGACCCGCTCCAGAGATGTCTCGACTTCAGATACAAGTTTCATCCTCTTCTCCTCAATCTGCATCCGAGAAAGATTTGTTCGGCCTGTATAACGAGCATCACCCGTAATATCATCAGCATAGCAATGTATATTCCTGATGTCAAGCATATCATTGATATGCATGATGAACAGTGTAGGTGAGAGCACAGAGCCTTAAGGGACGCCAGCATTTATGGGCTTCGTGTCCGAGCATACTTCGTCAACAACGACCTTGATGCTCTGCTCCGATAAAAAATTGGCAATCCATTTGCACAAATTCTCGGGTACTCCGTAGGAAGGCAGCTTAAAGAGTAATGCCTTATGCCACACCCTATCGAAGGCCTTTGCAGTATCCAAACTTACAGTCAATGCTTCTCTCCTGCTCTCAATTGATCTATTTTAGTGGTATCAAACCATTTTCGCATTATTGTCTTTCAAGTGTAACCATTTTGGGGCACATCGGTAGGATGGTTTTAAAGTCTATAAAGGACATCCGTACAAAATTGTTTAAATTATACAGAAGATATACCTTTACAACATGTAACATAGTGTTGTCATAAACTAAAGGTCATATTGATTATCTAATAAGGACTCCCTTTAGAAATTTCTCATTATCTAATTACCATCCAAACAAGCTCATTACCGTTTTATTAAAAAAGAATGGTAAAGTCCGGTAATTAGATAAACGGTGATTAGAAAATCACACATTTTCTTGAATTTCTCTGTATTTAGTGACTGTTATTATTTTTATTATTTATCTATGTAGAATAGTTGTCTATGCAAGAACCTAAGACTTACATTAAGGCAGAAAAACATATCTACTTACCTTCAAAAAATTTAACGGCACTGAGAAATATTTTGAAACAAAGCACTCGTGCAGTGGAATAATTTTATATTACGTCGTGCTGAAGCATGTTTTGACACTTCCGTTTGTTCGAAGAGGGAGCCACGATTGGTGGTCGAATGTTTATACCTAAAGGAGCGCTGTACAGTACAAAATAAGCAACAAAATTGAAGTGACCATCCTAATGAATGGTAATTATATAACAATGCTGGGACAAAATTCAAAATGATTTTATATAACGAAAATATGTTCTTTGCATCATGATTTTAATGTAAGGCATGCATATACTAGTCTATTATCGAAATCGTTGAAGAAAACTTCGTTCTTCGGTTGTATATTTTTTTTATACAGCATCATTTGTTGAAATCGGGGAAAAGGGACACTACTGGTAATTAGATTTTGGATTGTTTCATCACAATTTGCGCTATTTGGACTAATTATTTTTGTATAACATCTACTGCGCCAAGTAAAAGACGGTTCGGTGGTTGTAAAAAGCACCTTGTCATAATCTATAACAATAAAGAAGTATGATATTTTCTAATTGCCGCTCAATTTCTTTATTTTCAAAGAATCGCCCACGTGTGGGGTATTTATGGATAGGTCTTCAAAAATGATATTGAGGTTTCTAATATCATTTTTTTCTAAACTGAATAGTTTGCGCGAGAGACACTTCCAAAGTGGTAAAATGTGTGTCCCCCCCCTGTAACTTCTAAAGTAAAGGAATGATAAAACTAAAAAAAATATATGATGTACATTACCAAGCAAACTTCCAACGAAAATTGGTTTGAATGATATCTAGTAAGTAGTTTTTTTTAATACGTCATAAATCGTAAACCGCAAAAAACATTGATCAAAGTTACAACGAACTACAAGAACTTTTATATTATGTTACTTGCTGCTACGGAACCCTTCATGGGCGAGTCCGACTCGCACTTGGCCGCTTTTTGAACGAAACGGATCGGCGATCTAAATTCTTCTATTCGATTCCGCTGCAAAATTGCAACGGTCATCGAGTATTTCATCAAAACATTTTTTTAATATAATTAATTATAAAAGGGACAATTATAGTCTGGCTTCTATTAAAATGCGCCCGCTGTAATTTTAAATGCAATTAATATTAATTGACGATTTATTAATTGCTAGCTGGTAAAGATTGCTTAGAGTGAGAAAGAGATAGTTAGCTAATGATATTTCATATAGGTAAGCAGCGTACATGAAGAGTCTAAAATTTTGGTTGAATGCCAGTGACACTGTCTTTTTTATAATTAATTCTATTTCTTTTACGTAAAAAAGTTATTCAAAGATTATAATTTTATTGTAAAAATCTGAAGAAAATAAACCATTCACAAAGAAACTTGTCAAAGAACCGTAAACGTGTAGGTGGCAATATTCCTTTGAGGCCACAAAAGTTATAAGAGCTTCTTATAAAGTCTGCTTACTGCTACGTAATACGTTAGCAAGCCAAGCCAACAACCCATAATTGTCCCACTATTGGGCTCGGGGTCTCCTCTCACAATGTGAGGGGTATAGGCCATAGTCTACCACGGTGGCCAAGTGCGAATTGGTAGACTTCACACACCTTTGAGAACTTTATGGAGAACTGTCCGGTGTGCCGGTTTCCTCACGATGTTTTCCTTCACCGAAGAAAGTGATAATAAACTTCTAATACGCACATAATAATATTTGAAAATTAGAGGTGCGTTGAACTCGGGCCCCTACGTTCCGGAGACCAACGTTCTAACCGCTAGGCTATCACTGCGGTACGCATCACAGTATCGGTATCACTGCTACGTTAACAGGATTCAAAATCAAAAGTAGTACGTTGAATTGTCGAGTCTATTTGTTTTAGTGAAAGCAACTAAAATTATTATAATATATTATGTAAAAAAAAATCGTATTCAACACTTAGGTTATCATACTTTTCTATACTAATATTATAAAGAGGAAAGATTTGATTGTTTGTTTGCTCCGGCTCCGAATAGGCTCCGAAACTACTGAACCGATTTAAAAAATCTTTAATAGGCTATATTATATTTTCAAAGAAATTAGGGATCCTTAATAAAACTCCAATAATGTAACCCAAGGTGTAAAACAATAAGAAAATCGAAGGAAAGCGAAGGCGGTTACTCGTCATTCATATTTTACTTTGTGGTAAGTACCAATTTTAATTTACCATGTACGGACTAAGTATGCACATAACAACTTATGAATATATTAGTTTTAGTACACATTAATATTTTGTCATTGTTGTATATGATATTTAACACTTGTCATAGTTCCAACATCTACCTACAAGGTGTTATTTCGCGACGATTTGTGAGAAGACGCAGTATGTATAGTCACCTGCAGAGAAAAGTAACCCATCTGTTTATAAATATACGAACAGCAACGTTTTTTTTATGGAAATAGCTGGCAAACGAGCTGACGATCCACCTGATGGTAAGTAAGTGGCTATCGTCGCCCATGGACATCAGCAACACCAAAGGCATCATTGATGCGTTGCCGGCCAAGAAAAAGAGAAGAAAAAGAAAGAAAGAACTGGCTCTTAAGCCCCCAGTCGGAACACGACGAGTCGTTTGGCGGCTGACTCATGCTCAAGGGTGGTAGCTATCCAGGCGAACCCCGTTTAGAAATCGTAATAATGGTATTAATTAACAATTAAAAGCAATATTACCAATATAATTCCTCGAGGGGCCCTACCACCAGCGGGCCGAATTTAGTCGCCTTTTACGACACCCATCTGGCGTGAAATTGGGGTTAGTATTCTAAGCCACCCGATACGGCTATACGGTTTCCGTTGCCTGTTGTGTTGTAAACAGATGGGTAACTTTTCTCTGCAGGTGACTGTACGTGTGGTACTAGATTGGATAGCACCGCAAAGCTACAGAGTTCAAATTTATAGATTTAACCGAGAATTTTTAGATAGATGCCCGCATTTTCGGGATAATAAATATCCTGTATCTTATTCCAGATCATAGTCTACCTGTGTACTAAATCTTCATGAAAATTTATTCAGTAATTTTTGCGTGACAGTAACAATTTAGTAAATATCCATACAAAATTTCACATTTATAATTTAAGTCGGATTTAAAAATAGCTGCTAGTTAGGTTTTTTAGGGTTCCGAAGTAAAATCGGAACCCTTTTAGTTTCGTCATATCTTTCCGTCCTTCCGTCTGTCCGAAGCAAAGCGCCGAGACGCTTAGTGCTAGAAAGCTGTAATTTGGCATTGATAATACATATTTATAAAACTCCAGAATCGTAGAATAAAATATTAAAAAACATAATTTTTCAGGGTACCTCCCCTATAGGTAACGTGAGGATGAATTTTTATTCGTCGCTTACCCTATAGTGTGGGATATAGTTGAAAAGATCTTCCTGAAAAATGTTGGGTCTTCTAAGTCCATTTTTGAAATTAGGTGTGCGTGAAATATTTGGCTTTAGTGCTAATTTTGGTTAAAGTCAAGTGTCCTCCCTGCTGGCTAAACGGAGTTGGAGTTGGACTACTCAAAAAATTCTCAAAAATAGATTATATGATGAATTTACAAGGATTATAACTATCATGGCTATGTTACCATAAGTAGTTAATGAGTAATAGTCTACTTCGGAACCCTACAGTGCGCGTGGCCTGACACGTTTTCTTTTACATATTTTTATTTTCATTACGGCCAATTTATTTACGAAGCCCCTACAGAGACTGGGGAGCCCTATGTCTGTGAGCAAGTACCTAAGTACTACTAACGAGCTACTAAGCTCCAGAAAGATTATTTGCTTGCTGGATACCGGATACTAATGGTTACCACCATTAGTATGTTTGTGTGATGATAGAATTTCTTTTCTTTCCATCCATAATAAAATATTAAAATAAATACTTTTTTGAACATTTTTACTTAAGTATTTGTTTCTTTAACAGTATAAGGCAATTTATTATTGTGTATCCAATTTGGCAAAGTTTTTTGCCATAAAAGTACGTGGCAGATGTAATGAATTTCACAATATTTCAGGCTTTATTATGAATTTTAAGAATTTTTTGGCTTCTGTCAGGAACAGGATCGACGGCCTATTTTAAATCTTAGGATTTTTAATAAATGCTGTGCTTATGAGGTATAGCATAAAACCAACATCTAATTGGTTGCAACAATTGTTCTCGATTATTGTACCTATAAAGTTAATAGTGTCAGGTGGTATTTAGCGCCTTGCGGGAATCCATTGTTGTTAACTTAGTATTGGTCTATTTTGCAACAATCCGCGGTTAACATAATTATTATATTGTGATGGTAAACTTTGCGATTAATCATCGTAGAGTAATTATGATGCTCCGTTTCAGTGCGAAACACTTGTTGGTGTGCTGGTATGTATGTATGTTGGTATATAATTGAAATGCATGTTTCCGTTGTGGGGCCACGCATGGCTTAAAGCTTATAGTTTTATACAATCATCGTCGTACATATTGTTTACCGCGGATTGTTGCAAAGTGGATTGATACTAAGTTAATAAAAAAAAATGTCTATTAAATATCTAGTAATAACCTTGTCGGTTAAAGATTATATTTATTAGGTAATAATAAGAAGATAACAAGTAAGAAAAATAGATAGGAACCTAAGTATATCAATTTAGATTCAGAGCCATCTCTTGGAAAATTATTTTTACGCTAAGAAATGGCGTAAGAAACTCTGTAACATAACAATTGAGTGTATGTAACACAGCTACCTCAAAATTGAGCCTTACAGGATTGTTGTGAAGGTAGGTATTATACCCTCACGCCGTATTTTTTTTTATTGTACCTCATATTTTTAATTGAACAGTAACATTGTTTTATGTATAGTATAACTTAATCACTTGCATATCTAATGACCCTAGGATTTATATTGTAATGTATTATTATTATAAACTAGATAGATTAAATTATTGTTATGTACTTAGTAAACCCTATGATGAAATAAACCTACCTGACATTTACATTCAAATAAACCAGTATGGAGGTGTAATAGTCTAATCATCTAGTCAATAATCTAATCAAACATAAAAACATGTAAAATAAATAAAATAACAATTTGTGATTGTTTTCAGATCTCAGAGTGTAGGTATATAATGCAAACTTTTTGTAATCAAACTTTTTGTTATGATTGTGTTGCGTTAACATTAATAAACTTTTATTTATAACTAGGATTGTATTTGATAACTTTCAAGTTTCATGGTTCATTTACAACAGAGTTCCCCAAACTTTTTTGTGTCGTAGACCCCTTGCCATGTTTTTCCGTGTTGGGTAGACCCCCTACTTACCTGATATTGATTTCCTGTAAATTTCTAACTGTAGTGAAGTTTAGTGTTAAAAACTTAAAGTAAAAACACATGTTAATTTATACATTTATTAATTGAATTTAAATTAAAACTACTCAAAATAAAATTTTGTATCTGGTAAAATATACGTAGCATTAAATAAACATTTTTACAAGTTCAAAATGTATTGCGACCACAAAGCGAATACCAACATCCTACAATTTACACAATTTTATAAACATATATAATATTTTTTTTTACTTCATAGGTACTTTTATAAATAATGTATATGTTTTGATATTATAAGATAGTATGATGTAAGTAAATAGGTACTATCAGTGTATGTGTTGAGATCCACTATCGTGGACCCCAATTTTCATTTCATGGACCCCCAAATTTTTTTTCGCTGACGTAGACCCCTTGCAGGTTGTCATAGACCCCTAGGGGTCGATATAGACCACTTTGGGAATCACTGATTTACAACGTTATCTCATTGGAAAGGATGTAAAACAGGGAAGACATCATGCAATCAAATTATTTTATTTGAATGTAAACATCAAATCTTAACGCATTTAAGTTTGGTGACACCATGACAGAAGACCAATTTACGGAATCTCCAATAATTTCAAATTATAAGTTCTATTCCTGAAATACTGATTTATTTATTGTTGATTGATTTTAATTATTCCAACTCGACGTTGCACATAGAATAAGTAATCTCATATTTTAAAGGTCTGTATTGTTTACGGTAACAAAACATTTGAGTGAAATGTAAAATGTTATAAATACGTAAATTAGACACGTGATTTACGCGTCGTTAGAGCTTAAATCTGTTTATATATACCTTGAATCAATTGTTTAACTCCAATATTCGTGATATCTGCAGAGGATTTTCTCAATGTTTTCAAATTGATAAATCGCAGGGTACAGCGTGGATCCTGAAGTTTGAACTGAAAGTTGCACTTAGTTCCTGGAGAACGAAAGGGATCTAGCGGGATCAAGGTGGTATGTTATGGGTCAGCACGATTATTATGGTGGTCGTGCGAGTTGCACGCACGAGTACTACGCGCGGCACACGGTTATCAACTAAGCGCATTAAAAATGCCGGTTGGTACACAACTAACGGCCACTTTTCTTACTGCATCAACGCTTTGTTGATTCGTGACGCGAACCACAATCTTTTTTCAATAAATATGTATAGGTGAGTATCAACAGCTCATCAGCTAGCTGTTTAATGCTAAAGGTTGAGTTGTGAGAATAAAATAATTTTGTGTTATCTCATACTTAGTAATACACTTATTTATAAAAAGACTTGTCAGAAGGTTCAAGATATGTATAAGATAGTATTAAATGATTTGATGGTCTTAAAGCCTCCGTCTAGTTTATTATGACCTATCGAACGATAAAACACACTATGTAAATCATCTGCCTAAGATGAGAAAAAAAAATCAACTCCGTGAACGGACATGACGACACTGTAAGGGTTCCCTTTGGACTACAGAATCCTAAAATGTAAGTAATAAAGCCGATTTACAGGAGTTAATACCGGCATTAATAAATAACACAAGTAGTATAATACGGTGTAAACGTTACTGTAATATTTACCTGGTTATCGCTTTTTACCACCGAAAAGCGTACCCGTATATTGAGAGGGATGGTATTTGTAAAATGTCCTATTTATTTTGGAGGCGTCTTACATTTCGGATTTATGATAAATACATTTACATTTTGACACACGTTTAGAACCTTTATTTGTCGAAATCATTCGTTGGGTCGGCCCTCGAAAGGCTACGTGTATAGGTACACTTACAATGATATTATCTTGCTTTGGGTTTCACTGTAGGCGGAAAAATTATCCTCAAACCGTGCTCAAACCCGACCCGAAGAAATCGAATCAAAGTGACAAAGACTTGTGAGTTAAAAACATGACGTAACGTCTTCTGCTGGAAATCATCGAAATATTAGTCCTACTAATATTATAAATTGTCATAGTTTGTAAAGATGTTAATTTGATGTTTGTGTTTTCATACCGCACTAATCGTTGCAGGGATTAAGATGAAACTTGGCACACAGAACGAAAATTAAAGTCAAAAATTGACAATTCTCCCCCCCATCTCCGAAACTACTGACGCTAGAATTTAGAAAAAAATACAGAGAATAGTTCTTTACTTAAATATTACAGGAAAATCGATAAGAAGTATATGGTCTTAAAACAACGGCAAAATAAATACAAAAATAACGGTAAATGGGTAGATATACATATGTTACTATATATAATCAGCTCACGGAACCCTCTCCAAGCGAGTTTAACTAGCACTTGTCAAGTTATTAACTAAAGTCTATCAATGTTTGATAATAATATTATGTAATGATTAATGAATACACACTACTATTAACTTCAATTTTAGCCTAAGTAACTTTAACTTATAAGTTCAAATTGTTAGATCTAAGTATAGTTTTAATAGAACATACTTCTCCCTTGTCCAGAGGTGGGCGTAAATGGCTGCTCCACAGTTTGTTACCTTTTGCAGTCATTTACGAACAATTCAAAATTTGTAATTTTGTTTATCTATACTAATATATAAAGAGGAAAGATTTGATTTTTTGTTTGCATTGAATAGGCTCCGAAACTACTGAACCGATTTGAAAACTTCTTTCACTGTTAGGAAGCTACACTATCCCCGAGTAACATAGGCTATATTTTCAAAAAAATTAGGGATCCTTAATAAAACTCCAATAATGTAACCCAAGGTATAAAATATAACAAAACCGAAGCAAAGCGAGGGCGGTTACTCGTGTTCAATAAAATCTTTGAATCTTTTAATTTCAATTAATTTAAGCGGGCGGCGCGGCGTTTGTGTCACTAATGATTATCGTCGAATTTCGAGCTACTGGAAGAATACTTGTATCTATTTGACTTTCGGTAGTAGGTATACCGCACAGCAACGCGTCATTGGTATTAGATTGCAAGCAGAAGTGACAAGGCGTCTTAGCTTTCTTATCGCACATCATATGAAAAGAGCCTCTATGAGTATATACTTACTCAATTTTTAACGTATATTTTCTATTTAACAGTGGCACTATAATAATAATATATTTGCTGTTTTTGCAGTTATTGAGTAGAAAATTTATAGCCAATATAATTATTTGAATTAAATGATGCGCTAGTGCACGAGTTTAATGATGACGCATGGGAAATCACAGTATCAGAGTTGTAATACCGTTTACCAATTATTTCTAAATATTATTACGTTTGAACATAAATTAGCTTGGGTCAAATATTAGTGTAGTTTACTACACAGTATATTGAACGAGTCAGTGTAGCTTAAAACCGTCAGCAGATGATAATTATTATGTTAAATAAGTGAAGTAATTACTAATAAAATTATAATACTGAACTTTAAGACTCAGGAAAAAATCATAAAGTCTTGTTTGCATAAATAGAACGGTACTTTTAAGCTAAACTGACTCTTATTGAGTTTATCAAGACAAAAATAAATCGATGTCCTCCGGGCGGGGGCCTCGGAGATCAGGGTACTCTGGGAATAACCAGATTTCTTTACCTGTATAATGTTAAAGTTTACTTTACGATACAACTTGTCGGAGTTGAAGTGTGTGTCAAGTCTCATAAAGCTAGGAATAAACTGCGCTGATCCTTTATTCCAAAGCAAATCTTGTAAACAGAAATTTATTCAAACAAATATTTTATTCTATTTCCTTTGCTTATTTACTTTTTGTTTCTACTTACGTATTCATTGTTACGGTTTTATTTCACTTCGCTTTGGATAACTTATTCCTCACGTCCTTAAGTATAAACAGAACGAGAACATAAAACAATACATGATTATTTTTTACCCCAATAAGTTTATAACAAAACACAGGCAACAAATTGTAACTCACAATTTTTCTTAAGGATTTTAAAGGGGGAGGAACAGCTATATTCTATATCCTGTACAGGGCCGGCTATAGGGAAGAGCAACTGGGGCTACAGCCCCAGGGCCTCCAAAAAAGAGGGGCCCCCACAATAGAGACTTCGGAAAAAAGTCTGTCAAATTCCGACTAGTAAACAACTTTTCCTTTGATATTTTTTTTCGCTGTTTCACCTTTCTTATTTGGTTTCACAATAAATTATTTAGTGAAAAGCTCGACTGAAAAAGTGTTCATTTAATTTGGAAAATAATTTCGGGCTAGTGGGCCTCCCCTCTTTTTTGCCCCGAGGCCTGATCCTGTAAACGTTCTAAAAGTGAAAGACATCATGTAACATTAATTATAACTGAAGGAACGGTTCCGAACGATTTACATACAAATAGGTACGTTTCGGTCGAAGGTGTAGATTGGCTTTTATAAAGGAATTGAATCTCATTTAAGATACCTTTTGTCAAAGACATTTTAGTATTTACTCCCTTCGAATTTAATCTCCTAGCCTTTAAGGTGCTACGTTTTATGTGAATAATTCAGATCGGCAGTTCAAGTACTTTATTACAATTATCTCACTTAATAACCCCCGACGAGAAAAGAGGGGTGTTAAAAGTTTGACGTGTCTGTGTATCTGTGTGTCTGTGTCGGTGTGTTTGTGTATCTGTGTGTCTGTGTATATGTGCGTCTGTGTATCTGTGTATCTTTATGTCTGTCTGTGGCATCGTAGCTCCCAAACGGATTAACCGATTTTTAGTTTTTTTTTTGTTTGAAAGGTGACTTAATCGAGAGTGTTCTTAGCTTTGTTTAGTGTAAATAAAACTGTCAGGGTTCTTTAAATATTAATTTAAGATTATGGAAATGGAATTACCCATTTTAAAAACCGCGGCGGCCATGTTTACCTACTAAGCCAAGCGTAGTGTGGGGTTCCATAGTTGTAGGTTGATCTACTGAACCTAGCCACGATAGTTATCCTTTTTAGGGTTCCCAGGTAAAATTGGAACCCTTATAGTTTCGTCATGTCCGTCCATCCGTCCGTCCGTCTGTCCGTCTGTCCGAAGCAAAGCGCCGAGACCCTTGGTGCTAAAAAGCTGTAATTTAGCATGGATATACATTATATTATCTTATTTATTAAAACTCTAGAATCGTAGAGTAAAATATTAAAAACGAGTAACCGCCCTCGCTTTGCTTCGGTTTTCTTATTTTTTTACACCTTATTGGAGTTTTATTAAGGATCCCTAATTTTTTTGAAAATATAATATAGCCTATGTTACTCGGGGATAGTGTAGCTTCCCAACAGTGAAAGAATTTTTGAAATCGGTTCATTAGTTTCGGAGCCTATTCAATGCAAACAAAAAATCAAATCTTTCCTCTTTATATATTAGTATAGATCATTTTTTTCTAGGGTACCTCCTATACAGGTAACGTGAGGATGATTTTTTTATTGGTGTGATATCTTTAAAAAAGTATTATGGGTCTTCTAAGACCCTGAAGTGATATTTTTCCTTGTAAATTCATCATATAACCTATTTAGCCAGCAGGGGTTACACTAGACTGTAATTAAAATTAGCACTTTAAAGTTTAAACAGGTTTCTAAAACGAAAAATGGTCTCAGTAAACCGGTTATATTTAAAAGATGTATCCAACAAAACCCCATACTTGAATTTTTTTTATCCCAATTTAAGTCTAGGGAGTCTGAAAAACTTTTTTTACAGTTTTCTAGCACATGACAAACTAAGGGTTCCGTTTTGACTATGGAACCCTAAAAATATGTTTATTTTTGTATTTTTATTTTCAGTCAAAGTATTACGCCATTTCTTCAACAAAGCAACTTAACTGTGCTGAATTGAATACACATACATGCACCTACATTAGCAGGCCACACATGCGTAATCTTAGACGTTTGGAGCGTACTTCTCCATAGTATTCCAGTGGGATTAAGCATGTCACTCGTAATATATCGGTGGAGGAGGTAATGGCCGACCCGAGTATAGAAGTTTTTGGAGTCATATCGTACTTCTGGCGCGTTGGGAAAAACATAGTGTATTTTTAACCGACGAAAAAAAGAAGGAGGTTCTCAATTCGACACGTATATAATATACATATAGAATATACGCGTATACATATATATTTACGCAGCAATCGGCGCAGGGGGGTCCGATTTTGATGATTCTTTTTTTATTACATAGGTTAAGTATTGAAGTTGGTCCCGTTTTTTTAATTTTATTCCCACCCTAAAGGTACGAAAATAGGGGATGACTGATTATTCACCCACGGTATTTTTACCCTTTACCCCAATAACTTTGTACTGGATGATCCGATTTCGATGATCTTTTTTTATTGAATAAGGTATACCTTGAAGTTACTCTTATTTAAATTTGGAAACAAAATTTTACCCCTAAGACGGGCAATTCACTACGCGGACTTGCCCGCGGGCAGTCGGGCCGGGCATGTCTGTTGCCACAATACACTACACAGACTTATCAGTTTGTGCTGGAGCGGCTTAACTATTAGTTGTGTTGTGCGTACACAATATAATGACAACGCAACGAAGAAAAATAGCTATAATTGCTGGTGCTGCATTAATATATACTGTTTGACTATTAGGATATATTATAACGACTTAAAGTTGTTTAAACAACCATTCACGCTAATTTATTAACTCTCTTAATGAAATGAAAACATTGCGATTTTCTTCGTCTAATAATAAATTCAATGAATTCTAACAAAAAAGTGTAAAATAAAATAATAATAAAAAAACGAAAAACCCGACTGCGTAAAAAAACTAAAAAAAATAACCCCAGTAGTTAAGAATGTTGTTAAAAGTAAACCATAGAAGGATTTACAGTCGGAACCCATTTAAATTTTACAGGGCTGCTGGAAAAAACAAAGAAGATTAGTTGAAAAATGGGTCCCGACTTTTAAAAACATTCTTAACGACTGGGCTTATTCTTCTCCTTTTAGTTTTTTTTACGAAGCAACGTTTTTTGTTTTTTATTTTTAAAATTAATTTTCTTAACATAAGCTAAATTAGCATCCAGGTATATTTCTTTACATTTATTTATTAAATTTTGGTAGGCAGCATTTTGTAATTCGGAGTTCATTAATTCTTTGCTTTTTATTTTCCATAAACATGGATATGTTCTATATTCCGCTAGGAATTCTGTCCAGATTGTTTCATTTTCATTAAAATTCATTTTATACGCATGTACTCCACATTTCGATAAATAAAATCAGATAGGGACGTCTGTACTAGTTGCTGTCGCTCTCGGGTCTGTGAGCAGACGGCCCGCGGTGACCACTCACGTACGGGCATGTCTGTGCCCCCACAGACAAAATGAGATCGCGCGGACAAGCAACAGACAAGTCTGCCAGACTGACTGCAACGGCCCTACACTAGCAAACATTGCACAGTCCTATAGTACCGAGGCCCGGCGGGCATGTCTGCAGACTTGCCCGCGGGCAAGTCCGCGTAGTGTATTCCCCGTTTAAAGGTACGAAATAGGGGATGAGTGATATTTCACCCACTACATTTTTATTTGGTAACTGAATCTACCAGTATAACTTAGCAATGAAAAATTAAAAAATAATTACTTTTTACCAAAAAATTAAAACAACGAAAAAAAAACTGAAAAACAAAAAATAAAATAAACTATTTAGTATTATAAATTAAGATCCTAAATTAACAGTAAATAAATAATTTTGAGGTGTGCCCAACCAATGAAAAAACAAACGGTGAGAAAATGTGCGCCGCGCTGCTGCTGCCGTGTGTATCGCATGCTGCTGCCCTCATAAAATGAAGTTTATGTAATTATTTATTTACTATTAATTTAGGATCTTAATTTATAATACTAAATGGTTTATTTTATGTTTCATTTTTCAGTTTTTTTTCATTGGTTTAATTTTTTCTTAAAAAGTTATTATTAGTGTTGAACAAAATTTATTACCTTCAAAGAATAAACGATCGATAATGGAAGATTTATTTTAAGTATTTAGTTTGCTCCCGCGGTTTGGATACTTGACGGTGTATGGCTATCTGGCTATTAGCTAACTCATGTAAACTGGATGCCGCATCACGTCCGCTGTAAACTTGATCATATATGGCCAGCTTTATGTATATTTTACATTGAACCCTAAAAATCAGACTGATTAACACAAGTACTAAGTAACGTAGTAGGCACTGGTCAGGTGATACGCAAAAATAACAACTTATCTATGCTTTGGACGGCTTTGGCAGATTATGTACGTGTACTAGTGAAGTCCAATATTATTATTTGTAGCTTGTAAATCAAATTTTCAAAGTTATGAGCATATAAAAAGTTCCCAAGTGAATAAGAAGTCTGCCAATCCGCACGCCAGCGTGGTGGTCTTTATGGCCTGTACCCCTCAAGTGGCCCAGTAGTGGAATAGTAATAGGTTGTGATGAAGATGATGATAAAATATTGTCCTTGTAATGTTTCCTCAAATGATTAGTTACTACTTACTTCATATCATGCAATGTGTAAACCCCACAGGTGCTTTTGGGATGCTCGTAACCTCTACTTCGAAAGATGGTGACTTGGTCCCCCGTCTTCGAAAAAATGGACTTCTCGGTTGAGACATTCCAAGCTCGCTCGTAAGTTCGCGTGAAGCTGAGTAAGCCGATAGGGCCAAAAGTATCTCCATAGTCCATTTGAAAAAATATTAAATGTGTATAAAGTTTCTCGTTGACAATAAGATTGCTTCATGGTTTCCTTTTTGTGCGGTAACGCGAAGGTGTGATGCCTTTGATATTGCAATGTTCCTAGGCAGTGGTACCTAAGTAGGGCCTAGTAGTAAGTACTATCATGTGGCATAGCTAGTTATTTTGTTAACAAAAGATCTGTGATAAAAAATTAGAAACAGAATTGCAGCCGCTCTATAATCAAGAATTTCAAACTTCAAACAATTAAAGTAAAATATACATCATTTGTCATTTTTGGGAAAAAGTTAATATCCAGTGAAGCAAGATAAATTTTGGCCCTTTACATTGAAAACGATATTATGTCTTTGACATCCAGAATTCCACATCCTGTAAATAAAATATGTGAGCCAGTATAAAACATAAAATAAATTGGGTCCTTACCCAATTTATCCTTAGGATGAGGAAATTGGAATTATTAATTAAAGTAGATCTCATCTAATATTAAATACTCATAGGTACCTATTGAATTACTCGTAAATATAGCGTGCAATTTAGTATACTTAATTCACCTGCGGCCAGTAGATTTAAATCACCTGGGTATATAGGTGAATAAAGTACACTAAAAGTGGACTTAAGACACCTGGGTGAATTAACTCAGGTGAATAAAGTCGACGTCACCAACTTTACACTTTTCTCAAAGCAAATTATATTAGTTACAATAGTCCAATTATAATTTATATTTAACTTACTTATATTGCTTACGACTCCTCTTTGACCGTTTTCTATTTAAAGAAGCTGTATTTTCTTTTCAAACAAATATAAAATAAAATTGAATCAAATTATTTAATCTCCAATTTACTGAACCGTAAATTTTAGTCTAAAATATATATTAAAGCGTAAAAGGATAAAGAAACGAAATGAAAGTGAAGGCGCTCGTTACACGCTTGTATAATTTGATAATTTACACTTTGAAAACCCTATTTTTAGTACTTTTTTTGGGAGTTAATATAGAAGTAATTTTATACAAACTAGCAGACGAAATATTTGAGGGTAAGTGATCACCGTGGTTCATGGACATCAATAACACCGAAACCTTAACCCATGAGTTGCCGGTCTAAAAAATTTAAAAAACCTGCCTGCTATCTAAAAGCTATCATGATACACTTTTTTGAAAACCTTATGATGAGCTCTTTAATTTGATATCGATATTGCATTATTCGATATATGTATTTTATTGAAGTGAAAACTTCTTTAGTACGGGGGTGATTTGACATTCGATGAAACGAAACTGTCCAGTAAAAAGAGACACACATAAATTCTAAAGTGAGATAGGAAGCATTGTACAGGGGTAGGGGAGGGGGAGGGGGAGTTGAGTTGAGATGAGATGAGATGCAATTAGAAATGAAATTAGTTTTATTCGAAGTAGAAGAAGGGAGGGGAGGGGGAGGGTTCATCTCATTACCTTGAAAAATAAATTTTTGGAGGTTTCACTTTTACCACGTGTGAATTGCACACATTTTAATTTTTTGATTTGATTTGACTTCAAACAATGGCATCTCACAGCCACCATATTTGTTTTTGGAACGAAGTTCCTTATCGCGCGTTGCGAAAGGGGGCTAGACGGAAAAAATTAAGAGGAATAGTTGTAACGACACTTTTTGCCGTCGTTTAGTAATTAAAGCGAGTACTAGGCGACCAGAAGTCTTCGAGGTTGAGACATCAGTGATATTGTACAATCATAGTATGTGGCTGTCTTATTTACTCTTCGGTATTTAGCATAGGCACAACAGGGATATCTACATTACGATCATGCACATTAAGTTATTATTGCTATTTCTCTTGTCATGCCAATTAATATGCGGAAGAGCGACAGGGATAGAATAAATCTATCACTGTCGCTCTGACAAGACTTGTCAGTATGAGTTGCGGTCACGTTTCGGTAAAAGTTTTGCATTGGGATTTCTAACAATTCAGACTTAAGGTCACGGGTATTTAATTCTTACTTTACCAAAGTTTTAATCATCTCGATCATAGTCGTCTAAACGATCTAAGATTAGAAAAAATAAATTATCGCTATTCGGCTATAGCGCTCCTCACGAGTAAGAGAAAAAATATTTTAAACGTTTAAGAGATACTTAATAGTTTTTTTTCTTGTACTCATTATGCAGTGTCACGCAGAGAAGAAACTGCGCAGAAAACTAAACAATTAATCGCTTGCACATTTTATTGAAATAGTATACCTATTGGATCCACACATATAATTGTAAATGTAAATAAAATTTAGGTATTTTTAACGCAATAGATTCATGAGATATAGAGATATACAATAATAGGATATTATTTGAAAGTCAAAATCTAATTAGGTATATAAAATTCTCGTGTAACGGTGTTAGAAGTTGAACTCCTCCGAAACGGCTCGACCGATTGTCGTGAATCTTAGCGTGCATATCGGCTAGGGTGGAATATCGGACAACATCTATTTTTCATCCCCCTAAATGTTAAGGGTGGTCCCACCCTTAAATTTTTTTTGACAATTTTTTTTGTTTTTATTTTTTTATGATATAGCATACAAAAATAATAACTTAAGTGGAAATGGACAGGTCACATAATAAGAGGAACTGAAAAGTGGAATAAGACCATTATATTTTGGTACCCCAGAAACAGAAAAAGAAAAAGAGGAAGACAATATAGGAGGTGGGAGGATGAAATAAAAGCCATTGCAGGAAGTGCATGGACTAGGAAAGCGACAAACAGAACTGAGTGGAAAGAAATGGAGGAGGCCTTTGCCAAAGTTGGGCAAACAGACAAAATTGTCAGTGTCATCGACTCACCAGAGTCAACACTAGTTTAAGTTTTATTAATGTTAAATGTTGTGTCTGAATAAAGGCTTTTATTATTATTATTATTATTATTATTATTATTATACAAAAATAATAATATAAAAAAAAAACTTTTGACAGAACGAAGTCTGTCGGGGCAGCTTAGCATAAATTATATTATATAATCCTAGACTTACCACTGACTTAACTATATAATTGTTCTCCCAGAAGGAGGCGAGATGGGACTTTGTTGTCTATGGCGGGTTTTCTTCATCCCCCCCCGACACCTCGGGAAAAATCTGACATTTCCCATTTTCAAGATGGCGGCCGCTCTGTGATTTTCAACTTTTTTGTTTATGGCTTTTTGCGGGATTTTTTTGGGTAGTTTCGTAAAGTTTTGGGGGAGAGTTACGAAAACTTTGAAAAAAATTGAAAAAACAAGATGGCCGCCGAGATATTCGAGTTTGAATTTTTTCGATTTCAGAGGTGACTTTGCGGGGTCGCATCGGGGTGGTTTTTCAACTTTTTTTCAATGTTTTTTATGTATTCGTTTGATTGTATCCTCGATTTTGATATTTTGGGGATATTTATTTTTTCGAAAAGATGGCGGACGCGGTGGCGGCCATTTTGAAAAATGTACGAAAAACGACGTTTTTTGGGTGAATTTTTCTTCGGGTTGCCAACATTTGAGCGGGTGTCTTTGTTCCAGGCGGTTATGTAACTTGACTCAAAGTGTTGCCAGGTTGAGTTTTTTTTTCTTTTGTTGGTACATTTTTTTGGACTTTTTATTCAAAAATGTGAAAAGTAGAAGGAGCAATATTTTTAATCAAAATGTCACACGGGCAAGCGTGTCGTGGTCGTCGTAATGACATTTGACCATTTTCGTCGATGTCGACTGGCAACACTGGCTGCTGGAATTTTTTTTTCGTTTTACGAAAAGTCGAATTGATCTCCCAGAAGGAGTGGTGGGGGGTGGGTACGATGTATGGGGGATTTTTTGGTTTGCCTCCGTGTCTATGGGAAAAATCCGACCTTTCAAAAATCCAAGATGGCGGCCGAGTCGAAATGACCAACTTTTTTTTTCACTATGCACTTACCCGAGATTGGTGTCGTTTTCGGCTAATGTTGGGAAATGTGTTACGATGAAAATGGAAAAAAAATAAAAAAACAAGATGGCCGCCAAGATATTTTACTTTAAAATTTTTCAATTTTGGAGGTGACTTTGCGGGGTCGGATTGTAATGGGTTTTCAACTTTTTTCCGATTTTTTTTCTTAATTACCTCGGGTCTATCCCCAATTTTGACGTTTGGGCTATATTTTTTTTTTTCGACAAGATGGCGGACCCCGTAGCGGCCATTTTATAAAATGTTCGAAAAATTGCATTTTTTGAAGGAAAAAATTTTCAGTTTGGCAACATTTGAGGGGGTCACTTTGTATGAGGCGATTGTGGGGCTTAGCTTGAAGTATTGCCAGGTTACATTGATTTTTTTTTCATTCATACATTTTTGTGAACTTTCTATTCAAAAATATAAAAAGTAGAAGGAGAAACATTTTTAATCAAAAAATTGCACCAAAAAATTTCTCGTGGCCGTCGTAATGACATTTGATCATTTTCATCAAAAATAACTGGCAACACTGGCTTCTGGATTTTTTTTTCACGTTTTTTCACATTTCGAGTAGCCCAGTCGAAAGTATTGGTGGAGGGTAATAATGATGTATGGGAAAGTTGCTTGACTACCTATGGTCATTACAGGAAAAATACGACCATTTGAAAATTCAAGATGGCCGCCGCTCAGCGATTGTCAACTTTTTGTTTACTTTTAGCACCTACCCGACATTGGTGTCGTTTTCAGCTAATCTTGGGACGACTAATATGATGAAGTTAGAAAAAATTGAAAAAACAAGATGGCCGCCGAGATATTTTAGTTTGAAATTTTTCAATTTTCGAGGTGTGTTTGTGGGGTCGCATCGCGGTGGTGTTTTAACATTTTTGCGATATTTTTTCTCTATTGACTCGGGTCTATCCTCAATTTTGACATATTGGGTATATTTTTTTTTTCGACAAGATGGCGGATCCCGTGGCGGCCATTTTGTAAAATGTACGAAAAATTGCATTTTTTGAAAGAAAAAATTTGTAGGTTGGCAACATTTGAGGGGGTCACTTTGTAAGGGGCGGTTGTGTAGCTTGACTGAAAGTGTTGCCAGGTTACGTTGATTTTTTTTTATTCATACATTTTTGTGAACTTTCTATTCAAAAATATAAAAAGTAGAAGGAGAAACATTTTTAATCAAAAAATTGCACCAAAAAATTTTTCGTGGTCGTCGTAATGACATTTGACCATTTTCATCTCAATCAACTGGCAACACTGGAGTCCAGAATTTTTTTCAATTTTCGAGTAGTTGAGCCGAAACTATAGATCAAGGGTATAGAAAATGTATGGGAGATATTTTTAAATTAATATATTAGTTTTAGAAAAACTATAAAATTTCAGTGTTGCCATACAAAAAATAATAATTTTCATACAAATTTATTTTTGGATCGAATATTTCGTTATTAAAATGTATGGGGCATTTGTAGGTACTGACATTTTGTAAATTTTGGTGAAAAAAAATTCAGTGTTGCCATATAAAAAATAATTATTTTCATACAAATGTATTCCTTTTTCGAATGTTTGAGGCTGTTGTCTCTATTTGATAACTTTATAATGTATGAGGAGTTTGTAGGTACTAAAGGGCCGGACATGTTGGTGTAACCAATATTTAGTGATGCCATACAAAAAATAATAATTTTCATACAAATAAATTTTTGTAGGTAGTGTTTCAGGCTTTTGTCTCCTTTTTATGTCATTAAAATGTATACGACGTTTGTTGCTGCCGAAAGATCGGTCACATCCGTGTAAATGTGTTTCATTGTTGCCATAAAAAATGAGAAACTTTCAGTGTTGCCATACGAAAACAAGTATTTTTCACAAAAATCTATATCGAACATTTCGGACTGGTATTTGCATTTGTTGTATGAGGCGTTTATAGGTGCAAAAAAATATTTTATTGTTCAATCTGGATAACAAAATTAACGTGAAAACATTCAAAATGTTGAAAAAAAATTCAATAACATTTTTTTAGTACTTCATACATTTTAGACATTCAAGACATTTGTTGTACCACTATAGTGTTGTTATTAATACCTACTGCTCTTGTCTGGAAGTGATTGACCGTTTCTTGACTCTCCTATCCGATATTATATTTATTATTATATATATTTATATTTTTGTCATGTCGTCTGCCCTTTACTCCTTTCAATAGTTATTGTGTATAGACAAAATTAATTTTAAGTGTAATTACTTTTAAATCATAACTAAACTGTGAGAAAATCTTTACATGGTTAAGCCATGGATAAGCCTATTCTATTCTATAGCAGCAGTATTCAACACAACGACAGTGTACGGTTTGTTTGTAAATCGACTCGCATCTTTGTCTGATGACGAAAATCTCAAGTGTTGCCAGATAAATAAAAATATTCACATTTTTGCATTTGCATACGTACTAAAATTGCAGCTAAAAAAATAACATGTCATGCATGATGCAGAATATTAGTTTAAGTCAGTTTTATTGTTTTACGCCTAAACAGATCTTCATAAATTATAGTTTAGAACCCTCTCAACCTCAGCATTAAAAGAAACTGCATCACAATCGTTCCATTCATTTAGGAGATACGATGCCACAAACAGACACACATATATATCAAAATTATAACACCCCTCTTTATGCTTCGGGGTTAAAATATATTGTACTAGCTTTTGCCCGCAGCTTCACTCGCTTGAATGACAGATTTCAACATTTTTTAGTTTTTTCGAACCTTTCAGTTAAAATCCTATCAAAATTGGTTCAGCTCTTCACGGAAACATGCCAAATTTTAGTTTCTTGCGCCCAGTAGCTTCGGCTTTGCGATTGATTGTAAATTGTAACGGCCTACTCTATAACGGTCTTCAAATTTTTCCTTTTACTTGTGTATCTTACGACATTGCTTCTCACTACATTTCATTTTTCTTGATCAACGGAAACATAAACTTAAGTCTTTAGGGGATAGGTTTTGATGACATTGCAAATTTCGTAATAACTAAAAAAAATAGGGCATAACAAAGACTTTTATGATTAGGTTCATTTTTAAAAGCTTGATTTTTCACAACTCTAAGGGATTGAATAGCAGACCTAACGCCCCAACTCAGAGTCACTAAAGGTTACTTAAATCGCTCCTAAGTACAGAATTTGTTTCAAGATTCTGTACTAAGGGGTTAATGACTCTGAGTTGGGGCGTAAGAATTGGATATTAATTTCAAATTAATACCTCCACGTATTCCTTAGTGAAAGGTTTTTGATAGACACACATACAGACAGACGGACCTTTTATCTCAAAAATAAAAACGAAACGGAAAAAGGACCCTTAAGATAATAATAAAAAAAAATCTAAGCTACTGGCAGATACATGAAACATCCATACTAAAATATACCCCTTATTCTGATAGAACAGATCCATTCCCATTATAAAAAGCGTCCTACCTTTAGATGCAGGTCATAAACTATCTGTGAGATAAAATTCATCCGAATCCGTTTAGCCGTATTAGCGTGATTGAATAAATACATTCAATTTTTCACTATAATATATTGGTAAGATTTACATAATCTCCAAGTACCTATGTGATAAGTATTACAATATAATAAAATTACTTTTTACAATGTATGAAATATGTTTAACTATGAAGGTACTTATATATCAAAGTGCCGTTCTTTAAGTAAGTTGAATTACAAGTCACATTATAATTGAGTACTTTTTAGAATAGAATAGAATACGTTTATTGTGAGGCTGTTTACATTTTACATGTTGATCTTTTTTTAGTCTTAATATAGGTCCTTAGAAACGATTCAACTCCAAAATACATCACACATGGATGGAGTTGTTAAACTAGGAACTGGTTGTTCAATAGTAACATTCCCAAAAACGGATTATTATTTATGCCTCACCACTGAGGTGTTCCACTCTTTATCTTTGGAACCCATCATCAGATCCTTCCTATATTAAAGGAGGACTCGGGTAGAGAATTTAAGGTACTGTAGTTGTAAGTTTATCGACTGTCACTCATTAACTATTAAGCTAACATTGCCATGAGAGTTTTCCTTTTAAATTCATCATATTAAATAAATTACTGCCGTGAATATATTCACATGTCCAACATACCATTTCGCTGGCACTACTCGAAAAAACTTATAAAGGTTTTATTTTATGATTTTGTAGTTTTAATAAATGAGTATGTGTATCCATGCCAAATTACAGCTTTTTAGCGCTAAGGATCTCGGGGCTATGCTGGGGACGGACGGAGAGACGGACATGAAGAAAATATTATTATTTACTAGCTGACCCGGCCAACTTCGTATCGCCGAATGCTAAATAAATTATCGCGTAATGAATAAAGCTTCACACTCATAGCCCCACACTAGGATTCCTTGTGTCGTGGGTGTCATGGACAAACACACTAGACAAAGACATTCACACCCAGACCGAGAACAGAAATTCAAACTCATCATTCAAATTTCCGAATGTAGTGTTACTTTCAACTAAACTTTTATAGTTTTTATAGGTTTAACAAATCAGAGATCATTAAATTCCCTCTCCCTCTCCCTGTCCCTCTCCTTCTCCCTTTCCCTATCTCTTTCCCTGTCCCACTCCCTCTCCGCCCGCTCCCTGTCCCTCTCCCTCTCTCTCCCGCTCCCGCTCCCTGTCCCACTCCCTCTCCTTCCCCCGCTCCCTGTCCCTCTCACTCTCCCGCTCCCGCTTCCTGTCCCTCTCCCTCTCCCACTTCCTCTCCCTCTCCCTCTCTCTCTCTCTCTCTGTTCGTCTCCCTCTCCCTGTCCCACTTCCTCTCCTTCTCCCACTCCCTGTCCCTCTCACTCTCCCGCTCCCAATTTCTGTTTCTCTCCCTCTCCCTGTCCCTCTCGCTCTCCCCTTCTCCCTCTCCCTGTCCCACTCCCTCTCCTTCTCCCGCTCCTTGTTCCTCTCACTCTCCCGCTCCCAGTCCTTCTCTCGCTTCCCGTCCCTCTCTCCCCCCCGCTCCCAGTCCCTCTCCCGCTTTCTATCCCGTTTTTCTCCCTCTGTCTCCCTCTTCCACTCCCTCTCCCTCTCTCTTTCGCTCTCCCTCTCGCTTTCCATCTCCCTCTCCCTGTCCCACTCCCTCTCTCCCGCTCCCTGTCCTTCTCACACTCCCGCTCCCCTTTCCTCTCCCTCTCCCGTAAAGTAACCGTAAAGTCGACACTTAATTTTTATTTCTGATTTTAAACCATTGACTTTATTATTATAAGCTTACATATTAACGATATTTTTTAAAAAACTATTTATTTATTTGTTCTTTTACGGAAGAAAAAGGCACGCGCGCTGCTTTAGCAGCGCGCGCCCCACGCAAAAACCTAGTTATATTATATAATCCTAGACTTACCACTGACTTAACTATATAATTGTTCTCCCAGAAGGAGTCGAGATGGGACTTTGTTGTCTATGGCGGGTTTTCTCCATCCCCCCCCGACACCTCGGGAAAAATCTGACATTTCACATTTTCAAGATGGCGGCCGCTCTGTGATTTTCAACTTTTTTGTTTATGGCTTTTTGCGGGATTTTTTTGGGGCATTTTGTAAAGTTTTGGGGGAGATTTACGAAAACTTGAGAAAAAATTTAAAAAACAAGATGGCCGCCGAGATATTCGAGTTTGAATTTTTTCGATTTCAGAGGTGACTTTGCGGGGTCGCATCGGGGTGGTTTTTCAACTTTTTTTCAATGTTTTTTGTGTATTCGTTTGATTGTATCCTCGATTTTGATATTTTGGGAATATTTATTTTTTCGACAAGATGGCGGACGCGGTGGCGGCCATTTAGAAAAATGTACGAAAAACGACGTTTTTTGGGTGAATTTTTCTTCGGGTTGGCAACATTTGAGCGGGTGTCTTTGTTCCTGGCGGTTATGTAACTTGACTCAAAGTGTTGCCAGGTTGAGTTTTTTTTTCTTTTGTTGGTAGATTTTTTTGGACTTTTTATTCAAAAATGTGAAAAGTAGAAGGAGCAATATTTTTAAACAAAATGTCACACGGGCAAGCGTGTCGTGGTCGTCGTAATGACATTTGACCATTTTCGTCGATGTCGACTGGCAACACTGGGTGCTGGATTTTTTTTTTCGTTTTACGAAAAGTCGAATTGATCTCCCGGAAGGAGTGGTGGGGGGTAGGTACGATGTATGAGGGAATTTTTTGTTTGCTTCCGTGTCTATGGGAAAAATCTGACCTTTCAAAAATCCAAGATGGCGGCCGAGTCGAAATGACCAACTTTTTTTTTCACTATGCACCTACCCGAGATTGGTGTCGTTTTCGGCTAATGTTGGGAAACGTGTTACGATGAAATTGGAAAAAAATAAAAAAACAAGATGGCCGCCGAGATATTTTACTTTAAAATTTTTCAATTTTGGAGGTGACTTTGCGGGGTCGGATTGCAATGGGTTTTCAACTTTTTTTCGATTTTTTTTCACTGTTGCCTCGGGTCTATCCCCAATTTTGACGTTTGGGGTATATTTTTTTTTTCTTAAAGATGGCGGATCCCATGGCGGCCATTTTGCAAAATAAACAAAAAATTGCATTTTTTGAGGTGAAATATCTTGAGGTTGGCAACATTTGAGGGGGTGACTTTGTATGAGGCGGTTGTGGGGCTTGGTCTGAAGTGTTGCCAGGTTACGTTAATTTTTTTTTCATTCATACATTATTGTGAACTTTCTATTCAAAAATATAAAAAGTAGAAGGAGAAACATTTTTAATCAAAAAATTGCACCAAACAATTTCTTGTGGCCGTCGTAATGACATTTGACCATTTTCATCAAAATTAACTGGCAACACTGGCTGCTGGATTTTTTTTTCACGTTTTTTCACATTTCGAGTAGCCCAGCCGAAAGTATTGGTGGGGGGTAATAATAATGTATCGAGAAGTTGCTTGACTATCTATGGTTATTATAGGAAAAATATGACCATTCGAAAATTCAAGATGGCGGCCGCTCGGCGATTGTCAACTTTTTGTTTATTGTGAGCACCTACCCGACATTGGTGTCGTTTTCGGCTAATCTTGGGACGACTAATACGAAAAAGTTGAAAAAAATTGAAAAAATAAGATGGCCGCCGAGATATTTTAGTTTGAAATTTTTCAATTTTCGAGGTGTCTTTGCGGGGTCGCATCGCGGTGGTGTTTTAACATTTTTGCGATATTTTTCCTCTGTTGGCTCTGGTCTATCCTCAATTTTGTCATGTTGGATATATTTTTTTTTCGACAAGATGGCGGATCCCGTGGTGGCCATTTTGTAAAATGTACGAAAAATTGCATTTTTTGAAGGAAAAAATTTGTAGGTTGGCAACATTTGAGGGGGTCACTTTGTGTGGGGCGGTTGTTGGGCTTGGTCTGAAGTATTGCCAGGTTACGTTGATTTTTTTGTCATTCGTACATTTTTGTGAACTTTCTATTCAAAAATGTAAAAAGTAGAAGGTGAAACATTTTTAATCAAAAAATTACACCACAAGATTTTTTGTGGGCGTTGTAATGACATTTGACCATTTTCATCTCAATCAACTGGCAACACTGGAGTCCAGAATTTTTTTCACTTTCCGAGTAGTTGAGCCGAAACTATAGATCAAGGGTATAGAAAATGCATGGGAGATATTTTTAAATTAATATATTCGTTTTAGAAAAACTATAAAATTTCAGTGTTGCCATACAAAAAATAATAATTTTCATACAAATTTATTTTGGGATCGAATATTTCGTTATTATAATGTTTGGGGCGTTTGTAGCTACTAACATTTTGTACATTTTGGTGAAAAAAAATTTCAGTCTTGCCATATAAAAAATAATTATTTTCATACAAATGTATTCTTTTTTCGAATGTTTGAGGCTGTTGTCTCCATTTGATGGCTTTATAATGTATGAGGCGTTTGTAGGTACTATAGGGCCGGACACGTTAGTGTAACCAATGTTTGGTCATGCCATACAAAAAATAATAATTTTAATACAAATGAATTTTTTGTATGTAATATTTCAGCCTTTTGTCTCCTTTTGATGTCATTAAAATGTATACGACGTTTGTTGCTACTGATAGATCGGTCACATCCGTGTAAACGAGTTTCATTGTTGCCATAAAAAATGAGAAACTTTCAGTGTTGCCATACAAAAAATTATAATTTTCACACAAATTTATTTTTGAATCGAATATTTTGTTATTATAATGTATGGGGCGTTTGTAGGCATTGATATTTTGTAAATTTTGGTGAAAAAAAAATTCAATGTTGCCATACAAAAAATAATAATTTTCATACAAATGTATCCTTTTTTCGAATGTTTGAGGCTGTTGTTTCTATTGTATGTCTTTATAATGTATGAGGCGTTTGTAGGTACTAAAGGGCCGGACACGTTGGTGTTATCAATGTTTAGTGCTGCCATACAAAAAATAATAATTTTCATACAAATGAATTTTTTGTATGTAATATTTCAGGCTTTTATCTCCTTTTGATGTCATTTAAATGTATATGACGTTTGTTGCTACTGATAGATCGGTCACATCCGTGTAAACGTGTTTCAGTGTTTCCATAAAAATGAGAAATTTTCAGTATTGCCATACAAAAACAAGTACTTTTCATAAAAATCTATATTGAACATTTCGGACTGCTGTTTGCATTTGATGTCCATAAAATATATGAAGCGTATATAGATGCAAATAGACTGCACATTATGTCTCTCCCTCTCCTTCTCCCTCTCCTTCTCCCTCTCCCGCTCCCTCTCCCGCTCCCTCTCCCGCTCCCAGTCCTTCTCCCGCTTTCTGTCCCGCTCTTTCCCACTCTCCTGCTCCCTGCTCCTCTCTCTCTCCCTCTCCCGTTCCCTGTCTCTCTCCCTCTCTCTCCCACTTTTCCTCTCCCTCTCCCTCTCCCTCACCCTCTCCCTCTCCCTTTCTCTTTCCTTCTCCCTCTCCCTGTCCCGCTCCCTCTCCTTCTCCTTCTCCATCTCCCTCTCGCTCTCCCTCTCCCTCTCCCTCTCCCTCTCCCTCTCCCTCTCCCTCTCCCTCTCCCTCTCCCTCTCCCTCTCCCTCTCCCTCTCCCTCTCCCTCTCCCTCTCCCTCTCCCTCTCCCGCTCCCGCTTCCTATCTCGCTTCCTGTCCCTCTCCCCTCCCTCTTCCGACCGTAAAGTAACCGTAAAGTCGACACTTAATTTTTATTTCTGATTTTAAACCATTGACTTTATTATTATAAGCTTACATATTAACGATATTTTTTAAAAAAACTATTTATTTATTTGTTCTTTTACGGAAAAAAAAGGCACGCGCGCTGCTTTAGCAGCGCGCGCCCCACGCAAAAACCTAGTCTATATATATAAAATTGAAAAGTGACACACCGCTGATTAAACAAAAAATCTCAGAAACTGCCGAACCGATTAAGATGAAATTTGGTAGGTAGATAGTTCCTGCTAAGGAGACGTCCACTAAGAACGGATTTTTGGAAATTCATCCCCTAAGGGGTACAAATAAGGGTTAGAAGGCACTTTCATACAAACCAACTTCGTCAGTTTTAGAGTTATAAATATGAAATTTTTTATGTTAGTTTATAGTAATAAACAAAAGTTAACTTTAACACATTTTTTTGGAAAATCATCCCTTAAAGGGTTAATTTCTTCAATTTAACTTAGTACGCAACTTTGTCATTTTTGAAGTTAAAAACATGAAAATTTATATATTAGTTCAAAATTAGAAACAAAATTTAAGGGTTATGTGTTTTTTTGGAAAATCAACTCCTAAAGGGTCGAATAAGGTTGTTCAAGTTTGTATGGGAACTTCGTCAGTTTTGAAGTTAGAAGAAAGAAACTGTATCACTGTTTTCTCGAAATTTATCCCCTAAAACTATTTTTACCCCTATGGGTTGGAAGTCTTTTACATATAAATCAGCTTCGTCAGTTTTAGAGTTACAAGTATGAATTTTTTTATGTGTGTTTATAGTAATAAACAAAAGTTAACTTCAACACATTTTTTTGGAAAATCATCCCTTAAAGGGTTAATTTCTTCAATTTAACTTAGTACGCAACTTCGTCATTTTTGAAGTTAAAAACATGAAAATTTATATATTAGTTCAAAATTAGAAACAAAATTTAAGGGTTATGTGTTTTTTTGGAAAATCAACCCCTAAAGGGTTGAATAAGGTTGTGCAAGTAGTATGGCAACTTCGTCAGTTTTAAAGTAAGAAGGGTGAAAATTTGTATATAAGTTTATAGTTGGACACAAAAAATAACTGTATCACTGTTTTCTCAAAATTCATCCCCTAAAAATAGGGATTGGAAGTCTTTTACATATAAATCAGCTTTGTCAGTTTTAGAGTTATAAATAGGAAATTTTTATGTATGTATGTTTATAGTAATAAACAAAAGTTAACTTCAACACATTTTTTTGGAAAATCATCCCTTAAAGAGTTAATTTCTTAGATGGACTTTAATACGCAATTTCGTCATTTTTGAAGTTAAAAGCGTGAAAATTTATATATTAGTTCAAGATTAGAAACAAAATTTAAAGGTTATGTGTTTTTTTGGAAAATCAACCCCTAAAAGGTTGAATAAGGTTGTGCAATTAGGTAGTATGGCAACTTCGTCAGTTTTGAAGTAAGAAGGGTGATAATTTGTATTTAAGCTTATAGTTAGACACAAAAAATAACTGTATCATAGTTTTGTTCAAATTCATCCCCCAAAAATAGGGGTTGGAAGTCATTGACTGTATTTTATAGAGGAAGAGGGACAGGGTGCGTGAGAGGGAGAGGGAGGGACAGGAAGCGGGAGAGGGCCCGAGAGCGGGAGAGGGAGAGAGAGGTACAGGGGCAGGAAGCGGGAGAGGGAGAGGGAGCGGGACATAAAGCGGGAGAGGGACCGAGTGCGAGAGAGGAACTGGGAGCGAGAGAGGGAGAGGGTGAGGGACAGGAAGCGGGAGAGGGACCGTGAGCGGGCAAAGGAGAGGAACAGAGAGCGGGAAAGAGAGAAGGAGAGAGAAAGTGAAGGAGAGAGAGAGAGAGAGAGAGATAAGGAAACAGAGAAGGAGAGAGAGAGTGTGTGAGAGGGAGGGAGGGAGGGGGTTTAAGTGGGAGAGGGAATGGGAGCGGGAGAGTGAGTGTAAGTGTCCGGATGGAAAGATATTTATACTGTTCATGTTGACATCGTAAAACCAGTTCATCATTGATCCATTTAGGATCTGGTGGTGTTACTTGGAGACAAGATATGTAACTCCTGGATGGATGGAAATAACGGAACCTTTTTGATTTTTTTTAATAAAACTCAAGAGCCAGTTTTTCTGTACATTAAATATTAAATATTTTTTCAAAATTTCGGTTAGGGGCACTCAAAAAATTTGTTTTTAAAATTATTGTCTGTCTGTCTATCTGTTTGTCTGTCCGGGCATCACATGAAAACCCTTGAACTGATTTCGACGGAAATTAGTTAAGTTGTTCCTTATACATTGGATCACATTTTTAAAAACTTTTTGTCCCGATAAAATTTATAGTTTTCCCCGGAAACAAGATGAAACGTAGTATGGAATATTTTAAAAATATCAATGATTTGCTTTAAATTTGCAACAAACGTTCCTCATTAAATTCATGGAATACATGTTTTCGAGTTTTTCAAAGTTTTTCCTGAAAAAGAAAAACTAATTAATGTCAATGTTGTTTATTTTTCATAATCCGTTCCCGGAGTAATGATTTGTGATTGTATCGTAGGTTTCCGTATATAAATTCCTAAATATTAGTACTTCAATATAAATTAACCTGTTTTTAAATTTTCTTCTGCAAGGGGTACAAATATGTTAAGCATAATTTCCGCATGCGAAGCTGCGGGTAACAGCTAGTATAATATAATAAGTAAAAAATCACACCTTTATCCACCAACACAGTGTCACACAATATTTAAATTTGCCCGGAAATGCTTTTAGCAGCAGAGTAGAGATTACGAGTTTATGGACTTAAAATCCTCTGTTGAGGTCTAATGCTCACCAAAGGACAAACACCTTTGTAGGGAACCAATCCGCTCTCTAAATAGCAACTCTGAGAGCGACCCAATAACTCACTGTCGGTGGCTATAGCAAGGGCGTATAAACTGAAACCGTTAATAAATCACTCCATGAAGAAACTTAAGGTTAAATTCTATCTTGTACCTATTAATGCGCGTAACGAAGAATTCATATTAATGTGAGTTTAATACACAGGTTTAAATTGAGGTATAATCACAGAATACATATAGACAATAGAACGTAGTAGTATAGTCACAGAAGAAATAATAGTACTTAAAATAGTAGTATAATTGAGAATCTGACTCGAGATTGTATTTGGTGTTTTAGTTAGTATTTGCTGTGATAGGTTTACATTGTATTGGGATGTATCAATCTGCCTTTTATTCTTTAATCTGAGGGTAGGGTATGTTAATGTTTATTTTATTAATTTTCTGTGTTTCTAATGCATATTATACAAAAATATTAGCTTTCTACACTACTTCTCCATGTAATCTTAACTGTGCCTTTCACACTCTTCCGTCCGCGAAAGTGTCGTTAAAAAGGGGTTCAAAGTTTTTGCTTCACGTATTAATTTAATATTATTAAATACCAATCGACGCTTGAAAGGCGAAAATTACCAAGCGACATGTTGACAACTTTACACTACAGCATTTTAAAGTTTTTGATTTAGAAAAGAAATCGTAAAAATCGCTTTATTAAGCATTTAAACTGCATGTAAAATTCAGTTTAAATGCTTAATTAAGTAGCTATGACTAATAGGCGATTTTTTACGATTTCTTTTCTAAAATGTTAACTTTAAAATGCTCTAGTGCAAAGTTGTCAACATGTCGCTTGGTAACTTTTCCTTTCAAGCGTCGCAATACAGGGCATGGTGCTCCAAAGTGGATTGGTAGAGGGGTCAGTGGACGTTTGAAGTTAAGCGGGACCGATAGTTTAATGTATCCTACGATAAAACAAAACATGTCAAGTTAAATAAAAATTTGTGGAAAACAATATTCGAATCCGAATATATCAGAATGCACGTGCTACGTGTTTTATTTAAGGAAAACGCAATTTGCAATGAATCCAGGTCCGAAGTTGTCGCAACGTTAGCTAATAAATTTTGGATTCTAAGATTCTATATGCAGTAAACTAGATAAATAGAAAATGGTTAAGCATTCAGTATTATGTAGAGCCAGGCCAAATTTAGGGCTTGGCTCTGCATGGCCTCTGATAACTTTTTAATAGTGAAAGCTTCATGATTTTGCGAGTCTTGCAATATGTTTGGTGCTGTCTAAATGGTTTGGTGATTTGAAAATACATACGAATAAACTTCAAGAAAAGGAAGGTTGTGAGTGCTGTTTTATTTTGGCGGGGACACTCCCGTGCCTTCAGATGTATGTTTCGCATCATTTCATCTTATTTTGACATTGAAGCAACTTACAGTGGCATTCATTTAAAGGAGATCCGAGATCGCCAAAATCCCATCCACCTCTGGGCTAAGAACATAATTAATTTAACGTATGTTAATGTAACATCCGTGAAATGTAATACATATATCGCCGTATTAAAGCTAAAACGGACTAACTCAATTTTTGGGCTAAAAACACTTTTTTACACCTTTCGACTCAGAAAAATTTCTGCTTTCGAATCGTAAAACAAATTTAAGGCCGGCGGCAGACATAGCTCAAACATGTGAACATTGCTTTGAGGGACTTTGCAAAGACCTTTGAACACATATTTGCGCAACCTAACAGACATGTTTTGCAATCGTTTTTCTTTACAGTATGCTGGTAGACGTCAAACAAGATGGACGTAGATTTTGTGGATGCCTTTATTATTTAAGTGCTTGTAATTATTTATTACATGCGAAAAACAAGCCTACTTGGTGTGCATTATAGTTTAAAGTACGATCATGATTCATAAAAGTTATAAGTTATAACAAAATATGTCTTCCAATGTCCAGTTGGATGATCTAAAGTCATAATCACGGCATACCAAGTAGTTTTGTTCGGATTTAGTATTCTATCAATTACCTACCGCACACGACCTTTTGCCATCGCAGCTGTCCCGCAACTGGACTTTGCGCAAGTGTGGCAGGCTACGCAAAAATTTGAACACATTCAACTTTGAACGCTTTGATATGCGCTAAAAAACCGACACCGCTTGGCAAAGTGCAAACCTTTGATCAAACTTTGAACAAATACTCAAAGTCCCGTGCTACACATATCAATCAAAGCAATGTTCACATGTTTGAACTTATGTCTGGCGCCGGCCTAAAGCTAAGTTGGTTAGAGCCGATGATAATACCAATTAAATTGGCTTACTTTGCAAAAACTACCTTTTTATAAACGAAGCACGATAAACATTGTTGTATTAATTAAAAATACTCGATATTTATTATTGAGCAAGCAATGTTTTCTCTGATTTATAATTCCCGTGTTCCTCAAAGCAAAATGAGTACCATTAAGAAAATTATTTCAAGAACTTTTAAGAGTACTCATTTTGCTTATGTAACATTGGTATTACGTCTTTATTTTGCAAGTAACCGGTAAATTGTTTATTATGTCCGTTTTAAGGTATCAGAATTTTGTTGTACCAGTTTTATTCAGGAAAATCTAGCGTCGTTTTGTTAACTTTCTTAGCAGCTCGGTAAAATTTATTCTTAGGGCCGAAACACATAACCGCGTCGCGGCACCGCAACGCCAAAATCGGCAGTGCCGCCGCGCCGCTACGCAGAATTTTGCGGTGTGCACCGCGCCGCACACCAGCGTTGTGACTTTTGTTGTTTTGTTGTTTGTTGTGTTTCTAACACCTTTTCGGTTTCCTTCCTTTAAGTTTGATATATATAAAAAATAAATAATATGTTAGCAATAGGTTATGTTCTTTGTAAAACTGTTCTTATAAACACGTGTTCATGGCGATGCACGTTTGTTAACTTGAATCCGAATAGGTGGTATTATATTACAGATAAATTAATAGCAACTAATCGCAGCACACTGCACGACTGCACAGCTCAAAGCAAGAGCAGTTAATCAATGCCTCTTCGCCTTGCTTCTTGGCGGGGAAGCCTCGGCCGGAACGCCCCTCTTTTTCTTCAACTGTCAAAGGGCGCCACAATCACTATGTTAAAATAGTTCTCGTCGGTAATCACAGATGGCAGTACAGGCAGTAAAAAGTGCCGGTACTTAAAATTCCCAACAAATAGCTTATTATAATCACAATATAAGGATCTACAGTATTCGCTCTTCATACAAACGGCCGAAAAGCGCGTTATACCTACCCACATCCGAATACGCGTGCGATACGAGGGCAACAGCGGCCGCTGCGTAGCGATTGCCGACAGGCGAACGAGCGGAGCTTGTACCACGGTCCGGTCGGTACAAATAACAATTTTTTTAGTTTTTCTACTCTGGTTGAGCTGTATGGTCGTGTGCAGCTGTGGATTTAGAAAAATTTAAGATGGCAGTAGAAAAGGGTAACAGAAATAGTAGACATTATTGTGCTGTTTTTGGGTGCTTTAATTCGACATTAAGTCACCCAGGAATATCATTGTTTACGTTACCTGGAGACTCCGAAAGGTAAGACACTATTTTTATACACCTACCTACAAGTACGTATTATATAGTATATATAATACTATATAATATAATATATGTATAATAATATATAATACGTACTTGTAGGTAGGTATATATAATTATTGTAGGTAAGTAACTTAGGTAGTAGGTATTGTATAATTATTGCGTTATTGATTAATATTAACTTTATTATTGTATTGTAATTATTAATAAGAAATCAAATTATTGTATTCAAGGTCTTCGGTCCTGCCGAAGGAGATCAGTGCATGTAGGATAAATAAATAAAATAAATAAAAACAAGTACGTATTGCAATAAGTAGGTACCTAAATTGTTTATTTTTCATAAGTCCACCGAGTAAAATGCCTAGATTTATAAATAAGGGGCTAAAAAATCTAATGGTTGATTATTATTACTTTTGTCGTATTGGGGCGGCTTAGAATACTAACCCCAATCCCACGCCAGGCTACAAGTACCGCCATTTTGAAATATTTGAAGTTTATAGAATCGGACAGTTGTACCTTTTTTATTTACCTTAACCTGCAAGAAGAACTTACCATACCCTAAGAGTCTCTGTCTCTAATACAATACTGAAGGCTTACGAACCTTCACAGTACTAATAAAAACACAACATAGATTTTTATGGAACACTTCCTTTTTATTCACAATGAATTGCATTTATTAAAATAGAAAATATAACATTTATAAATACAAAACTACAAAAAAACTCAAGTCGTTTTATAAAATTAAAATACTGTCGGCGGACAGCCCTAGCGCGCGGCGACGCGTAGGCAAGTTTTTCGAGAATCGGGCCGAGTCACGTTACTGTATATATGTGTACTGTGTTATAATACTGCTTAATAACTTTTCAAATATTATACACTCATTCATAATAGATCTATACACTCATTCTAAAGAAGTAAATTTGGCTATCTATAATGCTTCGTATTTTTGAGAAGCGCCCATAGCCCGGCAGCTTGCGTTATAGCTAATTTAGTACACGCCACAAATACTCTGAAAATTCACCAGAAACTATGAAATTTTAATAATAAATATGAAAATAATTGACCAGTGAGCTCGCATAGTTGAACGAGCACTTGCGAATACATAGTTATAACTAGCTGACAGGCAGACTTTGTTTTCAAACATTCCTACCTATTATAAACGCATTTTTAATGATAATGATATGAAAAGAGAGAGAAAAGCTTGGCATAATAAAATTTTAACATGTTTGTTATTGTCAACGTGTGAGGTGTCCCAGATGTTATAACAATATTTTGTTAATTCAGCCGCTAATTAAGATTGTAGTTGAAATATTTTATCTGTGTTCCACTCCACAAAGCAAAAATTTGTACAAACAAACGAATCTCGCTATGTTTTATGAGTACACTGCACTGCCAGCCGAGAGTTATGTTTATGTTATGTTTTGTTGCTGCACCAGAGAGGGTTGTGGGCTGTGGCATTCTTAATGGTCTCGAATCATTCCAAGTGCACCCTACATTAATAAATGAAAATGTAAAATAATGAAATTCCTGCTGATAAAATGCAACAGTGATAATGTTATTCATTATTGATAGACGACCCGTATCAGCTTATACGTTACCGGTCATTAACAAAAAAAGTATCAATTTTTTTTTAACTTTGATCTATCTTTAACATTACTCTATCGGAGCCTTCTCTGTACACCCTATAGGTACCTAATTTATCAAATCGAAAATCGTACGTATTTGAATCGGTTGACAAATTGCCTTGTCTGGCAGAAGATATTTGTAGTAATTCCATGATTGTGTATCATTACATACAAGATAGTTTTTATAATATACTAACTTCTGATGATAAGGGTCAATTTCAACAAACACGAATTTTGCCTAATTACAGTGGCGAATTTAAATTTGCTGTTTCTGATAAAATTTTATGGCTTAAATAATAGGTAAATATTAGTACTACTTAATCATATACTAGAGATCGAAAAAAATTTATTCGTTCATGAGATATTTCCATTTCAAATTATCAAATGCCACCGAAATTATTAAAGGACCACCGGAAATAAAATCTGAGCCACCGAAATTGATTAAATTTAAACCTGCTGTTTCTAATACATTTTATTTGGCATAAATAATATGTAAATAGTAGTAATAATTAGTCACATAGTAGAGATCGAAAAAAAAAAATTATTAGTTCCGGAGATATTTTCAAATTACATTATCAAATGCCACCAAAATTAGGACCACTGGAATTAGAATCTGATCCACCGAAATTGATTATGCCAATGAGAAATAATAAAGGCAAGATCATCTAATACTTTAAAGATACATTTTGAAGAGTAGGAGTCTAGATGAACGGACTCTTTTTAGCGGTGATTAGACACGCTTGTGTTTCTGTGGCCTATTAGACCAGTGCCGATAGCTTCAAACGGTAAAAAGTGAAAAAATATATAGTAGGATGAAACCCATTGCAAAAGGAAGAGGATATAACAAAAATTAAAGGAAAAATAATTTACGGACGATCTGAGGTTGGGAGTGGGGGGGTTAAGGGTAAAAAAACAGTTTATCTCGATTTTCAGTTAAATGGCAAAGTTGTAGGTAATAAAAGATCTACAACTTTTGTATTTACACTTTTTTACATAACCTCAAAATTTATGTGAAAAACTTAAATAACCAATTTTTTGGTTTTTTATTTTGATCTTTTACAAAAAAAATTTTTTTTTCATGAAATTTAGTGAATACTTACCTTTGTATGGCCTTAACATACTGTAATTTTTTTGATTTAAAATATTTCTTTTTTCACCTTATTTTTACTTAATATCGAAAAAGCAACCTAATTTTCAATCGAAAATTCTCACGTCAAAATGTCTACTTTTTAAAAAAAATCGGTGAGATTTTTGTTCGTTAGAATCTCTACTTTCTAATGGTGTATAAAAAACTATAAACTACTAACTACTACTACTATTAACTACTAACTATAAACTACTATGGTAAATGTTCTCCAAAAATGCAATGAAACTACAACTATTTTCGCATGTTTTTTGCAATTTTTATGTTTTATGGATTTGTAATTTTTTGTCTAACAAAGTAACATGGAATCTTACGTTTTTCGATTAATTAAAGTGTAAATTTTAATAAATAGCTCAAAATTGTACACAATGATTAAAAAAAAATTGAAAACTCGAATCCGAATGAAGTTTTTTGTTTTGTAAAAGATAAAAATAAAAAACCAAAAACTTGATTATTTGAATTTTTCACATAAATTTTGAGGTTATGTAAAAAAAGTATAAATAAAAAAGTTCTAGATCTTTTTATTACTTACAACATTGCTATTTAACTTTTTTCTATAGGACTTGTAGTTTTGCCGGAAATTGAGATAAACTATTTTTTACCCTTAAACCCCCCCTCCCCCACTTCCCGACCTCAGATCGTCCGTAAATAATTTTTCCCTTAATTTTTGTTATATTCTCTTCCTTTTGCAATGGGTTTCATCCTACGATTATTTTTTTCGTTTCAAAAATTATTGGCACTGGTCTATACACGTCCTTATGTGCTTTGATTTGCCACCGGAGCCACCAAGATTAGGCCACCGGACTTAGAATTAGAGTCAAAACTTGAATTTTAAAGAACACCGTTACTCACAGGTTAACTTTTATTTCACAATTATGGCTGAAAACCTTTAATGGAAGCCTCCATAAAATTTCTTGATAATTTCTTCCAAATCGTGTCGCAACAAGTAATGAAGTATATAAAATGCGCCACCGCAATTGCTTTTTTTTGTAGGACATTTTTAAAAGATATTTTAAGAGCTGTTGCACTATCTTAAATTACTCCGTAAATATATATTAGTTGTGTTATTTAATGTATTTCTAAAAAACATTCCTTTTTAATAAAATTTATTTACCAAAAAAGAAAAAAATTATAAAATATGTAAATAAATGGAGGTCGGACAGTACACCGGAATTAGATTTTAGGTCTTAGATATTTTTTTATTAAGAATCTATGTATTAAATACATCTGAATACTTTACTATCATGTAGATCACTACTTCAACTACCTATATAAAATTATGCATAATTGTAGTTTACCTCCACACATTAATTTTCAACCTCGCCGTCTCAAAAATGCACTTGGGAAATTCACCCATAATAATATTAACTTAAAATTTAAAAAACCCCCGACAGTTCCATATACACGAAACGTAGCTAACATTTATTTATTTAAATCTTTATTGCACACTAAGAATAGGACAACAAAAATGTAAAGTAGGCAAGTATATAAAGTACAAAAGGCGGTCTTATCACTACACAGTGATCTCTTCCAGACAACCTTAAGATGCGGAATGCTGTATATAGTTAGATAAGATAAGGTAAGTTGATACTAGTAATAACACTCGATTAAGTCACCTTTCATACAAAAAAAACTAGATCAAAATAGGTTGATACGTTTGGGAGCTACGATGCTCCAGATAGACATACAGATCCACAGATACACCTACACACAGATACACAGACACGTCAAACTTATAACACCCCTCTTTTTTCGTCGGAGGTTAATAAAGGCCCTCAAGGTTTCGCATCCCAATCACGTGTGGCGTGGACATACACAAAATTTCTACAATACAAAGTTCGAGAGCAAGGAAGCCTCCTTCGTCGATTTTGCAAGGACCATATCCGCAGTTATTTTACTTATAGTCATTTAATCATATTATATTTAATTATTACAGAGAACCTTTATAATCGATAATTCTTTACTTAAAATATAAAGAGTAAGGATTTTAGTCGATTCATACTAGATTTTTTGGCGGTATTATTAATAATTTTGTGAAATTGCTACTATGTTGTACTTTTTATGTGAGTACATTAAAAAAAAAAACAAATCTTCCTCTCCCTTTGTAGGTTTAAAATTTATGTCGTCTTGTCTATAATTAATGTGTAACCGCAAAATGTGTAACATGCAAAGAGTACTGGAGGAAATTGGATTCGGTTTTCAGTATTGTATTGCTGGAGATCCTTATGGAAATTAAAACCTAGCACTTGTTTTATTTATATTAAAAATACAAAATATTATAGTTTTCTGCCTATTAAATGTAGACTTTTTGCTAAGCGCAGATTTTTACTAAACTTTAAGGCACCGTATCTTGAAAACTATAATTCGTATGAAAATGAATGTAGGAATTTATTAATTTATCAATAAATAATTTACTACTTTACTATTGTATGCTTGTACAGTTTTTCTGAAAATTAAGAAAATCTGTAAAATGGGACACTTCAAGGGGGGAGGAGGGAGGCGGATGGGGGGAAGACTTGTTTTTTGAATGTACTCATCTATACCTAGGCACAACATAGCAGCAGTTTTACAAAATTATAAACATTTCCGTTTCGCCCATACATTGAAATCTAGACTAGAATGAAGGCTACAGAAATAAACACAGAGAAGGCTCCGATAGAGTAATGTTAAAGATAGATCAAAGTTAAAAAAAATGGATACTTTTTTTTGTATTTGATTATTTAAGTTTTTTGTAACTGATAAGCTCAAAAACAACTTACCCGATTTAAAAATATAACTTGTTAAAAGTCTCCCGAAGTGGAGCCAGAGCCGATTACTATTACGAAATAAAAAAAAATTGTTCACTTGTACATTATTCTAATGATACTATGATTTTGGGCTCTTAGTTTTTCAATTTCAATTCTTCTGAGCCCAAGTCTGATCGTGACAGAAAAAATTGTGCGTATTTAGCATATTAAGTGTAGTAGCTCAAGTAATAATTATTGTTCTTCATTCGGGACATGTATTGTTAAACGACAGCTAGAGTCGTAAATATACGATTCATCGTATATCATTAATAATAATATACATTTAGGAGGATCATACAATTTAATGAGTTAACGTGTCCATCACAACATTCATTACATGTCATGTTGATTCATGTAAGGATCCATGCGACAGTACATAATAATAGCTAATACACGATACTTTCAACTCGTTTAACTTTAATTTAATTTAATAAGTAGTTGATCAATGAAGAGTTTATGAATGTATGAAAATTAAATTTCATGTGTCTAAGTTTAGAATAGCCTCAGCATTTAATATAAAAATTACCTAAGATTTAGAAACAACGAATACGAAGATAAGAGTATAAAAAACACTTGAGTTTAATAAGTTTACTTTAAATAGATTCTATTCCGATAGTTAATTTTAATGGTAGCTGACGGGTTATTAGGTAAGGTTACTAAGACTCTACTCGGCCTTAGGTTTCATTTGAGATTATTTTGCATTTTTCATAGACTTAGGCAGGTTGACATTTATCTATTTTATAATTTATATGGGAATTTCATAGATTTAGGAATTTAGAAAATTTTAAGAATATTGACAGTCATATCGATTTAAAATTTCATATTTGGACCTTGACTTATAATCATCATCATTACAGCCCATAATAGTCGCAGTGCTGAGCTCGGCTCTCCCACCATAACGTGGAGGTGGAGAGAACCTCTCCTATATTTGAGCTCAGAAAATAATCTCCTGGCTCCCGGAAGCAATTTTAAATAGGTAAACAAAATTTTCCCCGAATTAATTTGCTCGAAATGGTTTAAGAACGACGAGAATCATGGTTTGCCCCGCCACAGGGTGGTTTCGAATAACTTGGCGCCCCTTGCCGCCTTTTTTATCCCGGAATATAACAGCTAAAAGGTGGAATGGAACCCTATAGTAGGGTCGATTTGCAGCCGATACAAATGTAAACAAATCATTGAAATCTTTGAAACTGAAAAATTGTCGGCTTCAATTTTCATTGGATTCATCCGATTTTGAAAGGAGAATGGGGGTTCAATTTTGAAAATAGAACCTCTCAGCGGGACACACATTTTGTTCGAGGTGTCTGTTCTATGACATTATACTTCAATTGATAAAAGTACCTATTTTATTCCAGATCATGGTTTAGCTGTGTGCTTAATGTCATAAAAATCCTTTCAGTAGTTTTTGCGTAAAAGAGTAAAAACAAAAAATAACAAAAAACAAACATTCATAACGTTCGTGAGGAATGAAAAAATTTTCAGAGCATTTTATCACATGCCATTTTACATCATTAGAAAGATTATAGGTATAGATATGTATGTATGTGCATGCAGGCTTCGAAGGTTCCGGCGTTCGTTGACAATACGATACGGGCTTATGCACGCCATTTTTAATCGACCAGCTTTTCGTAAAGGTGCTTTTTTATGGAGGAGAAGAAAAGCCGTAAATAAACTACTCAGCGATGTGCTGTAAAAATAAAAATTCATTGGTGTACCTATTTATTGCAAAAAAATATTACTAACTTGAACGGAACTAGTTGCAGAGCTTGTCATTTCCATGCGTCTTTGTCATTTAAGTACTCATCTAGTCTTCAAGAAAACAGTGAATAGGTTTTTAAAAAGTTACTGCGCTCACCATCTTATGGCTCCTACACACTATGCCGCCGGCTTTACCGCACGGTATCCTCCTTATAATAATCTGACGCGCTCGAGTAAATCCAAAAATCCTCTGTTGGGCTCCCCATACTATTATATACTCCATGGGAAAACCTTTCTATCCGTGTCTTTGAGGTTTCGTCACTCCAACGATTTTCATGAAATTTAGTATGCAGGGGATTTCGGGGCGATAAATCGATCTAGCTAGGATTCATCTTTAGAAAATGTCGTTTACCCGTGTTTTCAGACAAGAAAAAAGTGCTACAATAGACTTTTCCTTACATCTATTGGCGAGTAGCAACACTAAAGCTGCTTCAGTAGATGGCGTTGATGGTTAAAAAAAAATACCGAGCGAAGCTCGGTCATCCGGGTACTATTTTATTAAACCCCGACGCAAAAAGAGGGATGTTATAAGTTTGACATGACTGTGTATCTGTATGTCTGTCTGTGGCATCGTAGCTCCCAAACGGATGAACCAATTTTGATCTATTTTTTTTTGTATGGAAGGTGACGTAATCGAGAGTGTTCTTAACAATGTTTTGTGCAAATAAAACTGTCGGGGGTTTTTTAAATTTTAATTTAAGATTATTTGAAGTTGAGTTTAGTTTAACATGAGACTTGTGCTAGAGTAATTGAGGATGGGATCTGCCGACAAATCACTGAAGCGGTTAGAGCCTAGCGATTTATCTATTGGACGTGCTAACATGCCGAGTCCTCCTTTCCGTACCTACCCATATCCGACTTCAAAACCAAAAGTCGAACAATATACCTATGTATACATATAAATCTGTGATTTTACAAGGAAACTACAGATTTTAAAACTTTTCCTAGTGGAGTTTTTCTGGTCACATGTTTTTTATGTAACTTGGTAATGCACGACCCATGGACGTTTGTAATTTCCTTCGCTTTTGCCGATTTGGTTTGACTATAGGTTGTAAGGGAATATTATTTCTATTTGAACAAGAATTATTACATGATGTGATTCAAAAGTTATGAGTCAATAATATCATCTTATAGTGTAATCAATAAAGGCTCTTCTCTGACGCATATCATTTGGATGTAAATCGGCCGGTTGGTCGATAATTGTCTTTGGTCCACAGGTTTTCTCCCAAGTCGAAAGGTTTTGCTTTATACCACAGAAGACATAATAGTACATAATTTTATACCGTTGAATTGGCTCGAAGACTAAGACAAATCACCTTGTGAATTATTACTGGCAGCCAAATCTATCAAGCGAGAAACGCAAGAGCACTTTCGTTTGGTGTTTAAGAAATAGCGTGAGACCCAATGATGTTGTATGTATAGGGAGGTAGATATGCCGAGAGGGCGTTGAAATTAAGTCAGTCGAATCTAGTCAAGTGTAGGGATTTCATTGTAGACAGTTGATAGCTGCCTTAGAGTGAGGCTGTCTATAGTTGTCATAAAAATGCCGAGTTGTGTTTTGAGATTTTTCAAAAATCATTTCTCCAAATTGAATAAGAATGATAGAGTTACATACCATAGGTAAATACATAAAACGTTATGTTAAATTTTGTTACTAATATAGAATATTTCTTTTAAAATTGATTAAAATAAAAATTTTAATATGGCACATGCCATTCGTCATAGACTAATAGGGCAGAAGTGAAATTGCATAATAGGTAGTGAAGATATTTCGTAAATTGAACCAAATGAAATCTTTGTATAATGAATATGTATGTACCCAAATTTAAAACTCTAAGATATGATATCAGGTTTTAGATTGTTTGTAAAATAAAAACCTTAAATATCCTTTTAACTTTTATTATTTTTAATTTTCCTAGGTTTCCAAGTGATGAGCTATAAGTCGTTGGGTAAGCATAGTTCAAAAATTTCACAGTAAAGCCAACTGGATGCCTACGCTATAAGAGAACTATTTTATCAGCAATAAGTGTACACAATATTCTTTTCCTGCAATTTAATCTTTTTTAAATCTTCTAAAGCTTGTTGGTTAAATCTTGGATAACTAGAACTATTTTCATGCCACTTCCTTATTACACGAGGGTTGGAGAAAGGATTCAAAATAAAAATAAATCTAACACCTGTATTTTTTCAATTAAATTTTTAAATTATTTTAAAATAAACCTTACATTGTTGTAAACACACTGTGACCTAAACGTGCACTAAGGTCACGCTTTTCAGCGCGTACAATAACCATTTGACGTTCGGAAGCCAGTTTGTGAATCAAAAACCGTTTAATTCTTCCTAAAAGTGCAATTAATGTAACTTTGTAATTCCGAAAGTTTATCCCGAATAACTCGTAAAATGTACTGAATGTTCTAAACAAAGCCCAAATCGCGATTTTTTTATTCTTATAAAATTGTCTTTTACGGGCCAAATTTGTGTAGTCCACGCTAAAATAAAGGCGCCATATTGTAATCGCGCCATTTTTAATTATTATATAATTACATACTTTAACTTATTTGTTTTTGCAATATATTTTCAAAATGTTAAATTACAATAATAATATTATGCCTAATCGGTACTATTTCTTTTATTCCCCTCTGCCTGACTATTCTATGTTATGCTTTGACAATTATGACATATCATCGCGGATCGAAAACTAAACCTCGAAATGTATGGACATATCTATGGTAAAATATCTTTGGTGAGACCCGTAAAACTATATCCACATAGGTACAAGTTACTAGCCTAAGATATATTTTATTGAAAGTGACAGAAAGCAACAACATTCTATGCGACATAATATAAATCAAAGGAAGTAAACTTTAAGGAACTGTAACTCTGTAGCATAAGTTGTATCAACAAAGACAGCCGTCAAAGTTGAGCAATATTACTAAGGTCCACGGCCGCGTCACAAGTTGTGGACGCGTTTTGTAACCACTAATGTTTCATGAAATCCATTTCAAAGTCGAAGTAACGTTATTCCGTTCTATAAGCGGCGAGTAAATTACATGACGTGGTACAACTTTTGAAATTTGTTTGAGCGTACACAATATTCAAATCATTAGGAGCCAAATGCTCGGATGTGTAATTCTAAGTGTTGGCTTAGTAACTAGGCTGGCCCAGGAAGGATTAGTGGAGGAGTTAGTGGTTAAAACGATTGTTAGAAACTTTTAAGCCGACCCGTCAATGATTAGGGAATCCATACACGGACTGCCTGAAACAGTCGCAGTCGAGTCATGCATGGGAAGTCGTGTTGCGGTTGGTGCTGCCAGAACTACGACAATTCATTCAGTAATTTCTGATCATCTCTGAACAGGGGATACAAACATAAAACATTTAACTCTGCTTATAATTGTCATATTTCATGCACCTATTCTCCTTTCGATGTGAAATGAAAAGTAGTGTTTCTTCGTCGGATTTCTCATTGCAACTGAATGAACAGAACAGCGACCTCGGAGCAGTCGTATCGCGTTCGGCTCCAACAGAAACCTGATTGCTTCCATGCAGCTCTCTCGACTGTTCCAAGTAGTCCGTGTATGGAGGCCCTTAACTCCTGCAATTTATCCATAATTTTAATTATTACGAGTTCTTTATGAAATACGAGTCGTACCGTAATTATAATAGTCGAAATTTTTATGAAATTTTACTACCACTCCCTTCCGTTAGATTTTCACCAAGCTTATTTGGACGCCATCTTGACTGGAACGTGGCGGAGACGTTGTATGATAATTATGACGTTTCGGGAGATTGTGCTCGCTTACTAATAAATGATACAAAATAATTTAAATTTTAGCGAAAAAACACCCTGCAAATAGAGTGCAAAGAAATAGTTACTGTTGAACATTATCAAAATGGCATTCCTTTAATATTTAAGGAATTCCCTTAATTTCTCAAGCATCCCATCATAAAGATTAAAAATTTTGATAACAAGCATTGAAGTATTATTACTAGCATATAGAGCCGACACCGCGAACACAATGTATGTCCCAATGAATTGGCGCCGATCGGCTTCAATTTTCAATGAATTCGATTTTGAAAGGAGAACCTCCCGGCGGGGCACATATTTTGTTCGAGATGTCTGTTCTACGACATTATACTTCAATGATAAAATGGTCAATCTCGAAGTATAAGTATTCTCTTAAATAAAAAAATCCGAATTGATATATAATTGACGGAGTTCTGTGGTAAGAAAAAAATTACAACCGAATTCAGAACCTCCTCCCATTTTGAAGTCAATTTAAAGTTCGCTAAAAAATCGCATTAATGAATATTTTTTAATATAAAGGATATAGGTACCTACTTACTACTACTACTTACTCAACCTTATTTCACCATTAGTTCAATGAAGCAATTCATTTGGTAGCTCTCTAGTTCTCATCTAAACTTTTACAAGTAAAGTTTACAACATTGTCACATCTCATCTCGCTTGTTTTTCTAAAACAAACTTGAGTAGCCTTCCTACAAAGTTTGTGATTGAATTTCGCTTCTTTTTGTAGATTTTTAAACGTATAAAAGTTTGTATGAATGAAGAAACTTGTCCTTGGCTTTTAATGTGTTTTAAGTACTACTTACAGAATAAATAAAACTGGGCAAGTGCGTGTCAGACCACACGCAATGTAGGATTTATAGACTATTACTCATTAATGAATTATGCTAACATATTTTTGATATTTTGACACTTGATTCTAACCAAAATTAGCACTTTAAAGTCAAATATAGTCAAATGCACCACTAATTCCAGAAATGGTCTTAGAAGACCCATAACATTTTTGGAAGACCTTTTCAACGATACCCCACACTATAGGGTAAGCGACGAAAAATACCTGTAGGGAAGGTACCCTGAATTTTTTTCAATATTTTATTATACGATTCGGGAGTTTTAATAAATATGTATATCTATGCCAAATTACAGCTTTCTAGCACTAAGGGTCTCGGCGCTTTGCTTCGGACGGACGGACGGACAGACGGACGGATATGACGAAACTTTAAGGGTTCCGATTTTACTTCGGAACCCTAAAAAGATTATTCCGTATTAACCGATATTACTATAAAAATATAAGAAAACAAAACTATGATCAGTTTTGAAATGCATACATACTACTACGTATTTTGCGCTACTTTTGTGGGTATGTCAAATGGACAATTTTGTATGACGTTGAATATCACAACAATGATAAGAGATAGATCCATAGTTAGTTTAGATGATTTGTTTATTGAATTATGTAGTTTAAGAAAACATACAAAAACATCAGATTAAACATAAAAAAACAGTGTTTTTTTTGGATAATTTCTAATACTTTAATTTTTATTTCAAGACTCCTCATCGATAGTGCTATGTTTTTTATGTGCTAAATTAGGTAAATCTTCTAACTTTCAAATGACACTACTTTGATGAAAATGCTCAGTTAACACTAAAAGAAACAAAAAAGAATCAAAGGGCGAGATTTTCAGTAAAAAAAATTAAGTGCGTTTATTTTCGAGACCGCTTACTTAAAAATAGAAAATTTCTTGTTTTTGTCGATAGTTTTTTGTCTTCCGCACATTTCGTTTGATCAAGGTTAAAAAAACACATTGTATTTAAAAAAAACAAAGTGGCCCCAATTAAAAGAAGTTACGTAGTTTACTATATAAAAAAATTAGAAACATTCTATCATTTTACACCTCGATTCTCAACGTGGACATGTAAAATTTGACGATTTGATATTCACCCCGAAGTGAAGCCAGGTATTACTAATATGTACCGACAAATATTTTATACAGTAATTTATACAAAATACCAAAATTACAACATGAATGAATTAGGAAATTTCCGTATTTCTAAATTTAGCCTCACTTCATTATAATAGATGCCACCTGACTCGATGGTGTGTAAACCTTTTCAGTCGTTGAACCTATAATGACGTCAAAAAATATATAATATTTACTTAGAAGCCTACGCAATTAAGTATCTAAATACATAATCACGTAAGCGCTCATAGCCCGGCGGCTTGTATGGATCCTACGTCATTGACCGAGTTGAACAACAGCACTCGTAGTTGGTATTTGAATGGTCATTATCTTAAGATACCATTCGTTAAACCATGCCGGAATCCTCCTAGCGGCATAAAACTTCCGACACTTGAGTTACTAATTAGTAACCTAATTGGTCACCCATTCTCCAATCCTTTCGCTGGAGCAGAATGGTGGAGATTTTTCTAGGCTTTCTCAGATAAAATTACTTGAGGAAGTCTTTTAGATACTCTGTAAAAATTTTATTATTCATTTTAGCTATTCTCGCTCATTCATAGTGCGTCCTGATGGACCGATAAAAATTAAATGTGCAATGTTTTTTTCAATTTAGCGGTCGCTTGACACTACGCTACCCAGTTAATTATGACAGTATAGACGAGTGTATAGTGAACTTTGTTGGCTAGCTGTCATTGCACCTTCCTAGAACCAATTTATTAAATGATTAAATAATGTATTTTGTTTGCACTATTCGAGAGCCAGACAACACGAGCATCATTTTCAGCTAGCAATTAGACTATTTCAGCTCTGTTGATATTGATTAGGTATAGGTATTGGCATCACACAGTCGGGGTAAAACTATAGATCTAAGGTACCTGCGTTCGGGGTGGGAAGTGGGGGGGATGGGAGGGGGGGGTAAAGGGGAGCCCCCCACTACAATTTTTATGTACCGGAAAGGTATAGTTTTCGAGTTATGATTTTTTTTGTAAAATCATAATACATAGGAAAAACCTTGGGTATTTCTTTAGTATCAGTGGAAGGGGGGTGGAGTTGGGGGGAAGGGAGGGGTTGGGGTAAGGAACCCCCCCCCCTTAAAGGTAATACGTGAGGAAACACATAGTTTTTGAGTTTTTTTTTAATTTTTATTTTGAGGATAAATCTGTGAAAACTGCTTAATATTTATCATAAACTAGTGTAAATTACTGTCAGGTTGTGGAGGAAGAAGCAAAATTTCGACCTCCGTATGGGGAGACACTACACCACTTGTACTATTATTTTGGAAAAATAATGACACAAATCACTATAATTACAAAATTACATTATATGCACTTTTAGGGAGAATTTAGGGGTTTTCGATACACAAACAGGCTTCCAAACGTCTCCGGCGCTGCGGGAAGTGCAACCCCTCCGCCCTTGCGTAACAAACTGCAGGCACTCCATGCTCGCCTACGCAGCTTCGGCTTTTTGGTCGCCTTCGGCGACCAGCCTCAGCCGCTTCGGTTCACATGGTGCCTGCAGTTTGTTACAGCGGGCGGGGGCTGCTCTCCCTCCGCGCCTCCGGGGTTTACATTCACTCTAGGGGTAGGGCAGACTAGTACCACGTGGGGTCGGGGTTGACTAAGTCGGTTTTGTAACCATTTCGACTTACATCTGGAAATTTTTAAAAATCCAAAACAAACACAAGCGACCAGCTTCAGCCGCTCCGGCTCGCCCGGGTGCCTGTGCTTTGTTACAGCGGATGGGGACTACGCTCCCTCCACGCCTCTGGCTTCTAAAAACACTCTAGGGGTAGGGCAAACAAGACTGCGTGGAGTAGGGGTAAGCTAAGTAACGTATGAGAAGAAATCAAATCAGTCCAATAACACAGCAGAGATCGTCAAAAATCCAAAAGAAACAAGAAAGCACATTCACGTAATATGAAGATTAACGGAATAACTGAACACAACATTGACAGTGCAATAAGTTTTGTGCTACCTTCCATTTCACTCGTTTTTGACGAAGCACCCTCTAACTGTAGACCAAATTGACAAGAATTGTCTTTCTTAATACGCAATTTTTGTTAAACTTATTTTTGTCGTAATTAATTCAAAACGCATCTCCGGAACCTAAAAATAGTTTTAAACGTTCACACTAAACCCTAGCTACATCTCTCAACTCACACCAATATCAAATTCAGGTACCTTAGATCTATAGCCAACCCCACAGTCGGTTTCGTGCGTTCCGCAGCTTGCGTTCTGTTTTAAGCACTGTTTAGTTTTCGAAATACTGACGTGTGGCCATATTTATCGGCTGGCCATATTCGCCCAGGTACCTTGTTTCAAATGAGGGCTTAGTTAAAAGTGGATTTTGACCGGTACCAAAGAATACTTTATAATACCGATGAAAGGTACCCGGTTTGACGGTGACCGTACATTGTAATGGACGTCAGCGACAGTACCCACATTTTCCCACCTACTTAAATTCAAATGTTTAAATATGGCTCAACAACATGTCTAAACAATCTGAAAGGTCTCTGTGTGCTCTCAACTGCGCAAATACGAATTACGACGTTAATGAAGCTGTAACATGCAAAACGGCAATAACAAGGAACTTTGCATACCTATATGAGTACTTATCTTCTTTATGTTATTGACCTTTTAGAACTGACGACAATGGAACGGAGACAATTTGTTTACACAAAGCAGGTAGACACCGCGATAGCACTGAAGCACTGAACACGCTATGGTCATACGTGTCCGGTACTCCCACCTAGTATAGCCTACTGCCTAGCTCTATTTATATGACAAATGGTCGCCCATTTTGCTTACAAATCGCTTCATTTTGGAAGAAGTAACGCTGTATTGCTTTTGTGATGGAATTTATGATATATTGACGTAGTTTCATGTAGAGGACAACTGAAGTGTATGTCTTTGAGAGTAATTGAAGAGGCTTGTAAAGCTCTCCACCATGTTACATCGTTACGGGTGGATAATATTATGAGTGAATGTCCTGAATGTTAGTAGATAAACGCTCCAAGTTAGAGTCACAAACGGTTACTTAAATCTCTCCTGAGTACAGAATTTGTATGGTGATTCTTTACTAAGGAGCGATATAAGTCACCGTTGGTGACTCTGAGTTGGGGCGTAAGTCCATAAAGGCCATTGACGCGTGCTAAATAATTGTAACACACGAAACCGACTGTGTGATGCCAATACCTATACCTAATCAATATCAACAGAGCTGAAATAGTCTAATTGCTAGCTGAAAATGATGCTCGTGTTGTCTGGCTCTCGAATAGTGCAACCAAAATACATTATTTAATAATTTAATAAATTGGTTCTAGGAAGGTGCAATGATAGCTAGCCAACAAAGTTCACTATACACGAGTAGGGTTGCCAGGCGTCCGGATAAAGCCGGATATGGTTTGGCTTTTTGAATGCGTATCCGGCCAAAAACGGTGTCTGGCTTGTTCGGCTTTGTTAGGCTTTTTTAGATTTTACTAACTTATAAGAAACTTATAGTCCATACAACAATTTTTGACACCACCCTAGAAATAACGATAACAAGAGGGTGCCCATAAAGGGGAGTGCTATCACCCTTACAATGGACAATTGTTGTGGACTCTCTCATTCAGTCGCGGATTTATGTTTGATGTCGCCCTAGGCCCCATAACGCTTCCCGCCCACGTCCGATAATCGGTGACCGCTTTTTTTGTAGGAGAAAAATAGAACGTACTGATAGCAATAGTCGGTCAAAAAGTCGGTCAGAAATAATATGGAAGAAGAAGTCGGCCCGATTATCGGTCCTACAAAAAGACTGACGTGGGCGGGAAGCGTAAGATATGCTGCCCTTTTTGCTCTATGAGGAGGTGATTATCGAAATTAAATATGCAATTAAAAAAATATATTATGTATTAACTAACTTAAATACAACGTCTTATTAGTTAACATATAGTTTTTAGTTTTTTTTATTACTAATTTGATTTTACCTTCTTGGAGATATTTTTTTTTAATTATAGTTTACTTATTACATTTTCTTCTTTCTGGCTTTGGTTCGAGCAAAAACGTCAATTATATCATTATGATCTAGTTCTTGTACTAATTGAGCTTCAATAGACAATAACGCAAAGGCATTAAGTTTGTCTTGACCCAAACTTGCACATAAATAATTTTTCATCCTTTTCAGGGTGGAAAAAGATCTTTCTCCACGCAAATTTGTTGCTTGAATACTCAGAAAAACACGAAAAGCAATATCTAGTTAATAGTAGTATATGGCTACAATAGATCTAATCCGAAAGTTCAAATAATAATAATAAATAATACCCTTATCTATACGCTTGAATAAGTAATGATTAAAATGTTACTTCATTAATGGTTATTTATTTGTGTAGCAGATTGTAGTGAAAATAATATTAAAATGATTGTTATGTACAACTTGCATCTGACATCCAAATTATGTTAAAACCACAGAAGAAATAATAGTACTTATTTAAAACAAGGAAATATCGACGGTCCGTTCGTAATCCTCTCGACCAAAAATGATTTTTTTTCCAGAAAAGCACTTGTCTTGTCCTCTAAGTTTTGTACGTCTATAACAAGCCCTATCCCTAAGAAACCTACATCGTCGTCAGAACACTCCAGTTATTGCTAAAATGGACTGCTGGTTAATTGGTTGGTAAAAAAACCGGATAGCATAAAAACTTTCAGTCCCATCTAACTAGTTAACACAACAGACTAGTTGCCAACGGATTCGCCCTGAGCGTTAAACCGGCAGAATATTCTAAAAAGGCTTCAAGCTTCGCTAACGAATGGCAAAAATACATAATAATTCGACTGAGCTAGCTTGTTAAACCGATTACAGCCAACAAAGAGCTTGTGTACTGTACAACAATTATAATGAAAGCTGTTTTATCTACTCGCCTGGCCGTCGTTAAATTCAACTTGTTGGGATAGTTTGTGGAACAAGTGGCTCATAAGCGTTACTTACATGGAATTAATTGCGTTTCTGTTTTCGTATGCGTAACTTATTAGTAGGTACTCGGAGAAAATGAATGATGCACTTCGCAATCTTATCGGTTTATATCACGGGCCGCTTTTATTGATAGTGAATATAATATTAATTATTCGCTCCATATCTTTAGTATAATAGGATTATCTTTATTGTTTAAGTTGAAGAGTTTCTATGTTATCGGAGGTAATAAAAATGTGTAACTGGATATATTGTCTACTTAGATTGTCTATAACATCTAGGTGTCATCAAATATTTTCATTAATTGGCTGTCTGTCTCCGTTTGTGTATCTATTAGGATCTGAAATGGCTGAATGTGTTGTGTGTATTCTGTCTTTAATTATTGGTATCGTAAATATTCATCAATTTATGTAATCAATGTCTCAAAGATTTTCGATACTTGATTTTCGATGTGATATTCACGAAGATTTGATTGAATTGTTCAATTGGACTGTTATATGAAACCAGCTTAATTTACGGCCGGATTCAAAGGCAACGTTTCTACGAAATTCCCATTTTCTGTAAACAAACTTAAACCGTAAAACGGATCAGCATACGGCATATCAACATAGTAGTGTCCTATTTTAAAGCATTCAGTCGTGTTATCATGTACAAAGAGTATTATAATAAATGGTCCGATATAAACGTTCAGACGTGATGGAAGCTTACTCTTGTCACTGTTTCAATAATAAATAAGCTTTTTGCGGTATCCTGTTTTCTGAATGATATTTTACTAACTATGGCAACTGCTATGCGATGCTCTATCATTTGCTCAAAGCTTGAAATGGAAGTGGGCTGGTCATGTGGCTCGTTACACGGACGATAGATGGACTAAGACTGTGTCCTTGTGGAAAGGTCCTTATGGACAAAGAAGAAGAGGCAGGCCAAAGGCAAGATGGGAAGATGAAACAGAGAATATTGCGGGTCACAACTAGTCAAAAGTAGCCAAAAATAGAGATATTTGGAATTCTCTGGAGGAGGCCTTTACCCGTAGAGGAGTCCTGTAAGTCCATATAAATTTAAAACACATAACTAAAAGAAAATACAATTGACAATTAACTACAAATTATAATAGGCATGATGACAGATTTTGACATACTGTTCTATATTGTTGGGAAATATATTATAATTACAACGTATATCATGTTTCAATATAATGAATACATTTCAATTTATAAGTTAAAAATTCGCACCTTGAAACGCTTCAGAGTGTCATGGCGTCGCTTGTGACGTCACTCTTCAGGAAAATAATAGACAAGACGTCATTATCAGTATGGTGATATCTGGGGGCACGGCAGTGCCCCCGCCAAGTCGAGCAAAAAAGCGGCACGGCCGTACCATCCTTTTCTTGAAGCAATTCAGGCCATTTTCGACCCCCTATAACTTCGTTGTGGATAAAGCTAGAAGCCTGAATTTTTTGTAACCAAGCAGGCATTGTATAAACACGGTATATTTCAAATTTCATTCAATTTGCACCAGTAGTTTAATAATTATAACTAGTCAAAGTTTCTTAATTTCGTCACTCACTGACTGACTGACCGATCATCAAAACTCTAAGGCACTTCTAGCAGACATAGAAGCTTCAAATTTGGAACACAATTAGTGTTTAGTGTATAGATCAAGGAAAAACTAAAATATTTTGCAATTTCGATCCAGTTTTCTAGATACATCAACTGCATAAATAACTTTGTAATCCCATATAAATATATAGGATTACAAAGTTACATTTGCAGTTAAAGAATCACTGTACCTGTATAACAAAGTTACATTTACAGTGAATGAATCAGTGTACCTGTATATAATATAATGGAATAATAGGTGTAGATAGGTACCTAGATATAATTATGTTCAAAGGTAACTTGTAAAAGGAAAAAAGTAGAACTATCTACAAAAAGAAATGAGATGCCATCAAAAACAAAACTTGTAAAAAAAACCAAGTCTCGCAACTCAGTTCTTCTACCGTAAAAAGTTGTGAGATCCATGTAATACCAAGTCGGTTAATTTATTCAGTTCCTACATAAGGGTCCTTCTGTCTTAAGTTATTACGTAATTAGCTAACCTAACAAGTAACAACATCTTATAGTGACCATATTATCAATATTAAAAATCTTTTATGTTTTAAATAAATAGATTGACTTGGCAATCGCACTAAACAATCAAATTTAATATAATATGTAGGTATTACTTGTGAGATACATTGTTTCATGCGATGGTCAAGTCGATCTATTTATTTAAAACATAAAAGATTTTTAATATTGATAATATGGTCACTATAAGATGTTGTTACTTGTTAGGTTAGCTAATTACGTAATAACTTAAGACAGAAGGACCCTTATGTAGGAACTGAATAAATTAACCGACTTGGTATTACATGGATCTCACAACTTTTTACGGTAGAAGAACTGAGTTGCGAGACTTGGTTTTTTTTACAAGTTTTGTTTTTGATGGCATTCATTTGTTTAGAGAAGACGTGGAAGAGAGACGTAATTCGCGCTGATTCAGGCTGTACGGCGTTCAAGCTAACATGGGGGGTTGCCGTATTTTGTAGTTTTATTTTATCAAAAATATTATTAATCTCACTCATAATAATACGATATATGCGTGTTTTGTAATCCATTAATAGGGTTTCATTAAATAAATACATAATTTTAGGGATTTTACTTACTATCATCATGCCTATTATTTGATAGTAATTAATGATGTAATAATTTGAACTAATAATAGGTATTAAATTATAAATTAATTTACTGTTTTTGCCATTTTGACTTTAAATTAATTAATTGTCACTAATGAATAATAATAATAAAATAACAATAATAAGTTGATTCCATATTTATAATTTTCTCTTTGTTAGTTGTCAAGAATAATATATTTTACACCATGCAAAATTATCACAAATTGTAAAACTTACAGGAATAAAAAGGCTTTTTTTATTTATTTATGGCAACTGCACTTTCGCCAATAATCAGGATCTTGCAAGAAACCGTTCACTCAATGATCAGAAAGCGTTACTGTTAAAGTCCGTTTTAAGAGTAAGAGTTCCCAGAGGGAGTGCCGTTAACCCCATTCATAACATTCTGCTATCCGTAACTGTTACTTATATTTATATTTTATTTACCGTGCCAGCTACAACGGAAAATACCTACTAAAAACTATTAATATTTTTTCGCTATGAAGTGAATAAATTTCATGGATATTTAAATCTGCAAATAAGTATTTGCTAGACAACAAAGACGTAAAAATGCAGTCAGATACAGCAACTATTATGATCTATCATCGAAATTAAGGGAAATATACATAAATTATACCCGTTGACCGGATGGTAGTTATCAGAATTTTTTAGATAGATACGAATTATTTAAAATACGTATAAAATGAATGAATATAATATGTACAAAATGATTACATTCTCGTGTGTATCGAAAGATTTGGAAGTGTTCAAACCACTTTTTGTACCTTTTTTCTATTTTTATATCGATCTTACGGTGCTTCTATTACCTATCACTTTTATCATCATAACTTAAAAAGTTCTATATAGATAAGAAAATATTAATAGGTACCTAGTTCTAAAGTTCTAAGCAAATAAAAAATTTCAATGATATTATTTAGTAATCCTCAAGTTTAACCTATTTTAATATATAAGAAATACAACTTTAAATCACCGGAACTGACCCAAATACCTACAAGTAATCTGTTTACAATAATAATATAATCTGACGTTGATTGATTTATAATCGTTTAAATTAGAGACAATCTCTGAATCGATATTTAACATTCAATGGCTACTTTGTTAATTCGGATTAGCATATCGATTTTGATAGCAGTATCAGTCTGAAAGCCACAATCCGCAAACTCAGAAGTTCTCTGTTATCGTGGTATTGAATTTCAATGCATAATATTAATTTATCCGATTATTCACATAGCGAATTCACAAGCATCATTTAATTAAACGTTACTCTCACCTACGTTTAATTATTGTTTTCAATAATCATTTGTATACTTAATGAGTTCAATTGATAGTAAATTAAGTGTAATTATTGTAGCAGGAATAATTAAGGCCCGGTATGACTACGATTTAAAAACGTTGATTTCACTCACACAACCGCATATCTGCGTCAATCTAATGTTACATTTACGTGACGCTGAATAGGGTTCAAAATTGCAGAGCATATTTTTGCTAACAATGTAACTAGATTGCGAATAAACATTTAATTTGAGGGTTTTCCTTAGGTTATTCAAAATATACACATTAAATTCAATATCTGTCCGGTTTAAGTTTTAATAAAACCATATACGTATTATATTCTCAAAAAAAATATGTTGTTACCGCTGAAAATACAGAGAACTTCGACGATTAAGTTTATTTTTGTATAGCAAATTACGATTTTTTATTGGGAATATTAAACAACTATTTAATATTCTATTCGGTTAACATTTTTCTTTAGACCTTTTTCTATGCTCTGTATTTTTTGCGTGCGATATTTTCATTGGGTTTCCTCGTACTCAAGCACCAAAGAAACCCAGTTTTGTGAATATTGAGATCACACCGCGCCTTAAGTAACTTTTGTATTTAACCCTGGAATACGAATGTTAGTCGAATCGACTAACACAGCGTAAACATTCTGTTGTTTTTTTTCTAAATAACGTACTGATTGTCTTGACGATTTTCGTCAACTCAATCGGCCATTTAGACGGTAACGTGGACGGCTGTATCGCATCGGTAAGTACCTCCATTTTGGAAATACGAGAGTTTTGTTAGTCTGATCGACTAATGATTAGTATTTACGTTACTTTAATGTGTGTATTGTAAATATTTTTTATTACGTTTCCAAGCCTTAGTTTCTGTTCTTCAGGTTAGAAATGACTTGCTTTCGATGAAACATTAGCTTGTTTTTTTTTTTAATTTTTAAGACACTAGAATTTTTGACCTCTTTTAGACTTAGTACAAGTATTAGACTACTTTCTTAAATACATGATAATAATTATTTGACTGTTTTTTTATCCGTTTGCCTTATTTTAATAATTAACAAAACCTCTGAAATATTGTAACAATAAGAGGAATTATAAGTGTTTTTAGGGTTCCGTAGCCGAATGGCAAAAAACGGAACCCTTATAGATTCGTCATGTCTGTCTGTCTGTCTGTCTGTCTGTCTGTCTGTCTGTCTGTCTGTCCGTCCGTATGTCACAGCCACTTTTTTCCGAAACTATAAGAGCTATACTGTTGAAACTTGGTGAGTAGATGTATTCTGTGAACCGCATTAAGATTTTCACACAAAAATTGTAAGAAAACAATAAATTTTGGGGGTTCCCCATACTTAGAACTGAAACTCAAAAATGTTTTTTTCATCAAACCCATACGTGTGGGGTATTTATGGATAGGTCTTCAAAAATGATATTGAGGTTTCTAATATCATTTTTTTCTAAACTGAATAGTTTGCGCGAGGGACACTTCCAAAGTGGTAAAATGTGTGTCCCCCCCCTGTAACTTCTAAAATAAGAGAATGATAAAACTAAAAAAAATATATTATGTACATTACCATGCAAACTTCCAACGAAAATTGGTTTCAACGAGATCTAGTAAGTAGTTTTTTTTTTAATACGTCATAAATCGTAAACCGCAAAAAACATTGATCAAAGTTACAACGAACTACAAGAACTTTTATATTATGTTACTTGCTGCTACGGAACCCTTCATGGGCGAGTCCGACTCGCACTTGGCCGCTTTTTACTTTGTTAGTCGAAACGACTAATGATTAGTATAATGCGTTAATAAAATATGCTTCGTATTCTAGGGTTTATTGGGTTTTAAGGTTTTATGGTAACTTCTGAATATTATGATAACGTTTAATGTTGTCTTAAAGCCATTGGACAAAGGTGATCTTGATTCTCTGAGGATGGATAGCCGCCGCGTAACACCAATAACACCATCGACGCTTTGTCTTCCAAGAATAAAGTGGACTGCGACTGATACCTACCTATTTAATTTTATAAAGGTACCACCCTTGGCCTTGGCGTGCCGTCGAGGACCTTGTGACGTTTCATACGGTAAGTAGGTACGAGAAGATGAGTAGATAACCTAGTGACCTCAAAGAGGAAAAACATCTCCCCTAGGTCTGGTTTGTATGAATGAAATCTCATACTTTTTTGTGAAAAGTTTTATCGTTACTACATAAATGCATAACAAAATATATACCTCCAAATTTGAGCTTTTTTACTAAATTTTAAATAACTGTTTACTTTTTATCAATCATTGTTTATTTAAACGCAAACCGGTTTTGTAAAAGCAGATAGTACGAATCTGCCAAAAACTGATTCAATAATGGTTGCAAAGTTCTTTGCATGTTACCCAGACTTTGTTCTGTCAATTCCGGAATGTTAAAACATCTTTGTAAGTATTACTTGTTATATTATACTGTTTTTCTATGTACTTACCAGGTATATCTAATTAGTAAAAAAGTATTAGAAAGTGTTAGGTTATGTTTTGATAAACAAATTTTCTTTGTACAAATCAATGATGTTGTTGGTAAAAATAGACACTACACATCAACGATAGCGATTTTAATTCATTATTTTCCCAAAAAACACCAAATATTTAACGTTGAATGGGTGCCGGTCGTACATACACGACTGTTGTTTTTACCAATATTACGTCACTAAAATGGTAAGCACTGTTGACAGCGTTTTTGCGGAAATAAAAAAGATTTAATATTTAATTCAATTTTATGGCAAGAAAGCGTGTTTATTTTGCCGAAATATATTTTTAGTGGCTTTTTATTAGGAGAATCAACATGTTGAAGCACTTTTTAAAACATAGTAGAATACCCTATTATTAAGAGTTATTTTTAATAAATTATAGTCAATAAATAATTTCTTATTAAATTTCTTCTGTATATAAAATATCATCTTAGAGATAAAGATGCTAATAAGAAGTTCTTCTGGACAATAAAAATCCTTTTGTTCCAAGTTATTTGATGGTAAAGTTGAAATTCATGGAATTTTATGAAGAGAGTCACGGTTGAGAAAGTAACAGATACTTGTAATCGTTTAATTTACTGATAGTCGCTACGGGTAATTTGTATCGTGGCAAGCCAAGAAGCGGGTAGCACGAACGATTCAGTAATTAATGCCCAATGAGAACGCGTTCAACTACGAGTAAATTGCAAACTAAAAGGAATTAAAAGTTTAATTTGTTAGCTCTGCTGTAATTACAATGTATTTCATCAGAATTTCCTTTATTATATGAGGTGAAAAGCTGTTATTAACAGTTTTATCAAGCAGTTCCTTTCCCGAATACAATTCAATATTTAGTTCTTAACCATTTCTCGACTCAATATTTTTTTGTTTAAATCAGTAATAGGTTAATTGGTTTAGTTTTTTGAGTAGTTAATTAGGTAATTAATGGTTTTTTATATTATATCAGGAATAGGTGGTCAAAAAAATTATAGTCTGTGGGTGTTTCGATTACTCACACAGGTTTCATTCAGGTAACACACACGCTACTAACATACATATACTGGTATATAGCAGATATATAGACATAATATATAAGAGCCGATAAACAAGTTGACGATGGCAAGTGGTCGCCGTCGCCCATGGACTCAGTAACACCAAACAAAATAAAAATTAAAAAGGATTTTTAACCGACTTCAAAAAAAGGAGGAGGTTCTCAATTCGACTGTACGTTTTTATGTTTGTTACCTCAGAACTTTGGACTGGGTGAACCGATTTTGATGATTCTTTTTTTAATCGAAAGCTGGTGCTTGTCATGTGGTCCCACTTAAATTAGCTAGCTAATTAGCTAGATCTGACGAGTAGTTCTTGAGTTATTTTGAAGTCGGGTTTTTTTTCTTGGTAATATTCAGATTATATTAAGACAAGTGTTAGTTCAGAATCAATAACTGGTTTGATGGATAGTGGATACCTTTTCTTATCTTGGGTTCATCCTTTAAATCTAGTAAGAACTTACGAAGTAACGCAACCAAAAGTTATGCCTCCTCATTGACCACGTCATACGCACGCTATCGTCAACAAAAATAGTAAAACATAATAATTACCCAAGTTTTACACTGCTGAATGAACAAAATGAATGTATCCAACTCGCCTTTACTGAGGATTTTCAACAATAAACATCACCAGATTGTCCAGACTACGTCAGACCCGGTTTCTGCCGGCGTGAATCACTAATTATATATCAGCAACATCGTAACCAGTGGGCAAGTTGGTATAAATACGCCACGCTCAGTGAACGATGTTCACTTTGCGACTAACCATTGTAGAGTCAACTTACCCTGATGATGCTCCGTTTCGACGCGAAATACGTGTTGGTGCTGGTATGTATGTTGATATATACTTTTAATTATTGTAGGTCATGTTTCCATTGTGGGAGGGAGGGAGGTGCCACGCATGACTTAAAGTATATACCATCATACATGTTAACTGCGGATTGTTGCAAAGTAGACTCATACTAACTTAATAATAATGGATTTCCGCAAAGTAACGCCTGAAATTTACTGTCACCTAAAATTATCACTTGTTTTACCTGTGCATTTAGATTCTACTAAAAGTTAAAATCACGTTAGGGATTTAAAATATTGTTTAGGAATCATCGTATTTACAATCGTTGAAGTCACATTTAAGCACAAGTTAAAAAGATGTTCAAAATATTTGTACCGTCTTACACACACTGGCCAAATTCAATCCAAATAGCCAAAGGAAATCACGGTCCAAAAAAAATCTCCCTTACGATAATTAATAATCTAAATTTTACTAACAAAAAATAACCGACTTCAAAGTCTCAAAAACCACTTTTCAGATCTCGTTCAAATTTATGTGAGACCACATGACAAGCACCTGCTTTCGATTAAAAAAAAAATCATCGAAATCGGTTGGCGTGATATTGAATTATTCGTCAATTTGTCGCGCACATCTTAACACAAATTTACGACTTATGTGGTTTTCTCATGGATGCCATTGTCAGATCTCAATAAAATTTATGTGGGACCACATGACAGCCACCAGCTTTTGATTAAAAAAACAATCATCAAAATCGGTTCGCCCAGTCCAAAGTTCTGAGGTAACAAACATAAAAAAAAATACAGTCGAATTGAGAACCTCCTCCTTTTTTTGAAGTCTGTTAAAAATGGAGACTACTTGTCTTTACACTTTTATTTAAAAGGGTCCATTCTGATACAAGCAATGTAGATATAAAAATGTACGTTCTTTTTTGCACTCAGAACCAATATCTTGCAACAATCAAAAGATCTTTCTAAAGAAAATATCGGAAACAATTTCTATCCGGGTCACTGGAATTAAGACGGAAAACTTTTCATTCAATAATATTGCTTCGTTTATGCCCGGAGTGAAAATTAATAAAGTTATACAATATGAAAAAGCAATTTTCACACTGAAATTCACCTCTATGCTTGTCTGCTACATTTTATTCTCATATCTTGGGCTGCCATACGCTGGCGGATCAAGTCATTTTACAGTATTGCTGTGTGAAATAGAAATTGAATTTTGCAGAGTGAACTGTTTGAGGTTCTTGTTATAAACATGCTTTTGAGTTAATAAAACGTAAGTGGCGCGAGCGTACTATGCAAATATGATGTACCTTTACATGGAAAAATACGGTGATGGAGAGTGAGAATATTGTATATAGAATAAATCATTGTCATTTAAAATATAAATTAAATGAATGTTTTAGCCTTTTAGCCATACGTAGCCTTTTAGGCGGTCTTGAATACTAACCCTAATCCCATGCCGGATGGGTGTCGTAAGAGACGACTAAATCCGGCCTGCTGGTGGTAGGGCCCCTCGGAGAAATTATATTGGTAATATTGACTTTAATACTTCATAATTTATCATTACTATTATTACTTCTCCATGGGGTCTGCCAAACGACTCGTTGTGTTCCGGCTGGGGTCTAGAGAACTAGTTTTTTCTTTCTTTTTCTTCTCTCTTTCTTAGCCGGCAACGTATCAGTGAAGCCTTTGGTGTTGCTGATGTCCATGGGCGACGATAGCCATTACCATCGGGTGGATCTTCAGCTCGTTTGCCGGCTATTGTATTGTATTGCTATTGTAAGATTAAGTTTTATTAAATTCGCAACACCAAAGGCGTCACCCACTAACAATAAGCCGTGAAACTATTAAGTCAAAACGGGTAACCATTTCACGATTGATTTGAACTCGTGAGTAGCGTAGCTTCGTAGTACCGTTGTCGTAGCACCGAGTAGTAAGACAGGTAAAAGAAAGGATATATAATTTCAATCGGTCTCATATCGTTGAGATAATAAAACATATTATTGTTACAGCATAACGGCAAATTAATTTGTTTGAACCTCAGTTTTAGGGTCTGTTCCCAAAGGATGACAACGGGACCCAATTAGTTATGTTAAAGATTAAAGATTAAAGATTTATTATTATGAAGAAAAACAATTTTACAAATTAAATGTTCGTAAACACTGGTTATAGTATTAGTACTGGTTATAGTATTTGGCCTAGCAAGCGTTGTACTACATCTGGGCACTTGACATATTGGAGAGATTCGGCGAGTATAAGATAAAATATTAACAAAGGGCATGGTTAAGTGTTTACGCAGAATAATTTGACGAATAAATAAATGTCTAACTGTTAAAACTTTAGCTATGGAATAAATATCAATTGTTGGAAAACGAATTGGTTTCGAATACATCACTTTAAGGATAGCTCGCTGTGCTCTCTCCAATCGAAGGATGTTGTCTGTCCGTCCAACTTTCACTATCACTGTGGTAGCTTTATCGTAATTCGTAATAGGGGGCCATCCATAAATTGCGTCACACGTTAGGGGGGAGGGGGGAGGTCGATGTAGTGTGACATTGTGTGACAAGGGGTGGGAGGGGGTCCTAAATTTCGTGATGTCACATTTCAGAGTCGTTTAATTGGTATGTATAGATAAATATTAAAAGACAATCAATGGAAATAAAACTTAATTCTGCTGTTTTAATTTAATAATTTCTAGGTGTAAAATTTCATAATATGTGACGTCACAATAGGAGGGGGAGGTCTCACAAATGTGACCAGCTGTGACAAGCAGGGGGGAGGGGTTAAAAAGTCATGAAATTAGTGTTATGTATTTATGGATGGCCCCTAGGTTTGGTAGATCCCACGTAGATACTTGATTTTTTACAATAGTTGTTATAAAAATAAATAATAAAAGTAGAAATAATAATAAAGTTAATAAATTAAAGGTGGACCGTGTAGTATTTATTATTTAGGTCCTTGTTTATCCTCTTCTATCCTCTATTTTCTTCTTCCTTCTATCTCCTTTTCTTTGTTTATTACTTTTATTTCTATATATTTTATATGCCGCTTTACCATTTTATAGTACTTACTTTTCTTGGCTGCTAGCACGGGCTGGAAGTAAATTTTAATGTTTATAATCCTTTAGATTAATTGATTAGTTTTGGTCGCTATTCTAAAGGACAATGTCCACTTTGTATGGACATTTGGCTATCAGTGAACACCACATTTCAACATAAATATTATATAGGCTTAATACCTTTACCCAGTTTAAAAACGAAAATAATAATTGTTTTGTAACCAGATGTTTATTATACTGGTTATTTGAATAAATATTTTGTAGGTATTTTAAAGAAAACACCCAATTTCCTTGACATTTTTTTTATTAATCTGACTCGTATGTTATTAATATATTGTCCAAGAACGGGGCTGGTGCATTTATATCATCTCTGTACCTTGCCCAGTTCAGAAACCAAATAACAGTCATTACATGAGCAACCATACAAACCAAGGGTCAACCATAGTTATACATACAATAGTGCCAAGGTCAACGTGGGAAGCAGAGTCTAAATCCATTTTCGTCAAAAGCCAAAGGTCGTAATAATATTAATGATGAAAAACACAGACGAAACACGATGCGAAAAACAAAGCGAATGTGACTTGAAAGTTGAACGTAGATTACTATGCACTATGATCCAACCATAGATTACCCCCAATAGATTCCGCATTAGTGAATATTTCTTAGACTTCAAAGTCACAATTTGGCGGAAGGTGCGGTTTGCGGGGTACGAAACAGATGCGCTGTGATTGGATACTTAAAATTCAAACTTCGAATTTATCGAGCTCAACACTGTCCATAGTGACTGAGTATGTATGATCGATAAATCGTACGATCAATGTTTGTGATTATCATTATTCATTTTCATCACATTTATAATGAATAACAATACAATATAAATATCGATACTTTTAATAATATAATATTAACAGTGTTTATATTATACAATATCCGATTAGATAAATCATATATACAATGCTATTCGCGGCTAATTACATTAAAATAATAACATAACTGTTCGTAGTAGGACTGCTTCTTAGCTTCATGAACTTAAAAACTATATTTTTGGGTTTTTAAGACGTCATTTTGATGTGAAACATCTTTACGCGAGGGGTAAATCTGATTTTAGACTTGGCGATCGTGGCGACGCATTTCGATGTTTCACATCTGTCAGCCGTTCCATGACAGTTGTTCTTTTTTGAGGAATTATTTTTATTACAAACTAGTTGACCCGACAGATGCTGTCATATCTAAATTTCATTAGGTTTGTTACTTTTCCTTTCGTGTGTAAATTATTTTCATCACACTGATTTTTTTTCTGCAACGGTATCTAAATCTCGATATTTGTCATTTCATATTATTATTTTATTGTTTGGGTAATCCCTTTATTTCCAAATGAAGTATAACAAACCATAATTTATTATTGTAATTCCTAATCACAATTTATTACTTTTGTTATAACAGCATTCCAATATCTCTAACCGTTAACTGGACCTTTATTAATGTACCACATCAAGAACTTCAGACCTCCAGTTTTATTACATTTTTAGTTTACTTTAAATTCTCATTACAGTGAATAACTTTTGCTTAGTAGGCGAAAAGGTATAAAAAAAGGAAAGAAAAGAAAAATAATTATAATTATAATACGAAAAAATGTATAACACATCGAGTTAAGTATATATAATATGTACCTATCTAACTACCTGATATTCACGCAAATAATAATAAATAATAATAGAATCAATATTTAGCTGATTTTCCACATAATTTCTCCATAACTATAGGAAAGCACACGAATTTGAAAGTTTCCATACAATAACATTGTTACTTTTTATACTTAGACAAAGTAAATGTTTTCTATTCTTTTCTATTCTATACTTGATAAGAAGTATAAGACCCATAACAAAACTGGCAAGTATAACGATGATACAACTGAATCCATCAACTGTCATCTGAAAAGTGTGTTGAACAATCGACACTGTATTTGGTAGGAAACCATCCCTGTCCACGGTGTATTGATTCTTTCCATTTTTCCTTCCTCTCGGGGCATCTAGGAAATCTATAAAACCATTAACACAATGTTTTTTCATATAATAAATAAAGTTATTCTTGACTACAGCAACCTTTGTCATACTTGTAACCTGTTGGAAATTATCGATTTCATAGCAATATCCTCAAAATGAATATCGATACGTCTTTAAAATGAAAAATTCACTTCCCTAGTATTGTCTTTAGTCAGAAACAAGATAACTATTTTGAATTAGGAATGAAATTTTTACAAAATGTCACTCTCAAAACCAGCATAAGTTGAACTCTGCTTCATTATAAGAAAATTTGTAAAATAAATATGAATTACTAAATTATTAAATGATATGGCATCTTTTGGGTAACTGTTTTTTCGAACTGATTTTCCACACCATTTCACACTACAATAAGCCATGGTTTCATCAGCAAATGCTTTTTTGAAATTAATTAAATTCTGAAAGATCCGCGTGTGTATGGGTCGAAGGTCTTGGTCGATACTAATGTCGTGAATGCTAGTATAGCTTTATGTGCATAGCAAAAGCACTTCTATGTTGCCGCGCGTCAGTTGCCTTGTATGCGGTATCTTTTGGGGGTAATCTATGGATCCAACGAATAACGATTGACAGTTATGATTACTATGTCTAACGATTGACAGTTGGGGACTTGGGGATGCAAACAATGCATCGATTCGAGCGTGTTTGCAAAACATCGATATATTGTTCATTATCGTGAATTATTATAAAAGCAACGCACATAAAATAATATGTTATTCTAGTAAAAATAATACCTTATTTATAGTTTATTGCTTTTTATACGTGTATCTTACCAAATTTAACTTTTTGTCGAGAGAATTAAAACTTCGAAATAACATCGATATATCGTTTTATTATCGTTATCAGAATAATGTTGCAATTCTACTGACGTGAGTACTCTGTGTATGTGACAACAGGAAGTGTTTATCAGTAGAATGTTATATTAAATATATTATTTTAAAAAAGTAAATTGATACAAAAATAATTCGCGTGTATAAGTTAAAAAACAAAATATATTTTTTCATGTAATTATTTATTTTTGAGCATCCTGTCCACGAATAGCCGAAAATGGACATTGCCCTTTGACACGGTGTTACAACCGTGTTATATTTAACATTATTTGTATCATCATCATCAGCATGATTGTGACACACTAACATATGCCACGCCGCTGAAGTTCGCGCGAAAATATCAAACCAACTGATCGCGTTCGCTTCAAATCGCGCTGCACCGCAACGCCCTCTACGTGCTTTTGGAGGACACTTCAATACATCTCGACTGTCTGTTATTTTCGCTTCGCGTCGCGTCGCGTCGCTTCGCGTTCGCGTAGATTCGCCCACGTAGTACAGCGCGTAAGTAACTATTAATGTGCTAGTCCAAGTGAATATTATATCTAAATTAGAACTGTATGTGTATTATGTTATCTGTATTTTTCAAAGAAATATTTATTACACTGCCACAAAGGATATAAAGCGCATCCTTTTTAAAACCCTTGTAAACCTTTAATCACTGTATGTTAATGACTTTCCCAAGCGTTCGTGTAGAAATCCCTCTTTTTCCTTGTTTTATTATTAAACGTATGTTGTTTTATTTCATGTGTGTAGGCAGGGTCTCAGTAAAATTTTCTAAAGGTTTATAGGGTAATTTAGAAGATTATTGTGTTCCACGTATGAAATGTCATCTAAGTTTGACACACAAAAAGATATAATTTTGGTTTCTAATAAAATTGTTTGCTCATTGAAAATACGGGCCGTTACCCGTGCAGTTGCACCCACTATACATCAAGGTTGGAATTTTAAAACTATCGATAAATATAAATATTTCCGTATTATATACATATATTATTATTCAACGAGAAATATACTATAATTTTATGCTTACGTTCACGAAAACGGCTTTAACGATTTCGATGAAATTCTACGATAGGGATTTTCGGGAGTGTATCTGGTGATCTGGTAAAATTGGATATTTTCATGTAATTTCAAAGTATCTACATAACCTGCACTTACGTTTACTTTTTGAGAACAAAGCTAATCAAAAACATAAGTTTGTAAATGTCAAGTTATCTTTTGCTTGCCTGTAGTTTTTGTTAGAATTTTATCTAGAAAACAGAGTTCAGTTTCCTCCAAAATGTTTATCATCTCCAAATTTTGTGTCTTCATAACTTTGTTGTTTATTTCGTATTTGTTTGTAACATCTTTTTCTATCTTTCAAACGTGATCGTAAAACTTTTTCATGAATATTGTCTTCTTTTTTTTTTAAACGAAACAAGTTAGTGCTTAAAAACTGAAAACAATCCCACTTGATGGATCCCACGTTACGTACATATGCATTCAGACACTTTATGTTATCGCGAAAACGCGAATAAATTCTTGCGTTTTGACAAAATACGTTAAAATAAAAAACGAGTTAGAAGGGCGGCATTTTGTTCCTTTCATAAGCTATGGGCAATAAAGAATACAGCACTTACTATAAGTACTTACTATTATTTCTTCTGTGGTAGTAATACAGATTAAGTGTAGGCATAGCTTTGTGAATAAAGTAGGTACGATTTCTTGTTATGTAAGTTGAATTTAGTTGTAATAAAAACAGCATGTACATATTTGTTATTCTACCTAATAGTTTTATAATATCATGAAAACATCCTTAAGTTTTTGAATCTTTTGATACTTACATGTTTTTGTAAAAACATCAAAAGAGTGTCGTAGCAACAAGTTCCAAGTTCCAACGCGTTCAAACTGTCTTTACGCGATTATCCGATAGCAATATTTTTAGCGTAGGAGGTACATTAGGGAAAATAAAGGAAACAATCTCAAGACTTTACGTGATATTATAACGTTTATTACGACACTTTACACACATTCAATGTTTTAATATTTACATATAAATAAAAAACGTACTTAGTTTATTTGTCAAATAGACCTTACAAGTACACTTATTAATATAATTAAATTAATACACACTAGTAGGTACAGTCACCTGCAGAGCAAAGTAATCCATCTGTTTACAACGCAACAGACAACGGAAACGTTGCTGCTGTTCGTATATTTATAAACAGATGGGTTACTTTTCTCTGCAGGTGACTGTACTAGCTACTTTAAATAATTATTTAGACATACATAAGTACTTACAATTTAAATTGAATAGTGTATAATGAGAAAAGTAAATTATATGTATTTTAAGAAAATAGATGTCTGTCTGTAGAGACCGGGGCACGAGGTATACGCAATAACCTTTTAGTGACTTCAATCACGATTACTGGTAGTAGGTAGTAGTTTTAGTGGTTAACGCTCAACGTCACAAACACATTTCGTCACTTACCCGTCAGGTCACATAACGTGCGCATCATATGCGGAGCCGCGAAATATGTCGTAACTACAGCTTGTGGCGCTTCAAAAATATTTTCATCATACAAAAGGTTTCCGTAGGTTTGCGAAAACTACCATCTTGAATTATTATCCTCAATTCAAACGTGTAACGCAAGAATTATTTTTGTACTCATATCCTTATAGCATAAGCTAATAAGCAGTGATAGCCTAGTGGTTAGAACGTTGGTCTCCCGAACGAAGGGGCCCGAGTTCAAATCCTGGCACGCACCTCCAATTTTCAAATATTATGTGCGTATTACAAGTTAATTATCACTTGCTTCGGTGAAGGAAAACATCGTGAGGAAACCTGCACACCGGAGAGTTCTCCATAAAGTTCTCAAAGGTGTGTGAAGTCTACCAATCCGCACTTGGCCAGCGTGGTAGACTACGGCCTAATACCCCTCACATTGTGAGAGGAGACCCCGAGCCCAGCAGTGGGACAATTATGGGTTGTTGCTTTGCTTTTGCTTTGCTTATCCTTATAGCATACAAAATTTGAGAGAGATTTACAATGAATAAGGTTTATGCTATGTAATCTATTAACTAGATATGTATGTTACAAATGATAATACTTAGTACTTACAAAATTTTGTACAAAAGACTAGCGCATCGCCTTTTATCATATTAATCTTCTATCAAATCTTAATCTGATCCAGAACCAAACACTAATAATTATTAAGCTCATGAATTCACTCACTCCAAATTGTCAATTCGATGTTTCTTGTCTGAACACTAACGAGGCAACGATCACTTATTGATTCGAAGCGAGGTGCACGATTAGGGCTTCAATTCTTCCATCACACGAATTCCTCAATCATACAAGTCCCGTCGGGAAATAGTGGAAACTGTGTACAATCCACTACTGTCGGTTACCTCGTCGGTGCTCTCTGTTAATCAGGAAATATCGATGTTTTCTATCTTGTAAAGGAAGCGACGGTGATGTAACCCTCATGATTCTCCGTTGGGAGCCATGGTGACCGTGCTGCAGTTGGCTCGCGTCGAACGTGTGGAGCTGCGTCGAAGCCCCGTTCCTCCGACTCGGTTTAGAAGAACAAGGTTGTCGCTTTTCCTCTTTGCTTGAAAGCTGCAGAACAAAAGTTCTCGCATGCCTTTTCGGAAGTTTTTGGACAAGAAGGCGTAGAGCAGAGGATTGATGCCGGAGTTGAAGTATGTGATGAGGAAGGTGAGAGGCGTGAGTAGGGCGCTGAAGTCGCTGGTACCTTGGTAGCCGGTGGACCAGTACTGCCACATCTTGCGAGCGTGGAAGGGCAGATTGCACACTGCGAAGGTGAGGACGACAACGATGAGCATGCGCACGACGCCGCGCCGCGCTCGCAGCACGTTGCGCGACAAATGGCTAAGGTGGTGACAGCTGTGAGTGTGGCAAGTCTTCGCCTTGGTTGCGTTTGCTTGATTTCTCTGGAAATAAAAAAAAACATTTATTAACGAAGACTTATATAGTCGTAACTAGCTGTTACCCGCAGCTTCGCATGCGGAATTTATGCTTATCATATTTGTACCCCTTGCAGAAGAAAATTTAAAAACAGGTTAATTTATATTGAAGTATTTATATTTAGAAATTTATATACTGAAACCTACGATACAATCACAAATCATTCCTCCGGGAACGGATTTTGAAAAATAAACAACATTAACATTAGTTTTTTTCTTTTTCATGAAAAATTTTGAAAAACTCGAAAACATAATATATTCCATCAATTAAATGAAGAACGTTTGTTTCAAATTTAAAGCAAAACGTTGGTGTTTTAAAAATATTCCGTACTAAGTTTCATCTTGTTTCCTGGGAAAACTTTTAATTTTATCGCGACTAATAGTTTTTTAAAACGTGATCCAAAGTATTAGGAACAACTTGACTAATTTCCGTCGAAATCAGTTCAAGGGTTTTCATGTGATGCCCGGACAGACAAACAGACAATAATACCCCTGTCCTTTTCTCTCCCTCTCCCTCTCCCTATCCCACTCCCGGGCCCTATCCCGCTTCCTGTCCCTCTCCCTCTCCCTATCCCGCGCCCTGTCCCCCTCGCTCTCCCGCTCCCGGGCCCTCTCCAGCCTTCTGTCCCTCTCCCTTTCAATCTCTCTCCCTCTCCCTCTCTTTCCCTCTCCCTCTCCATCTCCCGCTCCCTGTCCCTCTCCCTCTCCCATTTCCGGTCCCTCTATCGCTTCCTATCTCCCGCTCCCGTCCGTAAAGTCCTCCACACAATTTTTTTTGTTTCTCACTATAAGCTTACATATTAATTTTCATATTTCTGAGTTTGAAATTGACCAAGTCCTGGAAAAACTTGCAACCTCTTTATTTACCTCTTAGGGGATGAAATTCCAAAAAACCTGTTACAATTAACGTAGTTTCTTAAATATTTAAAATCCCTTAGTATTACCCCTTATGGGGATGAACTTCGAAAAAACAGTGGGTACAGTTATTTTTTGTGTCTAACTATAAGCTTACATATAAATTTTCAAGTTTTTTACTACAAAACTGACGAAGTTGCCATACTAACTTGCACTCCCTAATTAATTAACCCTTCAGGGGAGGATTTTCCAAAAAAACACATTACTGATTATTTCTAATCTTGAGCTAATATAATATTTTTTTTATGTTTTTAACTTCAAAAATGACGAAGTTGCGTAGTAAGTTCCATCCCCTAAATTTGTCCTTTAAGGGATGATTTTCAGCTAAATTTTAACTTTTTTTAATAACAATAAACTAACATAAACATTTTCATATTTATAACTCTAAAACTGACGAAGTTGATTTGTATGTAAATGACTTCCAACCCCTATTTTTAGGGGATGAATTTCAAGAAAACAGTGATGCAGTTATTTTTTGTGTCTAACTATAAGCTTATATACAAATTTTCACCCTTCTTACTTCAAAACTGACAAAGTTGCCCTACTAAATTGCGCCGTCTTAATTAACCCTTTAGGGGATGATTTTCCAAAAAACATAATACTTACAAATTTTGTTTCTAAACTGGAGCTAATATGTAAATTTTCATATTTTTAACTTCAAAAATGACTAAGTTGCTTACTAAGTACCATCCATTAAATTAACCCTTTAAGGGATGATTTTCCAGAAAAATGTGTTAAACTTAATTTTTGTTTATTACTATAAACTTACATAAAAAATTTCATATTTACAACTCTAAAATTGACGAAGTTGGTTTGTATGAAAATGACCTCCAACCCCTATTTGTAGGGGATGAATTTCGAGGAAACAGTGATACAGTTATTTTTTGTGTCGAACTATAAGCTTATATACAAATTTTCACCCTTCTTACTTCAAAACTGACGAAGTTGCCCTACTAAATTGCGCCGTCTTAATTAACCCTTTAGGGGATGATTTTCCAAAAAACATAATACTTATAAATTTTGTTTCTAAACTGGAGCTAATATATAAATTTTCATGTTTTTAACTTCAAAAATGACTAAGTTGCCTACTAAGTACCATCCATTCAATTAACCCTTTAAGGGATGATTTTCCAAAAAAATGTGTTAAACTTAATTTTTGTTTATGACTATAAACTTACATAAAAACTTTCATATTTACAACTCTAAAATTGACAAAGTTGGTTTGTATGAAAATGACCTCCAACCCCTATTTGTAGGGGATGAATTTCGAGAAAACAGTGATACAGTTATTTTTTGTGTCTAACTATAAGCTTATATATAAATTTTCACCCTTCTAACTTCAAAACTGACGAAGTTCCCATACAAACTTGAACAACCTTATTCGACCCTTTAGGGGTTGATTTTCCAAAAAAACACATGACCCTTAAATTTTGTTTTTAATTTTGAACTAATATATAAATTTTCATATTTTTAACTTCAAAAATGACGAAGTTGCGTACTAAGTTAAATTGAAGAAATTAACCCTTTAAGGGATGATTTTCCAAAAAAATGTGTTAAAGTTAACTTTTGTTTATTACTATAAACTAACATAAAAAATTTCATATTTATAACTCTAAAACTGACGAAGTTGGTTTGTATGAAAGTGACTTCTAACCCTTATTTGTACCCCTTAGGGGATGAATTTCCAAAAATCCGTTCTTAGTGGACGTCTCCTTAGCAGGAACTATCTACCTACCAAATTTCATCTTAATCGGTTCGGCAGTTTCTGAGATTTTTTGTTTAATCAGCGGTGTGTCGCTTTTCAATTTTATATATATAGATAGAGGATATTTTTAATCGAGCGTTGTAATGTAAAGCTGTGTTGCGATTGGTACCTATAGCTATTTATCCAACACCAATTTTGAAAGGATAATAAGTAATAAACTGTGTGATAATTGTTAAGTAATTAGAGCAAAAACAGGCCATCATTCCCAAAAAAACTTGATTTAAATTATAATATTGTAATCTGATCAATGCCGACCATTGAATAAACTAAATCCAGTGCGAAATCCATTATAGAAAATAGATTGATGATCTAATTTCAGTGACACGGGACTCTTCTAAAATCCAATTCAGTGCAAAATTTAGAAGATAGATACCTCCTTTATTTTGATTAAATTGGTTTACGCTGAGTGTTATTTCATTGTTTTTTTTTTAATTTAATTTTCAATTTCTTTCATAAATAAAAAAGCGGCCAAGTGCGAGTCGGACTCGCCCATGAAGGGTTCCGTAGCAGCAAGTAACATAATATAAAAGTTCTTGTAGTTCGTTGTAACTTTAATCGATGTTTTTTGCGGTTTACGATTTATAACGTATTAAAAAAAACTACTAACTAGATCTCATTCAAACCAATTTTCGTTGAAAGTTTGCATGGTAATGTACATCATATACTTTTTTTAGTTTTATCATTCTCTTATTTTAGAAGTTACAGGGGGGGGGGGGACACAAATTTTACCACTTTGGAAGTGTCTCTCGCGCAAACTATTCAGTTTAGAAAAAAATGATATTTGAAACCTCAATATCATTTTTGAAGACCTATCCATAGATACCCCACACGTATGGGTTTGATGAAAAAAACATTTTTGAGTTTCAGTTCTAAGTATGGGGAACCCCCAAAATTTATTGTTATTTTCTATTTTTGTGTGAAAATCTTAATGCGGTTCACAGAATACATCTACTTACCAAGTTTCAACAGTATAGTTCTTATAGTTTCGGAGAAAACTGGCTGTGACATACGGACGGACAGACAGACAGACAGACAGACAGACAGACAGACAGACAGACAGACATGACGAATCTATAAGGGTTCCGTTTTTTGCCATTTGGCTACGGAACCCTAAAAAGAGTCTGAAAATAACAATATTAAGTAAATATCAATGTAGTTACAATCTCATCGAAACAGCCGGCAAACGAGCTGACGATCAACATGCCCTTGGATACCAGCGACACCGAAGGCATCACTGATGCATGGCCGGCCAAGAAAGAGAAAAGTAAAAGAAAGAAAGAACTGGCTCTCAAGCCTCCAGCACCCGAGTCATTTGGCGGCTGGCTTCAGGTGGATAATGGGAAATAATAATAATAAAAAAAAAATCTGGGATAATAAGTATGTTATTTCAGATCATGTGTGACCTGTATGACCTTCATGAATATCTATTCAGTAGTTTTTGCGTAACAGAGTAGCGAAAATCCATCCATTCTCCCTCACAAACTTTTACATTTTACACACAATATTAGTAGGGCTATATTTTTTTTTATGGAAATAGCCGGCAAACGAGCTGACGATCCACCTGATGGTAAGTGACTATCGTCGCCTATGGACATCAGCAACACCAAAGGCATCACTGATGCGTTGCCGGCCAAGAAAGAGAGAAGAAAAAGAAAGAAAGAACTGGCTCTCAAGCCTCCAGCCGGAACATGACGAGTCGTTTGGCGGCTGACTCATACTCCAGAGTGGTAGCTATCCAGGTGAACCCCATGAAGAAATAATAATATATATATTTTGTTTAATAAAATTCGCGTACCTACTCCACGTTTTTGTTGTTTCGTTGCCAATGGCAATATGTTTCTGTCCCCTGTCGGCAGCCTGGCACACTTCAAGTTCCATAATTGATAGTAAAGTTAGTGATCGGCAAACATAATGCGAACGCAGGATAATTGGGTTAAGTAATCGGCTCACGACAGAGAAAAATTAGTATTTTTATTAATGATTGGATGTATCTATTTATATCGCATTTTTTATTATAATTCTGTTATGATAATATATTTTGTTGTTATAAGCAGGTTCTCAGTCCACCGTTCCCTCTCCTTACACGATCGATGATGCCTTTACTGTTACAAAACTCTTGTCCGTTTGTGGCAGACTAGCAGGCGTGAAAGTAACCAATTTGGCCTGTCTCCTCAATTGGCAGTTAAAATGTTAGTACAAAAATTAAATTTGCTTAGTCTGTAATTTTCATTTTCGTATGAATAAACTTCAGAAAAATACGATTGAACATTAAAATAAGAATCTCTTTAACTCAGTGTTGGTTATCGAAAAGCTGTCAGCAGCAATATATTCATGAATTAAGTTAATCAAACGTTGTAAATTCTTAAATTGTTATAATAAATTAAATTAATCAAACGTAAAGAAGAATGCCCATTCTTGGTACTGTGTTTCGTCATGCCTCGAGATGAAAATAATATTTAAATTATTTTCTTAATTTTTTAAGTCGTCATGCAATCAGAATGTCTGTTTTGTATAGGGATTTCTTTTAAAACTTAATGAGAGATATTTTTAATTAAAAATTCCAACCATTTTACCATTGAGATAATGATACCTTCCTACGTCCTACAGTTTACACAAAAATTATAAATAAATGTTGCCCACGGACGTAAAAAATTCAGTGAAGCACCCGTAACCTAATAATTTCTCTGTATTCGTACAAGTACACACACACACACATTGACACCATCGTGATATGACATTGATACCATCGCGAATCAAAAATTACAAAATTACGCACATAATAAAATTATGGTAAGCGAGCTGTCAGCTGTCAGCTTCACTCTCGATTAGACAAGGTTACGTCCATTCTTTTTTTACGTCCGTGATGTTGCCATCATAAAAAAATAAAATGTATCGAACAATTATTTAAACGCCTTTATTGAAATCGATAATGATATCAATATACATAATTATAGAGTATTTGGGTCGGGTTCCATTGTTGTTCACAGAAAAAGTGACCGCTTGACACCTATACTTGAGTCAAACTCGTATCAGAATACTTGTCAACAAATCGTAAAAGTTCCTTGATAGGGTTTTCACAAACTGATTTGTATTTCGCACACCAAATAACTATTAAAGAACGAAATAATCATTATAACGTTTGTGACAACTTCATTATTTTAATATTGACCTATAACAACAACACACTAAGAGAAAACGACGTAAAAACCAACATCTTAAAACAATTTTCGTCATGAATAACTCACGCTCGCACATCCTTAATTTCGTGAAGCGACTTCAAACCTTTGTAGAAACTTATTGTTTTGAGGCCGGCCTACCTATGACTATAAATAGAAATGACTACGAAAACCTCACAGCTATAATGGCGCTTACATGCTTTGCAACTTGGTCGTATTATGTTTCGAAATACAGTGAAATCAACTTATCTGTGACTATAAGGAGGGCGCTGCTGGACGCATTGGACCAATCATAGTGCGCATAGTAGTAATTTATGAATGGGATGGCATTAGTTCCAATTTTCGCCACGTCACAAATAAGTTCTTGAGAGATGGCACTGTACAGATTATACAGATATTTCATTCCACTCAATATGCATGAGCATAAAATTATTTATAAGTTAAATTTCATTAAACAAAGCCGAATAACATTTTATATTTATGTTTATGTATTTTAAAACAGTCTACATCGATTTTATACGTAACTATTCCGTGTTATTTTAAACTTTTGCAAAATAAATATTATGTTTAAAAATAAAATAAAATTATAAAGAGTGGAACGGAACGCGACTTGCGAACTCCAGATTTAGTTCAAACGTACTTTATACGACCAAAAGTTTCATGCACCTGTTTGTTTGTGGTTGCTAGGCAACACAGTGCTTATGTAAATTCTGATTCGAATGTGAATATAGTGTAAATCGTTTCATTTTACTTTCGATATTTTTAAGCATATGTCGTTGCTGATTCTCAATGCTTCGGTTTGATTTAAATCGAAATTTAGTGCTAAATAATTAGACCAGTGATTCGTAGACCATGCGAATGATTTTGGTGTCTGCTACGTTTCGTAGTTGTTTAAAGATGTAGCTAAGTTTACAGACTCTTTGTGCTACAGAGTGTATGTGTTTGATAAAAGGTTATGTACCTTTTATCATTTATATTACATAATAAAAAAATCTTAGTTTAAATCGTGCGTTTGATTCAGCGTGAGGAGTGTATAAATAAAATAAAGAAGAGGATGAAATAGAAAGAGATCGTTGATGAGAGATGCTTCTATTCTATAATGTAAATACCTACCTTGGCTTCAGTTGTACCGACGAATGTTCTCTGCTGCTCAAACTGAGACTTGTCGGTGCGATGTTGCACGGCGCAACACTGCACGTTGCTCAGTTTCTCCAATCCGTGCGAGCTCTGCCATAAGCCCACTGCTATCCTTGTGTATAGTACCTGAGTGTGAAATAATGAAGAAATTAATGGACATTGAAACTGTGTACTAAACCATGTCCACAAATTTTAGAGACTAAAATGACAACCACTAATGTCAAAGTTCGAAATAATGATACCAGCTAAATTTGTGCGATCTACTTTTCCGGGTTTTTCAATCGTAAACTACTCGTATGTCGTGAGAATACTGACATATTAGTAGCGACATGAGTATCTACCTAGATATGAGTATCTACCTAGATATTTAGTATTAGGCTAAATAGTATAAAATTAGCTGTATACATTCCGAATGTAACCATGACCAAATACTCGTTCTTGTAAGCAAAATATAATATTAAATTCAACTAGTAAGGATAAATATATTGTATTATGGATATATGTATGACAATGGTTGCTTAAGGCCCGGTATGACTACGATTTAAAAACGTTGATTTCACTCACACAACCGCATATCTGCGTCAATCTAATGTTACATTTACGTGACGCTGAATAGGGTTCAAAATTGCAGAGCATATTTTTGCTAACAATGTAACTAGATTGCGAATAAACATTTAATTTGAGGGTTTTCCTTAGGTTATTCAAAATATACACATTAAATTCAATATCTGTCCGGTTTAAGTTTTAATAAAACCATATACGTATTATATTCTCAAAAAAAAATATGTTGTTACCGCTGAAAATACAGAGAACTTCGACGATTAAGTTTAGCATAGCGATTAAGTATAGCAAATTACGATTTTTTATTGGGAATATCAAACAACTATTTTATATTCTATTCGGTTAACATTTTTCTTTAGACCTTTTTCTATGCTCTGTATTTTTTGCGTGCGATATTTTCATTGGGTTTCCTCGTACTCAAGCACCAAACAAACCCAGTTTTGTGAATATTGAGATCACACCGCGCCTTAAACTTGTTTTTATTTACTTTTAGGGTCTAGGTATTCAATAATCACACAAATAGTCGACCCACCATAAAAGCTGCGAATATTTTTCCGATTTACTTTCCAGTTTATGGTCATCACTATTTAATTTGCACCCGAAACTGGTCACCCATGAAACGTCAATTTAGTCTCTAGATTTGTGGACGAACATTATCTACTATTATAGTTATGTTACAGGTTTCTACTCGTAAAATGTGCGTTGATCCCGAGTGATGCGGGCGCGGTCAGTCGTTAGATAGTAAACCGCTTTTTTATTTACTGTAACTTAATATTTGCAATAAAGAAAAAAATTGTCCTGATTGATAGATAAAGATAGGTAGTTCTCACTACGCTTTTACGTAACTTATCACAAAAAATACAGGTTTTTTTTTGTAAATGCTAGGATTAAGTATCTACTGAATACGGCGGCTTTTACTCGTAATTTTGTTCTTTCATTATTCCAAGTTCTGAGGTGGCTATTAATCTTTAAGTTCTCAATTTCAAGTAGGTACTGAAGAATACTCAATGCGTAATACTCTATTATCAGGCGTTGGGCAACAGGCGATAAACGGGGAGAGTGTTAGGTCAGAATATTCAAACACAAGGATTGAAAGCACCTGACATATTGAGCGCAGTGAACGAATATAATGTTCATTGATTGAGCGTATCATAACGCTCGAAATCGTGTGAATTTTTACACCACTACAATCCGTTATGATCCCATTGGTATTCTGATGTGATGTTTTTTTACCTAAAGTGTTTCATGAGTTTCCTATTTGTTTTTCATTTCGATCTTGAATTTTTATTCTTTATCAAGAGTATCAAATAAAATTTTGAATGAAATTAGGTTAAATACACAATTGGTTTGGCGAAATTAAAACCAAAGCGTTCTTTGTTATTTTTCACATTCATCCTCTGTAAACATAATATGTAGGAAACATTAAAATTTTATATTATTGAGTTACAAAACGATTTGTAAAATTGGTTCATTCCCATTACTTCTATTCGTTAGTCCTATCGTAGAACTAGTGGGAATTGTTTTTTCTCACTAGTTCTACGTAAATTTTATATTCCACAATTTAAAACCAGATATTAAGTTTGAAAAGTTATTAATAGCATTGCCAAACATTTCGTTATGATTACAACATATAATTTAACTATCCGAATTCAAATCTAGTCTCTTCTTTCAATGAGAAGGTACCTTAATGAAATCCACAATTTAGGTAAAATGTGGATTGAGTAATTCATAAAAAACTCCTAATTTTTTCTCTCGTGATTCGTGATTTTTTGTATAGTAGCTGGTACTCGGATATTCATTGGAAGGCAGAAAAAAGGATAGGTATTGCGTTATCTAAAAGGTACATCGCACTACTATCTGTCAAAAGGGTAGTATGGACTATGCATATTACAAAGCACGAGGCTTCGTGATTTCACCTATAGATTAGTTTCATTAAAATAGTTTACCAGCGCATGGCCAGTGAGTATCAAAATTAATTCCCGGCGCAATAATGCCGGGGTGCAGCTGGTTGATTAGTTAGTTATGTGTGCATAGTTACATACTTGTAATTGCTCAACATATCACTGTAGTTTACCTACTGTAGTTTACCTACTCCGCTCTTCAAAGTTACGTCTTCCCCTTAATGAAATGCATAATAGTGTCTACACGAACTTTAAAGTTTGTTGTGATGCCTGGAGAGCGTTTAGACATCTAGATACTACAAGATGTAACAAAATGTAACAAAATATGTTCTCGTAACCGATGCTTAAAGGAGAACCTGCTGGGAGCATGTCTCAAGTCGTCGGGCAAGAAGTTCCAGAGTAGTGTTGTCTGCACGGTGAATGAGTACCTAATGGAAAAAGCCGCTATTGTGCGGGGGAACATTGACTCTAAGATTAGTACACGACCGAAGCGTTCTATCGTGTCGGAGCGATACTGGAAATTATCCTTAACATACTGTGGCAATAATAGGAGGATTCTAAAGTTGCGTCTCTGTCAAGTGGTGAGCCATTTAAGTTGCTGGCGAAAACGAGAGATGTGATCATATTTTCTAAGGCCAAAAATAAATCGGATAGGTACAGTTGTTGAGAAGGCGCTCTAGTTTGTTGCTGACGATCCACCTGATGGTAAGTGGCTATCGTCGCCCATGGACATCAGCAACATCAAAGGCATCACCGATGCGCTTGGCCGGTAAGCCAAGAAAGAGAGAAGAAAAAGAAAGAAAGAACTGGCTCTCAAGCCCCTGCCGGAACACGACGAGTCGTTTGGCGGCTGACTCATGCTCAAGGGTGGTAGCTATCCAGGCGAATCCCATGGAGAAATAATAATAGTAATAATGGTATTAATTAATAATTAAAATCAATATTACAAATATAATCCCTGGAGGGGTCCTACCACCAGCGGGCACGGATTTAGTCGCTTTTTACGACACCCATCCGGCGTGGGATTGGGGTTAGTATTCTAAGCCGCCCCAATACGGCGAAAAGAAGTTCTTCGGTCAGGTCTGGTTAGCAGACATCTCCATAGTCAATTATGGGTAATATACCCAACGGTTGGGTGTTGACCAACATCAATTTCGTTTTTATAGGATGAAAATTTTTGAGTCGATAAGGGGAGCGCAATTAAGCGTTAACTTTACGGCATGTTTCGACGATTTGGACATTATAACCACCAAATAATTTTACGATCATTTATGTGTATAGTTCTAATTCAGTATGTGACTTACTAAGGCTTTTTTATATAATTTAAATAAAGCAAGTTTGCAAATTCGGATATAATTATTAACACAAACGTACGTAAGTACCTAGTTCTAATTCACCATGCAAGATTTGAACCACGCATACTAAATAGCGAATATGGATAGTTAAATTAAGGCTTGTAATGAAAATATTTGAACGAAATTAAATTCCCGAGATATCGAAAATTCCCCTGATATTTAAAATTGTACTGTCGATTTTTTTAGGAGGTTTTGGAGTATTTTTATATTTACTAAGGTCCTTAGGCCCGATGATCGGGGATATTAAATAAAATTACTTAAAAATTGAGTGGAAACAGCCAGAGGATTATAGGAATTCGTGATGTTATTTGATAATTTCGGCCTGTTGATAAATTGACATTTATATTTGATTTCAATTACCAAACATTACGCTTCAGTACCACGGTTATCAAGCGATGATGTTTTAGGAGCATTTGTATTACGAGTAATACCTACCTACTGTAATAACATTTTTGTACCTACACTCATAAACAAGATTAGGGGAATGCAAAAAAGTATGTATAGAACGAAATATCATGGATATTTGAACATGTGATATTTTTACACGCTTTATATTAGCTTCACCTGTATGTTTGTTTGTTTGTAACTTGTAACCTACTCCTTTGGACTTGATTTTGACCCACTTCAAACGGTCAGATTTCTCTCAAACTTCGTGGACTTATCGAGGACCGATGACAATTCAATATTTAAGGAAAAAAAGAAAGAAAAAAAGAAAAAAACCTAATTACACGCTTTATATTAGCTTTAAACGGTCAGATTTCTGCCAAACTTCTTAGACTTATCGAGGACCGATGACAATTCAATATTTAAAGAAAAAAGAAAGAAAGAAAAAAAAACTAAATTTCATTTAAAAAATCAAATGAAAAAGTGAAAAAATAAATAATAGTTTAAAAAAAATACTAAAAAACCCGCTTTTATAGAAAATCCAACTAAAAAAAATAGGAAATTTTGAATTAAGAATCGTGTAATTGTAATAAAAGCGTGGGGTGCATAGTGTCAATGAGTAGAAGGGATAATATCTTAAAAAGCACCCCACGCTTTTTTACAATGATACGATTCTTAATTCAAATTTATTTTCTACTTTTTTTAGTTGGATTTTCTATAAAAGCGAGTTTTTTAGTTCTTTAAACTATTATTTATTATTTTGGAGTTTGCTAATTCAAATTGCAAAATTCGTTAACTACAGCCGCAGTATGGGGCAGCGCAGTATTATCATACATAACATACATCTCCTATGAAAGGGCTAAATGGCACAACAATCTCTTCTAAAATCTCACTTATATATTGTGCCGATGAAAAAGTATAGCAATGTAGTAGTACCATAGTATATTAAACATGCACCACTCGCTGCACTTCCGCCAATTTTAAATAAAAAACTCCCGAGAGCTAGATTCAATGAAATCTTTAAAGTTTTACTGCCTCTTCAGAATAGATTTTTTCGTCACAAGATGTTTTCTTGTAAAACATTGGAAATTAGTTTGAAAACTGTCTGGAAAGTAAAGTAGATTTGACGTTTTGGAATTTTTCTATCGAGGTTTTTTATTAAAATAAAATAAAATAACGCTTCACACTCATAGTCCCACACTAGGATTCCCTTGGTCGTGAGTGCCACGGACAAACACAAAAACAAGAACACTCATACCTAGACCGAGAACAGAAATTCAAACTCATCATGCAAATTCTGCCTCTCTGGAAATCGAACCCAGGACCCTTGGCGCAGCGATCCGGCATGATAACCATTAGGGTTCCGAAGTATTTATATTTGTATTTTGTTTGTTGTTTATTATGTTACAGTCACGGACATAAAAAAGAACGGACGTAACCTTGTCTAATCGAGAGTGAAGCTGACAGCTGACAGCTCGCTTACCATGTGTGCGTAATTTTGTAATATTTGATTCGCGATGGTGTCAATGTCGTAGCCGTATGGTGTCAATGTGTGGGTGTGTGTACTTGTACGAATACAGAGTTGGTATTCCTATGGGTGCTTCACAGAATTTGTTCTTGGGATTACGTCCGTCTTTTTTTAACGTCCGTGGTTACAGTGTTGTCCTGGAAAACCAGTGGGTTACTTTATTTACTGGCAAACTTTGCTCTTCAATGATTTTCAGCTTTGTTTGCCAATCATTGTCATACATTATTAATAGGTTGGCTTAGTAGTCGCCCTGAGCGAAATAATCTCACAGTTTGATGCGGCCTAGTAAGTATGCACTCCGTTAATTCCTGGGTAGGTATTTAAAAACGTCTGATTTAAAGAACCCCATAAGGAAATTCATTTTCTACACTTGAGTGTACCTAATATCCTTCATTGTCCTTTCACTTATCGCTCTAGTAAGTAGTATGTTTAATGCAGTGTAAAATATAATTATCTGAAACTTGTTTTCGTTACTCTTCTAGATCAGAATTTCATTGATTTATAATTCAATCTATCCACAATATTGAAATTTCCAGAAGCACTGGAAAAATTTTAAGCGATTTTTTAACAGTTCGGTGTAACATTGCCTGTGAAAATTCAATCTAATCAGTATTTTTTCTGCCATCAACAATAAACATCGTTCAGCAGAATGCATTATGAGCAGGAAGTTTATATTAAGGAGATCAGAAAATCCTTCCAGAGGGTAAATAAATAGGTAAATAGGTAATTGTTTGATCACGTCACTGTTAGATTCATAGTTTGCAATGCATTCATTTACATAATTTATCTCGATCATTATGGTAAATTAGCCCTGCTTACCATTCGTTCGTGCATATTTCAGTACGCAAACATGGTCAGCTTGTACGATGTACGTTAGCGGTCCGATCGATTTTGCTAATGCCACGTACCTACCTATCGGATAATGATACCTAATAGTACTGCCTTTAGTAAAATACAGTGATTACATTGACCATTCTATAATTCGTTTTATTGCAGGTACGATACTGAAATGATAACGAACTAGATTCCAGTTTGTGACATGAATCTTCATAAATCGACAAAGTAAGAAAAACGAAACATTTTTAATTTTTCGATTTGTGATATAAAATTTCATCTATCAAGCGTCGCGGTCATAATAATTATATTCTTCTGCTAGAAAATGGCAATAATTTAAAGAATGCAAATAATGTAAGTATAATAATATTTATTTTGCAGCTTCGCAAGCATTTACGTCGCTTCACTTCGAGATATGTATTTATGCGTGCCTACTTATGTACATAATTATGTACTCTATGTAATACTTGTATTTAAGAAAGATGACAACTGAATGTTATATTGGGTACCTAGCAGCACAAATATTTGGGTACATCCGTGTAAACAGCATTGCGACTGATATTCTTTGTATCATTACCAGTTTCAAGTGTGTGTGTCAATGTGTGGGTGTGTTTAATTGTACGAATAGAGAGTTGGTATTATTATGGGTGCTTCACTAAATTTGTTGTTGGGATAACGTCCGTCTTTTTTTAAGGTCCGTGGTTATACCCTTACAAATCAACCAAAAAATCTGTTCTGAAAAGAGCTACAACACCCACACGTTTTTGTTTCACTACACCAATCACATTGGTATAATACACGAAGGCATTTTAACGCTGTATGTCAAATGTCAAGCACTTCTGACAACAACAAAAGCGTACGTATCGTCTTGTATTGACAGAACGACTATGGGCGAAAGGTCAATTGCCAGTGTTCTTACGCTCTTCATCGTCGGAGCGCTAGTGACATATCTACCTCTTTTTTACATTATAATATAATTGTAAATAAGTCGATTTTCTGCATCGATAGCTTGAATATATTGGGCTGAAACATGCCGGTGTACCGAAGTAAAATAAGGATGAAAATTGGTACTTTAAATTCTGTGTACCATGTTTCATGATAATATCTATTTATTTATTTATTTATTTATTTATTTATTTATTTATTTATTTATTTATACACATACACATAATTAACAGGACTAACCCAAAGCATTACGTGCAGAATTTAAAACTAAGTCAAATATGCAGGGACATACTATTGTTTATGCTCGCAAATTTTGTTCATATTGCATCTTAAAGATGTTAACAATTTTATGAAAATACCCAATTTCTTTAGCAAAACCTTTACAATAGTGACTTAAAATACCATACACAACTTTGTATGTACTAAAATATACATACATAATATGACTAATTTTCATCCGCGAATTGCCCGCAGAAGAGAAAATTCACACACATGAAATTACAAACATAAATACTCCAATAATCCCAGGTTAATATCTACCCTATTTTTTGTCCTGGATATGGATTATCTGTGGACCAAAATTCATCTTAATTAAAACCATGACAGCACCTTTCCGAAAAGCTGGTAGATTAAAATAAATGTAATATTATTTTAAGAACAAGAGTTTTAAAGGGAGTTATGAATATAAAAAGGAAAATGGCACTCCGGTAGTGCCGACAGAAGTGAAAATTTGAACAATTACGTGTGTATTTTTGAATCGTCAGGAAATATTTTATTGTGCGGGAAACACCTTTAAATGAAGCGTTTATTTATTAATTAAGTACATTTTTAGTGAATGGCTGCCAACGCCTCGTAAAGTAATGTAATCTATAATCTTGATATTAATATGAGCTGTAAATTAAATAACTATAGTTCTGTACTTCTATTAGAGATGGCGCCACAGGTATAAAGTAGGTGACGATTAAAATCTGATCGGTAGCGAAATGTATGGTTTCATCCTATCTCAAAAAATACCCAATGCGCCTAAAGAAGTTTTCACTTCAAAAATGATGACGTGCATAATTAAGTGTATAAGTGATACCTATATGAATAAAATATTTTGACTCTGATTTTAATCCCTATAACGGTTAGCTCGTGATAAAAACACAAACATCAATTAACATCTTTACAAACTTTGACAATTATTATTATTATACTTGAATAATTTGTAGGAATCCCTTATGTAGGTCCTTGTAAAATAGGCTCATTGGAATTTGATAAATATTTAGTTTTGATCATAGAATACCATTCTATTGGTAGTCTTGAAATCAAAGCAAACGCACAATCAAGCGGTGGCTCAAATAGAAACTAACTTTCAATAGAATACGAAATCAAGTTCAAATTGTGTACGGGAGTTAACAATTAAAATTTAAAATACGAAGAGAAATCTTAACATCAGCCAAAATCTGTGACTATCCAATGTTTTTTATAAGCAAAGATAATATTTATGTTATTATGTTTGCTTATAAAAATATTTGTCAACAAATCCTAATTAGAAAAGTAATACTTAGTAGTAATCAGTTTACACAAAATCCCCCATTTGCAACGAAAGTTCACAACATAATATTATTTTCATGAAAATGGCAACTAATATTTTTCAAAATAATAATGATTTTATGTCCTGAAAGCCAATAACGGTGCATACGAGCCATCTGATGAATATTAGTGGTCACCGCCATTAATAACATTTTGATAACAAAAAAAATAATGAACCGAATTATTACAATTGGATTACAATTACAGGAAAAGCTCATAATCCAACAAATATGTGGAAGGTAGCGACTTAGCGATACAGCGTGCTAGGAAAAATTCCACAAATAACATCGCTTCACAACGCGAGGCTAGAAAAAGTTCGTATAGATAGATTCGCGTAGCTTCATTGAGTGGTTTGTTGAATGTTACAAAATAGCTACTAAAGTTTAGGTCAATTTGATTCACCGTGGTTATCGACATCATAACGAAAATATTTTCAAGACAACTTGAAAATTAGTCAAGTTTTTGAAAGAAGCCCTAAAAGGGCTCTAAGGATTGTTAAAGTTTGTATCGTAGGTACGGAATTACTGGGGAAACTTTCTTAGCAAGATTATTTCTATAAGCGACGCAAGTGTTGTGAAAATTTTTCACAATGTGGTCAAAACTTTTTTAAACAAATAACTGAGTTGTCTAGGAATATATATTATTATATAGAATACGAGTAACTGCCCTCGCTTTGCTTTGGTTTTCTTATTTTTTACAACTTATTGGAGTTTTATTAAGGATCCCTAATTTTTTGAAAATATATTATAGCCTATGTTACTCGGGGATAGTGTAGCTTCGCAACAGTGAAAGAATTTTTGAAATCGGTTCAGTAGTTTTGGAGCCTATTCAATGCAAACAAAAAATCAAATCTTTCCTCTTTATATATTAGTATAGATATATTATATTATATATGTATAATGTAGCCGGAGACAAGTGACATAAACAGACGTTTATGTATGTAAGTGTAACCATTATTTACTATTGTATAATTTGTTCCTGTGAATGTGTTCAAGTTTCCGTGTGTTCGTGTACCTTGTGACTTACAACAATTTCGCTCGTTACCAGCACTTCCGAATATTATCATGTTTGTAAAATCATAATCTAAACTTGGCTGCGGGTGAACATTCACGTCGATTTACCTTTACCCATCGTTTACGCCACAACGCTTAACTTAATTTTAAGTGACGGGCTGTTATTGACGACAATCATCTGATTAAGATGTTATCACAAGTCAGACTAAATCATTGTAAAGTTTTGAAGTCTCATACCTATTTCACTATTAGAAAATCAAGTCTGTTATTATCTATTCATTGTAATAATTGTTTGAGTTTTATAAATAATCAGCTAATGTCACTAGAATTAATCCTGCTCCTTGACGAATGATTTTGTCTTAATGTTAGTCAATAAATATGTCAGTATCATTAACGTAAGGGTGAAGCCTACCTGGAGTACCTACAAAGGAGTTGTAAATAAACAGTATTTAGATAACCAATTGCAGATGGTTTAGAGTTAACGTAATTATGCAACTGTTATATTTTCTAGATTACCATTCTATCACAACTTTATGAGAAAATCTTAAACATTTCGAGCTGCAGATTTGCATAAAAATATCGCAAAATGCCTTCGACTTGGATAAGATTTTAACCTTGCAACTGATTTCCATAAAATCAAAAGATTAATATTAACCAAGCACCGCACAGCTTTGTCGTTTCGAATAAATCCTGCTCCTTTCAAATGCATACTGCAGTAAGTCTGAGTTATGGATAAAGTTTAGACAGTTTTCAAATCTGTATGTCGTATTGAGGACATTTTTTAAATTATAATTATTGAAATCGAGCAGTTTGCATTAAACTTTTAATAACTTACTTGTGAACAATGGAAAACTATAAGCCTACCATTTTTACCCATTACGGCGTTATAAAACTGAGTTGATCAAACATGAACAAAAACCTTGATGAACAATTTGATGATAGCAATGTAGCATTTTTAGGGTTCCGTAGCCAAATGGCAAAAAACGGAACCCTCATAGATTCGTCATGTCTGTCTGTCTGTCTGTCTGTCTGTCTGTCCGTCCGTATGTCACAGCCACTTTTTTCCGAAAGTATAAGAACTATACTGTTGAAACTTGGTAAGTAGATGTATTCTGTGAACCGCATTAAGATTTTCACATAAAAATAGAAAAAAACAGTAAATTTTGGGGGCTCCCCATACTTAGAACTGAAACTCAAAAATTTTTTTTTTCATCAAACCCATACGTGTGGGGTATCTATGAATAGGTGTTCAAAAATGATATTGAGGTTTCTAATATCATTTTTTTCTAAACTGAATAGTTTGCGCGCGAGACACTTCCAAAGTGGTAAAATGTGTCCCCCCCCTGTAACTTCTAAAATAAGAGAATGATAAAACTAAAAAAAATATATGATGTACTTTACCATGCAAACTTCCACTTGAAATTGGTTTGCACGTAAGTAGTTTTTTTTTAATACGTCATAAATCGTAAACCGCAATTTACCTCGATCAAAGTTACAACGAACTACAAGAACATTTTATATTATGTTACTTGTTGCTACGGAACCCTGCATGGGCGAGTCCGACTCGCACTTGGCCGCTTTTTTATGTTTTTAACATCACGGCGCGCAAAACAAACCCAAAAGATCACAATAACTTGATGTTTGGCACCAACCACAGGCAAGCTGAGAAAAACGACTTGTGGAAATTTATGTCAGAGACAAGTCGGAAAATGTCCATTTTAGTGTTGTTATTTTTTAAATTGTTATTTTATTTGTTTAGTTACTGAAGCAGACCTATTTCAATACTTACTATGTCAGGGATTTTTAATACGATAGTAAGAAAGTTGGCGGAGCAATAGTCTTAATGATTATCACAAATTTCGCCATCGTCCAGTCCATTAGTGAAGAATACCTACGTTTATTCCTTAAATCCAATATTGTGTAGTTTTTAAGTTTTACAATAAAGATGGGTTCTGTATACCCAGGTCATGTTGTCAGTGTTGTCTAAAGTTTTGGCCTTGTGACCTACATTTTGAGATTACTACAAGTACGTACACTATACAAAACATCAACTTTAAGTAAACATTTCAGCATTTTCTGCCAAAGTAGATATGATTTTCCCCCAAACTAAGACATCTAAAATATATTCTCTGAAATGGCTCACACTTACGTAAGTGGTAAGTAAGCGCCTAGGAGCGACGTGTTTCTAAAAACGGAAAATAGCCGTTTACATAATAAGAATAAAAAATATTGAGATATTATTAACTACTACTTACATACTTATGTTTTTATTAGATCATGCCCAGAAAAAAATATTAATTTTGAACCTATTTACATTAGCGCATTTAATGCTTTCAATGGTTTCGTCATAGCTGTGAAGATTTTCAGTGTCGGTTAATGAGTTTCTATCGAGGAACCACCCTATTTGTATATATTTACTGACTGCATCCCGCAGGCATACTCCGGCACTGCCCTTTTAGCCGTTGTTAAAGTTCAACCTCAAATTTCCGGCTCTCTTTGGATTGCCTACTCAAACCACAGGATTGTCCAACGCCTTTAGGCAAATCCCGAAAACGGCCCGAAATCTAGACACGCAGTAGTGTGTCAAGCCAAGTTCAAGCTAACAGAACTAGCGAGCAGCACCGTGTGTAATAATAGATATTTAGGTCTAACTAGACAAACCCCGATTTCATTTCAGTGAGCTTTGGCTTGACTAGGTAAACCTAGGAGCGCTGGATGTTTGGGTTTTGACTAGGTATAACAGATATAAGGAAACTGATGATATCATCGCTTCTTTTAAAATTACTTAAACCTAGAAACCATTTATATTTGCTCATACATTAAGGAGGCATTAAGAAAAAGAAATAAAAAAAGAAATTATGTGTCATGCAATTAGGTAGGTACACTCAAGAAGTATTGGGTACCTAATAATATAATCAGACGAGTGACACCTATTAAATATTGACTGTGAAATCGATAAAAACTTTTTTACAGCCATTACATATACCTATATTAGATTTCTTTCAGCATTCGCCCTATTTCGGCCAGTTGTGGTGAATCGCGCAGAGCGTGGCACGCGGTTGTTCTACAAAATATTCAAATGAGCTAGCTTCGAAGTTTAAATTGAAACCAACGGTACCGTAAGGTGTATTTAACCACGAGTCGTATACGAGAAAATAACGAAATCACTTCTACTTCACTAGTGTAATATCCCGCAGTCAGTTTCAAGTATAGTACTGCATTTATAACTAATTGTAGGGTTGACAAAAATGAAGCACTTTGCATTCATTATGTATTACATTTTATAAATAAAGTGTGGCATGCATCGATATGCTTATAATACGTAATAAGAACTATTCATTATATAGATATATTATTTATTAATGGTCGTAGCGCGTGTTAAGTTCTATTGATATTCAGTAGATGATAATGATGATTGAAATAGGCTTGTTTCTGACAAAAGTATTAGGTATTATTATAATTTAATACCATAAAATTTTATTTTATACCCTCCGTTTTGGTTATTTCCTGCACGTGTATCGTTTTTAGGGTTCCGAAATAAAATCGGAACCCTTATAGTTTCGTCATGTCCGTTTGTCTTTCTGTCCGAAGCAAAGCGCCGGATGAATATACATATTTATTAAAACTCTAGACTCATAGAATAAAATATTGAAAAAATTTTTTTTCAGGATACCTTCCCTACAGGTAAAGCGAGGATGAATTTTTTTATTCTTCGCGTACCCTATACTGTGGGGTATCGTTGAAAAGGTATTCTAGAAATGTTATGGGTCTCCAAAGACCATTTTTGGAATTAAGGGTGCGTTTGCGAAATATTTGGCTTTAAGTTGCTAATTTTGGTTAGAGTCAAGTGTCCCTCCCCTGCTGGCTTAAGGGTTGGAGTTGGACAAGTGAAAAGTTCTCAAAAATAGATTATATGATGAATTTACAAGGAAAACTATCACGGCTATGTCAGCGTAGTTAAAGAGTACCTAATAATCGATAAACTTACTACTTCGGAACCGTACATTGCGCGTGGCCTGACACGCACTCGCACTTTTATATACTGGTTTTACTGGAGACATGCCACATAAGAGTTATGAGTTTGCCTTTTGTGTCACTTGTTTTGTCAGTTGCTTGCTTGTTGGTAAAGTATTTCTAAGTAAATAAAGTTAATAAACAAACACTGTCTATAGTTAGTGGTGGCATCAATAACAAATACGTATTTCTCTTGAACGAACAAATTGTAGTTTATATGACAAACGAAAAAAAAATAGTCGCCAGTCTACTATACATAGAAATGTGCTATAACAGTTTTCAAGTTTAATTAAATAATGAAGCGAGACTTCATAAAGGTAATATGAACCCGTCTACAAGAACTTACTAAGTAGGTATATCTTAAATAATATTTTAACTCATTTATCTTTTCAGTTATATCAGAATTCTACTCTGATACAAGCTTTGTTACAAGAATTGGCCCTGTGAAATCTTTAATGACCCCGATGTTTCAAGCTTAAGATTAATTACATCTGATATTATTAGCCATAAGATATTGTACGGAAGAATCATAACCATTGTATTATGCTAGTTAATTTGGTCATTAGAAGAAACAGATAACAGACATTTGGACTAATGATTTGCAGATAACGAACCTAATGACAACCATCGCATACAAAAAATATTTTCTTAAATAGAGTAAAAACTCAGTTGTTTTACCAAACGTCACTCTCAGGCACTGGATGTCTGTAAGATTTTCAAAATGTGTGAGTTAAAAACTAATTAGGTCTTACTTGTTTCGGCGAATGTAAACATCGTGAAAAAACCTGCTACTTAGGTATTGTCATTAGTAAAGGTCCGTCTGCTAATCAGTATCTTTTAGCTAGCTTGGTTGGCGATTGCTTTTACCCTTGACAAAGAGGAGACAAACTCAACAGTGAGGCAACTTTATTGTGGGTAAAGATAACGACTATTCAGTCCATTAACTAGAACAGAATTATGATCACTAAAATTCTTAACCCATAGTTATTATATATATGTTACCGGCAAAACCCGATTTCAGGTCAAACTAGTTTGGCCTAGGTCAAACTAGTTTATCCTACTCGTATCAGGACAAACTAGTTTGGCCTAGTCTAAACTAGTTGGGCATAGGCCAGACTAGTTTGTCCCGACACGATTAGGCAAAACTAGTTTCTTGTCAGGCTAGTCGTTAGTTAGAGTAATATTCATTTAGTTGCATATTGTTTACCAAAATGATGTATTAAGTAAGGTTTCGGACCAAATTTATAAAGAAAACGACAAATCATTATAATTACAAAGTTGCTTTGTATGCACTTTTAGGGAGAATTCAGGGGTTTTTGATACACAAACAGGCTTCCAAACGTCTCCGGCGCTGCGGAAAATGCAGCCCCTCCGCCCTTGCGTAACTAACTGCAGGCACTCCATGCTCGCCTACGCAGCTTCGGCTTTTTGGTCGCCTGCGGCGACCAGCCTCAGCCGCTTCGGCTCACATGGTGCCTGCAGTTTGTTACAGCGGGCGGGGGCTGCTCTCCCTCCGCGCCTCCGGGGTTTACATTCACTCTAGGGGTAGGGCAGACTAGTACCACATGGGATCGGGGTTGACTAAGTCGGTTCTGTCACCAATTTTGAAAAATTGATAAAACAATTAATAAAGAAAACCATTACAAATGAGGGGGAAATAGAAAATATATTAACAGGTGCCCCACCAGAACCCAAGAAAAAAAAAGTACTTGGACAAAGAAGAAAGAAGAAAGAATCAACAGAACTCTTTTGAACACAAATCTTCATATTCAGAGTAAAAATTATTAATGTGTTAAGGTTTTTTTGTAATTCTTAAATAAAAATTGCATGTAAAAATTAGTTTTTTTTTATCATAATATAAATGTACGAATAGGGAACCGTTACACAGAGGAAACGTTATTATTCGTCTAAAAGTTGTCTGGCCTAGTGAAGGATTTGACAAATGATAAGTGCTCTGAACGTGTTGTGTCATCATATTAATCAGCTCCATTAATTCTACCAAATGAAACGTTGTCATACAAAAATTTGACAATCGTTAGTTGTCAAAGTGAAAAATAGGCGAACCGTTGGTTGGCAAGTGATAATCGGCCAAACAATTTTCGGCGAGAAGGCAGGATCCCGTTTTAAGCACAAAGATTTGTCGAATAAATATAAATCCGTAACAATTCGGTTCTAATCAGTTTTAGACTGACGAGAAACTAGTTTTGCCTAATTGTGTCGGGACAAATTAGTCTGGCCTAGGCCCAACTAGTTTAGACTAGGCCAAACTGGTTTGTCCTGACACGAGTAGGATAAACTAGTTTGGCCTAGGCCAAACTAGTTTAACCTGAAATCGGGTTTTGCCGGTAACATATACATATTCATGACCCAAGAGTTTAATGTGGATGCAGATAATTTAATGTGCTAAACATTTAACTTGTCTGTCTATAAGAACATTACATTAGTGCTATCTTTTGCAAAAGTTCTACCTACTTAGTATATTAATATGTACGTATCGTCACGCAGAAAAGGATGACAGAAAAATAGTCAATTAATTAAGTATTGCGTAATGATTTCGTAGATATGAGGAGAACCGTAAAGGTGATTTGAATGAATGTGAGAAAAGTGAAAATCACCTAATATGTACCTATGAATTCGTGTCTTGAAATTGTGTTTATGTGAGATTTGTGTGGCTTTGGTTAATAACAGATTCGACATCAATGATAAAAGTATGGAAGTCACGTCGCATATCAGACATGTCATTGAGTTACTTATCCTGTGAAATCGAATATACTCCGCATGGCTTCCTTAATCATAGAGATCGAAAAATTTGGTATATTTTTCGCGGAACGTGGCAACAGAATCATAATAAATTATCTTTAAAATAACCTTATTTATGATGGTAAGTGCTCACCGTCGCAGAAAAATCTCTATATACACAAAGGCCCGCTACGTTGTGATCCAAGAAAAGATAAAGAAATTACTTCGGAATCCTAAAAACGAAGCGGTTCCCAAAAACTGAAGTCTTACTTACCGTCATGACAAAAAGCGGGGTAACGTACAGCAGTCCGAAGTTGACCATGTCGAATATTTCCGAATTGTACTTCATGCGGTGCTGGATACATATCGTCTCCATTCTGCCGTCACCGAGGTCGTTAGTTATTGTCTCAACCCATATGAACTTCGGTGCACTGTAAGCCGCGCTCGTTATCCACACTCCAAGTATTACCAACTGCAACAAACACATCAGTTCTTATTACTTCAATTCTTATTGGTTTATAAATAGTTCTGAATAGATACAGATACATTTGTACATATTATACGAATACAACACGGCAATACCACAGGCCAATCCATCCCTGGCTCTGAATTTCTGAAGAAATGTTCTCACCTCTTTTGAAGAGCCCCACAATGTCATAGCGCTCCGGAGAAAAGTTGCTAAAGAAAATTCATCCCACAATTTTGTCGCATGTGACGTGTACGATCGTGAATATCTGGTTGTGAAGGATCACCACGATTTCAGTCAAGTGGATGGATTTTCAAAATAATGTGATGAGTGATTAATTAAAAGGAGACGTTGGCATCGATCGAAGGTCGTTATCAACTAGGCTACAGGGTCGTCACTATATAATTATGTACTTATAATCCAAATTGGGTCTCATAAAAGCATTACTTTTTTATAAAATGAAAGTAAAGCGATCCATTACTTTTTTTATTAAATATGAACTGAACTCAGCGGGATATAATAATGAACTAAGTTTTAAGTCCAATATTGGCCTGAATATTGGCGAGGTATCTGGGCTATGGAGAATAGACGAGAGTTTTATTGTAAGTATGTACATAAGCTTTTGCAAAGGCTCAACGACTTATTACGTTTTAAAAAATACTTCAACTTAAAACTGTCAAAGTCCAGTACATGGAATTTCGCCAGGTGGTCTAACAAAGATATTTAAAAATATATTTTCATACTTACATGCTTCACACATTGTGATATATTATTATTAGATGGGTCTATATTATCATATTTTATTGAAATGTTAAAATGTTTATTACGAGTTGCTGTATCATCATATTTAACTTAAATTCTTTTAGTTTTACTACTTAATATAAGTAATATTATTTCTTCTGTGGTTTTACCAAAATGTTCAACAACGCTTGGACGATTTCAATATATAAATATAAATATATAACGCTTCACACTCATAGCCCCACACTAGGACTCCCTGTATCGTGGGTGCCATGGACAACACACTAGACAAGGACATTCACACCCAGACCGAGACAGAAATTCAAACTCATCATTCAAACCGCCTCGCTGGGAATCGAACCTAGGACCCTTGGTGTGGCGATCCGGCATGGTAACCATTGTGCCACACGGGTCGTCAATGGTTCGATACGTAACATGAAAAACAAAAGCACACACAATTACTTGAATGGAAACCCTCTCAAGTAAATGAAATGGCCTCCTTTAAGAATAGAAGAATTGTTTGGGGAGTGAAAATAAACACATTGCCAACAGGTATTTTTTAGAATTCCTTTATGAAACTTGTCATCACTTCATTTTGGGAAACATAATTTTGCTGGTGTTTGCAAATTGTTCCATTTTATTCTCTTAAGTCCTGAACAAAGTTATAAAATAAAACTGCCATTCTATAGGTAAGATATATTCAAACGCCGCCCGCGCCATAGCGAGGGTTGCCATACGTCCCGTATATACGGGACTGTCACCGTATTTGTCCCGTATTTCGAAATAATACGAAAATAGAGGATTACGATAGGAGAACATTTCGAATAATAATATAAACTTTGATTCATTTTGATTTTTTATTTTATACTTTTGATACGGTTGAGATCACTATGTACCTATATATGCATGCTATGTATGGTGTTGAAAAGCCGCGTGTCAGGTTTTGGGCATCGGAAAAAAAAACGTCCCGTATTGGTTGGTTTCTAGAAGTTATGGCAACCCTAGCTATAGCAAAAGCTATTCTTTAAGATGAGCATTAGGTACTAAAGCGAGCGAGTGTCGAAGCGCTGTCGCGCTGATAACCCGGAGGTTTGTGTCGATCCTAAGTGAACAGCCGAGTTCAGCAACAGCGGGTACGTAAAGCCGTCAGAGTTGTTATCGTAAGGTAACAGTCGCTAAGCCATATCAAATCTATACAAATAAATACAATTAGAGTGTCTGTTTGTAATATTAAAATAACCGCTTTTTATTAAATACATTTGGATGTATAAACGGTACATACATATGCCATAACTTATGTCTGTCTGGCTGGTCCGATTTTGACGGGACTTTCACTGGCAGATAGCTGATGTAACAAGGAGTAACTTAGGCTACTTTTATTTTAGAAAAAAAAATAGTTTTTTAGGTGATACGAAGTTCGCCGGGTCATCTAGTTATACACATAATGGGTTCAATCCAATAAATCGATGATCTTTAACAACATGATGACATTTTCCACATTATAACTTTACTAATTATTAACTTAGACTTCACAAGGGATATTACTCCTACAATTATTTTCGTTTATTTACCCTTTGTAATTTTCAAAACAAACTAAATTATTGCTACGATTGATTTGTGCTTACTTAAGATTATAATTTATCAAATATTGAAACCGTTTGTCTTTGTACTTGGGAGTTCGTAAAAGTTTTTATTGTACTGTTATTTCTAAAATTAATTTTCGATAGCAATGTAAACATAACTTGCATTTTTAGTTAGCTTTCTATTAATTAATATATGTTGTTGATCCTACTATATTACTTTTGACATGTTAACGTCTTATAAATTGGTTGACTCGGGTGTCATTCACGAAAACTGTGTAAGGAACGTTACCCTGCGCGCGCGAGAGAGAGAGGCTTGCTCGACCGGCGCGCGCCTTGCGTCTCTCTTCTACGCGAGCGTTTCTGGCGTCAACGAATTATGTCAGTGAATTATGAATTTAAAATTGTGATTTTCATTTAATTCTATGTTGCAAAAACTTATACCACAAACAGACTTTGTCACGTTAAATCTCCGTCCGTATACCGACTTTACAGACAACCATTTTTTTAATACAAATTTCGATTCAAATGTTCGTTTTTTTTAGTTCTATGAATTAAATAACTTTTGAGTTGGTACTCATATCTAACTACAAAAAAAAAATGTTTTCTAACAACTTAATACAATAGACGCCTCATGGAATTCTCCACCAGTAAGCCCTTGGGGGATAACTAAAAGTTGCGGTAGGAGGTATAAAAAAGGTTCAAATACAGAAAATATAAAATGTGTAGGTATTCACTGAACATTATTTACACACTTATACTAGATATAAATAATTATATTATAATAAACACTTATATTATATATGTATAGGTACTTCAATACATATACATACGATACATATAGGTACATATAACAGCAGCTTATGAATCCAAAGGAACTCCGTTTCTTTATAAGTTTAGATACAGAGGAGTGGCTAAGCTTGACTAAACAATATTTGTGCTCTGCTTATAATAAACCCTAATATTGGATAAATTTACAGATCTAAAGCCCAATGTTTATTTTATGCTTCAATAACGATATTTCAGATATCCAATAATGTAGGTACATTATTGGTCGAAAGTCACCTAAATCAACACTTGAAGGGTCTGATTTTATTGGGGTTCGAGAGCGACTAAACGAATTATGTAAGTTTAGTTCTTACCTACGAAAACTAGCACCTAAGTATTTATTTATTTATTTATTTATTTATTTTAAGGATTGCCAACGGAAAGTACGTAAGTAGCTATAATATACACACATACTCCTATCCATATCAACAAACAAAAACTTTTTATTTCAGTTAGTTTATTATTATCTACCAATACATTTATAAGATGAGAATAATATTGAGACAAGCAAAAATTTAATTGTAGGTACGAGTAGGTACTTATCACATTTGAATTTTTGTATTTTCCTTATATTTTTCACGGCAAATAGGTATAAAAGTTAGATAGGTATAATATTACAATTTGTAACTGAGTAAAGTGATAGATACGACTTTTGTGTGCAATAAATTAAAATGTAACAAAAGTAGCTCTATACCTACAAGTACGGAGGGAAATCTTACGTGAAACGCACTTTATCTTCTCTATATTGTGTTTAGCTATATATATATATATATATATATATATATATATATTCTTTATATTGTATTTGTGTGTACCTATTTATGATTGTGTTAGCGTTTATTATTGTTTATTATTATTACGTAGATTCCACATATAACTATATCAATTATAAAAATAACAAAAAAATATTTCGGTAAACTTACCCTGAGCCTCGTAGAGGTCAGAATCTGTTTGCATGTTATTGGGTGAATGATCGCGAAGTATCTTTCAGTACATATCACGACCAGAATGAAAATTGACGCAGTATAACTTAGCGAATGGACGAACTGATACATCTTGCACAGGAAGTCACCGAAAACCCAACTGAAACAAAAGAACACATTATCATTCATGTAAAAAAAACCGGGCTAGTGCGTGTCAGGCCACGCGTAATGTAGGGTTCCGAAGTAGTAAGTTTATCGACTATAACTCAATAACTACTTATGGTAACATAGCCGTGATGGTTTTCTTTGTAAATTCATCATTATAATCTATTTTTGAGATTTTTTTCATTTATCCAAATCCAACTGTTTAGCCAGCAAGGGGAGGGGGAGACACTTGACTCTAACCAATGACCCATATTTTTGGAAGACCTTTTAAACGAAACCCCACACTATTGCGTATGCGGCGAATAAAAATTCATCCTCACGTAACCTGTAGGGGAGGTAACCTGAAAAAAAAATGTTTTTCAATATTTTATTCTACGATTCTGGAGTTTTAATAAATATACAACAAATATGTACATATATCCATGCCAAATTACAGATTTCTCTAACAGTAAAGTCCGGTTTACACGTAATAAGTAGTTAAGTAGGTAACTAAATTTTAAGTAAATTAATACGTGTAAACAGACAATTTAGTAACTTTCTAGTAAAATTTAGTTAACTACTTAGCTACTTAATACGTGTAAACCGAACATAAGGGTCTCGGCGCTTTGCTTCGGACACACGGACAGACGGACAGACGGACGAACATGATGAAACTATAAGGGTTCCGATTTTACTTCGGAACCCTAAGAACATGGAAGAAAAAATATCATAATTATTATCGCAATAGAGAGTCTATCTAAAACAATAATAATTTATATCGGAGAAGCGGGTTGGTTTGGGAAATAATAACAGAGTGGGCGTTTACATTATTTTAGTCAGAAACTAATTAACACAGATTTTGTACTCGTTACAAATTTAATACACGATGTACACTGGATACACACGATACTGAACAGATAATTAAGTTACTCGAATAAGATAATCAATCACTAATGAACGCGGTGAACTTTGCTTCTAGCGGTCACCTATCAAACAACCGACCGCGCCCAATATTGCTTAACTTTGTCAGTCACCATACCGTCGGGCTATGAGCACTTCGAACGTTTTATGAATGTAATAATATGTTCGATTATCTGTACTTATAAGTGTAATTTTTAAGTGCTCCTCGCTTTCCATTAACTCAAAAAATAGCAAGTTAAGCAACATCGCCAACAATAGTAAGTTTCATGCGCCTGAAGACCGCTAGGGGCTCTAGGGATATATTTCTTGAACTCGTTTGTGACTCGATACGATAAACGCCATAGTAACTGTATACTTTTAAGTAATTTTTTTATTTAGTTACATCATACCAAGGGTATAGATAGCTCTGTATGTCTATGGATGGCTAAAATTCCCTTTACAAGTTTCTGTATTCTTTTGATTTATGATAATAATTGAAATCCGTGTTATACTTATATTAAATGTATTGTAAAGGAACTAACATCACTAGATAGTATCAATTAATGACGTTCTTTTAATATAACTCTTATGTTTTGAAATTGATTATAAAAGTTGCCAATTAGTTAACGTAGCCAGTTACACTGCAGTTTACCCTACGCGCTACGTGAAGGATTCTGTCCCAGTTGTTATTGTGAAATAATATTAGTCAAGCTTCCTCAGGGAATTTCCGGGGGGTTAATTACTTATAACATTCGGATTGATCGTTAATTGAAATACGAAACTCACGTAGAATACGAAAGGGCCACACAGCAGTCATCGAAATATCCTAGTCTTCTTATACCAGATAGCTATCAAGAAAGAATTTCCTTTCCAAAAATCCCGAGAATCTTATTTCCAACTTTCTGACTTTTGTAATTTATGTATAATCTATAGAAAAATGCGACGAAGCTGGATTACGACAGGGTTGCATTTCATCGCCGTTACTCTTCAACACCTACACAGAGTAGGTACATCATGCGCATTGTCTTGGAGAATTGGGAAAAAGGTATATCAGTTGGGGGACGCATGATTAATAACCTCTGATACGTTGATGACACAATCCTTCTCGCACGAAGATGATGATAGTGGACCGGGCTGAACAAAGTGGATCCAACGTGAAGAGCATAGCCAACTGTGAAATTGTACAGAGTCTATATCTACCTCGGCTCTAATATCTCCAGCACTGGTGGATGTGGTGACGAGATCAGACGACGGTGGGCCATTACTAGTTCAGCAGTAGAATGACTGGGAAAGATTTGGAAGGACAGGAGAATTACCAAGAAGACGAAGGTCAGATTGATGAAATACCTTGTCTTTCCAACCTTTCTATATGGAGCCGAAACTTGGTCTTTGAGACTGCAAGATCGCCGTAGTGATGTGGTGCTGGAGACACATCTTTATAATATACTTTATATAACACATCCTAAAGATCCCGTGGATGGCATTTCGGACTAATACTTCCACCCTCAGAGAACTTTACATTAAAGACAGACTTTCATCAACTGTGCAGCTCTGAATATTGAAGTTCTTTGGTCACATCACATCTCGAGAAATGAGAATTTGATGGAGAGTTTGGTGGTTCAGGGCCAGGTGGCAGGCAAAAGAACACGGGGTCGATCTCCAACCCGCTGGATTGACATAATTAAAAAAGCTGCCAAGTTTACCATGGTACAATGTACTCGCAGCGCCTCTGACCGGAATAAATGGAAGCACATTGCCAGGAAAGCAGTCCTCGAGCTCGAGAAAGCTAGCGACCCGTCGAACATCTCTCCGTGTACCTCGTCAGTGCAACCACGACCACTCTGACAAGAGTGAACGACTAAGAAGAAGATAGAAAAATACTGATAAAACTTATTAAAATTTATAACCTGTCCTTTTTGAATTCGGGACAAATCGTAATGGTCTACTTGTTCATTATATTTAACACTGGGTTCTTTATTCAATTTCTAAGAATAGCAGTTATTGTCAATGATGTTATTTGTGAAAATGTCAAACTGTTTTAACGGGCAATAAGACTTGTAAGATAAGATAATAAGACTTGTACTACACAAGCTAGTACCTAAGTATTTAGTAATTCACGATGATAATAATTAATGTTAATGATACAGCAGAATTATGTAACGAGCTTGCAAAATGGCTGACGTTGCATGAAGCTGCAATACCTGCGTTTCCTCAAGGGAAGAAAGTATCCCGATTGCCTTACATTGTTATTCAGGTAGGTACCTACTATACAATACATGAAGCTGTTTTAATTCATTAAATAAAATTTTCATTAAGGTAATTTAATGTCGTTAATTTAAAGATTTTGAAATTAGTTAGCAACTAATAAGTTAATATAAAGTGTATTATTATTATTACTGTATTGGTATTGATATTATTTTAAAGTAAAATTCTGATATTAGTAAAATTTTAAATGTAAAGGCAATTTGTTTAAAACGAAACGTTATTAATATCGAATTATCAAACCAATGTATGTGGGAACAACCGCAAGAATTAAAATTAAATTGTTTGCCGATCTGTTTCGGATAGTTTCTTTATTTTAGTTTCTTTATTATCAAGTCTTTTAAAAATATTAAACATGATTGAGCAGCCGGTGTTATTAAAATTGTTTATATTACATTGTATTCTTCTGTTTGTGGAAATGTAATTAAATATCACATTTTATATTACATTCCAACAAACCACAACAACTGAGATGAATGATCTTTAATTACATTCCAACAAACAGAAATAGGTACCACAATCCAAGACGTTCGGCTTCATTGTTGATAAAAATCTTAGGGCGCTCTCTCACCGGGAGCATAATTGTAAGCCTGTCCAATGTAAAGCTGGAGAGCGACTTGTACCGTTTGTTTGTAATGCATTCGACTGTCGGTTTTTAACGAATTTCCTTTGATTTGAATTACAAAAACTCGATACATTACACCAAAATGGTACAGGTCAGTCTCCAGCTCAATGGACGTTACCGAGTCGATTCGAGCATTTATTACTGTTAAGTATTTATTTACATTACATTTACCGAGCGGGCAGCGCCCCGGGTCCACTACAACACTGTCAATTAGGTACAAAGTGGTACTCCTTGATGTTACAAGTTGACTGTATCATTACAGGTCGTGCATTTATAATGCTCATTTCTCCTCCCTCACTGATATTTTGCTGAAATCTATAATGTTACATTACAGACGAATGCTTTTGGTAAAGAGAGCACCTTGAATCAACATTCTTCATCGTCTTGTATTGAAGCTGCTAATCTTTTACGCTTAATTCTATTTCTATATTTCCCACTCTTTATTTCTCTAGGAGTATTTTTATAAAGTTTTTGAATCATGATTTTAAGACAATGTACCCGTTGGCCATAAAATTGTATGCCTTTGGAACAAATTGTGTGCCCTATCCATAGGAGAGTCGATTAGCTAGTTTCATTTTGTACTTCCTATGCACGTTGGTTCACCACTAATGTATTTAAAAATTTAATCATTCATACGTTATGAAATTTGTGTTATTAAAACATTTAATTTTGCCCTATTTTATACGCAGTACTTTTTGTTATCTTACTAGCTTGTTAGCTTTTACTTTTCCTATAGCACCTATGGAGCGGAATCGATCTGAAGTAGAAAAGCAATTCAAATTAATTAATAATTCTCATTCAATATTTTGTAGCCGAAATGCCCGCTTCTTGTACAATAGTTGTACAATATTTTTAATGATAACCACTTATTCATTAAAATGATGTCATAATACATTATATCACACGTAGTGGAATAGACACGAGATTGTAACAAGGAAAATTAAGAATTACGAAGGAAGATAGGCACCTTATATATTTTTTAGCGTAACAAGATTTAAGTTCTTCGTATAGTAAGAGACAGAAATTCCCAGACACGTAGGTACAGCTTCATATAGAGTACATGCACGTACACCTGCCTATATTTAAAGGGGAAATGTGTATGATTGTGATTGTGAAGAATATTAAAAGGCATTTCAAAGACTTTTCGAGTAAAGATTACTATAATACAGTAAGACAAAAAGGTATTTGAATATTCTGGTAAATTCGATCTAAATTTAGGTATACAGAGACAGAATTTTGGAGATCTAAAGTAAGATAGGTATCATTCTCATTAAGTACCAGTCTTGGTAGAGAGTTTATTTATAACTACAACAATACATTATGAGTACCGACGCAATTGAACTAGGTAACTTACAGCTCAACAATTTTCAATAAAATGTATTGCTATGGTTACTTCTTTGAATTTTAACTACGGATGAATTCTAGCTCTGGTTAGCGGCTTGCTTCCTAAAACTCGACCAGCCAGGAACTCTTTTAAAATTTTCGTGTTTGGATTACTAGTAATAGTGAGCCAGTTTGTAAGTGAACATTCCGCTTGCCTGACGCCGGTGGCCCGTAACCATATGTGGCGCATGGTTAAAGCATCTCACAATAAAGAGGAATTGTTAAAACAATCTGGTGCTTATTACGATCAAAATTAAAAAAGTTTAGAAGTAATATTTTATGCCCTAAGAGATATATTGTAACGTGAGATCATAATATAAGTTATTTGTTCCACATGGCAGTCTGGGAAGATTGCATAACTTCCTTCCCATATCCACTAATATTAATCTCGCTACTTCCATGCTACTCGTAGTAACTTATATTTATTCTTGATTACGTGCATATTTGTTACTGTAATCTGACTGACGATCAAGCTGTAGCTGCAAAATCCGAGGATTGCATTGTAGCCGTTTAATTTATTTTTTCATTTCATTTATTTTCCTCGATGACTTACTCACAGGTTCTAAATAAATACATAACTTGCGCTCTGCCCACGTCTTTGCCCGCCTTTTCCGGGATAATAAGTATCCTAATTGTTAATCCAGATCATGGTCTACCTGAGTCAAAAATTCATGAAAATCTGTATAATAGTTTTTGCATGAAAGAGCAACAAATCCAAATCAATTCATCCTCACAAACTTTTATATTTATACCTAAAATTAGTAGGATAATGCCGTTAATTATCATGGACCCCTATACCAATGCTACAGCAATTTTTTTTCATTCTTTGTTCTGTCTTCTTTGGGGTTACTGATGTCCAAGGGCGACGGGATCATTGACCATCAAGAGACTCTTCTGCCTGTTTGTCGGCTACTCACTATATCCAATTACGTTGAGGTCCAAATTCTCTAGAGCGAACCACATTGCCTAAAAACAATCAAACGTCACTTAAAAAGGTAAGTTCGTTTGATTTTCTACTTCGTGTTAAGCTCATGGCCACTAAAACACTGTCGTTAGAATTGAGATAATTACTCGTCTCCGTAATTGCTGTACGCTATCTAAACGATTTGCAAAAAATGCTGAATTTGATAGAAATTTTTACAGAATAGAGGTTTTTAGCAATACATGAGATTTTTGTTACAATTTTTTTATGTAACTGAAAACTCGACTACCGCACACAACGTACTGAAAATATCGCGTTAAGAATAATCCCCCGGACATCGCAAGGACTTTGTCCTGAAAATGAAAAATTTTCTAAAATACAGAAGGTGGGTAAATGGAACATGACTGATGATGATGATTGATACTTATACCTGACCTAACTCATCAAATTAAAATTAAAACTATCTATTCATTTTAGGCATCAATGATAAACTTGACATGAGAAAAATCGTACAATCGAAATCAATTTAAGGATGCATTTTATTAATTTTTAGATTTAGATAGTTTATTTTTTCCCAAATTCTATCCTTTATTTATTTTTTATTGTCATCTGAAAAATCTTAGTGTGAAAGATTTTTTTTTTAATTCTTTAATTTAATCTCTGCTATGATCATTTTAATAAAATCCTCATTACATTTGCGTTTTTTTTTTAATAAGAATTGCTTGTAGCGTCTATGATGCTGGCGAATTATTGATCTGATTTCATACATGCTTAAATTTTTTTCTAATTCTTTTCATAACCCACTATGAAATAAACCCGTGCACGTCCTTTGTAAGAAAGACAATAAATGTAAATGTAGGAAGGATCCAGTGATCAAATTTTCTCTTTAACACGTTCAGTGTCACGTCTCTAAAAACGTTTAAGTTAGTAAAGTTAAAAATTATACTCATTAATTAAAAGACATTTAGTATTTAATATTTTTTATGGTTTCAATAAACAAATTAAAACCGTAGTAACAAGGACGAATGAATGTTTGAGAAATTTCCTAGGCTAGCTATTTCCACCTCGTTTTTAAAAAAGACTGCAGAATTGTATGCGGTACCTATTGTTATTTTAAGGCGACCGGGTCCGTGTCCCTTACTATATAACTGAGATCCCCGGACCTCGTCTCGTCTGTCTACCAGTTTATTCGCGATTAATTCATGAACTGCCGTACAAATTTTCATACCATTTTCATCAAGAGACCTCACTGGTGTATAATTTATTAAGATTTCATGTAAATTGTCTGAAATATGACGAAAAATTTTGAAGATGTCGGCAAAAACATGCAAAGAGTTTCCACGCTGAGGGAATAGTGAAAGTAACATGAAAATAATGTATGACTAGATTGTGTCCATCGTAAAAAGTTCCGAAGCGAAATGCATTAGCATATATTATACCTTTCTTTTAAGCTAGGGCGGGTCACGAGTCATTGATATTCTTTTTTTTTCTACATTCCTTGAAGTAGTAAAAGGTGCCGAAAATTCTTACGAAAGCCGCCTTAGAAGTTTGTTTACATGAGCTATTTGTTGTGTTAAGAGAAGTTTGGTTTATCATACAAAAATAATAATAAGTATACATAAAATGAAACAACATATGAAAATTCGAATAGTTAGATTTTCGTTTCAATCACGATTTTCATTTAGTTGTAAAACTCAGATAAAAAGTGAACCATGACTAGGTATGACACGTTTCGTACTTTTAATGTGTTCCTATTTAAACTCTCGCTATATAATAATAATAATATTAACTTTAGTAAAATTTACTTTAGAAAACGCGTTGGTGCCCAGTGTTGCTAATGTCCATGGGCGGCGGTGATCACTTACCATCAGGTGACCCGTCTGCTCGTTTGCCTGCTAAAAGCATAAAAAAACCGGTGCAAACCGAGAAGTAAATCCAAAAATAAATAAGAATAATAATAATATAATAATAAAAGTTTATTTTCATAGTATACTTCATAGTTCAAATTTTCAAGTTACACTCTTAAGACATAACAACTAGTTGTTTACATTTTAGTGATATTATTTATTATTATTCGAAAAACTGAATAACTATACTAAGCCGAAGTCTGTATCATAGACACCAAGTCCCTACTCTCCCTATTAATGATTTTATTTTTATTTTTATATACCAACCAATGATCTTGAAATATAACATCATTGATACCAACTATATATTATATTTTATATGAATATCTTACTTTTCTACGTGTTTGTATATGTTGTCGTGTGTTATGTTGTGGAGATTTATTCATTAATTTATTTTTATTTAACCTTATATGTACGTATCTAAAATTATGTTAAATTATGTAGAATGTATAATGCGCTGCCTTTAATCTTTTCCAACTTAAGCCGTCGTCCATGGATATCAGTAACACCAAACACCCGATGCCAAGATAAAGAAAGAGGAAAGATTATAAAATAATATCTAATACCTATATTATTATAGGTAGGGGAGACTGGGGCTGGTCGTGACAGAGGTAGGTAGTTACAGCGCCAACGGTGGCTAAACAGAGAACGCTATATTGACGTGAGAAAGAGGCAAATGATCACGCCACCACCGGCTTGCACGCCGCGCGAGCCTGTGGCGCCAGCGCTTTTGTGAGAGGAGCCCGTACATGTTGCCCTCAAAACCGCATGTTAGTAACATTTTCGTTTTTTCGTAATATTGGTCTAAAACCTAATTTCCTTTAAAGCAGATATATATGTGTTGTGATATTTATGGCCTAATCCTTTCTTTTTGCAACGAATCTACGTTTATACAGTTGTAGTTATTTACGTTTTTACTAATTAACCTTGAAAGGTCAGTTTTGGCGTTGGGGCTAAAAGTGACATTTTCGCGGGGCAGGTTGTTACTTGTTACTCGCGCCATCTATGAATACAACTTAGCACTTCTTAAAGTAACACAAAGAGAACCACGAACATAAGAAACACTGTATAATGCTTCCTATTTCATTTTTTCCCACGTTAAATCTTATGAATTTATGTGTCTGTTTCTTTTAACTGTCGCTTTTTCGTTTCATCGACTTTCAAATCACAACGAAGCTAAAGAAGTTTTCACTTGAAAAAAAATTCGTGGCATCTCAAAACATCTTAGATTATGTCATAATTATGTTTCTAACAAGATATCTGAAGAAACAAAAAGAAGCAAAAGAGAAGGGCACACTAACAGAATCTCCCACAGTTAGCTACCAGAAGAATAGACAAGTTTTCAACGATAAACAAGAGGGTATTTTGATGAGTTACTTGATTAAAAGCAGTCAAATTTACTACGGATTAGCGTGACAACGGTGCAGAAAACTAGTAAAATTTTGGTTCCAAAAGGGTCCAAGCAATTTGATTTCATTACATCAGCGGAGAGAGGGACACTTGTCACTTTCTGCGTAGCAGCAAATGCAGTGGGAAACTCGATACCATGTAGGATATCTTCTCACGAATGAAATATAGGGACTATTTTGTTATTAAACTGTAATTGTTCCTAATAAAAAGTGTTATATTTAGTTTGGTTTTTGTTGTAACATTTTGCCCCATATAATGTAACAACCAGCCCCTGGCGCGGGGCTAAAAGTAACACACCTCTTTTCCTCGAAATTCATTCATTTATGTCAATTCTAACAGTCTGGTATCTATAATTGTTTTTAAACTAATAACCCGAATAGTTACTTAATCAAATAAACCTACATTCCAGTAAAACAATCAAAGAAACAAAAAATTGCGGCACTTTATAAAAAAAATGTCACGACCAGCCCCAGTCTCCCCTAAGGGTAACTAATCTTATCTACTAAAATTTTTACTCAGAGTAGTAACAGAATCCGATTCAATAATTTGGTTGTTTAGCGTAATGTTTAGAACGTAAAAGTGTGTTTATCTTACCTTGGTATAAGGTAAATAGACAAGTTTTGAAACACACAAAACACGCCGACGCATAAGTCAGCCACTGCTAAATTCGCCAGAAAAAAGTTGGTTATCGAACGCAAACGTCTTGATAACGTCACGACGAGGATGACCAGTAGGTTACCTGCAAAAGAAAAGTTTATTTAATCACTAAGTACATATTATAATAAAACTGTAATCGATCGATATCTGTACATGGAAGATATTTGAGAAAAACGATTACTACTATTTAGTAACGCAATGATTCCCATAACAATAATTTAAGATTTTTTTATCTTTTTGTCGGTTTGTCTGTTCGTTTGTCGGCTAATCTTAGGAATGGCTTAACAGATTTAGATGCGGTTTTCACTATTTTATTTCAATCGGTTTACAAATAAAAGAGTTATATCAATTCCAAGAACCGTCTACACATTTATTCGAGTGTGGGTTTATCGAAAGATTTACCGAAGCGAAGCCAGGGCATTTACTAGTTTGCATTCAAATTACAATTGTTGGGAATAAATACATGACAATGTTGCAGGCTTTGTTATTTAGAAAAATTACTTCTTTTTATATCTTATAAGTTAATGCTTGACTACTACAATCCCACCTGATGGTAAGTGGCGATGTAGTCATGGGTGGTAAAACGTATTAACTTAGTAAAAGCCTATTCACTCTTGCCTTGAAGACATTTACATTATAATCGAGCGGAAACACCGACGCGGGCAATTTATTCCACTCCTTCGCTGTATGCATAATAAAGTAATACAGTTTATTTATTATTAATCGAATTAACGGAGAATAAAAAGTTTCAGGAACAAACTCGGAGTAGGAATTGTTGATTTAGATCACCACAGACGTGAAGATCTTATTACGGCTGATTGGTAAGATTAATATTTATTCTACGTGGGAAACCAATAAAATACTGATCTTTTCTTATAGTTGAAGCCGTTTAAATGTTAAAGATACTGAATCATTGCCCTTACCATGTTTACAATGCAATAATGCCGCCGGCGTCTATTCATCCGAAAGCATCCACATATTTTTAAGTGAGTAATTTGCCAACAAATGAACAGACAATCTACCTGATGACAACTGGTCCCCGTAGCCCAAAGACTTAAGATTAATAATACATCATTTCTTTTGTACACACTGACCAAAACATGGAAAAAACATTTTATTGTAGGCTTTAGCAGCAGGGTATTATAGCCAAGTAGGTTAAAATCCCTGCCATTATATAAGGGTACCGTCAGATTAGTTTAGATGACACAGATCTCAAAATAATAGAACCGAATGGCTTCCGCGCGATGCACCACATGAAGGACTTCGGCTCAAAGATATGTAATATATAGGTATGATGCACGGAAATGATGAATCCCTAAGAATCGCACGCGTGGATTTGAAAATTACTGTGATTTCCTTACGGAAATAAGAATGAATTACCAAAAATCTTTTGATATTTCTTGCTTAGATTATAGAACCTGCCGTCCATTCCATGCCGTTTCGTTGTTGAAATTGTTTCGTAGTTAAGATGAATCTCTCAGTCTCAGTCTTCTTCTTTTAATTACAATTATTTAGCACTAAATGGTTCAAATCTGTACAGATTATAACGCTCTAATTTGCAAAATGTTCCAAAAAGTTAAATGGCTCTCCAGATTAACATCTTTATCCGTGTAATTAAGAAAGACCTTGTTGATTCCATTACGTTTTTTCCGGTTCTTTAAAAAGGGAGTATTAATCTGATTTAAAATTTGAGTAGATTTTGTCATTAAAGCAAGGCATCGCATTACGAAAATATTTTAAAATAAATATGAATCAGAGTTAAAGCCCATTTTATGTTTCAAAATATTGCAGCTTACTACTCCACGTGAAAAAATTAAGAACTTCCAGAGGTGCTAACAATAGTGAACGAAGAAACATACAGATACCTATGCGAATTCCTGTATAATATGTCTAAAGTACCTGAGTCTATGCGTGGTCTATACTATATTTGTATGTTACACATGAAAAATTCTTAATTACGATGATAATATTTATCCCACCAAAAACATTTTCATGTAAAATGTTGCCAAGACGAACTAGCTCGCACTGTCAAAGAGTTATCAGATTTCATGTAGAGCCAAGCTTCTAACGCTACACGCTCTAACTCTACAAGCCCTAAATTCACAAAATCTACACCTTAGTCAAAAAATGTGGCTTGGCCGTTTTGATCTACATCTTTTTATGAATAAGACCGTTAATTTATTAAATTTAAACTAATGGCAAAATATATCTGCATGTTGGACTGTACGTATAATTTAACAATGAGAAACAAAAAGTAATTACATAAAATGTACATAAACAAGAAACAACCTAAAACCGGTATCTTTATAACCAAAATAAAACAGATTGTTATCTTATCGTATAAAGTTACGGAAAGCATTTTCAATGAGTGAACTTAAACAATAATATTTACTTAAAAGGGGAACCATGGAGATCAGAAATCAAAAGTTAGCTTGTCTAATATTGCTCTAATAATAATAATAATTCTAATAATGCTTGTCCAATTTGGAAAATACCAAAAATATAATAAAAGTAACTTTTCCTGAAATCTAGAAAGTGGCATGTATTATTCCACTCTCAAAAGTCCCTCATCCATCTTCTCCACACCAATTCCGTCCTATTTCTGTCCTTTCTTTCCTTGCAAAAGTTCTTGAACATGTTGTCCACGCCAAATTGTCCTCTTTTCTGTCATTTATTCGCTTTTCAAGTCCCTTTCAATCCGGTTTTTGTACTGGCCACAGCACTGTCACTACACTTCTAAAAATTGCAGATGACATATGATGGCCCATGGAGACTAAAAAACTAACACTTCTAGTCCTGCTCGATTTTAGTAATGCTTCCTCTTCTGTCGATTTAGACATCCTTCTTGGAATTCTCCAATCCCTAAATATTTCTTCTACTGCTTTAACTTTGTTCAGTTCATATCTTCGAGACCGCTTTCAACGCGTTCGCATAGAAGATGCATTATCTGATAGTTATAGGGTGGCGTGCTCTCTCCCCTACTGTTTTCAATATTTATCAACTCTGTCACTTCTATAATAACCTCAAACTTCCATCTTTACGCAGACGATTTACAGTTGTATTGCCTCTTTTCTGCACTGGTTATTGACCATGCCATCAGAGTGATAAATAATGACGTACATCGCATCAATGATTGGGCTAAGACATACGGACTTCTCAATCCTAGCAAGTCAAAAGTTATTATTATCGGTACCAGATACTCTCTTGGTCACCTCGATCAAAACACTGTACCTATTACTTTGGACGGCAATGAAATACCTTATACTGACAGTGTAAAACATCTTGGCCTAATCATAAATTTTACTTTATCTTCGCACGTCAGTGAAATTAGTCATAAAATTCTGACTCTTGTCACTTGCTTAAATGCCTTCAATGGTTTTTGCCCTTACAAACTAAAATTTCTCTTGTCCAAACATTAATTGAACCTATCATGAACTATGTTGATGCCTGCTACTTGGATGTCACAGAGGAGCTACTTAACAAACTTGAGCGCTTGCAAAATTTGTGTATTCGGTTTATTTTCGGAATTCGAAAATTTGATTATATGTTTCTCACGTTCGGAAGGATCTCAAGTGGCTCCCAATTCGTTTTCGCAGAGATACTAGGATCTTCTATACAAATAAATAAAATTGGAGTGTCTGTTTATAATATTAAAATAACCGCTTTTTACTAAGTGCATTTGAATTTAAACATGTGATAAATATACCAAAACAACATTTTTTACAATTTTTGTTTGTCTGTCTGTTTGTTCCGGCTAATCTCTGAAATGGCTTGGTCGATTTTGACGGGACTTTCACTGGCAGATAGCTAATGTAAAAAGGAGTAACTTAAGCTACTTTTATTTTAGAAAAAAAAATTGTTTTAGAAAAAAGAGCAATAACTTTTTTGTTACATACCACGCGGACGAAGTCGCGGGTAACAGCTAGTCCTTCATAATCCTACCTATTCATCCTATCTTCGTGAACGTTTTTCCTATGCTCGTCCCTCTTATGCACCTTGTAGAACCCATCTTAAAACATTGCTGAAATTTCCACCCCACAAAATTACCTTGTATTCAAGTTCCTTTCCCGTTCAGGCAGTTCGGCTGTGGAATTCGCTCCCGCCACGGATACGTGATTCACAAAGTATCTCTATATTCAAGAAACGTGTCAAAGAACACTATTTGTCCTTAGCTGTATAATTATTATATAAATTGTAAATATAATATTTATGTTGTTTTATTCGTAAGAACGTATTATATATTTATGTACACACATAATACATATCTATTTTAATATCTATGTAAATTATACGTATATAATTATATATAGGTAATAAAGATATGTATTTGTAGTTAAGTTCTCACAGGGCTTCTGGAAGAGATTTATTAAAGAAATAAACAAATCCTTTCTAGAAATTGTATTATCATTGTTGTTTTTGTGTAAGGTTTTCTTCGTATACAAAAATAAATAAATAAGTATTTCCCAAAATAAGAACTTAAGTAGGCACTGCGGTATTTGTGTATAAAGTAATTTGATTGCTATGTAAACTGATGTAAGATATAACGAGAATGATGGTATTCATCATCATCATAATCATCGCAACCCATAACTGTCCCACAAAGTGAGGGTTACAATGAGGGTTCCCACCTCTCCCGGAATTGAGCTCTGAAAATATAAATTTTACGGCTCCCGGAAGGAATTTAAGTAAACAAATTGTCCTGGAATTTTGCTTGTTGCTCGAAAATAACGACTGGCTTTGTCGACGCTTCGCAATATTTCAAACGTGGCGCCCTTTAAAGATAATTTCGCCAGCTGTCCTCTCTTTTTTGGTAACCCTAGTTACAGGCCATAGTTCGTCACTTCGACCAAGGACGGATTGGCAGACTTCACACACCTCTGATAAATAAATAATAATGAAATAAACGCTTACAAACTCATAACTTTAAGGAACTCAAAGAAGCTCCGCAAGAAATTAATCGATCTACGTCATGTGGTTGAACCGCTAAACATGAAAATAAAAACAACATAATTCGTACCATAAACACTGTTTAAGTTAAGCAGTTATATGTGTAAGTAGTCACTAAAGTTCACTAATTAAGAAAGTATTAAGATGGAAACTACACACTTGAGAATATAAGATAAAGTTTTGAGATTGAGAGTTTCTACGAAGAAAACAGTATGATATTAAACCCCAAATCAGCATCGTAAGAACCACTAACTTCTGAGTAAGTCTATAAGTTTTCAGTTTGAATTGATATGGCTTGTATAAATTACGTAGAAAGCGTTTGAGTTTGAAGTTTACCTATTATTGATTATAATGTAGATTCAAAGTTTTACTAAAAAATAAACGATTTCAAAGAAAATTAAATAGTCTTCGATAAGAATCACTAAAATTATCGCTAAATATGTTAAACAAATCGCTACTTATGGTAGTATAGGTTTAGATATCTATACTAATACTAATACTAATACTAATACTAATACTAATACTAATCTATCTATACTAATATATAAAGAGGAAATATTTGATTTTTTGTTTGCATTGAATAGGCTCCGAAACTACTGAACCGAATTCAAAAATTCTTTCACTGTTGGGAAGCTACACTATCCCCGAGTAACATAGGCTATATTATATTTTCAAAAAAAATTAGGGATCCTTAATAAAACTCTAATAAGGTTAAAAAAAATAAGAAAACCGAAGCAAAGCGAGGGCGGTTACTCGTACTAATATATAAAGAGGAAAGATTTGATTTTTTGTTTGCATTGAATAGGCTCTGAAACTACTGAACCGATTTCAAAAATTCTTTCACTGTTGGGAAGCTACACTATCCCCGAGTAACATAGGCTATATTATATTACGAGTAACCGCCCTCGCTTAGCTTCGGTTTTCTTATTTTTTTACACCTTGGATTACATTATTGGAGTTTTATTAAGGATCCCTAATTTTTTTGAAAATATAATATAGCCTATGTTACTCGGGGATAGTGTAGCTTCCCAACAGTGAAAGAATTTTTGAAATCGGTTCAGTAGTTTCTGAGCCTATTCAATGCAAACAAAAAATCAAATCTTTCCTCTTTATATATTAGTATAGATAAAAAAATTAGGGATCCTTAATAAAACCGAAACAAAGCGAGGGCGGTGTAGTGTATGTGCACAGCTGCACAGCGGGCAACACTGGCCAGTCTGCAGCGAGACTGCGAGCTGAGTAGAGTGTACAGACATGCGCCTTACGCAACCTACCTCACCTATTACAAAGTAAAATGTGTGTATTATTGACCCTCTAAACACTACAAGTGGCGACGACGGAAAAAACTAATAAGGAATTACCAAAAAAATGTTGGAAGAAAAAGAAGGAGTAATGCCCTTGCTTGCGTATGCAATGTTCAGGCAGGCAAATTCCTTACGAATATGTGTTCTATTATATTCGTATTTAAGTAAGTAAAGTGTATTATTACATTACAACCACATAATTTGTATGTGGGGATACCTTATAGCGTGCACTTAAGTAACAATTATTTGAGTGTTAACGTTTTAATAAGAACTTGGCAACTAAAGTACCACTGCCATATTTGTACAGAAAATCTAAGCATCAAAACTAAAAGGCCATGCAAATCATTTTGTTCACAAAGGGCCATGCCTCAAGTAATTATTTCAAATAGACCATAAATTTCCCATGATATTGCTGTAGGAAATTGTAGTATATGAAAGAGTAATTTATTTCGTTTCTTATTTCAAATAAAGCTACCTCATCACAATAACAATATCCTAAGTTTTGTTTGTATTTGGTGGGTATTTAATAAAAACGTGAAACTCCACGTTACCCTTACAATAACTTGGAAAGAAACGATTGAGAATCTACCCCACTTATTAATATAATGCTGTGGTTAATGTTTTCATAATTCAAATACCGTTCTACCATGAATTGAAAAGATTATGATTATCTAAACAAGTTTTAGACATAATTTTGCTAATTAATTAGCAGTTCAATATTATTATTATGGTCACGCCAATACAGTTCACTTAAAGATCATTGCCTATACAACCATATTAAGGAAGAACCTGTAAAGTAGCTACAAACAATGTGTTATGCATATGCACGTAATATGTAAAAAGTTTATTATACCTTAAAATCCGTATTACGTAGCAATATTGAAGCATTATATATGTTAATATTTTTATCGCTAAAGCCAATATTAAATTAAATATATTGATAATTGTAGCTACGTCAAGGTTCACGCAGGTTGTACGGGTCTATCCCACTTGTCCCGTTACAAGTATTAAGTCCGGATTGGGCACGCAAATTCAAACAAGACTCGTAAGGAGCTTGTTAATGTACCTTGAGTACAAAAAGGCCTACAAGTGGCACGCAAATTGAAACAAGACTCGTAAGGAGCTTGTTACTGTACATTGAGTACAAAAAGGCCTGCAAGGGGCACGCAAATTGAAACAAGACTCGTAAGGAGCTTGTTAATGTACCTTGAGTACAAAAAGGCCTGCAAGGGGCACTCAATTTGAAACAAGACTCGTAAGGAGCTTGTTAATGTATCTTGAGTACAAAAAGGCCTACAACAGGCATGCAAATTGAAACAAGACGCGTAAGGAGCTTGTTAATGTACCTTGAGTACAATAAGGCCTGCAAGAGGCACGCAAATTTAAACAAGACTCGTAAGGAGAATGCTATACCTTGTGTACAAAAAAAAATGCTTGAAAGAAGCACGTTATTATTGTAATATACTTATCTTCTTGTTTGTATAAATAAAAATGAACTTTAGTATTTCTTGATAGCTTAACCGATTTCACTGTTTCATTCAAAAAAATTCGTAATGGCTCAAGGATGGCTGTTTCGAGAAGAATAATCAAAGTTCTGGGTAAAGTGACGTGAAACATTTTTATGTTCAGCCAAATTATAAAAGACATTAAAATATAGTGTTTGCGGAAGTTATTCAACATAATGAGTATTTCCTAAAAGGTATATTAAAATTTAAGGATGGATGTACTATGGAGAATACTAAAGTCCCGTCTAAAATGTCAGAGATATTGTAACGCTTTTATAGCTAAAACATAAATAAATGAAAAAAGTTTTCAATTTATTGGGTATTTACCATAATAAAATTATCATAAAATAAATTAAGGTACGGAGTAGGTACTTGACTTGGGAGTTCTGAGGAAGAAGCCAAACTAATCGATATATTGAATTGCTGCTATGGCAAGTCATTCGAGGTGATGAGCATTATACATTATACTGTAATGTATTCTGTATACAAGTGGTATATGTATAATATACCGTAATATATGTATACTGTCAATTATAAATTAATGTTGTAAGGCTACGCAGTCATGTAACTGTTTCATAAGAAAAAAGCCATGCATACACGATGCCCGCAAATATTTATAAATCAATGTTTTAAGGCTACGCATTCATTTAACTGTTTCATAAGAAAAACGCCATGCATACATGATGCCCGCAAATATTTATAAATCAATGTTTTAAGGCTACGCAGTTATGTAACTGTTTCATAAGAAAAAAAGCCATGCATACACGGTGCCCGCAAATAATTATAAATCAATGTTATAAGGCTACACAGTCATGTAACTGTTTCATAAGAAAAAAGCCATGCATACACGATGCCCGCAAATATTTATAAATCAATATTTTAAGGCTGCGCAGTCATGTAACTGTTTCATAAGAAAAAAGCCTTGCATACACGGTGCCCGCAAATAATTATAAATCAATGTTTTAAGGCTACGCAGTCATTTAACTGTTTGATAAGAAAAAAAGCCATGCATACACGGTGCTCGCAAATATTTATAAATCAATGTTTTAAGGCTACGCAGTCATGTAACTGTTTCATAAGAAAAAAGCCATGCATATACGGTACCCGCAAATATTTATAAATCAATGTTTTAAGGCTACGCAGTCATGTAACTGTTTCATAAGAAAAAGCCATGCATATACGGTACCCGCAAATATTTATAAATCAATGTTTTAAGGCTACGCAGTCATGTAAATGTTACATAAGAAAAAAGCCATGCATGCAAATATTTACAAATTAATATTTTATGGATATGCCGTTATGAATATCATTGAAAGGCAAAGATGTCTGTTGGATATGATTCATGAGACACCATTTGAGATGTCTGATGAAGATGATTCCCATCATAATCGGCCATATTTCACTGATATGAAATCGTGGGATGAAATAACAAATTGCAGGTTTTCAGGAAATTACCCCAATCAATATGAATCGCAAATACCAAGTGAAGAGATGATTTGGCATCAGGATTCAAGTATTATGTAAGGAATCAAAAGTAAAGTGTAGAAATGTACAATGACATACTTCCGTCATTGAAGATTCATTATTTTATAATAATTCGTTACAGACGAGTATAATATGTATTATGTGAACATATCACATATTTGTGCAGATTATGACACATGATGACGAACGACAGCAGTTATGGGTTCATGGTAATGGACTCGACTTTTATGATCATTATATTCATTTTTTTTGCAATTTTTAAATACTATAATCCGCAATAATTTATTGGATATATTATTATTATTGGAAAAATAAAGGTTCATCCATGTGGCAATAAGCACTTAGAGACTCAGAAGATCGTAGCATTTTCATCTAATATCTTTACATTGCAATGTAAATGGTAATATTTTGAGCTGCCGAAAAATAAAGGAAATATGTCAAAGTTATGATTTTATCTCCATAGTAAGGAGACAATGAGACACTGAGAAATAGAATTTTGGTATATGGGGCTAGTCCAATAAAACACGACGTTGTATTTTATGTAGATACAACTTATTACTATGTAATATGATAGGCCTTCAGTGAGATAACTCTTGCTTCCGGCTTGCATACAACTTGAACCATCTGCAGAACGACAACACCTTGGGTGTTTCTCTGCGCTCTTTTCATGTAAAATCGACATAAATACGCAAGTGATGGCTAATGACCAAAAGGTTATTTTAATCAGCTGCCATACTTTTCACGACATTATACAATTACAGTACCTACCAAGGGCAAGGTTCATACTGAAATTATTGAGTATGCGTTAACAAAGTGGTTCGATTTATTTATGTCAGACTTAGCCAAGATACTAAGTGTGGCGGATAGGTCTCCTAGGATCCTGGGTACGCTTCAAGGTTCTTGCGGAAATAAAAACGCACCGTCTTAATTCAGGCGAATCCAAGGCGGGGGTGAGGCGTCGCAGATCTAGTAGTTTTCCCTTTTCCTGAGTCACTTTGGAACAACGAATGAACAACGAATGAACAACGAACAACGAACAAACAACGAATGACGGCGGAACGCGCCGTCGCGGTATTTATACGATTCCACTTAAGTTTCCCGATGCTTCGATACGTTTCGATACCTCGCCCCCGCATTTCTCTTTATTGTTTTTTCAACATTGTTTTTACAATACTAAAGACAATAAGACAATAATACGATAAAGACAAAATGTGTGCATCCGGCGCCGCTCGTTCTTGAACAATAGCGAACATTTGCCTGCGGTGCCCGCGTCTCGAGAGTTCCGTCCTTCGATTTTTTTCTAGATAGATCGAGCACCGTCGCGTGCGCACAACCCGCGTTCTTGAACAATAGCGAACATTTATTTTGCCTGCGGTGACCGCGTCTCCAGAGTTCCGTCCTTCGATTTTTTCTGGATAGATCGATTGCCGTCGCGTGCGCACAACCAATACCTAAATGTAGATTCTTCTATGCACTATTACTATATTATCCATATACTATACTATCTCTTATGCACTATTATCAATTATAATTTTCACTCACACGTAAATTACATAAAAATGCTAATTTATTCTTACGACTTTGAAATGTACCTAATTCCTATTCTCATTGTAGAAAACTCTTTACATAATTAATTTTACAACTATCTTACGACGTTTAAGACCTAGATATACCTGCTAACTACAAATCTTAAACTGTTAATAATGTTAATCTTACGTAATGAACTTCATAAAAATATAATGTTATTCCGCGATATGTCATGTGGTCGACCGAATTATTGTCGTCGTGCACATTTCTCCCGCCGTCGCATCCTGCGATTCTACTGGCAGCACGACGATCCTCTTGCTCGGTCTTCGTAGAACGTGTCCGTTACTCGTAGTGATGTCCACAACGCGTACCTCGTTGTCCTTTCCAGGGTATACTCGGGTAATTCGTCCGTGTGGCCAAACGTTCCTAGGCAGGTTTGGGTCACAGATGATTACTAGATCGCCGACCTTGGGCGGTGTCCCAGCAGATCGAGGCTCCCGCCGGTGTTGGAGTAGGGGGAGGTATTCTTTCACCCAACGTCTCCAGAAGATATCAGCTAGCTGTTGCGCGCGCCTCCAGACTTTGCGCGGACCTGGTGCAGGAACGTGGCTGTTAGGCCCCAACAGTATGTGGTTGGGGGTCAGTCCCTCGGGTTCGTCCGGTGTCACTGGCACGTGGGTGAGCGGGCGCGAGTTGATGACATTCTCAGCTTCGGCGAGAAGAGTCATGAGAGTTTCGTCGCTGGGGTACTTCTCGCGTAGCGTGACGCGCAGGGTTTCCTTGACGCTACGCACCAATCGTTCCCAAGCTCCGCCCATGAACGGGGCGGCGGGGGGAACGAAGCGCCAGTGGATGTGACGAGCGTTGGCTTCTTCCCTCGTCGCGTGGATCGCTTCACGTACTGCCTCTCGTAATTCCTTCTCAGCTGCCTTAAAACATGTAGCGTTGTCGGACCACAGCTCCGTGGGTACTCCTCTTCGTGCGATAAATCTGCGTAGCGCTGCTATGGCCGAGTCCGCACTCAACGATGTCACCAGCTCGAGATGTACTGCCCTTATTGTCATACAGGTGAAGAGAGCTACCCATCGCTTCTCTCGGTGTCGCCCCACTGTCACCTCGAGGGGCCCAAAGTAGTCGAGGCCTGTGTAGGTGAAGGGACGCGCGTGATGCATGAGGCGTGCTGACGGAAGGTCTCCTGTAGAGGGCGACACTGGCTTAGCCTTTCTTAACTTGCACACTAAGCAGTTTCTTATAACACTCTTCACTGTAGGGCGAATCCGAGTAACCCAATATCGTTGTCTTATTTCATTCACGATCAGCTCCACGCCTCCATGATGCATCTTCTCGTGCACGTGCTGGATGTACATCCTTGTGTACCGGTGTTCTCCGTCCAGCACCGCAGGGTTGACCGCATCTTCGTATATGTCCGGTGCAGCTGAAATTCTCCCTCTCAGACGTATTAACCCGTCGTCTCCTATGTACACGCTAAGCGAAGCGAGACGATCTCTCGCGGCGGGAGGGAGGTTATTCTCGACTCGTGCCCTCTCATTCGCGTAGCTGTCATCTTGTGATGCACGTAACCACATTTTCTCTGCGCGTTTGAGGTAGTGGGCGTCTAAACATATTAATTTTCGATTGTCACTGATCTTGTAGTGAGTCTTTCCGTTTTTCTCTATTTTCTTATTTTTCACCCACGTAGGGTCTTTTTGTGTATTCTTTAATGTTCGTTTACGTTTTGCTGCGGCTGTCACATGCGTGTTTTTACGCCTACACATGTCGATAAACTGTAATACTCGTCCTGTCGCACGGATAAGAGTCTGCCACTTAGAAATGTTCTTGATGTTCGGTAGGTATCCATGTACATTTTTCACATTAGCTATACAACAGCGTTCTTCACCGGTCTTCTGGATTTTTTCTCCCTCTGCCTCGGCTGGCCATTCTGCCTCTGATCGCCTTAGAAACTCCGGGCCGTGAAACCAACGGTGTTCCGCATTGAAGTCGCTCGGGGTCTCCCGTGTCGCATCGTCGGCCACATTTTCCTTCGTTGGTACCCAACGCCATTCGTTAACCTTAGTGAGCTCTTCGATTTCTGCCAGGCGGTGCGCGACGAACGTCTTATACGCACGAGGCTCCGATCGTATCCACGCTAGTACAGTGCGCGAGTCACTCCAGTAGACTTTTCTGTGAAACTCAAAGTCGTGCTCTTCTTCTGTACGACGTGCTAGACGCGCTCCCAGGAGGGCTGCCTGTAGCTCTAAACGAGGGATTGAAGTGGGTTTCAGGGGTGCGACGCGACTCTTCGCGGCGGCCAGGGCTACATGTACTGACCCGTCGGACCGCTCCATGCGTATGTATATAGCAGTGGCATAGGCTTCCTCGCTTGCATCCACGAAGATATGCAGTTCCCTTGCGTTGACTGGTGCTCCGTTGTTATAGCAACGCGGTATGTGCAAGCTCTTGACAGCGCGGAGGTTAACTAACCACGCCGCCCAACGTGACTGTAATTGTTCTGGAATCGGCTCGTCCCATCCCGTTCCGTAACGCCATGTTTCCTGCATGAGCCTCTTCGCCGGTGTTGTCAGTGGCGAGACTAGGCCCAGCGGGTCGAATAGGGACATAATCACGCTGAGTGCTTCTCTCTTAGTGGGCGGTCGTGAATTTTCTAGTACCTGAGTAGGTGTCTTCGCTTCGTTCAAATGGAAACCGATACAATCCTTTTTCACTTCCCACAGTAGGCCGAGCGTCTTCTCAGTGTCGCTCCCGCCGATAGACACTGTTTCGGTTCCTAGGTCTGTGTTGAATTTGCATAACACTGACTGTTCGTTTGACACCCATCCACGTAATATGAAACCCGCTTTACGGTGAACATAGTCTACTTGTCGTGATACTTCTACAGCTTCTTCTTTACTCGGGAAGCTCGAGATGTAGTCGTCCATGTAGTGATTCTTCTTTATTTCCTTCACGGCCTGGGGATACGAAGCTTCGAAATCTTCTGCGTTTCTGTTCTTAATATACAGCGCCGTACACGGAGAAGAGGTGGCACCGAAGATCACTGACGTCATATGATACTCCTTGGGCCTCGTGTTGCCTCGTTCGTTACCTCTCCACAGGAATCTCAGTGCATCTCTATCTTCTTTTCTTATCTTGATTTGCATAAACATTTCCTTGATGTCAGCTGAGATTGCGTAGGTATGTTGCCGAAACCGCATAATAACTCCGGGTAATGACTGCAATAGGTCTGGGCCTGAGAGTAGCATGTCGTTAAGGCTCCACCCGTGTGACCTCGCGGCTGCGTCATGTACCAAACGTATCTTGGGTTTTGACGGGTTGCAGACGGCGAAGTGAGGTAAGTACCATGTTCTTCCCGGTGTTGCGGGGGCGTCGGCGGGGACGGCATATCCTGAGTTTAGTAGATTTTCTATTCGTTCTTCATACTTTATTTTGAGGGCAGGATCGCGATCCAACTTCTTCTCCAAGTTCTTCAATCTGTTCAGCGCACATACGTAGTTGTTAGGTATTTCAAACTTATCTTCTTTCCATAATAAAGAAGTTTCGAACCGGCCGTCGGGTAATCTTCTACTATTTTCTTGCAATATTTTTAATGCACGTTCTTCTGGATCATTCTTCTGCTTCTTGGGTTCTACTCCGAGAGTTTCCAGGTCAAAGAATTGCTTCATCATTTCTTCCATAGAGTTCTCACGCTCTGATACAACTGTGTGACCGCAGAAAGCCACGACGTTTTGATACGACGTGCGGCACCCGTGTAGTACCCAGCCTAGACGAGTGTTGGATGCGACAGGTTGATCTTGACGACCGGTGCGTGTCTCGAGCGCTACCAATAATTCCCAGTTGTCTTGACCAATGAGTAGCCTTGGGCACGCGTCCTTATATACCAGCTGATTTTCTACGTCGCGGAGATGAGTGCAGTCGAGTAAATCTCTTTTTTCTATGTTCTGTCGAGTAAACATAAGGCGTTCTATAGTGCGCGCGCCCCGCAGTGTGTACTCTTCTTCACTGTGTCTTCCGCGTATCTTGACGTCGACCTTCTTGCTATTTTCATACTTGGCAGTTTGATTCAAGCCTTGTACCCACATGTGGTCTTGCGGGCCGTCAAGCTCCAATATCTCCGCAAGCCCTTCGTCTATGAGCGTGACGGTGCTGCCATCGTCCATCAAGGCGTATGTGTCAACACGTGTTCCGTTGGGACCGGTAAGCGTTACAGGTGCGATCTTCAAATATGCTTGGCGGCTTCTTGCACAGTCAGCATTTTGTACAATCTCCACCGTAGACGTGACCGCCGTATTGACCGGTGCCGTCGGCGTGGACGCCGGTGGCGTTGCTACTGACGCCGCCGGCGCCGCCGACGGCGTCGATAGCGACGATGCTTCAGCCTTCTTCTTGTGATGCAAGAAGCGATGATGAGCCATCTCGCAGCCATCCTGTCCGCACTTCTTCGCACGACACATAGCGCGGCGATGTGTACTACGTAGGCATCGAAAGCAAACTCGATGTTTTTTCGTAATTTCCCAGCGTTGGTTAATGTCGGCGTCGCGGAAGCGCTTGCACTCGGGTAACTGATGTTCTTCATTACACAACGGGCATTGATCTTTTTTCATATCCGTATGTAGGTATCGTTCCGCTATGTAGGTATGTTCGAATTTTTTCTTGAAACTTCTATCTTGTACCGTATTATTACTCGACGATATTTCTTCAGGTTGTGCGTATGCACTGCACTTATCCGCTTCTTCATTTAAAAATGATGCGAGTTTCTTCAAGTCAGGTATATCCTCCTTATCCCGCATGGCAAAGTCGTACCACTTGCTTCGAAGTATAGGCGTGAGTTTTTCAATAGTAATTTTCACTAACTCCGGATTATATAAATAGTGAATTTTCTTCAATGCTTCAATCGTAGCGACAATATTCGATATTCTATTTGCAAAAACACATAACTCACGTGCGTTGTCACTGAGTTTTCCTAGTGCTTTAATTTTCTGAATTTCATACATGGCCAATGCGTCCGGGCGCCCAAATCTTCTTTCCAGGGCCTCCATGATGACCCCTGGGTCCGGTTGGCTGATTAGTAGGCTGCTGACGGCTTCCAGCGCGGCCCCCCTAAGGCTTCTTCTCAACCTTGATACGTTTTCAGTTTTCGAAAATGAAGCTTCAGTTTCATAGTAGGCGGCGCGGAACGTAAGCCAACTGTTACATTGTCCATTGAAGATAGGTAGTTCCTGGAGGTACTTGGGGGCGTCTCTCGTCATCCGTACCGCTTGGGTGAGAGCCGCTGCCAGTGAGGTGACGTCCACGTTCGGTGGCTGACGCGCAGGCCGGGCCTTGTCTTCCCGGTGCTCGCTGTCCTGTTCCTTGCGAGCGCCCTGTCCTCGTCCTTCTTCGTTCTCCACCTCCCCTGGTCTCTTCTCTTCTTCCTTGTTGTGATCCTCCAGCCATTCTTCAACTCTGCTAGGTTGCTCCTCCTTTTCATCCTCGGAGCAATCAGGCAAGTCGTCTCCATGGGCCGCAGCGCGCTCCTTCTCGAGCTTGATCTGGGCGAGTGCGAGCGATGCACGTATTTCTTCCAGCTTCAAAGCAGCGATCTTCTCTAGTGCTTCCAACTCCGCTAATTTTTTCTTATTAGACTCGGAGCGGCACGACCGTGCGCGCTTCGCCTTAAGCGTACTATCCTGCGCGGTAGTGGCCGTGGCTTCGGGGCTGGTCGAATATTCCGTGGTCGCGCTCGTGTCCTCCAACGTGCGTGCGGTGCCCTCTGACGTGTGGTGACTCGTTGCTGCAGTCATTCTTGACGCGTCGGCGGCGCCTGTTATATCACTTATGACATCCTGATTCGTAGTCGAACGTTTTTCCACTCGATCGGCGATACTGCCCACCATAGAGCGCGTGACAGGCATTTTTTTTCTCGACTTCTCTTGAACTCCCAGTAATCCGCGCTGATTTTCTTCGTAGGAGATCCGGCTCGAAGGACCAGCAAATGTGGCGGATAGGTCTCCTAGGATCCTGGGTACGCTTCAAGGTTCTTGCGGAAATAAAAACGCACCGTCTTAATTCAGGCGAATCCAAGGCGGGGGTGAGGCGTCGCAGATCTAGTAGTTTTCCCTTTTCCTGAGTCACTTTGGAACAACGAATGAACAACGAATGAACAACGAACAACGAACAAACAACGAATGACGGCGGAACGCGCCGTCGCGGTATTTATACGATTCCACTTAAGTTTCCCGATGCTTCGATACGTTTCGATACCTCGCCCCCGCATTTCTCTTTATTGTTTTTTCAACATTGTTTTTACAATACTAAAGACAATAAGACAATAATACGATAAAGACAAAATGTGTGCATCCGGCGCCGCTCGTTCTTGAACAATAGCGAACATTTGCCTGCGGTGCCCGCGTCTCGAGAGTTCCGTCCTTCGATTTTTTCTGGATAGATCGATTGCCGTCGCGTGCGCACAACCAATACCTAAATGTAGATTCTTCTATGCACTATTACTATATTATCCATATACTATACTATCTCTTATGCACTATTATCCATTATAATTTTCACTCACACGTAAATTACATAAAAATGCTAATTTATTCTTACGACTTTGAAATGTACCTAATTCCTATTCTCATTGTAGAAAACTCTTTACATAATTAATTTTACAACTATCTTACGACGTTTAAGACCTAGATATACCTGCTAACTACAAATCTTAAACTGTTAATAATGTTAATCTTACGTAATGAACTTCATAAAAATATAATGTTATTCCGCGATATGTCATGTGGTCGACCGAATTATTGTCGTCGTGCACACTAAGAAGGATACTAAAAAAAAAGTGTTGAATGACAGTGCTAAGTAGCAACTTTAGAGATTTATCTCTAAAGCAGTACAGTCCGAGGCTCGTCGTTGGTCTTATATTTCTGTATTACAGATCTATCAAGTATAAAGTGACGTTGATGTTGTGGAAGTTGAAAGCACTAGATCTCCATCTAGAAGCTGGAGTGGCCACAACACTAAGCCGAATGTACTTATGTGTAAGTGGGTGTAACCGTGCACGTAGGACCACCAACTCACAAAGCATTCTCACACAGAGTGCTTGTCAACGATTGGAAACTCCTCTGGGAAGCAAAGGTTACGCAAATTTCCAGAGAATCATAACTTAACTGACTAAACTGATAGTGAACCATGTGTTAAGATAATGAAGTGAATACTCAAGTTCGCATAATAATAAAGAAAAAAAAATTAAAGATACAATAAATTGGTCAGCTGTGATCGTAGTTTCACAAGCAATATTTTTTTTAAAGATTATTAGAGATTCTATTGGTACTATTCTAAATATCCCTGTGACTTTGTGAACTTTGTGACTTTGTGAACAGTGTAAATACTGGTAGAACCAAATAGCTTAGCATTAAATGAATGGGTTGACAATGGCTTGAATTCCTTAGTGACAAGAAATGGAAATAATAATGTCACATAGGAAAATTGTTTAAAGTTGACCCTTATAATGCGCGGAGTGAGTTAATTGAACTGTAGACAATTATATTGATATCATGAATTAAGTCTTGTTAAATGATTAAGATTCTCAACATTTACCCCTTACCATGAAACGAAGCACCCTCAAAAATGTGCCTGTGACTTTCACAGTGTAATACTGGTGGTAGAATTAAATAGCTTGGCATTAAATGAATGGCTGGCCAATAATTTCTTAGTGACACGAGATGGAAATAACAATGTCACGTAGGAAAATTGTTTAAAGTTGAGTTCTTATAATGCGCTGAGCGAGTTGTATGAACTGTAGATATTATATTGACATCATGAATTATGTCTAGTTGAATGACTCAAAATTCTTAAGATTAACGTTTGAAAATTTTGAATCACCTTCAAATTTTGTGACCTACCCTCAATATAAATGAAGTACCAAAAAAAAAAATTGAAATGTAATATCACGATGGGTCAAAATAGCAAAAGTTATTTCCATAAATAATTTAAGAGTTTTGTTCTCACTTAGTCTTGAAGAAAACAAGACAGCGTTAGGGAAATACCTGTAAGTCATATACCAGTCAAGTACCTATAAATAGGTAATCATGATACTGAACGATACGAGATCAGTCTCCATCTCGAGAAAGAAAGTTATGAAGTTGAAGAAGTGAAGTTTGGGGTGTGTATGGGTGATGCATATTGCACACATATGATTCACTCAATGGATATGCATATTGGTTGGGAGAGCCGTGACAATAGAGGGACTTCCACGAGATTTTTCAGAAGTTATGTTGTTACTTTTGATAACTGAAGTAGACGACTGTGGTAAATGGCTTGGGTTAACCTACTTTCAACGCTACGTTTCACGTTGTTTTAAAATATAATTATGATCTACAAGAGTTGTATTTAGTGAAATGCGAGATAAGATCTCCAACTTGACTTATGCGAACAAGATCAATTTTTTTTATGAAGCTTCCAATCAATTCCACTAAAATACTTTTCACCCTAATAATGGCAGTATTGTGAGAGACAGGAATTGGCAGGTCTATGTTTCAATTAAAGAAAAGAGGGAAACCATATGTGGACATTACAAAGTGAGCTACAAGATTATAAATGGCTACAGGAAAATATATCGATGAATAATAACAAACTGAGGCTAACAGATTGCCGCCAAACTTTAACCCTGCGCTCACATAGTGGTGTGAGTTTTGATGGTGAAAACGATGTACAGAAATGGGAAACACATATTGTACAACAATAATGATAATGAATAACACAAAGAAAATAAACGTTGGATATTAAATAATTTATTATTGTCAGATCTATCTCGATGTTTGCAATATATTAATTGCTGTCGAACAGTTGTAATCAATTATTATTTATTATAAAATAAAGAAGGGATGTAGTGTATGTGCACAGCTGCACAGCGGGCAACACTGGCCAGTCTGCAGCGAGACTGCGAGCTGAGTAGAGTGTACAGACATGCGCCTTACGCAACCTACCTCACCTATTACAAAGTAAAATGTGTGTATTATTGACCCTCTAAACACTACAGGCGGTTACTCGTATTTTATATTTGAGGAATTCCCTCAATTATTTACCCGTCATCAGGTCTGATGATCTGATCTAAATTTTAAGAAATATATTTTTTCCATATCAGTTATAAATGACGAAGTTCTGAGGTAAAAAACATTGAGAAAAATACAACCAAATTGAGAAACTCCTCCTTTTTGTGAAGTCAATTAAAAAGTTAGTTAACTCACCGAAAAAACAGCAACAGAAGACGATCGTGTACAAGGTGATAAATATAGCTCTGACATCCGTCCGGTCGAACACGAATTCTTCATCTTCGAACGTATAGTGACTGTCGTTCAGCCGAGACACGTTAACAGCGCTGTCGACTCCCACGACCGGCGTGCGGTTCAAACTCTCCGAAAGATTAATTAAATTCGAAGCGACAAAAAACCTCATATTGTTCATTTCTCAATTAGAAGTTTTAAGACTTGAGCTGGTATATTGTCTTGTGGACCTCCATTTTCTGTAACAAAGATAATGTCCCTGTTAATAATGAAAGCAAATGAAATCGTTATACAGTGTAAAGGGGCTACATACATCTCATACAATACATCTCGCGCATTTCCTAGTCGTGGCGCACAACAAAGGACAAAGTTATGACCTTGACGTCAGGAACTTGGGTCCTGGCTGAACAAACTGAGGTTTAAAGTAAAATCGTAGTCATAACTAAGTATAAGAAAATATGGGTAACAAAAGTCTTTATTTCTACAAAATGGCGGTGAAAAAATATTATTGTAGGTATAGCGTATAGTTAGACAATCCTATCCTACTATCCTACTAATATTATAAATCTGAAAGTTTGGATGTTTGGATGTTTGGATGTTTGGATGTTTGGATGTTTGGATGTTTGGATGTTTGTGACTCAATCACGCAAAAACGGCTGAACGGATATGGATAAAATTTGGCACACGGATAGCTTTCAACCTAACTTACCAGATAGGCTACTTTTAATCCCGGAAAATAAACCTGTTCCTGAGGGATAAACGGTACAATTTATAGCCATAGAACGTTTTTCGTCATACTGACATAACAGATGTTTGAAATAAAACATGGCCGAACTTCAAACAGCTGATTGAGTGGTTAAGTCAATGATGTTGTATGTATAGGGAGGTAGATATGCCGAGAGGGCGTTGAAATTAAGTCAGTCGAATCTGGTCAAGTGTAGTGATTTCATTGTAGACAGTTGATAGCTGCCTTTGAGTGAGGCTGTCTATAGTTGTCACAAAAATGCCGAGTTGTGTTTTGAGATTTTGCAAAAATCATTTCTCCAAATTGAATAATAATGATATAGTTACATACCATAGGTAAATACATAAAACGTTATGTTAAATTTTGTTACTAATATAGAATATTTCTTTTAAAATTGATTAAAATAAAAAATGTAATATGGCACATGCTATTCGTCATAGACTAATATGGCAGAAGTGAAATTAGGTAGTGAAGATATTTCGTAAATTGAACCAAATGAAATCTTTATATAATGATTGTTTTAGATTGAATTAAGAATGAATGTTTTAGATTGTTTGTAAAATAAAAACGTTAAATATCCTTTTATCTTTCATTATTTTAAATTTTCCTAGATTTCCAAGTGATGAGCTACTTTTATGTTATTGGGTAAGCATAGTTCAAAAATTTTACAGTGAAGCCAATGCCTACGCTATAAGAGTTATTTTATCAGTAATAAGTGTAAACAATGTTCTTTTCCTGCAATTTAATCTTTTTTAAATCTTCTAAAGCATGTTGGTTAAATCCTGGATAACTAGAACTATTTTCATGCCACTTCCTTATTACACGAGGGTTGGAGAAAGGATTCAAAATAAAAATAAATCTAACACATGTATTTTTTCAATCCAATTTTTAAATTATTTTAAAATAAACCTTACATTGTTGTAAACACACTGTAAACGTACAGTATCCATTTCTTTGACGTTCGGAAGCCTGTTGGTGAATCAAAAACCGTTAGATTCTCTCCCGTAAAAGTGCAACTAATGTAACTTTGTAATTTTTTCGAAAGTTTATCCCAAATAACTTGTAAAATGTACTGAATGTTCTAAACAAAGCCCAAATCGCGTTTTTTTTATTCTTATAAAAGTGTCTTTTACGGGCCAAATTTGTGTAATCCACACTTAAATAAAGGCGCCAGAGATATCGTAATCGCGCCATTTTTAATTATTGTATAATTACATACTTTAAGTTATTTGTTTTTGCAATATAATTTCAAAATGTTAAATTACAATAATAATATTATGCCTAATCGGTACTATTTCTTTTATTCCCTTCTGCCTGACTATTCTATGTTATGCTTTGACAATTATGACATGTCATCGCGGATCGAAAACTAAACCTCGAAATGTATGGACATAACATATCTATGGTAAAATATCTTTGGGTTAAGTTGTAATATGGTTAATTGTTTTTAAAGTTTTTTAATAACTAACAATATACCAATTGTGCGGTGATGCACATTAAGATATTTTTTTATCATACAATGCGAGGTTTAGTAGCCATCGATCTTGTATAAAATCAAATATAACACGAAAGCAATTTTTTGCGGACAATTTAGGCTGCTTACATACTAGCGTTTGTAAAGCGCTTTTTGCACCCAATGAGCAATCAATGAGTTACAAAAAATAATAATTTTACCATGAAGAAAATTACTGATAGCATAACATTGAAGTACAATGACTAAAGTACCAGAACAGACAGCGCGAACAAAATTTGTGTAGCGTCGGGAGGTTCTGTTTTTAAATCGAACAAATCCATTGAAAATTGAAGCCCACTGCAGCCAATTCATTGGGCCAAACATCGTGTTTGCGGTGTCGGTTCTGTACCCCAGTTAATAATACTTCAATTTAGCTTATCAAGTTTTTTCCTACCTCTCAATAAGAAGTGCTATCGAAGTATTATAAGATGTCGTATCAGGTTTAATTGATTGCAAAAGATCATCAAATTTAGTTATTAACATTCGTAAATGTCTTTCTATGTTTTATATTTACTTTGTAGTAAGAAATAATAATTTTTCTTAACAGATTGAGCAAATCATTATTAAAATGTCAGATAAGCACGTACGTCTTTAAAATCCTAGTGCGGTGTTAGCCTAATGTCAAAATTGCTTTATTTTTCTATAGATGTGCATGCGTTTAGGCCAGTAATTTTTTGAATCATTGATTTTAGTCATGGATATATTACTCTAACTGGATACATACATAACTTCATATCAAAATTGGACATATTTTGTCTAAGTGTGTACACCCTACAATATTATTATGAAGGACAACCTCAATCCGGCTTGTGATTGGTCGAATGGTCATTCCGATATGACGTCATTGAATTTTTGGTACCTCTGCAAAGTCTATCATCCAGATAGAGTAATATATCCATGATTTTAGTTAATAAATTAGTAGTTAACAAGCGATTTTGATTTGGCTTTTTTGTATAACATTGGGTATTTTGTCAAGTAAATCCTACTGAAATTCAGTGAGGATCTGATGATGGTTTCTAGAGATAAAGAGTGTAACTTCTTAATGGTAGGGAAAAATAGAACCGTGTTTAAAGATATTTTGTTTTTGTTATTGTTGACATTGTAAAATCTGCTCTTCATTGACCAACTAAGGGTCTCATGATGTGTCTTGGAGAATAAATAGGTAACTCCTGAACGGGTGCAAATTACTTAACAGGAATAAAAATTATTTGTTTTTAGTAAGGTTGAAATTTGTAAAACTTAACGCCTGCTGGTGTACCTGTCTTGGAGGCTAAATATGTAAATCTTGGATGGATGGTAATAACTGAACAAGATTAAAAAATATGTTTGTTAGTAACGTTTAAATTGCTAAGCCTAAATACATCATTGAGCAACTTAGGGCCTGATGGTGTATCTTGGGTACACAAAATAATAATGTAACTTTTATGCGAAATAAGCTAATGCTTGACTAAAAAGCCACCTGATGGTAAGCGGGAACGAAGTACGGATGGTAAAGTGCACTAATTTAATAAAAGCCTATTCTCTCTTCACTTGAAGACATCCGTATTATAATCGAACGGGAACACCCACGTGGGTAATTTATTCCAGGCCTTCGCGGTACACATAATAAAAGATGAAACAATGAGCATCGTCCGTACCGATTGGATGTTTAGGGCAAGGGAAGAGTACTTGCCGGGCCCCGAGATGTTCAGTGGTGGAAGAAGGGGGGGGGGGGGGGGAATTATGTCATGTAACTTCTGTGCACATTCTCCAAATTGTAGCATATAGAATATCAAGAGGCTGGCAACCACCTTAGGTTCACCAATAAGCACCTTAGCACACCTCTCCATTGAATGCAAGCAGCCAAAGCTTTGGATTCAATGAACCGCCCAAAAAACAAATTCTGAAAAGTAGGAGCCAAGATGAAAGGGCTTCTTTTGCCGGTGAATTGACAGGCTTGAGTTTTTGAGACGTTGAATCTCACAAAGTTGGTATGCCAGACCCTATCGAAGACCTTCGAGATGTCAAGGGAAACGGCTAGGCTCTTCCCTATTTTTCGCGAGGGCCTCGCCCCAGATGTGAGTGGCATACGCTAGAAGAACTCTCGTCGACAGGTTTCGGCAGAACCCGTACTGCCGGTCGCTAAGAACATCATTGTATTCTAGATATATCATGAGGCGCGTGCTCAATATACGCTCCATAATAACTGCTGAATGGGTGTTTGTTGTTGTTGGTAACATTCACATTGTAAAACCAGTACATCATTGACCAATTTAGAGCCTTATTGGAGATAAAATAATATGTAACTCCTGATAGGGTGGCAATAACGGTACCTAATACTTTTTTAAAATATTAGTACCACCAGGTACTTTGACATTGCAAAACTAGCATTTTATTGACCAGACTTAGGGCCTGATGGTGTATCTTAAAGACCAGCTACTGAATTATGTAACTCCTGAACGAACGGAAATAACGAAATTGATTTTATAGCTACTATTTGTTGTTGTTTTTAAACCATTTTTAAAATGAAATTAAGCGAATGTTTCTTATTCACTCACGCTTAAACTGCTAAATGGATTTAGTTTTAATTTGGCTCCCAGATATTTAATATCCCGCATTGAAGGATAGGGTGCTTTTTATATCGGGGATAGACCGTTCCCTCACGATAAGTTTTATAATTATATATGGCTAGCATAGAATTTATGTATAATTTCTTTTTAGGGTTCCGTAGCCGAATGGCAAAAAACGGAACCCTTATAGATTCGTCATGTCTGTCTGTCTGTCTGTCTGTCTGTCTGTCTCTCTGTCTGTCTGTCAGCCATTTTTTTCCGAAACTATAAGAGCTATACCATTGAAACTTGGTAAGTAGATGTATTCTGTGAACCGCATTAAGATTTTCACACATAAATAGAAAAAAAAACAATAAATTTTGGGGGCTCCCCATACTTAGAACTGAAACTCAAAAATGTTTTTTTCATCAAACCCATACGTGTGGGGTATCTATGGATAGGTCTTCAAAAATGATATTGAGGTTTCTAATATCATTTTTTTTCTAAACTGAATAGTTTGCGCGAGAGACACTTCCAAAGTGGTAAAATGTGTCCCCCCGCCCCCTGTAACTTCTAAAATAAGGGAATGATAAAACTAAAAAAAATATATGATGTACATTACCAAGCAAACTTCCAACGAAAATTAGTTTGAATGAGATCTAGTAAGTAGTTGATTTTTAATGCGTCATAAATCGTAAACCGCAAAAAACATTGATCATAGTTACAACGAACTACAAGAACTTTTATACTATGTTACATGCTGCTACGGAACCCTTCATGGGCGAGTCCGACTCGCACTTGACCGCTTTTTTATTAATCACACCCTTCATTCCTCTAAGGAACCAATTCTGAAGTCCACGCAGACGAAGTCGCGGGTAGAAGCTAGTAAAATATAATTCTTAAACTGATTGGATTATTGTTCGAAGGATGAACGCTATTTCATTCATCCATAAATTACGTCACACGTTAGGGGGGAAGGAGGGGGATCGATGCAGTGTGACATTGTGTGACAAGGGTGGGAGGGGGACCTAAATTTCGTGACGTCACATTTCAAAATCGAATAATTGGTAACTATGTATATTAAATATTAAAAAAAAAAACAATTAATGGAAATAAAACTTATTTCGGAACTGCTGTTTTAATTTAATAATTTCTAGGTGTAAACTTCATAATATGTGACGTTACACTAGAGGGGGAGGTCTCACAAATGTGACCAGCTGTGACAAGGAGGGGGGAGGGGTCAAAAAGTCATGAAATTAGTGTGACGTAATTTATGGATGGCACCTTAATTGATTTTCATTATTGTTTAGTTTATTATTATGAAATGTTTAGTCATATTGCAATGATACATTATTATTATTAATCAAATTAATATTTTTCCAGTGAAGTAAGAACAGGGAAAAGTAAGTAAGTAGGAAGTCAGGAAATTTCAGGTAGGTCAATATTTACATATCGTGTTGTGTTGTCATTGTCTTACTGAAATTCTGTGTTATAATAATTATGATGTATTATTATCCAGCCAATTATTGATCACGGAGAGGAAAACCACCAGACACGAGGCGATTCTGGTTTGTTTAACAGATAGCATTTTATTAAAATAAGCTCGTAAAAACGTTAAAGACTCCCACGCTTCCCTAGAATGATTTCACAGTATTGCAAGTGGTATGCACACGTCAGTGTGGTGGAATTTAGAACCTGCTCCTTATTTTTTAAGGTCGGTTATAAAAAGAAAATCATTGGACAATGAGTGGAGAAAAAGGTTACGTAAGTACCTATATACCTTTTTAGTAGTGCACCTTTATGGTACTATTCTGTTTGGTACAGATACATACATTAATTTCCTCAACATGGGTTTGTGCATTTCAAAAGTCAAGGTTAAGATATTGCTTCACCAAGACCCAATATTTAATGAACTCTTGAAATGAAAAGAGACAAGAAGAGCTTAATCATAATACTTTACGTCAGAACTCAGAGTCACTAAAGGTTACTTAAATTGCTCCTTAGTACAGAATTTGTATGGTGATCCTTTACTAAGGAGCGATTTAAGATATTTCTTTTTGAATATTCATATCCTTCATTTTATCGGAAATTAAGGATTTCTTTTCTTCCACGAAATAATGTCTTGAGCTTTTCATTTACAGGAAAGTGTTTATCATCTGAGACCGAGCTATGAATAACTTTTTACACGTTTCACAAATTAAAATTAAGGTTCCTGCGTAACAGAAACTAAAATAAGGTCTTATTTTTCATGAAAACTTAATTAATTACTAGTGTATTGATCTAAATAGGTTAGACGAATCACTTCAACCAGACGTCCCCCGAGGGCTCTAAATTTTCTTACATAATATGATGAAAATTGATATTGATTTGTAATATGAAATGTAGCCAATATTTCGACAGCATCCAAGCACGGTATTCATCAATTATCGCTTGTACGTGTAAAATATTTAACGTGGCCTATGCGGGACGTTGAGCAGACGCGGATTCTGACATAAATGAAAACCGACGAATACGCTAATAATAAACGCTTCAGTATTTATATTATAAAAAACAGGCCAAGTGCGTGTCAGTTTTTCAATATTTTATTCTACGATTCTTGAGTTTTAATAAATATGTTATATCCATGTTAAATTACAGCTTTCTAGCACGGCGCTTAGCTTCAGACAGACAGACGGACGCTCAGACAGGCGGACAGAAGGATGGACAGACGGACGCATAGACGGACGGATAGACGAACGGATGGACATGACGAAACTACAAGGTTCTGAATTTTCTTCGGAACCATAAAAATATGGTGTAATCATATCGCTTGTGTTAAAGTCTAAGGACATTAGCTTCGTTTGATTTCTATTAATAAACTTCAAAAAGTATTGTAGGAGAAAGACAGTTGTCTTTTAAAAAATAGAACCAAAAAATAGACCATAATTTTGCTAAAATGAAAGTTATGTAGCGGGAGTTTATTAAATAACTGCTTCTATTATACCTTTTTTGTATGGTATAAAAATATCTGAAATCTGAATGAATAAATAAAAATATTGTCTTGAAGAAATTAATGGTGAGCGCAAACAAGGCGGTTCATATGAACGTACAAACTGTAATTGGACCAAATGAAGTAGGCAATACCTTTGAGCAAATCGTTTTATCATCATTATATTAATACCTGAGAATCGCGGCGGCGGCGGTACTTTTGAGTTCGAACGTGAATCCACGTTCCCGGTAATCGACGAGTTAATACGTGAAGCAAAAACTTGTTCCCTATTTTACCTTCGATAAATACCACCAATGCCTGCGGAGGAGCATAAAATTTATCACATTTAAAGTTTACATGGAGAAACAGTGCGGAAAGCCAATATGTGAAACACATAAAATTAATAAAAAACGGTTGTCTCTAAAGTCGGTTTACGGACGGTAGTTTAACGTGACAACGTCATGACAAAGCTCCGCTCCGCTCCACTCAACTACGATAGTCTACGGCTCGCCTACGGCATCGGCTACGATACGCCGATAGTAGCCGATCGTGCCTCTCTCTCGCTTTTGCCGCTCTCTCGCTAGCGGAACTCTACATTTTTTTTAGGGTTCCGTAGCCGAATGGCAAAAAACGGAACCCTTATAGATTCGTCATGTCTGTCTGTCTGTCTGTCTGTCTGTCTGTCTGTCTGTCTGTCTGTCTGTCTGTCTGTCTGTCTGTCTGTCTGTCTGTCTGTCCGTCCGTATGTCACAGCCACTTTTTTCCGAAACTATAAGAGCTATACTGTTGAAACTTGGTGAGTAGATGTATTCTGTGAACCGCATTAAGATTTTCACACAAAAATAGAAAAAAAACACTAAATTTTGGGGGCTCCCCATACTTAGAACTGAAACTCAAAAATGTTTTTTTCATCAAACCCATACGTGTGGGGTATCTATGGATAGGTCTTCAAAAATGATATTGAGGTTTCTAATATCATTTTTTTCTAAACTGAATAGTTTGCGCGAGAGACACTTCCAAAGTGGTAAAATGTGTGTCCCCCCCCCTGTAACTTCTAAAATAAGAGAATGATAAAACTAAAAAAAATATATGATGTACATTACCATGAAAACTTCCAACGAAAATTGGTTTGAATGATATTTAGTAAGTAGTTTTTTTTTAATGCTAATTAATAATCATAAATCGTAAACCGCAAAAAACATTGATCAAAGTTACAACGAACTACAAGAACTTTTATATTATGTTACTTGCTGCTACGGAACCCTTCATGAGCGAGTCCGACTCGCACTTGGCCGCTCTTTTCGTGCATGCGCCCGATGTTCATCGTTTTAATAGACGTTATCACGTCAAAAACAAACATTACCCAATTTACCCACAATACGGTGTATTTGACATATGACACACCTTTTGACACTTACGGTCGAATTTTGACCGCAGAGCGGGTCTCTTTTGTTATTCTTTTATAATATAATTAATAATTCTTTTATAATAATTGAAATATTAATTACTTTAATCTATTTGATAATGTGACATTTGTCTACCTACAAGGGCGGTTCCAGGGTTCCTTTTTGATGAAGATTTATTTCTTGATAGCTACTGTGGTAACGAAAATACAGTTAGGTTACAAAAAACAAGTTTCTTGTAACAAATTAACATAATATCCATACGAATAACGAGATAAAAATGAAATGGTGCCATTTAATGATATAACCAAGCAAATCATGAATCTTCACAAAAAATTAACAATATTCGATTTAGACGGCTGGTTACAGTAGTTATACTTCAGATTTATTGTACCATCAAACTGCTTTAATGTTAACGCAATAAAATCTTTTGAGGAATTTTACATTCAGATTATTTTAATCTGAATGTAAAATTGTATTTATTTCCGCCAAAAGTACAATCGTACAGCAGTGTTTTTAGATAGACCTCAAAAATTATAATTTCAGAAGTTTCTACTTCATAACGTTATTTAACTAACCTAATTTGAATATTTTCACATCTTCGCAGAAAACAAAATTATTCGTATTTTTGCACGTATTTTCGCACGTATATGAAGGAAATAAATGTTTGTTTATGGTATCAGTTTTTCATGGTTCCGTAATCAAAACGAAATCGATATAGTCTCGTCACATCCGTCGGTCCTTACGTCGGCAGCACAGTAGCGCAGAGACCCATACGTCCCAACTCAGAGACCTCAGAGTCACTAACGGTTACATAAATCGCTCCTTAGTAAAGAATCGCCGTATAATTTCTGTACTAAGGAGCGATTTAAATAACCGTTAGTGACTCTGAGTTGGAGCGTTAGTGATAGAAAGCTGAAATTTGGCTACCACCCATTCATATCTGTAACACCAAAGATATCATCGATGCAGCATGTTACCTAGCTTTCCAACTGCAATGGAACAATATTTCACCGTTAATATTAAAACGAGATGACAATACATATAAAAATCTCACTACTATCACAGAAGACATAATAGTAGTTACCTATAATATTATGCGATAATGCAGTCAAAATGACAGGATTTAGACCATGAGTGAGGCTACATAGATATATAATCAGATAGACCTAGAATAGGTATATAAAACTCCTTTAGCTTACGAGTTCAATTGATAAATCTCATTGCTAACCTATGACCGAGGTAATTCCATATACCCAGTGCTGGATTTAGGCCTAGGCCCGTGAGGCCCGGGCCTAGGGGCAGAGGCGGCCTTAGCCCTTGCGAGGCTCAGGGCGGCAAATCTTTGCGAGGCCTTTGTGCGTTCCGTAAAATGGGCATGATGACAGATTTTGAAATACTGTTCTATATTGTTGGGATTCTATATTATTATAATTACTACGTATATCATATTTCCGCAAAACAATAAGGTTTAGTATAAAATAAATACATTTCAATTTATAAATCTAAAATTCACACCAAAACGCTTCAGTATCATGGCGCCGCTTGTGACGTCACGCCTCAGGAAAATAATAGACAAGATGTCATTATCTGTATGTAGACAAGTGCCGATAATTTTTGAAACCAAAAAAAAATATAGTAGAATGAAACCCATTGCAAAAGCAAGAGAATATAACAAAAATTAAAGGAAAAATAATTTACGGGCGATTTGAGGTCGGGAAGTGGGGGGAGTGGGGATTAAGGGTAAAAAAAGGTTTAGGTTTCCGGCAAAACTACAAGTGCTATGGAAAAAAGTTAAATGGCAGAGTTGTAGGTAATAAAAACGTCCACAACTTTTGTATTTTTTTACATAACTTCAAAATTTATGTGAAAAATTCTAATAACCAAGTTTTTGGTTTTTTAACCGACGAAAAAAAAAAGGATGAGGTTCTCAATTCGACACGTATATTTTTTTTATGTATGATCACGCAGCAATCGGCACAGGGTGGTCCGATTTTGATGATTATTTTTTTAATGGATAGGGTATATCTTGAAGTTGGTCCCATATTTTTTTGAAAATTTTATTCCTACCCTAAAGTTACGAAAATAGGGGATGATTGATTATTCACCCACGGAATTTTTACCCGTTACCCCAATAACTTTGTACTGGATGATCGATACCATCAGAAAGTAGAGATTTCAACGAACAAAAATCCCACCGACTTTTTAAAGAAAACAGATATTTTGACGTGAGAATTTTCAATTGAAAATTAGGGTGCTTTTTAGGGTTCCGTAGTCGAATGGCAAAAAACGGAACCCTTATGGATTCGTCATGTCTGTCTGTCTGTCTGTCTGTCTGTCTGTCTGTCCGTCCGTATGTCACAGCCACTTTTTTCCGAAACTATAAGAGCTATACCATTGAAACTTGGTAAGTAGATGTATTCTGTGAACCGCATTAAGATTTTCACACAAAAATAGAAAAAAAAAACAATAAATTTTGGGGGTTCCCCATACTTTATTAGAACTGAAACTCAAAAATGTTTTTTTCATCAAACCCGTGTGTGATTTCATCAAACACGTGTCAAACAAAGTGTGGGGTATCTATGGATAGGTCTTCAAAAATGATATTGAGGTTTCTAATATAATTTTTTCTAAACTGAATAGTTTGCGCGAGAGACACTTCCAAAGTGGTAAAATGTGTCCCCTCCCCTGTAACTTCTAAAATAAGGGAATGATAAAACTAAAAAAAATATATGATGTAGGTACATTACCAAGCAAACTTCCAACGAAAATTGGTTTGAAGGAGATCTAGTAAGTAGTTTTTTTTAATACGTCCTAAATCGTAAACCGCATAAATCATTGATCAAAGTTACAACGAACTACAAGGACTTTTATATTATGTTACTTGCTGCTACGGAACCCTTCATGGGCGAATCTGACTCGCACTTGGCCGCTTTTTTTCGATATTAAGTCAAAATTAAGGTTAAAAAAAGAAATATTTTAAATCAAAAAAATTAAAGTATGCTTAGGACATACAAAGGCCGACCTCAGATCGCCCGTAAATTATTTTTCCTTTAATTTTTGTTATATTCTATCTATATTTGTGATATTATTAATCGGGCGAATAATAAAAAAAAATGTACATAAAACTCTTAAAGGTAGGTTATATGTATACTTTAATACTCAGCCAAGCGGGGAAATTATGTATTTGCGAAAAAAATATCTTAACTGGCGATAATGAACATTCATTCATAAACACAAGAAAAAGAAAATTCACTCCTGGAAGTGCAAATTAAACCTGACAAGTGCGAGTTAAACTCGCTTAGAGAGGGTTCCCTACGTTGATTATGTATTTACCATTATTTTTCTATCGTATTTTATTTATTTTTGCCGTTTTTTAAGACTATAGACTTCTTATAGGTTTTCCTGTAATATTTAAGTAAAGTTTCGGAGATAAGGGGTGGAATGGTCAGTTTTTGACTTTAATTTTCGTTCTTTCTTGAATAATTTTAAAACTATCCATTGTATAACTATAAAAAATTATATTTGAGATCCTTACAACAATCCCTTTCATTTGACATACAAGATGATACGGTTTGCAAAACAGTTTTTGTTTAAATTTGAATCCGTTTTTTTTTTTCAAAATTCAGATGTTTAATTTACACCTTCATCTTTGGGTCACAAAAAAGTACATGGGTACGAAATTTCAACTTTTTGGTCCAGTAGTTTCGGAGTAAATTGACTGTGAACGGTGGTCGCCCAGACGTATGAGTGATCCTATAAGGGTTCCGTTTTTCGTTTTTCGTAAGGAACCCTAAAAATACTGTAAAATAGCATATTGAATTTAAAAAGGGAGCTTGGGTAGCGAAGCCAAATAGTATAATAAGATTTTATTTTATAGTTTTAAATAGTCAAATAACCAAAAAGTTATGTATTTTTATTGTTATTTCACTGTATATTATGGTATTCCGTTCTTAAAGTTATACAATCATATTTCTGTTTTGCTGTCTAAATTTTTTTTTTACTTGGGTGATGGCGCGAGGCCCTGCAAGCGCGAGGCCCCGGGCGGTTGCCCTGTTCGCCACCCCCTAAGGCCGCCACTGCCTAGGGGCACCATGATTTTGGGGGCGCCAAAATTTTCAGAACCTCAAAAAGTTAGGAGTGGTAAAATGTCAGAATTGTTTTTATCTAAAATATTTTTATATATTTTCGCTGCAAATTAATAAAAAAATATAAAATATTTTAAATATTTACCTTTTAATAATTGGTCGGTGCAATATAAATTCTTTTTGATGTAGGTACATTACTTTGAAAATAATAATTTACTGATTTTTCGCAAATTCTTAATTTTTATAGCGGATAGTTAAAGATTATATACTATTTCTCAATAGCCTTTATGAATAAATTATAATTAAAAGTTTTCAACCTAACTTGTAAATTTAAATTATTTCCGGTAATGTTGAAGCAAGAATTCTTGTTATTTCAAAATTCTATCATTCAACTGAGTGTGTTTTTCGAAATATTGTGTTCCGAATGTCAGAAGGGCGTATATTTGTTTGCCAATCGCTTTGCAAAAAATTTTTAAGTGAAAAAATGAAAAAAAAAAATCCAAAGCGAAAAATGACGTCTCAAAGTATCCACACATCAAATAAAGTTTGAGATCAGTAGCAAAAGATGGATTTTTTTTAATTTTACTTTTTTAAAAGAATGTTGCTTACGTAACATCTTTTTATGAAAAAGATACACTTGTTGAAATAAAAAAATTAAATTATTTTTTATTTTTTATTAACTAGAATTGAATTTAAAAGTCCTAGTGCAATTTTGACTGATAAATAATTGAAAGAAAAAGAGGATTTAACTAACAATAAATATTATCAACATTTATTATTAAATTGTTTTTCTTTAGTATAACTCCTCCCCTGGATCGAACACATGCGGCAATCCTTCTTGGCATGCTGAGAATTAAGTTATCCAGCATTTCTTGCGGTAACCTGTCCCATTCTTGAATAACGGCTTCCCTAATCTCTGGCACTGTCTGGGGAAGTGGCTGACGGTTCCAAATAGCTCGCTTGATAGCATCCCACGCGTGTTCTATCGGGTTTAAGTCAGGCGAGCCGGCAGGCCAGTCTAACCTGGTAATGTCGTATTCATGCAGAGCAGCGTTGATTCGTTGAGCTCGATGTGCGGGTGCATTATCGTCAACCAATACGAATCGAGGGCCATGGTTTATTCTAAATGACCTGACAATTCCAATAATCGGGATCAACGGCGTTCTAGCACCAATCATTATACCGCCCCAAAAGGATACCGATTTCCCGCCTTGTTGAACGGTTCCGGTGGCAGTTCTTTGTCTTTCAGCGTTCCCATGTCTTCTCCAGACACAGAGACGTCGGTTGTCCGGATGAGTGCTAATTCTGGACTCGTCAACGAAGAGACAATTCCGCCAAATGTTTTCCTCGTCGTCTTCTTCATTTTGGCGGAGTCTAGCCACTGCAATCTGCGTCGCTGTCGTTGGTGTGAGTTCAGGGGTGCTCGCTAGGATCACCTCGCTCGTAATCCAACCTGGTGTAAGCAATTCCTGATGGTCTGAGTGCTAATTTCTAGTCCAGTAGCAGCTCGCAAGTCAACTCTTATTTTAGTGGCATTGATTGTTGGGTCTCGTGCAGTCAGCAATCTGATGTAGTAAGAACAGTAGTAGCAGTAAGAACCAGTTAGCCGACCACTGCGAGGTTGATCAGCAAAGTTATCCACGCCGCGATACCTCCGTAACGTGTTCACGACACAGGATTGGGCTACAGCCACTCTGCGTGCTATTTCTCTCGTAGAATGTCCTTCTTCCCCCAAAGTAACAATTCTTGCTCGTAAAACTTCTGATAATCCCCTCGGCATTTTTTTGAATGAACTCCTTCTTCGAAAAGTCAGAAAAAACGCTTTAATCAAGTTGGTCAGATTTCTGATGAGCGTAAACAAGCATTTAATCTCTTTTTATACCGAGAAACAACTGATATTTTAAATTATTTTGTTATTAAAAGATTTGATTTTAAATGAAGAATCTTAGAAGAGAAAAAAACGTTTTAATCTAACGTAACAAAAAAGATTTCGTATTTTCAAGTAAGTGATCTCAAACTTTATTTTATGTGTGTACGCCCTTTTGGTTGTAGAAATAAAAAAAAATGTGCTAAAGCTAAAAGGACATTAAAATTTTTTCCTAATCGCCTTTCAAACATATTGACTGTTTTAGGAATGTTTTAGAAGCATTTATGAGACTAAATTCCAGCAACAAATCTTTCTGGAGAAAGATCTTTTTCTACCCTAAAAAAGGTGAATAATTATTTACGTGCAAGTATGGGCCAAGGCCCGAAACAGGCTTAATACCCTTGCGTTATTATCTATTGAAGCTCAATTAGTACAAAAACTATTGTAGATTATAATATAACATACCTATAGTGTAGAACCAAAGGCTGAAAGAAGAAAATGTAATAAATGATAATTTAAAAAAGTTTATTTATTTATCTTCGAGACGGTATACTCAGATTAATAATTAAAAAAAAACTATACACGATAATTGTATATTAACTAATAAAACGTTGTATTTAAATTAATAAAGTTTGATATGTAATATTTTTTTTTTAATTGCTCATTTAATTTCGATATTCACCTCCTTATGCAAAAAGGGCGGCATATCTTTTGGGGCCTAGGGCGACATCAAACATAAATCCGCCACTGCATATACCCACACCAATATTATTGGTGGCAATAGTATTTTAGAAGCGATTCAAATATGGAAATCAAAGTCAAACTTGGAATTCCAATGCATACTGGCGAATCTGTTGGCATAGTTTGCTGAAGCCGGCTGATTTGGCATTGGGTGGCCGTATGAGTTATCTGAATTATAGCTCAAGATACCAGTGATGCCAGACCTGCACAAAACACGTACCGACCCTGACATCTGAATGTAGTATATTAAATGTAAATTAAATGTATTAAACAAGAGGGGAATTAATGAACTAGATTCAAAAGCACGTTGACGGGTAGCTGGCGCAAAAGAAGTATGAGAAATAATGCTTACATCACATTGACTTAAATATAAGTCTATGTTACATCATAATGTATATTTAATGTCTTACCGAAAAGTATTAAGGATTCTCATTTATAATTCCAGACCATTAAACTGGCGTACAGCTCCTATAATGAGTAAAATTTGGTTATTCAATATTTTGTTGCCTTGAAGTGCTAACGTGATCAGGAAGGCTATTCTCTTTTGTAACTTGACAGCGGAGTTTCAAAATTGACGTTCGAGTTCTAGGATCACTTCACTTCGCAAGTGCCGTACTAGATGATTAGAGGATGACATATTTATTATTCTCGATCATCGAATTACGTCACCGTCGAAGCTCGTGTCCAATTGTCAAACGAAAAGTTAGTCAAGAGCTATCGCCATCTTTAGTCGTTTGACGTTTGAGTTCGAGACTCCCTTCACTTCGCAAGTGCGTACCAAATGATTCGAGAATCACATATCAAGATCTCGGACTCGAACTTCAATTTTGACACTCATCGCGGAATCCGCTGTCAAGTTACAAAACTGAATAGCCCTACAGTACCGGCAGAAATAGTCTGGTACGATAAATAGATGATATGCATTAGAAGTGGTACTCTCAATAATTAATACATAGTTATTAAACTACTTCAGTACAAATCTCAACGCACAGCCAAGTGTAAGTTGGACCACGCGCAGTCTAGAGTTCCGTAGTTGTACGTTAATCAAACATTATTGGCACGAATATATACGAGTAATCCATGGTATTATAAATGTGAATATATGTTAAATTTTAATAAAAGTTAAAAAAAAAGATCAACACTCTTATCTAAACAGGGTAAGTCGGGGCAAAAAATTACAGATAAAACAAATACAATACTACCGCAAATACCACATAACTATCATAATGTACCCTGACTATTGCAGATAAGATGAGCAACTTTTTATATAAGTAAATTTTTATATTATAAACACACGGTGCTGCTCGCCAGTCGTGTTAACTTGAACTTGGCTTGACACGCTGGCGCGTGTCTAGATATTCGTTTTTCTATTCATCTCCCTTTGTCAAAGTTTGTTTCTTGTTTTCAAACAGTTTTAAATAAAAGAAGGGGTAAGCTTAGCAGTCAGAATGTTAAGGGATCTGACGGGTTTAAAATTATGCTCAAGTATTTATATAATCTAGCGATAAGTCGCGAAAGTATGTAAATTTTAACAGCACTGGACATTTTACAAAGGATCTAACGACGACGTGACCCTTGTAACACGTGGTCCAACGATAAAAATACTCTTGAAGCTCTTGAGCTTTGTTAGTCTAAAATGAAATATTTGAACAGTATTAAATAATTTTAATTTGAGTAAAAAAGCCTGTGTGTATTTAAAAATTAAGAGATCGTGCTCAAATTTAATAAGGCCATTCTGTAAGATCAGTAATTAATATTTCCATTGCATTTTTAGGATCAGTCATATCTGTCCGACCGTACGTCCACTAAGGGACCACCAGTACTGGAAAGCCGTTGTTTAGCATTTATACAAATGTTTGTGAAACTGACAAAGTGGTGGAATAAATCAGAAAGTGCAACCTTAGCTATTAATATAATTATTACAGAAATACGCTCAGTGTGTTTAACAACTACACTTAAAATTTCGTCTTGACTTCCCCAATGTATAAAGCCGTGTAAAATGTACGCGGTAATAATGTTACTTCATTTTACTTACTGTACATCGTTGCCTCATTAATTAATCATTCAATCTTAAAAGCCAATGTAGATAGACCTCTACTCATACAAACGCCATATCAGTTCAGTGTCTTCGATAGAGGGTTACATAAATTGATTAATAAATATAATGAATAGATTAAAATTCTGAATTCGTATGCCTGTCGCAAAGAAATGAAGGAATCCGTGATTTGATCAATTCCCTGAGGGATTTGATCAAAGCCCGCAAGATGATAGAAAGTCGGCTCATAGGCATACCAGGGTTTCCTTTTCCACCTTCCAATTCCATCAACAGATTCTGAACATTAGGTGAAGAGAATACAGCTAGTGAAGAAAAGTCTAATGAGCCCAAACTCGAACCATCTAAACAATGTTATTTAACTAATGGTTTACTAAATAAATACATTTGATAACGAAATAATGCGGCAACACGCAAGACATGCAACTACTAGCGTGTCGTTACCAGTTTATGAAATAAACACGTAACACAGCTTAGTGATTTTCTCTGAAATTCTCTGGTGACATGACCCAACTGTGTGGTCATTCCGTCACCTTGCAGGATTTGATCGAATCTCTTAGGGAATTGATCAAATCATGGATTTTTTCATGTCTCTGCGACATACCCATTATTCTCAAAGATACCCTTGTGGCGACCCTTGTGGCATATTGTGTAGTCGTTCGTAACGCATAATTTTTTATTAACCATTTCCTACGACAAAGTGGGAAACAGTTGGTTTTGTTTGTTTGCTGTAATTAATGGGTTTAATTAAGGAACTCCGAAAACAAACCGCGATATGAATGATTGCTCTGAGTATATATAGCTCATGGATTTTTCCACAAATAAACCGAGGACGGGTTCCTAGTGTATTATAGGGTTATTTATGTGCCTACTTTGTTGTATTATTAAATAATGTAAATATTGTTTCACTGAAAATGATGACGCGTTTTACAGAAGTTTTATGAAGCTCCACTTAAAAACAGCTGCGTCGTTTAACTATTAAATTTATTTGAAAATGAGTGAATAATCAGGCAATTTACAAACATTTTTTCCTTAGTCAGGTTTGAAATTTAACCCGCCGTGCGTGTGTCTCCTGTATTTTTTCGTTTTCTCTATATGTTTTCCGCTTTTTAGGGTTCCGTAGCCGAATGGCAAAAAACGGAACCCTTATAGATTCGTCATGTCTGTCTGTCTGTCCTTCCGTATGTCACAGCCACTTTTTTCCGAAACTATAAGAGCTATACTGTTGAAACTTGGTAAGTAGATGTATTCTGTGAACCGCATTAAGATTTTCACACAAAAATAGAAAAAAAACAATAAATTTTGGGGGTTCCCCATACTTAGAACTGAAACTTAAAAATGTTTTTTTCATCAAACCCATACGTGTGGGGTATCTATGGATAGGTCTTCAAAAATGATATTGAGGTTTCTAATATCATTTTTTTCTAAACTGAATAGTTTGCGCGAGAGACGCTTCTAAAGTGGTAAAATGTGTGTCCCCCCCCTGTAACTTCTAAAATAAGAGAATGATAAAACTAAAAAAAATATATGATGTACATTACCATGCAATCTTCCAACGAAAATTGGTTTGAATGAGATCTAGCAAGTAGTTTTTTTTTAATACGTCATAAATCGTAAACCACAAAAAACATTGATCAAAGTTACAACAAACTACAAGAACTTTTATATTATGTTACTTGCTGCTACGGAACCCTTCATGGGCGAGTCCGACTCGCACTTGGCCGCTTTTTTAATGTAGATAGCTTTTATTCGTTGTAAGTTGCGTGTAAATTAAAAATGCATCAGTTTCTGTAATATGTTCTCTTTCATCGAAACAAATGAATACTCGTTACATTACAACGTACCTGTAACAAAAATACGTATTTTCAATGTAGGGAACTCCCAGAGTTGCTAACTCTACAGTTTTAACTGAAGATTTACAGTTTTTTCGATAACTTCACAGTTTTTAGTTTAGACCTCCAAATCTTCAGTTACTGTTGTTTCTTTATAATACTAAGGCTATCTATTTTATTTGCTGCGTAACCCAAACTTAGGAATAAACGGTCTACTACCACCATAAAAGGCATTTTAAATACAAAGTCAGAAATTAAAAATTGTTATGAGTTCAATGCCAACGATGACCATTTAAAGAGATTTCATAAAAAAATATTTACGATTTTAAAAATAAAGATGAAACTGAAAATCAAGAGGATGTGCAGATTGAAAATAGTCAGTTTTAGTAGAAATTATGTAAATTTATTAAGATTTAAAGTTGATTTACGAATACAGTATAATTTTCTTATTATATTATGTTGTTTTATTGATTACAGCTATTAAATAATACAAAATAAGAAAAACTGTACATTTACAGTTCTTAGAGTAGAATTGTGCAGTTTTCTACAGCTTTTTGAAAGCTTCTTTACAGTTTTAATCTAGATTAGGGTTGGCAACATTGGCCGGACTCCTATCTTTCTTTATTCGTAGCGTAATCGTTCGAGAACGTTTTTCATCCTCATGGATTATAATATCGATTCTACAAACAATGTGGCTTGCCAATTTTATTCCCGCACAAGCCGATAATTCTGCAAGATTTATCGGTAATCTGTGTTTGTCCAAATAATTAAGCAATGTTTTACTCGGCAACGAAAGAAATACCTAATACAATGAAGGTCTCTATTATGACGCTGAGTGATAAGCTTTTTAATCAAGCAAGGCAGAGGGTATTTGATCCGTAGATTAGTAAGGCACTAAAGCTAACTAGATGATAAGATGTAATGTTGTAATTATGAAATTCAATTTGGGTTTGGGTCGCTTTGATTGTTGCTGGTTAGTATAATTAACTAAATGCCAATTATACTCTGACTCGTCTGGAACATGCAAATAAATTTGACAGTAACTATTAAGTGAATTATTGAACATATGTGATTGATGGAGCAGCGAGAATTAGAGCTTCAGTTACAGGCGAGCTCTTGGGACGACGTCTATGACTCTCGAGAAAGGAGGACTTGGGAATTGTCTGAAACTAGCAGGCTTATTCTAAACAAACTTGTAGATCTTAGGCACCATATGACTTGGTAATACATGAGATCTATTAATTTTATGTTTTATATTTGACAAAACCTATGCTTTAAGTATACCTGCACTCGAAATTGTCGGAAGTTTTCAAACCGCCCGAGGGCCTCCGACATGGCTTAACGACTGTTATCTAATGATAACAACCAGGACCGACGGCTTTACGTGCCCTCCGAAGCACGAAAACACTCAAGAAATTTTTGCCACTGACGGTCACCCATCCAACTACCGACCGCGCCCGCTGTTGCTTAACTTTGTCGATCACATAGGATCGACGCAAGCCGCCGGGCTATGAACGCTTCATTTACCATTAGTATTTACTTATAACAAAATAAATCTACATATAAAAGGCAAAAGTGATTGACTGATGTATCAACGCACAGGCCAGACCCTAGAAACTGGCTAGAAACTTAAAATTTCGCACACGTATTCCTTTAATGACGTAGGCGGATGCCTACGTCATTACGGGAAAAATCCTTCTATAGTGGATACTAAAGAAGGATTTTTCAAAACTCAACCCCCAAGGGGGTGAAAAGCCCAAGGAGGTGATAAGCATAATTTCCGCGTGCGAAGCTGCGGGCAACAGCTAGTAGACTATAATAATTATGTAACCTAAACAATTTGTCTTTGGAATGCAAATTTTAAATTGAAGTCTTATTTTGAAAATAAACAGAATAAATCGAACACGTCGAGTGTGGGAGAGTGAAATAAACGATATTTATGATGCTCTTTAGAAATCATTAGCGATTTGAATTCACTAAAAACGTTATATAAAACCATGTTCCATTAAGATAATACACATGAATTACACATACACATTAATTATCAACACACTACAGAAACTACGCTGAAGAATATTTATTTATGCGGCATGCAAATGTTTATTCGTCGCGCACTCGGTTCAAATTTACACAAAGAGTTATGCGCACCCTAACAGAATTCGAGGCCCACTGAATCTCAATTTGTAACCAAGAAACTTACTTCTTGATATCTCACGAAAATTATACAACATCAACTGTTATATGTATAACTCGATTCGTGTTAGAGGTTGCCTGCAGGAGATCGCTGCGTAATTCTTGTATTTCCCGTCTTTCCTGTTCATGTTTGATTATAATTAATTAAGTTACCAAAACGTTAATCAGATTCTCGAAGATAATTAAGTAGGGTTCGATCACTTAGGGCCATTTCCTAGCTCACGTAACACGCCACGTCTGACCTTTTGTTGTTTATTTAAATAAAAGTCGTAAAAGGAAAACCTTATCCATATTAATCCTAATTTGAACACCCATTCCATTATCCCAGTATCCCATTATGATATAAGCTGGAGTGAGAGTTCCTCCTTTTATATATATTTTTTAATAATCTTTAATTATTTTAAGTTCCGGTTTGAAATATTTATAGGACCTACCTAAACATGAAGTTATAATTTTACTTTATAAAAGATAAAAATATCTTTTTACATAGATAGAAGCCATATAATAATATGTTGTTCCCTTCAGTTGTCACTACTTTTAAATCACCTTTACAATAAGATTTCAATTCTACAAGATGTTGGGCTCAGAAGTTTTGTGTACACGTTGAATATATAATTTATATTAGCAACCAGACCTTATTTGCGTAGAAAACACACACTGATTAGATGGTCTTCAGGTAACACGTAGAAAATTATGTTGTACTTTGATTAACATTCAGATACAAAATTTAATTTTAATTACAGTGGATTTGACCTAACTTGTGGAAATGTTATCCTGTGAATAATATTACTTTTATTTCTCTAGAGTAAGAACTTATTACTGTCTATCTGCTAGTAAATTGCTTTATTGACAAAATTGTATATAAATTGTCGGATGTATACATGTGAATCACATGTATTTTTTATAAAATTTACGAAATTTGATAAAACAACACTCTTTAAGAAACCTATGATGCTAGTAATTTATCACTACTATAAGCTTCTCACCTAAAATTTATTTATTTATTTATTTATTTATTTTCTTTATTAGGCACGCCAACAGCATAATATACATACATTCAACTTAGGGGTAATAATTGTAATCTAATTACATTTCCAGGTATATATGCCAATAACAGGCTTGCACAACATTCTCATATTCTGGACAACATGTTATTGCGCTAAGAACGATAGAGAAATAAATTAATAATAATTAAGTTACTATTTATAGAACTATAAAAAAAAACTGACAATAGTATGATACTACTACTGACAAAATCGTAGTTAATGATAATTTTATCAACAAGATCATTATATTGCCAACCATACGATATCTAAAACAAATATTATAATTGGTTTGTTGGTTATATCCACCGTCAAGAGTGAATTAGCTGTGAAGAAATCTGAAGTAAGTTTCATTTCACTAAAAGTCACTGAAGTACCGTAAAATTTTATACAGTACCTGTGGAAAGTTAGGAAAATAACTTTCGTGTTGGGGCTTAGCTGAATAGTGTTTAAATACTGTTTTATTCAAGAAATAATATATGATTTAACTAGCAAAGAGGATTTCCGTATTTGATAGACAGGGACATTTCAGTAGGGAACTACCATAGATCACCGACGATGCCGCGTGGATGTCACGCGACGATCGTGGTGACAGCCTACGCCTACACTGACGTCATCACAAGTTTATAGCAACTTATAAAGCTTAAATAGTTTTGAGGTATGGACCTCAGATGAACCTTTATTCTTTCATCTGAGGTATGGTCTAGTAGCTTTGACTGTGTGGTCCATTAAACTGGTAATTTTCCGGTTCCCACACCGGTTAAGGACACAGATTACATTTTAGTATGGGTTTTGCTATTGACGAAAACATTTCAAGCCTCTTTTAGGGTTCTAAAGTAAAATCGGAATCATAATATAATTGACCTATTCAAAATAAAAAATTGGAAATTGGAACGTCTGCGTTCGAGAACTTTCGTGCTATAAGGTAAGCTCTGGGTCCAGAATGGACAGTCCCCCGATGCCAATCACACGAAGAAGTTCTACAGTTCACCGACGTCTCTCATATGAAGAAGTTCTGGTTACAACAGTCACCTACAGTCTTGACAGTCTCCTGTAGACTCTCAAACAGTGAAGAAGTGCCGAGAACGCCTGGACAGTTCGTGTCGCTCCATAGTCTTCGACAGTCTCTAAAGACTCTGAATACTACGTGTCTTTCAAGCTGAGCCACATCTCCATTCCGTGCGCTGCCTTGTGCGCCCTACCACACGCCCACACGCTCACTGCCCTATCGCATTTTTATCACCGAGGTCTTTGGCTTGAACGACGAAGACTTCAAAGGCCATTGCTCGCGGTCTCCAAGCCTCTACGCGCTGCACGCCAGAGGAGCTACAGGCCTGTCTCCGAGTCGCCGTGCGCTATAAACCGGCAGAGCTACTGGCCTAATTGAAGGCCAACTTCTTCAACTAAGTGACTTTATTCTGTGCTATGTAAAATCTTTTTTTTTTAAATAACGCTTCACACTCATAGCCCCACACTAGGATTCCCTGTGTCGTGGGTGCTATGGACAACACACTAGACAAGGACATTCACACCCAGACCGAGAGCAGAAATTCAAACTCATCATTCAAATTTCCGCCTTGCTAGGAATCGAACCCAGGACCTTTGGTGCGACGATCCGGCATGGTAACCATTGCGCCACATGGGTCGTCTTTATAATCTTATTTATAACTGTAACCGCCAGGTAAAGACATTAAATATTATTTTCTCTGTATTTTGATCTTTGCTTCCCCCTCCCTTCTACTTAACACTACAATTTTAGTGTCATATTGTCATTGACAACCCTGTAGCCTAGTTGGTAGCGACCTTACCTGCGAAACGAGGGGCCCCGGATTCAATTCCCGGCCGAGGCAGCTATTTATTTGACAGATAAAATATTTCTACTCGGATCATGGATGTTATTGTGATGCGTAGTCCATGTGTGTAATCCATGCCACCCGCGACATAGGTAAAAAACCTACTGCGGGGGTATGAGTGTGTCAGCGTTTATGTTTATGTTATGTTTATTGCTTACGTTGGGTTAGGTCATATCTTACTAATTACAACGTCAAGAGAGAATATGTCTATATCGAAAAAAATGGCGTGAAACACAGACACATAGCCATGCGAATGATCTTTTCAAGATTCCGATTTAGACTAAAGTAAGCGAGCTTTAAGTTGATATTGACGACACCACCCTTCTCATTACAGCCAATATAACCGACTGCTGACAGAATTAACCGGGTGAAATCGCAATGACCTCGCCATTAACCGCAGCGTTAATGAGCTGACACATCGCGACTAAATTCACATAACGAGGAAGAAAAGCCTCTAAATAGCCACCATTCTTTGGAAAAAGGACACTGGTCGTTTCCAGACCAATAGATAGGTGAGCCGAGGATAATAATGGCTGAATAAAAGAGGCTTGAACCATTCCAGTTCAATGTACGCTGACTGAAAAGAGTTGGGGAGCAGGGTAAGATACAAAAACTTTCCATAATGTTTAATATTACAGAATGTTTGTGTTATTATCAATGTTGAAATATTCGTTACGTATTTAATATTGATAATACCGTATAAACCAGTCAAATTCAATACAAGTTAGATTTTAAAATAGGCTTTCAAAATTCATTGCTTTCGCCAATTTGTAACCTTGTTATGAATCTCATTCTAGTCCGATCGATAATTATAAACTAAATGTTCTTACACAACAAAGTAGTTAATTAAGCTATTATGCTCGTTTTGTAATCAAAAATGGCGCAGTACGTTTGTGAAACGACGATTTCATTCAATGATTTCAAAAGAAGAGAATAAGCCCTCTGGAACATTGGGCAAAAATGTTTTTATACAAGCAATACCTAATAGCAAAAATTACCTTCATAGCGCTGTCTATTACAGCTGGTCGTAGTTTACGACTACATGAGTTTAGCGATGCCGAGTTAAATAATATATACTGAGTCACATTAGCCCTAGGGCCAACTTGAGTACCACGTTATCAGCGCGCGTTGGCCGGGTCCTTACGCAGTGATTTCGTGGTGAATAAAATGCTCGCGTCTTTTAATATCACAACAAATCCTACCTATCCTCGTATTGCGCTTGAGTGGCCTCTCACAATGACAAGGGTCTAGGTTTTAGTGCAGTGTCATACCCGATTGCGAGCTAGCAGTATAATTCGTATTATAGCTAAAAACATCCAATGCAAGGCAGCAGATAATACTTTTAATTAATAAAATAATTTTGCATTTAAAATACGCGCAAAATGCTTAAATGCTTACCCAGATTTTCGGTAGGTAGTACATATTTGTTTCAAAACGTCACAATTGTAAGCTGTCACCAGGACCTGCGCCCAATGGCGGCACGGTATACCTAGGCATTTTTATGCGACGAAAATAAATATAATACCTTTGTTTCTAGAAAAGTTACGCTCCCCTCGGTACGCGGGCAATAATTAGCAGTCAGTACGAGTAGGCAAGAGAGTGAAAGGATTTCTGATTTTTAATGGACGCTGATATAGCCGCACCATGCCGTTGCAACAAACAATTTCATGAAGTTTTTGATTAAGGATTGTTAATATCTATACATACAAATAAATAAAATTGGAGTGTCTGTTTGTAATATTAAAATAACTTTGTAATATTAAAATGTACCAAAACAGCATTTTTTACAATTTTTGTCTATCTGTCTGTCTGACTGCCTGTCTGAAATGGCTGGACCGATTTTGACGGAACTTTCACTGGCAGATAGCTGATGTAATAAGGTGTAACTTAGGCTACTTTTATTTTAGAAAAAAAAAATGGTTTTTTAGGCGATACGAAGTTCGTCGGGTTAGCTAGTCTGTTATAAAATTTTCATAATTATTGCGATTTTTACCTCTAAATATCTGGAATAGATGATGTGACACTAGGCATACTATATCGCTGATATTTTGGATTTGTTTATATGTTGTCTATCTAATTGTTCAATTTTCACCATACGGGGGATGATGACACTGAAGGGGTTACGCCACTGTTTTATTCTCTCTTCTTTATTTGTGTCTACAGAGAAAAAAAGGGATAGAAACAAGTAGAATAGAGTATTCATTAGCACTATCTGACACCGGCCTAATATTTGACACGTTACCCCTGATTATACATATGTATAACCCAGAATATTCTGCGCAAGTTACATATTAATATACAGATTACAAAATAAATTGCTGTTTCGGCCTCAACATTGATAACGAGATACCGCCGAACTGACGAGTTTTCACTTTCAGTTTAAGCCCGATTTGCAGATTTTACACGAAGCTTCACAACTTTGAAACACACTAATAAACTATTCATACTTAGCTCAGGAAAACAATAATCTTTGCGTTAGCAAATTTACGATCTGAAACCATAGTTGCGTATTATGAAATACAATTGTATTTATTTGTATTCTAAAGGCTTAATAAACCTGTCTTAGCTATTGAACTGATAAAATAATATGTTTTTAACCCCCAACGAAAACAGAGGGGTGTTATAAGTTTGACGTGTCTGTATATCTGTGTGTCTCGGTGTCTGTGGATCTGTATGTCTGTCTGTGGCAACGTAGCTCCTAAACAGATGTACCGATTTTGATCTAGTCTCTTTTATTTGAAAGGTGACATAATTGAGAGTGTTCTTAGCTATATTTAGTGTAAATAAAGCTGTCGGGGGTTTTCAAATTTTAATTTAAGATTATATTTTATCGTTTTTCATAAAGGCAAACGAAGCAAAACACTGTTTATGCCTTCTATCACTTTGCTTGTGTTTATGAATAAGGTGGTTAATCTAAATAGCAGGTATACAAACGAACAGAAAAGATAAGTAATCGTGTTGGTTATTCAATACTTTTTAACTGACTTCAAAAAAAGGAGGAGGTTCTCAATTCGACTGTATTTTTTTTATGTTTGTTACCTTAGAACTTCGGACTGGGTGAACCGATTTTGATGATTCTTTTTTTAATCGAAAGCAGGTGCTTGTCATGTGGTCCCATCTTACATAAATTTGAGCGAGATCTGACAAGTATTAGAAGTTAATTATCACTTGCTTCGGTGAAGGAAAACATCGTGAGGAAACCTGCACACCGGAGAGTTATCCATAAAGTTCTTGGCCAGCGTGGTAGACTATGGCCTGTACCCCTCACATTGTGAGAGGAGACCCCGAGCCCAGCAGTGGGACAATTATGGGTTGTTGCTTTGCTTTTTGCTACATTAGTGACAATTCCTTAATCTAAATATGACATGACATTTCTTATAAAGAGTTCGGTCCCCTGGACCTTCACTGGCGATTCATGGCCTCGACGATACGGCTATACTGACGTGCGCTTATCCTCGTGCGCGTATTTATTTATCTTGGTACATCATCATCAGGCTTCTTCTATCTACTGCTCCACAAGGCATGCCATATGGTCCTCCGCTCATGATCTCATCCAGCAATAACGTCGGTGTATCGGGCTGGTTGATGAACCGCGCTGCGCCTGAGACATGGTTAGTGCGACAGCCAAAAAGCGGCATGATGAAGGTGCGTGATACTAGGCGCACATCACTGGCTAGGAGTTGTCTTGGATTGCTAGTGCGCGTCGGCGCCGGCGCCGGGTCGTGGGTGCGAGCGAGAGATACTTATAAGTAAAAGGTAAATGTTATATTTACCTTAGAACAATAACAATAATAACAATAATTACGTTTATTGACCATAAATGAGAGTACATTTCAAACGAAGAGCCCTGACTCCCAGAAAAGCGTGAGCTGTGGCCTGGGAGACAGTTCCTTCCCAATTCTTTTGTTACAATTACAGTCTTAAATGTAAGGTTACTAGTGTCTTTTAAATTAATTATTACGTGCGTACATAAATAAGTACACACACACGTTTATTTTATTCTGTAATTAAAGCCTCATAATTATATCTCATCTATAATTAAAGACATTTTGTTCTAGAAATTGGGGAGCCCAAGCGTCCCACTGAAATCAGTAAGTTTGGCAACGCAATGCTCTAATTTGTATGAGAGGCCAACTCAGCAAGGACGTAATAAATTGGTCTAGATAGTGTATCACAACTATCACAAGTGACGTCTCTTTTAAAGGAGTTTCAATAAAATTGTAATATAGATATGGTAGTATTTTTTTGCTTCCGTCATGGGGAGTCGAGAGAGTCAAGTAGAGTATCAGTGTCCGTAGCGCTCCTAGGGGGTTCAAGTGTAATGCACACACGTTGAATTTCAGGTACCTAATTAATTAGTTACGGTATTTCTAATTATATAATTTTTATTTTATTTTACTTATTTATTTCAGGTAATTGGACACACACACACACACACACATCTACAATATAACTCACTAACTCGAATGAAATCAAAATAGGTATAACAAATATTTTATGTAATACGTTTTGTAATAGCATCGAGATAATTTCCTTTTGCTTATTCATCAACCACTTGAATAAGATTGAAGAACAAAGCCTAAATAAACATGAAACATAGAGGGTATTAGAATTTAAAACAGATTCTAATAAAATTGTAAGACAGAGTTAATCTTCTGTGAATATTGTTCCATCTACATAACAAATAATTGCTTCCCATCCTACAGGCGGTCAGGGCTGACGTAATATTTTTTCTTCTTATTTCCTGAGCTTTTTGTGTCCTCAACTTTGGGCGGTTCATTGAGTCCAAGGCTGTTAAAAGGAAACTTGGCAAAGGTGCAGCAGTTTGGCCAAGCGCAGCCAAATATCACCTTTCTGCCTTGGATTCGATAGAGAGGCGAGTGAAGAGGCTCATTGGTTGAGACCAATATGAAAATCTTCGAGCACAGGCGCAGAGTAGAGAGCTGCCTCTTGGTTTTCTATAGGGCATATTTCGGAAAGTGTGCGCAGGAATTGTATGAATTAATTTGTCTATCCCCGTTTCTTCATCGAACGCAATGACGCATGGTGGGTATCCATCCCTTTGTTGTAAACATTCCGCCAGTACGAACGACGCGGCTTACCTCAACATTAGTTATGCCGTATGCGCGGAAATTTTCAAGAAAAGAGTGAAGTGTGAATCAACTATGTATGTGAAATAGCTAAAAACTTCTTCATAAATCAAATCGATTGTAGGCAATAAGAATCGACTCGATAATGTATTGGGAATATTGGAATATTCAAGCTAACGTCATTGATAAATTCATCAAATATTTCGCAAAATTGTTCAAAATAACGGCTGATTACACTTTTAGTTATGTAAATAAATTCCGTCGGCGCGGCGTAGCGAAACAAGTACTACAATTATTTTTTTCATCAAGTTTCTTAGAATAAGGAATGTTTTGAAAACAACAAATATTTCCATTGTGCTTTATAGGAAATATTAAGACCCAACGTTATTAAGCACAATATTCGTGGAGTATTAAAAATGTCTACTGTTTATTTAAAATGTTTATAAAACATTTGATGTTTAAAAAGAAATCATAATAATATATTGCTTCACTTAGGTGCTATACAATTATTATACTTCATATTAACAATTAATCATCATTATCGCAATCCATAATTGTGCTGCTGCTGGGGTTGGGTGAAATTTCTAATGATATGGATATTTTTTCAATACATTTATGTAAATAATTTTTTGGTTCTACCACCGTTACGGAAAGGCGAAATAGCGCTTTGCCATTGAGGAAAATCAAAACGGCGAAAGAAACACATTTTTGTTTCCTCAGCATTTAGTAGTACATTCTAGTTTGTTACACTAGATAGAGGACTGTTTACATCTTCGAAATGCATTTTATTCCTCGTCTTACATATTAGTTTTACTTAATAGTATCATCAGCAAACAGCAAAATGTCCGCTGAAACTGAAAGTCACTATTGTTAACTAGAAAAAGACCAACAGAAAATAATCCAGCAATGATACCTGTGGTGGTACTCCTTTCAAAGATTAAGATTCCAATGATTTCGCTTCATGTATGCTGACACATTGAATTCTATATTTTAAGTAATTCAATTAGGTTGAGGGATGTGTGCAGTGCTAAATTGATAAAGTGCTAGATTTATAAAACGTATAATCAAAATATTATTGTTTGATGAAAATGATTGCAACCTATTTAGAGACTGAAACCCGGAAAACCCGGTCCGGAAATCCGGCCGGATCCGGCGTTTTATGCGCATACCGCATCCGGTATCGCCAATTTTAGGCAAAATAATCCCTGTTGCTAGTGTAGATGCTTTGAATGCCTGGTATAGATGTTGTAATTGATCTAGTATTGTATTCGGGTATTCCTAACGTTCAATAAGGATGTAAGGTACAACACAAATTACTGAATGGATAAATTGAAATTTGAAATTATATTTTCGTTATTATTACTTCTTGTTTATAATTTGTAATATTTGCCCTAAATGGATATAGGTGTAAGTTATAGGTGTGTTTCAACTGATGCGCGATAATATGGCGACAGAAAAACCCCCGTAAACATATTTAAAAGATGTGTAGTTGTACATAGTCATGCCAAAATACTGTTACAGCCTTGTTTAATTTAAGTATCAAATACTGGCGAGAAATGTTTCGATTGATGAATGATGAACTTTTGCACTATCTTAAAACAAAGAAATAATTGATATTTTGCCATTTAATAAAAATGAATGGACGTTAAAATTATTATAAAATTGTTACTAAATTAGGGTTATTAAATTGCATCGCTACAACTATGTAACTTAAGATTTTAAAACTGCTGTAAATTTTAAAAATAACTCATGGGATTTTTTTATCGTACTATCAAATGATTTCTTGATGTTTCGAGCTTCGAAGACCGTAAAAGAAGTGCCCAACATCGTACGGTTAGAATGCTAGCCATCACCCAACGAAATCCCGTCCGGAAGCAAATCATTTTGTGGCACTTCTTCAAAAATTATCGAAAATCCACATAAGTACACCAACAACATTCAGCGCCAGCTCATCGGAAAGCAGGACACAAAACTGGCTGGTTGCTCATAAAATTTACTTTAAGAGGCACAACGAGGGTCTCTCTTAAAATGTAGACTTTTACATCCGTTGGAAACAAAATATGGCAACAATAGAAGTAGAAAGCGTGTGCTAGATCTCACCAAATTTTGAAGTTTCTCAAAGCATTCTTTATTAAAGCAGTGGCTGATATAGACACGAATCTCGTGCGTACTACGATTGACGACTGGACTGGCCTACGAAGTTGAGGACCTGTATTCAAAATCAGGGAGGGTATTTTGAATAACCCAAATAAAACTTTAATAAAAAAAACAGAGGTAGTTAATCTTTGTTTTTTATATAAATAATTTACAGATATATTAATTCCAAAAAAAAAATATAGTGAAGTGTTTGTAACAGTATTTATGGCCGGACTAGGTATACATGTCGGTACGCATTTTATTGGCTCCCTTCTTAAACAAAATAAAAAAATATATAGGAATCGATATATTTTTAGAAGACAAGTTATATTAACACTCTGTTCTATTTTTAACTAAAATTACAGGTGCACGGACTGTTTACATTCAGACGCAGGTATAATACTCGTAAATTAATCTAGCTATACAGTACCCACTTCGCTGGGCGTCAAACATTTTACTTGTGATGAAGTAAAAAATATTATTAATCACAATAAAATATAGCTTATGTGACTTAGAAATATTGTAGCTTTTTATTGGTTTAAAATTTTTAAAAAATGGTCCCATAGTTTTTGAGTTTAAAAAAAAAACCAAAACTTTCCTCTTAATAATACTAAGATAATTATCATTAGGTGCTACCAGACATGACCCGTGCGAGTATTTATTATAGCTCGGTTGCATTTACTTTGCTATAACAAATTTTCGTTCCTTTATAATCCAAAAAAAAATTACCTCAAAAACAGTCCGTATTGGAACGATAAGGAAAATCCGGTAAAATCCCGCCGGATTGAAAATGATACCGGATTGCAATCACTAAACCCATTGTTGATGACATGAACGAGGGTTGTTTCCAAACCAGGTACCATAATATACCATAAATACGTACTTGACAGATAAATGTTTGTTCGTAGAGATTATAAAAGTGTTTGTGATATTATATTTTAACACATCTTGGGACGAGAATGTCTGCGTTCCTACTAACTAGCGATCTCAGAATATTGTTCTGTATTCTGAGCTAGCGATGTAAATTGTGTATTTTTTATACTGTCTACTGAACAGTAACTAGTTTGCATTATGATACTTTTGAGTATCTTCTCTTTAAATCTTGCTTAACTTTGCTGTAGAGCTTTTTGTTAGTAGGGAGGAAAAGTTCCAGATATCTAGGTTTTGCAGATGATGCGATATTAATGATATTGTTGTTCAGTGTCTGTGGGGCTCGGGGTACATTTATTATTATTACATAATATTACCACATCGTAGATTTTTAATTGGTCGACAAACAAGCCACCTAATGGTAAGTGGTCTTCTCCGCCTATGAACATCAGTAAATACTTAGGTGTCACCGAGACACCGATGCGTTATAGGCCAAGAAAGGAATAACTTTATTCCATCCATCAGCCTTTGGAAGTCCACTGCTGGACATAGGCCTTATTAAAATAACTTTATTACTATCCTATAAAAAATAAAACCATGATGAAATCGCTCATGTAGTTCCTAATACCCTATCTATCTCACTCTCTTTCTGTCTGTCGTCACTCAAATTCTATTTACTCCGAATTTATACCGAGTTATACCTGTGACGAGTTAACTATTAAGGTATCTATAATGTAGCGAGTTTACTTTGTGACGAGTTTACTTTGTGACGAGTTTACCAACCCTTTTAAGCTTATATTTGATGTATCAAATTCAATTGCTCATCATCAGAGGCACAAAATAACTACTCGAATATTTTGAAACTATTTAAAAAAATAATAACGAAATGCAATATGGTTAGGACAAGAAATGATCGATGTGCCGGCCCTCGACCACTTAGGAAGAGATTATCCGAACTAAAAAATAATGGTATACTAAATCTTAAAAAACCTTACCTGCTTTTACCTTACTTGCTAGCTGTTTTACAAACATTTTTAATTTTTTCTTATTATCAAATATCCGAACAAAAATATTGGTCCTAAGTCAACCATAAAGTTAGCGTTTTACATGACTTTTTAATTTTTTCGTACTAACAAAGTATCAGTCTTTTCGTGCGTTTGTATTTGTCTGAGCAAAGTTCTCTAAGTGCGTTCTATACAATGAAATAATATAGTACTATATTCGTTCACTGGCTCTATAGTAGATCTCGCCCTGTCGTTGCACACTTTGATCGAGTGAAAATATATTTTGCTATCTTCACATGTAAATATCATCAGTGTAAATAATATACGGCAGCATGGAAACCTTCGTGTACGACTCGCTCCGATTCACAGTTAGTCGATTTTATGACTTACATATCAAAAATAATAATCTCAAGAAAACATCATTTATAGTTTTCTTCCTCTTTATTTACTTTTTTTATCTTTTTCCCGCTTTTTTCTTACTCCACTTTACACTAATCATTAGGAACAAAACAGAGCTGCATAATTTGTTATAATGCGGGTTTTATGTTAAAAGTTGCGTGAACGTGCAAAACGACTATTCAAATGGATTAAATGAGATTACGTTTCCGGTTTAACTGATTTAGGGGCAGTTTTATTGCAGTCATTTTACATTTAATATTTATTATCAGCGTTGTTTATCATCCTCGAACTAAAAACGAAAGGGCCAACTAATTTCACGCTTGGTTAAACATTGTTTGTTCTTTTAAATATTGTGCTTTGTTCGGAAAATAACTTAGCAGTTTGTGGAACATTTTGGTTTAATTTTTAACTTTACATTTGTTGAAATATTTTTAAATTATCCTTATTTTTACGTTGAGAATAAAGAAATAAATAGAAAGGCGAGTGTTGTGTTATGACACACAATAAATTATACCAGGCGCTTTGCAACGTTGCCAGGATGACGGTGATTATTTATTTACCGCCAGATGGCTCGTCAACTCTTTTATCAGTTTTTACCCTTAAATATCTAAACTGCAAGTTCAGCACTTATTCTGACTGTACATAGGTCAACATAAAGAATAAACCGGCCAAGTTCGAGTCAGATTCGCGTACCGAGGGTTTAATTTACGGTTTTCGGATTTTTCTTTACTTGTGCTATAAGACATTGCTTCTTGCCAAACTTTATGATTCTAGGTCACGGACGTAAAAAAAGACGGACGTAATCCTAAGAACAAATTCAGTGAAGCACCCATAGTAATACCAACTCTGTATTCGTACAAGTACACACACCCACACATTGACACCATCCTGATATGACAATTGACACAATCGCGAATCAAAAATTACAAAATTACGCACACATGGTAAGCGAGCTGTCAGCTGTCAGCTGTCAGCTTCACTCTCGATTAGACAAGGTTACGTCCGTTCTTTTTTTACGTCCGTGTTCTAGGTCAACGGGAAATACGCTATAGATACCCAGCAAACACGTAGGTTGCTTAAATGCTGGGCTATGGTTCCTTTCCGAGTGACTAAATAACAAAAACAATACGGCATAAAACGGCCGTATCTTTTGATTTTATAGACTTACGAGTTTGAATTTTTCACAGCTCAGTAAGATTGCAGGCCTGAATATTGGTTATTCACTAATTTCAACTAGATGCCTCAATGCGTTCCTTAGAAAAAATGGATAGATAGACAGACACGAAACCTTAAAAAGGACTAATGGATCAAGTCGAGATTATACTTCAAATGCATTAGATATTTTTTGCAGCAAGCTCTCAACCTCCAGGCTCTTAAGTACCAATCGAAGTGCGCCCAAAGGAGCAATCTCTCCTCAAGTTGTAGATCGTTGAGCAACGCAAACACTGTGAAGTTCGTGTTTTGGTTTGTTCCAATCGAACCTTAAACCCAACGACTGAACTACATATATTGAAGTTGTACCTAGTACTATCATGTCATCTGTGGTTATATTTCTTATGAAGCGTTTGGAAAAAAAATATGAGACCAAAATTTTTACGATGCGACAGCCAAAACGCGACATGATGAAGGTGCATGATACTAGGCGCACAGCATTTGCTAGAGTTGTTTTGGATTGTATAACTTCACGCTTATCACTTGATAATCAGGCATAGCTCTGTTGAGTAAGTTCTGTTTTTGGTCAGTTCTACTCTGAAGAACAATTTTAACTTTCTTAGTCAACAAACACATCAGACCATAATAGCACTCAAATTTTTCTTCTATTACGAAAACCAAAAATTCGAAATTCAGCAGCTAACAAATGAAACACATTACACTTAAAAGTATTCTTCAGCACAAACCTCAATAGGTGTTAACGTACGGCTGATTTTGCAAGATTTCTACAAACCTTCTGAATATTTGACCTTTTGCACGAATGACATTCACAAAATAAAACAGAAAATAAAATACTCAACTACACTAAGCAAATAATATAAAAAAAACAGTTCGCATTAGTGCCATATCCACTCGCTATTAGTTAAAAGTTTACTTTTTAACAGAAAAGGGTCAAGGGAGAATAATTTTGTTAGCAACAACCCATAATTGTCCCACTGCTGGGCTCGGGGTCTCCTCCCACAATGTGAGGGGTACAGGCCATAGTCTACCACGCTGGCCAAGTGCGGATTGGTAGACTTCACACACCTTTGAGAACTTTATGGAGAACTCTCCGGTGTGCAGGTTTCCTCACGATGTTTTCCTTCACCGAAGCAAGTGATAATTAGCTTCTAATACGCACATAATATTTGAAAATTAGAGGTGCGTGCTAGGATTTGAACTCGGGCCCCTCTGTTCGAGGGCCAACGTTCTAACCGCTAGGCTATCACTGCTTATAATAATTTTATCAATAATTTTGTTACTAAAGTTTAATGGACAGCGAAGTTCGTTGGTTATCGAATACACATAGCGTAATTAATTTATTACGTCGCTAAGGGATCATTTTCAGATCAGTCATTATCTTCGCTATAGTTGATTTTTTACCGGCTATTCACATAAAATATACTCGAAATATTTGTGCGGTTATAGGATAAGCAGTCCAATGATTGGCCCTTTAAGGTAATCATCGATATATCGATAAATTTTTTGTCTATACATCTATTCTATACATTCCATTTTTTCATGCCTCGTAAACCAATACTACTTTTAATGAATGGATTTTAAATGAAAGGGCCAATTAATTTGAGGGGGCAATATTACTACTGCTTGCTTACCCTATTACATGAAAAGTGTCCATGTTGACGGTTTACAACTTATTCCGTTAATTTATTGTGTTATGTGTTATGTTTTTATTGTTCATTAGCTTAATAATTGTCCTTTGTGTATCTTAGTGGGTTCAACGTCGGTCTCTATGAGGGTAACCCGTTTCCGATTTCTACAAGTACCTTTAATATTTCAAATCATTTTTATTCAGTTTTGCATAAATTATTTTTATCATAATCACAACCCTTAACTGTTCCAAATGTGGGAGGTCGAATGAACTTATATCCTTGAAAATGTAACCTTACAGGATAATGATTGTCAATTTAGAAATGATCAATGATTCAAAAGAAAACCGGGTACTTAACAAAATACAAATGAGATCTAGTTCAGTTCAAGTAAAGCACAATCTTATTCTTAATTATTTCGAGTTAAAAGCTTCCGGAATAACTATTTAGCCAAATATAACCAAACAAGAAGAATGCATCAATTAGTTGCACCTTCGTTACGCATAAATTAAAGTGCAGCAATCTTTCAGAATGCTTGGTGACGTGACTTGCCAATAGAATCTTTCAAAAATCATGTAAAAATACAATTGTTAGGCAAGGGATATATAGTGTTGACGCATGAGCTCTGCAACCAGTTCCGCTCAGATTGATAAATATTTTTGTGATATTTTCTTTTTTCTAATATTATTTTTAAAAAGATGTCCTGAGGAGTTTCTTTACGGCCTTTTTCTCCTCCATGACAAAGCACCTTTCCGAAAAGCTGGTAGATTAAAAAAATGATGCATAATATAAGTGTATCAGTGATACCTACCTATATGAATAAAATATTTTCACTTTGACTTTGACTATAATTTTCCACGATCCTGGAAACTGAGAATCTCGTTCAATTAAATTCCAGTAAGTATCTTGTTACTCCTAGAAAGCTTCTGCCATTTCGCTTATTTTTCAATTTCTTTAAAAGCTTCTTTTTCTTTAATGTCATAACTGTCTTCTTATTTATTCTTAAATATATAGATAATAACACTGTCCAGGTAATAAACGTCTAGGTAATCCTACTAATATTATAAATGTGAAAGTTTGTGAGTTTGGATGTTTGGATGTTTGTGTTACAATCACGCAAATACGGCTGATCGGATATAGATGAAAATTGGCATGTATGTAGTTTAATACCTAGAATAAAGTATAGGATACTTTTTATCCCGAGATATTGATCTATTCCCGAGGGAGAACAAGTAAATTAAATGGTAATAGGAAAACAGTTTTGACGTATTTTCACAGTGACATTAGAAAACTCAAAACAGCTAATTGAGTGATTAAATTATATTAATGGTTCATTGTTTTAATATTTTTATTAACAAACACATAAAAAAATTGTGATGAGGCACATTGTGATAATTTTTGTCATACAATGGAAGCTGTAGTAGCCATCGATCTCGTATAAAATCAAATAAAGCCAACACAACATTTTTTACGCGTAATTAAGGCTGCTTTCACATCAGCGTTTGTCATGAGTTCCTCGCGCCCAACTCTTAATCAATGAGCTATACAAAATAATAATTTTACGTAGAAGAAATACTGTAGCTTATCAAGGTTTTTCCTAGCTCTCAGTATGAGGTGCGATTGAAATATTATAATTTATACCGTATCAGGTTTAATTAATTGCATAAAATCATCAAATTTGGTTTTTAACATTCGTAAATATCTACCTATATTTTTTTTCATTTACTTTATAGAAAGAAATATTAATTTTTTAACCTATTTAGCAAATCATATTTCAAGTGTGTCGGATGAATTATAACGCTTATAAAATCCTAGTGTGGTATCGGCCTTTTGTCAAGATCGGCCTTATGTCAAGATTTCTTTATTTTTCTATTGCTGTGCATGCATATATTACCAGTGCTATTTACCGAAAACTACAAACCTTCAATAAGTTTTTAATGAATAAGACCGTTAGTATACAATGTTTTTAGATAGGAATAGATTCGTTGTTTATGAAGCGATTTTCATGTTTTTTTTTTATTGTATTGAGAATTTACTCAAGTTGGTCCTACTTCAATATAGTGAGATGATGGATTGTGGAGATAATATATGAGCTTCTCAATCGTAAGGAATAACTGAACCGTGTTTAAATATATTAGCTGTTGTCATCATTGACATCGTCCATAACTTTATCATTTTATCAATCGTTGACATTGCCAGGTATGGTGGTGTGTCTTAGAGACGAAATATAGCCTCAACGGAACAATTGAAATAACTAAACAATTTTAAAAAATATGTGTTGTTCGTAATATTGGCTTAAACTCATTAAAGACCCACTACTGGGCACGGGTCCCTCCTCTTCAGGAGTCCTAGAGCATACTCCTCCACGCTGCTCCAGTGCGGATTGATGGAGGGGTTAGTGGCCAACCCGAGTGTCAGAAGTTTTCAAACCAGCCGAGGGCCTCCGACATGGCTTATGACTGTTATCTTATGATAACAACCGGGACCGACGGGTTTACGTGCCCTCCGAAACACGGTAACGCTCAAGAAAATTTTGCCACTAGCGGTCACCCACCCAAGTTGCGGCCGCTGTTGCTTAACTTTTTCGATTACATAGGATCGACGCAAGCCGCCGGCAAGTTCGTAATATTAACACTGCAAAACCAGACGCACAGAAAAATAGACTTTTTTTTTAATTATAAGTCAATGCTTGACTACAATCCTACCTGATGTAAGTAGCGATGTAGTCTTGGTTTATTATGGGATCTATTTAGTACATGAATATTCTCATACTTTCATACTTTAAGTATGATAATGATGATGTTTCGTGATGACCTGCGATGATTGCCAGGCAAAGACTTAATTTGGCATACTTAAAAATTAAAGATGTATCGTCAGCAAACAATACCGTTTCACACATGTCCTTAGTGAAATGAGGAAGATCATTGATATATATTAAAAATAGCAGTTGTCCTAATATTGATCCTTGAATGATTAAAATTGATCATTGTCATGTGCACTCCAGGTGACTCTATTTTATTAATAACTACTTTTTAAATATACCCATGTTATTTAAAGAAGGCTATGGTTCGTTTGTGTTACGTTTTTGTAAACATAATTCGATTAATGGTCCTGCTGGTTGTTCTGATTGCGGAATAACTTTATAGTTTTCCTCCAGAATAATAGTTGTTCTTTTATTTTCTGTGCATCGCAAAATTTACACGCTGTTTTAATTTTGTCCCTTTTTAGAAGCTTGTGGCTATTGAGACTCGCGAGTTGTGACTCGCATCATACTCTAGCAACAGCCCGTCTCTGTCATTCTGTTTCATGAGCATGTTGGTAACGTCGTTTACCTGCCTGTTCCGGCGTAACAGCTCTCAAGCTGGCTGAAATTATTCCTCACGACGTTCCCTTTCATTTTTATGACCCCACAGCAGCTCGCTGAGACGCCAAATAATGAGCATGTTGCTGGTGTCGATGATATGCCTGTTTAGGCAGCTCTTAAGTTAGTCTGCCGCTGAACTTACTTATTCCTCACGATATGCCCTATGATTTTTTTTGAATCCTTAGCAACTTGCTAGAACGCGAAATAATAAGCATGTTTTCAATATCAATGATATCCATTCTTAGGGATGAAAAGCAGGATACCGTAAGTTTCATTCACAAACATCCAAACATCTATACCTACCTAACATCTAAAACATCAAAATTTTAGTAGGATCAAGATCAAATTCTAAATTCTCGCGGACGAAGTCGCGGGTAGAAGCTAGTAAAGTAATAAAATAAACCTAAAGTTTTTAGGTAATAATTGTATTGTAACGGATACCAGATCGACGTGTTTTCAAAAATATATCTATCTTATTATCGTAGCCATAGTAATTAAGATAAAATGTTCTAAATAAGAAGAAACACTTATTCCAAAAATAAAAATAAATAATTTAAAAAACAAAACACCCGACTACGTAAAAAAAATTAAAAATAAAATACAAACCCAGTAGTCCAGAATGTTGTTAAAAGTAATACTGAACAACTACACCATATAAGGATTAACAGTCGGGACCCATTTCTTCAACCAATCAAATCTTGTTTGTTTTTTCCCAAGCAACCCTGTAAAATTTAAATAAAAAAAAAATACATAACATGAAGTAATAAATGAGGTATGTGTATTGTGTATAATATAAGGGGTAATCGATAAAAACAGTAACATTACTTTAGCAAATCGGAATTGAAATCAGCCGTTTGCCTCAATTGCTATTGCCAGGTATCGATAAGCCATATCGGAAAAATTTGGGTGACGTAACTTCCGACACTTGGGTTGGCCTTTCAACCAATCTGCACTGCAGGTCTCTTTTGTAACTAAGAGAAAACCGTGCCCTGACATAGATCGTGGAAGGCTGAACCAGTAGGTGCTATATTTCACACACAATAGAATAAGTATCAACCTAACGGAAAGGTACCGCAATAAGCCAAGCCTTCGATAACTCAATGCCCTGGGAAAGAATCGTTAGCGTCCGTTTATACAGGCCGGCTCGGAGAGGAGAGCATGTTTTTTTCCCTTGCAATAAGCTATCTGTTCTGGTGTGGCAGATAGTGGACTCAATAATGTATAATTCCGTCTTTGGTTAATTAAATTTTTTTGACAGAAATTCATGCAGGATGAAACAATCATTTAACTTTGTACATATTAATCGTTAGTAATTTTATAACTTCGACTTCTTCCCCTCATGGAGCCTATGAGGTACAACCAGATCTAAGATAAATAACCCCCCACATCCAAATCTATGTATGTGTTTTTTCTTGTCTACACATAATTTGTTTGCGCCCTCTTATTTTAGAAACAATCCCACTGAATGGTTTATGTTAAACTTAAAAAAAAATTATTTTGCCTCGAAGCATCAGTATTATTGTATGAAGACGGCATAAAAAATAAATGAAATGAAGTTGGCATAAAAAGACATAAAACCCTACATATTTTAGCCATAAATAAACACTTTCCAGCTCCATTGAACCGCCCACTATATTGTATTACTCGCCCGGTTGATCAAATCAATTGCTGGAGCCGAAATTTTTTCTCTATATCGTAAAACCCGGAAGTCACGATATTCGGTAACACGTAAAAACGCATGATTGTTTTCACATTCAAATAAATTATTGGTATAAAATGGTGGTAGTGAACATAAAGTTCAAAGAGATGACTCTGAAACGCGTAAACACTTATTCTCCCTGTGTCGCGGGTGGCGAGGTCAATATAAGTAAGACATCTCGCCTTAACCAGAGCAAACACTTGTCTGTCACATAAATGTTTGCCCCAGGCGGGAATCGAAGCTAAAACCGATTGGTTCGCAGTAGTATCCCTTGATATTATTAATTAGGCTATGGGTTATCTACTCTAACGCTATAAGTTTAATAATAAACTTATGTTAATAATTATATAGATAATTCAGCATGGCATGATTATTATGGCATAATTAGTCAAAGTATTTGTTACATAAATACATCAAAATGTATTCATGTAACAAATATTTCGACTAATTTACATGGATCAGAGAATATTATAAATATCTACTGAATACAAGGTCGCGATCAAAGTAGTGTCGCTGGTATTTTGTCCCAGTTTTTATCTTCAATATCCGTAAACAAGATTACTTACTATGATTTTAGTATGACCCTATTAGTTCTAAGCACAATAATAATTATTAATGTCCTTGTCCTCGTCAAAGCGTCATTAGTTATTTACTCTCGTAATCCGTAAAGATCTATAAAATAAAACATCTCCGTCGTACCAGTAATTATAGCCTTTTTAACTTGTTGTTCAATATAAATTGGTCCTGGTGCTTCACTATTGGGCTAATACGGGCTATGGAATGAAGGATGATAGCTCTTAGTTTCTCGGTATTTCTTTACGCGATTGAATCAGAAATGATGAAATCCGTAGACGAACGAGGGTGACTGACATTGCTCAGAGTCCATTGATTGTGCATCCGTCCGCAGCGTAGCGCCGAGAACCTTAAGTTCGGTTTACACGTATTAAGTAGTTAAGTAGATTTATCTAAATTTTAATTAAATTTTAAGTAAATTAATACGTGTAAACAGACAATTTAGTTAAAATTTAGTTAACTACTTAACTACGTAATACGTGTAAACCCAACATTAGTGCTGGAAAGACTAATGAAAAATAATTTACAGAAATAGTACCTATGAAGATGAATTTACAAGGAAATCTATCGCGGCTATGTTGAGTAATACATATAAAAATTGTTTCTGTGGGGAAAAAGGTAAGACCAAACGAAACTTCATATTGAACGCTATTATCCTACCAAATAAAACAAAAATACCTATATGGTTTGCGCCTTGATTTTTTTTAATGTTTATATTATTTACGTGTAGAAACTACGGATTGCAATCCGGAAAACCGGATCCGGTAATCCGGCCGGATCCGGCGTTTTTTACGCATACCGGATCCGGTCTAATTTACCGGATCCGATGACCAGATCCGGTCACGCAAATTTTTGACAAAATAACCATCCTGTTGCTAGTGTAGATGCTGTAAATGCCTGGTATATATTCCGGATCCGGCCGGATTGGTGAAAATCCGGTAAAATCCGGCCGGATTGAAAATTACACCGGATTGCAATCCCTAGTAGACACCAACTCTGGAATTTTAACAGTTTATTGTGAGTGTTCGACTTCAAGCACAAGTTTATTATTATGCTCACAAATTATCCGTTAGTGCTCACAAAGTATCCATTATATCTATGTAAATAAAAATGTATCATAGTAACAAATTGTTTCGACAACATACCTACTATTCGAGAACGCGGTAAGAGAAACTAGTGGGACATTGTTTAGTACCTACCAGTTCAATAAAGTTTAAATTAAATTCCCTACAAACAATACTCTCTTACAAAACGGTACTTCCCATTTGTCTATTTACGCACAAGGACCTCCGTTTATTCCAAACAAGATAATGGATTTCATTGATGCTGTTGCTTGTTTTGTTCTCAACTAACTTATATTTTATACTAAAAATTCTCCAGCCAGACGTTGTTTTGTAATATCTACATTGAGGTAAATAATTTGACCACAGCACCCTCTATTGCAACTATGAACCGTCATCTCAGTTTTACAAATACGAGTTTATAGTATAATGAAATTATAATGCCTCAGATATATTACAGCTATATTATGCAATATACATAATATACGCTACGAACTAGCATGCTAGTTACGCACACATACAATTATAAATGCATACACGTTCAGAATTTTCCCCTTACAGAGTATAATTATTTTATGTAGGTACACCCGCACCTCAACTGTTAGTCAGTGCTTCATACTAGCATGTGTATCAACACCATAAGTTTTTAGAGTTTAAATTTAAAATGATTCTTTTAATTTTTAATTTTAATCAATTTAGTACTCATGATTCAAAGAAATTCTCTAAGGTTTAAATTAAATCCTGAAAGCAGGTACAATGTACGTAAATGAAATGTATTTTTATTTTTAAACTTTGAACTTTTGCAAAATGTAATTGCTTGAGTTGGATATTATTCGATTGGACGGGATGGTGACGAAAAACATGGTTTCGCCAGCGTAGTTAACTAAGGCCTCCTCACATAGTTATTCACAGTGGCATAACTATGAATTGTGATGATAATCATGAAATTGTATAAATATGTTTGCCTGTTGTTATTTATGTGTGTCATTATTTCATACACTACTGTAATTGTACAGGTTATTACCATATTCATACCATGGCATGTCATTGGTGTATAAATTTGCATTCCGGCGTCGAGACAGGCTCTGTAAATTGTTTATTGGAAACAATTTGCTTTTGTTTGCGAAAAGTTTTCCAAGTCTTGGCTGAGTTGTCGGTCGTTTAAGTTTAGCAGGTATAGACGTCACCGACGAGTTGTTAAGTGAAGCTGCATAGGGGCCATCCATAAATTACGACACACGTTAGGGGGGGAGGGGGGGTCGATATAGTGTGACATTTGTTACAAGGGTTGGGAGGGGGTCCTAAATTTCGTGACGTCACATTTCAAAAACGAATAATTGGTATGTACCTATACGTAAATATTAAAAAAACAATTAATGGAAATAAGACTTATTTCGGAACTGCTGTTTTAATTTAATAATTTCTAGGTGTAAAATTTCATAATATGTGACCACCTGTGACAAGGAGGGGGGAGGGGTCAAAAGTCATGAAATTAATGTGACGTAATTTATGGATGGCCTCATAATATCAAACTATAACTTCCGAAGTTACTCGTAGATTCAATACAGTAAGAAATATTTTGCTATTTCCATCGTTTTCCAAGTTCATATTTTTAGACTTTATTTCCCATTTGGTGATTTTATAACTTACATGCTTAGTTAATTGATTTGATTGCTTTAAGTGATATTTATCTACAAATTATTATAATATGTAGGTATATTAGAGGGTACAGGGATAATACCGAGGGCAACTACTAGTATTTATTACCTACCTAGTAATTAGTAATGTCCTAATAGAAATTTCTCACTAAATAGATTCTCCTATTCTCTTATTCTACTAGAACAGATCCATTTCCCGCGATAAAAACTGTTCTATTAGTTAGTTCAGTTATATCTGTGTGCCAAATCTCATCTAAATATGTAAAGCTATTTTTGGTCGAGTCACACATCCAAGTTTTCTCATATTCTTTATAAAAAAGGAAGGTATTACTTATAACCCAGTTCTTAGTAGGTAATTTTAAAAGAAATTAAAACTTTCTGTGTCTACAAAAGAACTTTGCAATCAGGAAATTGCACTGTAGTTTAATGTTTACGAGCTGCATTCTCCAAATAGCAGATGCCTATGCAAATTAATTAGACCGACAAAACAGCGTCAGCCCGATATTGTGAGAACGGCGTTTTCATTTACTGTTATCGGAAAATAGCTTACTTGCACACACTGGCTAAATGTAATCCTTTAATGCTCTCGATTAACTAAATCAAAAATGGTGCTTGAAAGACACTCGTGCTTAAACCTTTTTTAAAATAGATTATTTCCTTTAATTCCGTGGCACACAGGAACATAAATTATAAAGTATATTTTTTTTAAAAAGAAACATAAAATAAAGAAAACAATAGTACCTGTACCTATGTACTTTAGAATGTTCTGTAAGGATCGCATGTATCCAATGGCTCAGAAAATGGCGCTCACTAAGCATAATATCGTAGTTGGCTACGGCGCTGATTTTCAGTGAGTCCAGTTAGTGATTCATGGAAGACAGTGTCTTTATTAACTAATATTAATTTATGTATTGTTTAATTTTATGTATTTTATTGCTTCAAGGTTTACAAAATACGGGGCTCTCCTAATGGCGGAGACCCCAGCGTACCCGCAGCATACATACCTACTTCACCAGGCAGGCATGCTTCTAGCACTTCTGTCCCGTAAGACAAGGAGAGTTATGGACAAACCTAGTTACGGTCTTACGGTTTAAAATATCTAACTGCGAAGTTTTAATAAATTACACTGGTCGGCAAAAAAAAATATAAATCAAGGAGCAAAGAGTTTACTATGTGATTTCTATTGGCTTTGGTTTACTGAGTCCAAATCTGTTTATAGATTCCTTCTATCACGTCTAGTTTTTCAGATATTTACATTTAAATAAAATACTGGTCTTAATCTAAATTAAACATGTATTTATTTTAGAAAGAAAAAAATACACTGATTAATGACTATTAGTGCTTGTTCACGTTGTCCCTTTTTCTAACAGGCTCCACTGTTGTAATCTGGAACCTAAAATTTGTGCATTGGATTTCGAAAGTTCCAAATCACGGACAAGATCATTAAGTTCGGACTGGTTGAGAATATGGGGTTCGATGGTTATGCTAGGTGAACTACTTGGTGTAAATTCATTTGATTTTGTAGATGGCAATTTTGTTATATTTAATACCTCATCAATTTGCTCACCCGAAGGAGGAACTGGCGCTGGCTGCTCTTTATTGCGAAGAATTGGTCTTTGAGCAGAATGAAGGTTGAAATATTTTATTTTGTGTTTATTTTTTCTAGAGAATCCTTTAATTTCTGTCATACAAAAATAGCAGCCGTTTATATGGTTCTGTGGCTCTCTCCATATCATAGGACGACTAAATCGCAATGATTTTTTAGACCCCTTCAGCCAACCAGTCAGAGCTATTGCACATGTTTTGCAACATATCTTTGGCAACCAGCTTTTCTCTCTGTCATCTATTTGCAGATCAAAATGACAATGATAAGCCTTTTTTTTGAAGGTGTTAGTTTTCGTTGATGTAAGGCTATTACAAAATTACCACAAACATAACAAAAATTGCCTGGAGAATTTTTGCGTAAACGTGGCATTTTTTTTTCTAAAACAATCAAAATAAAAGATATTAAAATGTTTTAAATTAAATTAATGGTAGGTATATATTGGTTAATTTGATCGATAAAAGTAAAATATTGAAACCAACTTCCCAAAACTTTTAAAACGAAAACTAAAACAATGAAATAACTCGTATTTGTTTTTTTTTTTCAACTTTTCACACGTACGTCGCTCACTTGTTTAAAACAATCACTGCGTTCGCGCATGTCAGTTGATTAGAGCAATAAACAATAGCTTGTTGTTTCTTTCTAACACAGAAACAGACACAGAACACAACTAAATACATGTACCAACGTTCACAAGTACCGCTGGCTGCAACAATAACACAACAATTCTAGTGTATCCAAAAAGTGGTATTGCGTCGAAATTAGACGTGCTAGGTGAATTCTAACTACATATTTGGATTTAACGTATCCATATGTATCACGTCCACATATACATTTTTTTGCTCTTTTTTGATGCCGACCAGTGTTACCTATCATCACCTACGAAACTGCCAACCGCATCCAAAATTGTTTAACTCAATTCCTGGTGACTGATATATCAGACTGCGACACGTTAAATATAATTCCAACCAAATAATTTCATATAAAATAGCCTGCCAAGACTCACACGCATTTTTAACACAGTAAAGGCGTGCGCGTGCCTAATAAAAGCCATAACTTTACAAAACCCACTTCTTGGGATTTGCCTTTTTGCGGAAATCGCACAAAAATTTTCATGTAATAATCATGTAATGTAATAGTTCTTAGAACCTCTAAACCAGGGAAGATCTCAAAAAATAATAAAAGAAGACTTATGGCACTAGAGGTCATCCATCCAACAACCGTCCGTGCTCGTTGTTGCTTAATTCAGTCGATCACATCGACATAAACGAGCTACGATTGCTTCCTATTACATAATAATATTTATTAATTATTAAGTAATTTCTTAAATTATTAACTTCCTATTACATTATTAGATATTGATCTGTAAATAGAGGCAAATTGCTTACATTATTACACAATTATATTGTTGATTTATATCAAGCGTATAAAATGACGGGACTTAGACTACTAGGTAATTACCATAAACCGTAGGTAAACCCTATAAAATATGTCGGAGAAGAATGTTACCGCAATGGAAATTCAAAAAATATTCATTCAACAGTGACAGGTTCAGGTGTGAACTTTTACTAGTGGAATATACGACCACATAAAATAAAATGTGACATATTGGTAGAAGCCAAGTTATTTTATTTTCGGGTTTATCATCAAATTCTGGATTGGTAAATGAAGTTTTTGATTTTTTCACTTTTATTATTAGGTACCAGGTAAGTTCTATATAGAAGGTACCTAAATATTTCACTTTTTATAATAATATTTCGCGAACCTAATAACTAAATAGGTACACTAATATTTTATTTTATTATTCTTACATTTTTATCCTATTTATAACCTATAACTAAGAAGTGGAACTAAAATAAAATATACACTATAATAACCTGTTTTGTGTGTGTGTTTGAACTGTTTTTCCAAACACTGATCCAGTGCCATTCATATAGTTAGACCTTAGCAATTATTAAACTGAACTTCCAGTATCTTATACCAAGAAACAATAAATTGGTAGGTACCTACTTCAAAATTATGAAGTGAAATTGGTGGGGCGATGGATTTCAGCATCAATAAATAATTAACGTTATGTCATGCTCGTACATGACGTGATGTGATTCATGGAACTACAGATTTACTGACAAGTCTGACAACAAAATAATTCCAGAAAGTAGTTTTAGAATCGACCACCGAATACAAATGGTTTTAGTAGTTTCGTGGATGTACTTGGGGTCATTCATCAAAATTATGTTAAAGGGGGGTTTCGTTAGACTCAATTTATTTAATAGCCCTCTTCTTCTCTAACAGTTGATTACTTATTACAAGCTTTTGGGCAGGTGACTTCGTATAGGACCTGCTTACACGTCTTTTAATAAACCTGTATCATTCTGTCCTTCTGCCAGTGTGTCCATTTGTATTGTGTGTCCATTTGTATTCACAGCTATTTTGCTCAGAACTAGGGCCACTAAATAACGGTAGGTGGATGTTTGAACCGCAGTAAAACAAGGGGTTTTTAAAATAGGGGTGACACCTCAAACAAGCAGGAAGGTATATTATAAAAAATAGTGCTAATTAAACTGACTTCTATTTAATAGCATTATTCTCCTCTAAAAATCTACATTGTCTTCTAAATTAAATTATATAGGTCAACCACCATCAATCCGCGTCTAAAAAAATGCTTTCTTAGTCACTATATATCTTCGATGTAAGCTACTGTAAATACAACTTAGCATGCATGGACCTAAAAAAAAGACGGACGTAATCCCAACAACAAATTCAGTGAAGCACCTATAGTAATACCAATTCTCTATTCGTACAAGTACACATACCCACACATTGACACCATACTACGTCAATCGCGAATCAAAAATTACGCACACATGGTAAGCGGGCGGCAATTGCTATGCTTCACTGTCGATTAGACGAGTTTACGTCCGTGTTTTTTCCAGGTCTGTGTTAGCATGGTAGTTATTTTTTAGCATCTACATTTGTGACATACATAAATAATTTATAACGCGTCCTATATTCTTTGGTCATCAAATGTACCGAAAATGATCATCAAATATAAATATCGTCAAATATCCAAACGTACCTAAAATTATTATCTGATACTAAATTATGGCAACTAAATGTTCAATTTCAATTCAATTATGCACAAAACTACACTTCGTCATAAACGTCGACGGAACCCCGGTTGGTGGGGTCCCTATTTCCGCGTAAAAAAAAATATACGATCCTAAATTAACCCATTCAGTTTTGGATTCCTATAGCTTTTTTGGCATTTAAAAAAGGCGAATTAGTTTATCAGAAGCCTTTTCATTTTCCCGTGACTTAGTTATAAAGTCAGAGGTTGGTTTCCGTGGCCAAAAAAATCTGTTGCTTGACTTATAATTCAACAATAACTTTTTATTTAACTTAACAGTTGATGTGATTTGCGCTACTAAAATCATAAAACCTTATGGTGCATTTACATGCCTGCCAAGCCTCGGCAAACTGTCACCAACTCCAAAATACAAGATGTCACAAGCTTTTCCAAATGTTTGGTCATAGTGTTTAGCACATATGTTAAACATATTAAAGTAATATAATTTATTTTTTACCACAGTTATGAGATAGTCCATAAAAATTATGAAAACCGTAGCACATGATTATAAAATAAAGAATTAAATAAGTTATAACTATATTCACGTGACTCATGTGTGATTCATGTGTATTATTTAAAGAATTGGAACCTTTTCTAGAACCGTTTTTCTTGCGACATGCGGACGCGGACGTAGGAAACCAGGCGCCCCATGGAAAACCTGCTACTGGAATATCCATGAAAATGCGTCAGATCCAGAAGATAGGTACATGGAATGTTCGCGGTCTCCTTCAACCAGGAAAGCTTAAGATTTTGGAAGACGAACTATCCAGACACAACATAAACATCTGTGGTATCAGTGAGACGCATTGGAAAGATAACGGTCACTTTCACACAGAAACAAACGTCGTATACTTCTCTGGAAATGCAGACAATAGTAGAAATGGAGTTGCTTTTATTATTCCAAAAAGTTCCAGGAATTGTGTGTTGGGGTATGAACCTGTCAGCGATAGACTGATAAGTATCAAGCTAAAGGCTTCGCCAGTAAACTTTAATATCATTCAGGTATATGCTCCGACCAGCACCGCGTGTAATGAGGACATTGAGTCTTTCTACTCAGACCTGGAGGCTGCCATCTCCAAGGTTCCACGAAGGGAGCTTCTTGTTATTATGGGAGACTTCAACTCTAAGATAGGTTCAGATTCTCATTTGTTAAGTCCTTGTGTTGGAAAGTACGGACTGGGGCAGCGCAACGAAAGAGGTGAACGTCTAGTACAGTTTGCCGCCGATAACAACTTGGTGATATCTAATAGTTTCTTTCAAAATCATCCTCGACGACTGTACACTTGGATATCACCTGATGGCAATTATCGCAATCAGATCGATTATATTTTGGTTAGGGCTCGGTGGAAAACATCTATTAGGAACACTCACACACTACCAGGAGCCGATTGTGGATCAGATCAGTAGTATAGTATTGGGCATTCTGCCCCACTTGTTCGCTCAGGCGTCCGCCTTCGCGTCGTGGGGCAGAATGCCCAATAAGATTTCTGGTAATTAGGGCTTATACATTTTGTTCCACTGTTTCACTCTTCTATACGCCTCCTCCACGTGGAACAGAATGCCCAACACTGTTTCTGGTAATAAAGCGTTATACCGCGTTGTCGATGGATGAGATCTTCAGTGTACTTACTACATACGATAATAAATGTTAATGTGATGATTCTAATTACTCATTATCAATCAGACTACTGCACACTCAAATCATGAAATTTGTAAAACAACCACAATCGCTGAGTTTTAACACAATCTGTGAAGAAGTTTGTAAGGCTGATTCTCGTCATGGCGAATTATTGCCTAATTCAATACGATGCATCATATGCGGGCCTTCCAACTGTGGAAAAACAAATTTGTTAATTGGTCTCCTTTTACATGAAAATGGCTTGAGATTTCAAAATGTTTATATTTATTCGAAAACTCTACAACAACCGAAGTACATATTTTTAGAAAATGTTTTAAATCTTATACCTGTTATTTCACTTCATAAATATCAGGGAAATGAGGAAGTATTAAGGGTTCAGGACGCAAAACCAAATTCTATTATTGTTTTTGATGATGTCGCTTGTGAAAATCAAAATAATATGCGTGATTACTTTGCGATGGGAAGACACAAAAATATTGATGCTTTTTATCTGAACCAAACGTATAGTAAAATTCCTAAACAGTTAGTTAGAGATAATGCGAACTTGATTATACTTTTTAAGCAAGACGATATAAATTTAAAACACGTTTATGAGGAGCATGTTAACACAGATATGACATGGACTGAATTCCGCGAAATGTGTTCGGAGATTTGGAAAGAACCCTTTAATTATGTTGTAATTAATAAAGATTGTTCTAAAAATAAAGGATGTTACAGAAATAAATTTGACACTTTTGTGGTATTTGATTAAAACAAAAAATATTTAAATCAATTACTTTTATGAAATCGTTATTCTTTATACGACGGTCAATCGATCACTATCTTGCTATTATTATGGAACAATCAATGAAAAGAAAAATTGTGAAGGCTGCAGCAGCTGTAAAGAAAAAAGTAAAAATTATGAGGAATATTGACATCGATAATAAGCAAGCATTGGAGACAGTTTTCAAGCCTGTGACTAAACCTCTCAACTTAATTGCAAACTCAAATAATCATTCTCTCCTTCCTACTGTAGACGACGAAGAAACTAAAACACCATTCGTAAAAAGCATTATTCAAAAAAATGTTACCCCTAAAATTAACACTGCAAAAGTCATCGATCCAGACGAATCTCAATCTGACATCGAAAGTGAATCTTCATATCAATCAATAGAAGAAAGCAAACCAGATCACGATACATCATCCTGGTCAGTATCATCAGAAGCATTAGAAGATATTCCATTTGGCGTCAGAATAGAAAACGGAAAATTAATGTTAGGTTCAGCTTGCGTAACAATTGGTGATGATTATATCACAGTAGCTGGACGCAAATATCATAGTACACCTGGTATAAAACAGTTGCTGCTAAAAAAAGACGTTGATTTAAGTTTAGTCACAGACAATGATATGCAAAATTATAAATCAATGTTACTTGACACCAATGCACATCGACGGGACTGTGATCCAAGTAAACCAATAAAGAGTAATAAAGGACAAAAATATTTACAAATTGTAAAACCCCTATTTAAACTTCAAACACAACACAAAGGAAAAGGTCTACCTTTAATGAAAACATGGAAAACAAACATAGATTATGTGTATTGGGACGATCCAAATGAATTGGTGGAGAGGTTGAAATTATTAATTGCGTCTCGAGATGCTGGCAATACTGGATTAGACAATGAAATTATATCAATTATTGAAGAATTGCGTGAAAGTAAAATTATAAATAATTGAATAAATGTTTGCTAATGATGGATGTTTTTCATTACACTACTGACATTCGAATAAAGTACACTTTCAACATGAACGTGGATAAATTCGGGCACTATATTCATAAAAGAATGCGTCTGTCTGAACTATTTGACGTTTATGATAACGCTTTAACAAAAACAGAAAACGGAGAGTTTGATTTAAAATCGTCAAGACTTAGAGGAATTAAATTACCCATAGAAGCAGACGATGCTGTGAATAAGGATTATGTTGATAATTTTCAGGATAATTTGATAAAAGAATTACATAAACTGAATGAGACATTGCGTTCACAAACCATGACACATATTCAAAATTTTGTTGAAGCTACTATAAAAACAAAGATATCAGACGTTTTGGCTCATTTGGAAGATAAGTTTTATACCAAATCAGAAATTGATAAATTACTTAAGAAATCTTCGTAATGATGAAACAACAAATAGTTAACGAAATACACAAACAAGCACGAAGAAATTTTCTTCGAAGACCTGTTATTCTAAAGGGAATAGATGACTTATGGCAAGCCGATCTGATAGACATGCAAAATTTAACAAAGTTTAATAAAGGTTTCAAGTACATTTTAATTGTGATTGACTGCTTTTCTAAATATGCTTGGGCGGTGCCAATCAAATCAAAAAATAAAATTTGTGTTACCAATGCATTCAAATCTATATTATACAATAGTCATCGAAAACCGATTAATTTGCAAACTGATCTAGGGACAGAATTTTATAATAACATATTTCGGAATCTCATGAAGACAAACAATATAAACCATTATTCAACGTTTTCTACCAAAAAAGCTTCGATTGTCGAACGATTAATTAAAACTATCAAAAATAAATTATATAAATATTTTAGTTTAAATGGAAGTTATCGGTGGTTAGGATTACTAGAAGTTGTCATAAAAACATACAATAATACGAAACATCGTACTATCAATTGTAAACCAATCGATGTAGATAAATCTAACGAACCTTTAATTAAACAAAATATAAAAAAATCCCATAAATATATATCACTAAGGAGTGGACCAAAGTTTAAAGTCGGTGACTATGTTCGAATAAGTAAATACAAACAGCATTTTGAGAAAGGGTATACTCCTAATTGGTCAACTGAATTATTTACGATAAAAAATATTAATAACACAGTTCCAGTTACGTATCACCTACAAGATCAACGTAAGCAAACTATATTGGGAACATTTTACGAACACGAGTTGCAAAAGACTAAATATCCTGATGTTTATTTGATTGAAAAAGTTATAAAAAAGAAAGGAAATAAGCTGTTTGTGAAATGGTTAGGTTTAAGCAATGATGAAAATAGTTGGATTGAGAAAACTGCAATTCAAGGCTAAAATTGTTATTAAATAAGAAGTTTAGTCATATTTGTTTCATTGCAACTTTGACGATGCAAGGAGGTGGGCTAGTTAATAGTATCATTAATAATTTACCGTTTGAACTTCATTTGCCTGGTTACAATTACTGTGGACCTGGAACAAAACTTCAGAAACGTTTACTACGGGGTGATCGAGGGGTGAATAAGCTAGACGACGCTTGTATGCAACACGACATAGCATATGCAAAACATACAGACCTACCTAATCGTCATAAAGCTGATTTACAACTTCTAAATATGGCAAAACAACGCCTTAAGTCAAAAGATGCTTGCAAAGGCGAAAAACTAAGTTCATGGTTAGTGAGTAAAGTTATGAAAGCCAAACTTAAAACCGGTGCTGGCGTCAAAACGTTTAAAAATTTTGTATCTAAAATAAGATCAAAAATCAAGAAATTTAAACACAACGATAGTAAATCTTTAATCGACGCTGCTTATTCAGCAGCTAAGAAAGTATTTCCAAATAAAAAGAAAATTCGAATACCACGTGTAATACCCATACCAAAAACTGGAGGCATTCTACCTTTGATTCCAATTTTTGCTGGTTTATCGGCATTAGGGACCTTAGCTGGAGGTGCAGCTGGCATTGCGAAAACCATTAATGATTACAAATCCGCTCAGAAAAATTTGCAAGAAACACAACGACATAACAAAGCTATGGAGGGTGTAGTATTAGGCAAGGGTCTATACATTAAACCGCACAGAAATGGTCACGGATTATTTATAAAACCCTCAAAAAACTGAAATGTAAGCTACCTAATCGTCCTCTAAGTAATATAGATATAATAGAGTACGCATGTGACATCCCTCACTTCAGAGGAGTTTTTATGCGAGATCAATTACCAAGAACACCAAAGGAGATCGAATGTGGTATTGTTAATTTGGACGAGTCTAAGAACAAGGGAACGCATTGGGTGGCTTATGTTAAAATATATGACTATTGTGAATATTTTGATAGTTTTGGCGATCTGAAACCGCCTAAAGAAATAATTCGTTATTTTAAGAATTGTAATGTTTGTTATAACTACACAAGATATCAGTCATTTAATACAGTTAATTGTGGTCATTTATGCTTAAAATATCTATGGCAATTTTGGAATAAAAATGTATAAAATATGTATCATTCTTTTATTTTCACCATTTGCAACATGTCACTCACTTTGTCGATAACAGGAAATTCATCAAGTTTATCCACGTACTATCCAAACACTCTGCAATTAGATGGAGAGTATGAATGTGCTTTATTGCATATCTCAACATTTAATTCCATTCCGAATATTGATAAAACTAATAATAAGTTATTCTATGGATCTAATGACGTTATTGAAATCCCTGAAGGGACCTATGAATTACAAGATATCAATGATTATTTAAAATCTGAAATAAAGGATGCGTCAATCAATCTACAGTGTAATAACAACACATTGAAAGCAACTTTGTACTGTACAAAAGATATTAATTTTTCTAAGGAAAATACCTTTAGAAACTTGTTAGGGTTTAAAAAACAAATATTGAAAGCAAATAAATGGCATGTGTCACAGTTTCCAGTAAACATTTTACCAACAACCGTGATCAGGGTTGAATGTGATATCGTAAGCGGCTCATACATAAACGGCGAATCAAGTCATATTATTCATGAATTTGCACTAAACGTACCACCTGGATATAGGATTATAGAAATACCTAAAAACGCAATTTACTTCCCCATTAACCAGAGCAACATAAGCTGCATTAATATTAGACTTTTAGATATAAATAATCATTTAATCAATTTACGTGGTGAAGAGGTACAGTTGTATTTACATCTTAGAAGAAGAAATGATTGACTATAATAAATATACGCATCAACCAACTACACGTATCAGTTTGAATCAAGAAATCAATCATACAAGAGCTCGTAATAAAAAGAAAATAAAATTAACGAAAAGCAATACGGCATTCTTAAAAGCGATCGGCTTATTAAAATGAATATTTTAGACGTTTTATCGACTCCATCTTACGACAATAGTGTAGAAGGAATTGAATATCATTCTTACAAACCCTACGTAACTAGTTTTAATAGAAATGATGAAATCCGCATACCAATCAATCAACAGGATCTGTATGTACTACCATCAGCAAGCACCTTGTATTTGGAAGGGAATGTTATCGTTAGAAAACGAGATTCTAAGGATCCTGTCACCAGTGTTCAATTTACAAATAACGCTTTATTGTACTTATTTCAAGATATACGGTATGAGCTAAACGGAGTGGAGATTGATAAAATAAAGAATGCTGGCGTTACGACCACCATGAAATCTTTAATATCAATGAACGAAAGTGAATCTAAGATAGCTTATTCTTGGGGGTGGAATATTGATGGTATAAAAAATGGAGGTAAATTTTCTGCTTCTATACCACTTTGTAACATAATGGGCTTTGCAGAAGATTTTAAAAAAGTTGTGATAAATAGTAGACACGAACTAATATTATTAAGAAGTAACACAAACTTGAATGCTGTGAAACTCAATACCGGTGAAATTGTAGAAGACGTTCAAATAAATAAAATTATTTGGCGTGTACCACATATCAAAATATCTGACAAAGAAAAGCTTAATTTTTTGAAACTGTTAGAACGAGATAAACCGCTTCAAATGATATTTAGAAATTGGGATCTGTATGAATATCCAGCTTTACCTAAAACTACAAAACATACTTGGGCAATTAAAACTTCGTCACAAATAGAAAAACCAAGATATATTATTATTGGTCTACAAACAAATAGAAAAAATAATGCAAGTTCTGACATGTCTCAGTTCGATCACTGTCTTCTTCGCAGCGTTAGAGTCTATCTCAATTCAACATACTTCCCTTATGAGAACCTAAACGTTAACTTCGCAAACAACAACATTGCCTTATTATACGAACAATATGTTAGATTTCAACAGTCATATTATGGTCGTCGTCCAGAGCCCTTGTTGAGTGAGAAACAATTTAAAAATTTAGCGCCGTTATTTGTTATCGACTGCTCTAGGCAAGTAGATAATTTGAAGACAGGTCCGGTTGTGGACGTTAGAGTGGAAATTGAAAGTGATTCTGATATACCAGATCAAACCGCCGCGTACTGTCTTATATTAAACGACTGCATAATTGAATATAAGCCACTGAGTAATACTGTAAAAAAATTATCATGAATCAGGATACCATCATAGTGGATATTCAAGGATTTAAAGATCACTACAATAATTTTATAGTAAAAGAATTAGCATTCGCAACACGTGATTATACACAGTTATTCTTAATAAAACCCCCATATTTATTCAAATATTTAACAACTGATGAAAAAAGACAAGTAAAGTGGTTGGAAAGCAATAGAGGTATTCATTGGAACGAAGGACACATTGATTATAGAGAATTTCATCGTATAATCGTTCCCTATCTAGAAAACAAAAATATCTTAGTGAAAGGTTTGGAAAAGGTTAAGTGGATAAAAAACATTTGCGAAAATTGTAAAGTGTCAGATCTTGGTGAAGACCAGTGTCCTAACATGTTTGAATTGCATAAGAAATTCTGTGATAACAATTTAAATTGTAATGTACACACAAATCATTGTGCTTTAAAAAATGTGTTATGTATAAAAAAACATTTGGGGTGGCACTAAAGTGATATGTTTTGGTTTTATAAATAAAAATAATTTCTTCAGTAAAAATGCATTTTTATTTTTTAAACATCTTATACATCTAAGAAATAGAAGAACGCAGGTGAATCAATATAAAATAATAACTTACAATAACAGTAGTATCTTTATTAAAAATCATTGTCTATTAAAGATTTCGATATTTTCTTAACTAACGATTCTGTATCGTCCATAACACTATCCATAGCATCCTTAACAATGTACTGCGCACTTATCACAACGTTCTCACTTTCACTATCGCTGCCGTTTGTTTGAGAATTGTTGTTGCAGAGATCAATAACAGAAATTTTTATTAACCTAATGCCTCGTCGTTGTAATCGGCTCATAACAAAAGATTGTGTAGCGTTATGTTTTTTCAAAGTGTCTCGGCGACGTTGCTTGGACTTTTTCTCTTTCGATAGTTTGCATTGCTCGGGTTCACAGTGATAGAGCTCGGAAAATCCTTCGTAAGGATCCTGAGCATACTGGCTAAACACAATCTCTGAATCAGATACCTGAAACAAACATTATCCATTTTCAAATCTGATGTACACACACTAATATTATATCACATTCAAATAGGTACTTTACTTACCGTGGACATAATTATTATAATAACACAAGTACTAGGTATAATAATGTAAAAACAACTTCTCAATTCTATTAATATTCCGCAAATAATAAAAAATAAACTAACTATCAACTTTATATATTCAAATCAATCTAAAATTGTTAAGTTAGCATTCAATCAAGGCTATAAATTAGTTGTTTGAAAATCACTCTTTCGGATATAATTTTATAGTTCAATATATTAAAAGAATTTAGTATAAATTATAAACTGCAAGTTTGCATAAATATATCATACCTTCCCATATAGTGCGATGAACTGTAACATGTCATAACATGTTGCGTGTATCAATAATACATACCATTCTGGAGCATTATTATTATTACGTTATAACCTACAAATTATTACCATGAATTGTGAAAGCTAATTTATGTATTGAGAATAAAATACAATATAAATATCAAGGAAATCCTTCTAAAGGCATAGGTAGAAGCCACCTTCGGTAAAAAAAGAACTACATATATTAATAGTTTAAATAGATCAATAAAACAAAATTTATATTTAACAAAGGTTGTTTATTTATAAGTATACAATATTACATAAAAACTTACTAATTACTTCTATAATTTACAATCTTATTTATGTACATTTAAGTTGTAATGAAACTTGGACACTGACTGAATACAAATTATAGGTTACTTATACTCGTAGTTATTGCAAAATCAATTACAGAAATGTTTATTAACTTTATTATTCTTCATATACTTACCTAAGTACATATTTTACTAAGAACATTTACATAATCTCTACATAATATTATAATAATAAAAAAGAGATGATATTTACATGCTCACTAAAACCAATTGCGAATATCAATATTTAGAGGTAATCTAATGACCTTTTAAAATTGAAGAATGCCCCCACGCTCGGGTTGCAACATTGCAATTTGATATAGCACGTTTATCATCATTACTTGATAGTGCTATTTTATTCACACTTTGTGTAAATATTTCATGCTTAATTGATTTGAATAAGATATTTTTTCGATGGATAACATCTCTATTAAATAATATTCAAACACGCTTTCTTACTCTTTATAAATTTCGGTAAATCTATAAATCGTGATCCACTAAGAGGTTGATACTTGTTAATATTAATTTCTAAATGTGAATTATTTAAAAACGTCCATCCACTATCTCTTTCTTGAAACTCTTCAATTTTTTTTAATAATATTGTTATAACTTTTTCATAGGTGGACTTGAAACTGTAATTTAAATGAATGATAAAATTTTTTGTCGCAAAAGATTTCAACTCTTGTAGATCATTCTTCAGCATTAAAAAGACTCCGAAATATTCAAAATTTATTTTAACAGATAAATGTTTTTGAAGCGAGCTATCTATTAAAGATTTAACTTGATCATGAATATTTTTTAAGAAACATTCTGGGTAAATATTTGCTTCGGGTTTAGATGTAGTAATCCGATAACTTGTAATACGTCCTTTGAAACAGGAATGTATAATTTCAACGTTGTCATTGATACGAATAGTACTATTATTTTTATGTCTGTTACTTCGCAAATGACTAATCCAACAGCGTGAATTCACATCAATGTTGCAAACCGAACAGAATGGCATTTTTAGAATCACAATATCTAACAATAAAATTATTATTCAGAAATATTGAGTTAACTGCTAAGTATTTATTACCAAGTAAGACTTTATTACCAGTTACTGCAGTAGGTCTTCAAAACTTCACATCTTCAATTGCATCTCTCAATCTCTGATCAAAGTGATGTGCTCTGGAATAAGATACGAACATAATTTAATAACACATACTAATAATACCTAATTTTAATACACTTTTAATTAGTTTGTTACGGTAATAAATCTTAAACAACAGATACAAATAATAATCACTAAGACACAGCTACAATTGATTTTGTAATAGAATAGATGTCAGAACATTAATATTATTTTAATGTGGAGATCGAACCCACAAATTAATACTTAGCCCACGAGCAGGGCGAGGAGATAATATTATAAGCCACTTTTTCATTCATCATACTTAGAATTAATTCTTTTAGGAACCGCGAAAGTACTCAATCAGATAAAAATAATGAAAACTATCATGGTAATATGAATTAACAACTAATTACATACCCAATATTCACAATATAATAATGTCGTCTTATGTCTCAAGTATTAGCATTCCCTCGTTAAGTAGGTATTTCTGTATCTGCAAATGTAGTCAACAAATAAAATATTTGCTTCAAACCAGCACCTCCGCTGCCTCACAGTTCATAATAAGTGATGGTCTGAAATAAAAAACACACTTATTATAATTATACTAATAACGACAACAAAATTTAATGAAATGAATATTACTATTTAATAGAATATAATATTTAACATAATAATTACCTTATAAAAATTTTGCGACCGATTTTACCATTATTATAAATACTTATAACTTGTACTCACAATCAGTAATCGAATTAAATTTAAATTAAAATACACATTTTGCGTGCAAATAGTACCAATACCTATTGTGTTTTGTCAAAACAAAAGTGTCGTGTTCCATCCGGTTGCAGTACCTAACGGTATTTTGCAAGATTTTTCATTTCAATCAGGGTTGACATCCAAATGCAAATAATTATGTATTATTATTACCCATTTACTTAAACAAAATGTTGTATTTATTTCTTAATTATTATATACAAAGTTTATCTACGTTAAAAATAGGTATAGATTATGTATTTAAGAGTGCTAATGGTCTGTTAATTTACCGGATTATACAATATTTTCTCGATATGTAATTACCTACACAACAATATAAAAGACTCAATGAAACGTAAATAACAAGTCCTTTTAATCATATATTTTGATTTTTACAATTTAAGTTGCGATGTTTTAAATTTATATCGTTTGTCAACCCTAACAAAAATATCATATTTTTCAACACAATACTTGTGATTATTGCACACCTATTTAAAAGTGTTATTCAGCAATACGAATTTTTATTATTACGCTGCTAATTTGGTTATGGATGTCACTTCCACATATTTTAGTGTAAAAATGGGATCATCAGTCCATACATAGTACGTAGCATGTATGATAATTATTTTGGTAGCCCTAAGTCTTTGTGTTGCGTTAGCAAATAATGATTCTAGAAAATTCTTAGTTATAATTTTTTTACAAATGTAATACGTACAAATAAGAAATGTCTCAATTGTGTATTATTTTGATTAAACACACTTACATTTCATTTAACAAATTTACATGTCTTTTCTGACTTATAAGCTAACGTTTTCGGAGCTCGGTACATCAAATTCGAGCCTCGGCTAGGAACAAAGTACTCCTACAACGACTACAGTGCGACCAGCGCCGAGTGCCTCCACTCTGCAGTTCAGTCCATAGAACAGTGGTTGTACTGGTAATTATACTTCAAGTGGCTGCCATTTAAAATGTAAGTCTTTATCATTTTTATTAATTTTCATATTTTACTCCAACCAATTTATATTTCTGATACAACATGTAGCCAAATACTTTGACATTTTTTTCACTAACTTTATTTACTCATAATTATTATAATCGTCAATAGATTAATTACAAGTGCGAGTAAATAGTTTTATTATTACTAGTTCAGTCCAAGTAGATAAACATTAACTTAACATTTTATCCTTTTTCAGCATAATAATATTTCAAGTAATAATAATTAATTAAAATTTAACAATTTACAGGTCGGACTCTGAGTGCGATCAACGCAGCAACTCTACAGATGTTGAACACGGTGCCGAGCTCCGGCGAAAACATTCTACTCCTACAAGCAAGCGTAAATCTACGAAGAAATCGACTGCCATTATAAGGTAATCATACTAAATTTACATCTACTCGTTATATTTAAATTATAATATTTCAAATTATGTACTTACGTTCGATATATTTATGTGGCGTTGCGGTCAGTGGTTGATTTTTTATTATACATTCATTTTCGTGTCAGTGTTCGCATAATAATATGTAATCCATAGTAACACTACACTTTTATAACTTAATAATTTTTTACCAACTACTAAGAATTTATGTTGTCTATATAAAAATGTAAAGTTACAGGAGATAAAAAATACATTTTTACTGTTCAATGATACTCATACGGTTACTGAAATAGTTTATGATATATAAATATGGGAGATATTTTTTTATTTATTTTCAAATAACCAGTGCCTATGCGCTATTACTACAAATGTCGATCAAGTTTATGTTTATTCTTGTTCAGGATTTATTTTAATATCTAATCTTATGATTGCACAGAAAAAAATTCTTTCTTTCGCCTTCGGTAAACTTGACTTTTGAGGTAGATTAAATTGATTCTTAATATTATTTAATTGTTACTCTCACTTACAAGTAACAACAATGTATTTACATGACCATCACTACAATTTTTGTATTAATTTACATACTGCAATGAGCCTGTATGTATTCATTGTGTTATTTTTCGCAATGATTTTGAAAACCGACACCATGTAATATCAGTAAGTTATTGTATACTTATACGGATTATTTGTGTTTGTTACAGAAAAAAGGGGAAGACTGTGGACATATTCAATCTTAGTCGTGATGGCGGCAAATCCAAAGATCCTCCATCGCGCGTGCTGTCCACGTACTTCGTCAACAGGGTTGCAAACGGCAACGAACGTCGGGCGATTAACACAACGGGGGACTACCTTATCGATTTAAAAGTATATCAAACCAACGATGCGCGCAATACTGATGCACAAGAGCTCTGGAAGAAAGCGCTAGTACGAATAAAATTCCAGACACAAGACGATACACCGCAATGGCGAAAACTTCAATCTTTGGTGCACTCGGTGGATGAACTGTGTGAGGACCATCCTACATTTATATCAAATGAAATCTGTAATTAACGTTAATGTTATAACTATGAATAAATAATTTTTACATATTGTTTTGTTTCCTTTCTCAGCTGAACCCGCGTTATTTACAACAACAAACAGTTATTTTCTAATTATGAAATTTTAATGAAGCATTCTGTCCCACGTTACCAGAAATCTTATTGGGCATTCTGCCCCACGACGCGAAGGCGGATGCCTGAGCGAACAAGTGGGGCAGAATGCCCAATACTATACTACTCAGATCATCAATTTTTGATGGCTAAAATTCAGCTTAAACTAAGAGCAGCCCGACAACCTGTTCAACATCGAAGGCTCGAAGTCAGAGATAAATCACAGTTTACAGCTGCACTGGAAAAAGAGTGGGACCAATGGGTGTCTGTGGACCATGATACCGAATGTCCAGACAAAATATGGGATCGTGCGAAAAGTTTAATTAGTTGCGCCGTCAAAAATACAACTCCACCTGCAGGCGCTTGTAAACGGCAACACTGGATGAGCGACATTACTCTAGCTCTTGTAGAAGACAGACGACGGATGAAGGCAACGGGGGCTGATGTGAGGACTTTGAATGAAAAGACTGCAAAAATACAAGCTGCTTGCAGACGAGATCTAAACGCTCATCTTCAGAACATCTGCAAAGAAATTGAAGCACACGCTAACAAGCACGAGTCAAGAGACCTCCATCAAAAAATTCGTGCACTCACACGGTCTTTGTCATCCAAAACATGGGCTATCGAGAACTCTCAAGGTGAAACAGTGACAGAGCTAGAAGAAATATCGGAAACGTGGAGGAAATACTGTCAGTCGCTGTTTGAAGACCCGCAATCACAGTGTTTTGATTCAACAGAGCCATTGGATGATGAAAAAGAGCCAAACATCTTAAAAGATGAAATAAGAGCGGCAATAAAACATCTGAAGAATGGAAAAGCCACGGGAAAGGACTCTATTCCCATTGAAACTATCAAAGCCTCGGGAGAGTATGGTGTCCAGATCTTTCATTTGCTGTGTAACAAGGTGTGGCAAACAGGTACATGGCCGCAAGAATGGGCTCACAGTGTCTTCATACCAGTACACAAAAAGGGCTCTACAAAAATTTGCAATAATTATCGCCTTATTGCACTCATACCGCATGCGAGCAAAATTCTACTACACATTATTAATGAGCGTCTCAAGTCTTACTTATCTAAAGAGATTGCACCTGAGCAAGCAGGCTTCGTCAAGGGCAAAGGTACCAGGGAGCAAATACTTATTGTGCGCCAAATTATTGAGAAATCCCGTGAGTTCAACAAAGCGGTATATATATGTTTCGTGGACTTCTCGAAGGCGTTTGACTCTGTCAAATGGCCTGTACTTTGGAGGACTCTACTGGACATGGGCACACCAAAACACCTTGTTCATTTGCTACGGCGTTTATACGAGGGTGGTACTGCATCCGTAAAGACAGACGATAAGCTTTCGGCTAACTTTCAACCTAGTGCCGGTGTCCGACAAGGGTGCATTATTTCCCCGATTCTGTTTAACATCTACACAGAAATGATAATGAGACGAACTCTTGAGAACTGGACAGATGGAGCAGCAGTTGGAGGTTTAAAAATCTCCAACTTACGTTATGCGGATGATACCACCCTATTCGCTACCAGCATCTGCCATATGGAAGAACTTCTCCAAAGGATGGAATCCGTAAGTTTTGAATTCGGCCTCAAGATCAACCGCAGCAAGACTAAAGTCATGATTGTCGACCGAATTAACAACAACTCGCCAGAAGTGACACAAATAGCGAACTGTGAGGTGGTGCAATCCTATGTCTATTTAGGAGCGTTGATCTCGAACAACGGAGGCTGTATAGACGAAATCAAACGGCGCATGGCGATATCCAGATCAGCTATGGATAAACTGCAGAAAATATGGAGGAATCGTAAAATCACCAAGGCCACTAAGACCCGGCTAGTTAGAGCACTGGTATTCTCCATATTCCTCTACGCTTCGGAGACGTGGACCCTGCGAGAAAGTGAGAAGAAGAAAATAGACGTTCTCGAGATGTGGTGCTGGAGAAGAATGTTGAGAGTGTCCTGGAATGAATTCCGGACCAACAAATCCATTCTGGAAGAACTCGGCATCAAGCAGCGTCTATCTTCCATCGTACAGGCTCGAATTCTCACATTCTTTGGTCATGTGACTAGACGTGATAATGTCTCCATCGAACGTCTAGTCGTCCAAGGGAAAGTAGAAGGAACTAGACCTCGCGGCAGATCGCCTATGAGATGGACGGACCAAGTAAAGGCTGCAGTGGACGTCCCATTACATGTATGCTCCCGAAAAGCAGCTGTCCGGGAAGAATGGAGACGGATCGTCAAACGTGTGACTGAGAAATGATGACCACGACCGCTCTGACAAGAGCGTAACGAAAGAGATGATTTTCTTGCGACATAAATTTATTGAATACCGGAATTTTTTATATTTCGATTATTTTCCTATGGTAATATTCAAGCGAAAATTTATTAAAAGCAATCTGTTAACAGTGAGAAGTTTTAAACTTCTTTGCAGAAAGAAATAAACCAGTTTTAACTAAACAGATACTTATCTACAATATTCATACGAGTTCAAAATCATCATTATACCTCTAAAGATTACCTACTTTATATTTTCTATTCCACCGGACGGATCCGTTTCGTTTGATTCGACCAGCAAAACATCGTCTTAATCTGTTCATAAAAAAATTATCTGCGTGATTCTGTAACTAATAAATAGACAGACGCCCCATTCATACTTCAGTGTGAAGAACATGAGTGATATTGTAAATCTTTATCAATATTTCTCTTTATTTTTTCAGAAAAGTATTATGTATCCTAATAAGTTAAAACTGATACCTTAGCATTGATCGGTTATTTTTTACATTTTTTGTAGCTGGTGGAAATATCTTGCATAATTTGATTAGTAGGTACTGGGAGACACGGGTGAAAATGGAGAAAATCAATTTTCCCAGAAATGAGATAGGTAGATCTACATATTTTGTATAAATTATTGTTCTTGGTTTGTAACCAAAATTTTCTTTTCTAAACTCAATAACTACATCACAATATTTTTGCTTGAAAATACACTGAAAACAAATTTTCCCAGATATGATTAGTTATACAATATTACAAAGTTTATCGAACTCTTTGCTTTTTTTGCTTTTGTAGGTTAATGTTTATAAAATAATAAATATGTTTATAAAATACTCCAACCATATTTCACTTTGTTATGATTCGTTGATGTTTTCCAAAATCTTTCAAACATATTAAATCCCAGATGTAAGACATCCGGAACAAGCGATAAAAAACATTAGACAGTTAATGAGAGACGAAAATAACTCGACGCTTATGATGTAGGTACTCGTGCGAATCATTAATTTGAAATGAACACTGGAACGCAGTTACGTAGGAGAGTATTTGTGAATTTTATCAGTCGCCTGTAAACGTCTGGCACCATCCCGGAGCGCTGTTAATTACACTGCCACAAACAGTGGAAAAATAACTCGACGTTAATGTTAGGTGGTAATGGCTAGATATTGTTCAACTCACGAGTTTTATTGTTTCGCGATTCGATATAATAAAACCATTTGTAAGCGCAATGTGAAATGCGATGAATGTCCACCCACGGACTGGAAAATAAAGAGCTATTCTTTGCGTAATCGCAGACGTTATTTGCTCTTACTCTTGATTTATTACATTTCAGATCAGTCTTTATTTGATTCATAAGTACGAAGACGAACTCAAATACTTACATATCTTATTTGTGTAATTCTTGTACGAAATTTGTACATTTTATTCTTTTTGTAGAATCAGACCACAAGACCACAATGAACAACAGATATTTTATGTCAACGAACTTGTCAAAATTAATTAATCTCATCTCAAAATGTTTTCAGGATGAGTCTATATTTGTTTGTTACTTAGATAGAATATTAAAATAATACGAAAAAAGATAAACGAATTTCTCTAGATATGAAACTTCCTACCTACAGTTTAGTATTGGGTACTACATATTATCTAATTCGTTAAATAAATCAATATCTGTATTGGAAGTATGTACAGAAGATCACAAGACAATGTTAAATGGTATTTATTGTTCTCTATTATCGGGTTTCGGTAAAACGGAGGGTGATTTTCTGTAAATACTTGGCATTGGCATTTTTAAAGAGAATTTATATCTATAAGTTTAATATATAATCTCCATACACTTCACTGATTTTTAAACGTTCATGCCCAAAGACAATAAAAAATATATCCTCAGCGACAACAAAACGAAAATTAAAGGAGCATTATTGAGGAGATAGATTGAAGGAAAGAATGATTAGAAAAAAATTCATATCTAATAAGATTTTTTTAAAGAGCAGGTATTCAATAAATTTACCCAAATACGCATTCGATCCAAAACTTTAACGCTCGACTCACTTGATTTACATTAATTAACAGAGAATAATGAATTTCTTTGTATGGTTGATTAATTATTACTGTTACACAAATACAATAAAATGTGCTAAGTTATTTTTACAATTCAACCCTTCACGGACTAAAATAATTTAAAACTTCACGTTACATAAATATCTGCCCCGGCCGGGAATTAAACCCGGGACTCCCTGCTTCGTAGGCATAGCCAGTTTCACTACCAACTAGGCTACAGGGTCGTCAGTAAAGGATTTAAAATAATTAATCTGACGACAGTTTCTGGTCTTTGTATGTTTAATCAAACTAAGACCACTCTGTTTGAGCTGTCGCAGTAATTGCAATGCAAGGACTTGCTATTGATTTTGCGCAACGCATAAATAATTCTATCTTGTCGTTATAAACCTAATCTCTCTATCGAATGCGAGATCCTACGTACATAATTGTCTATAAATACAATTTGTTACCGTTACTACAGTGGAATGGAGCAGATTCGTAGTTAATGAAAATGCATAAAGTATAATATAAATTACTAGCTGACCGGGCAAACGTTGTTCTGCCAAAAAAAATTTTAGGGGTAGGGGGGATGAAAAATAGATGTTATCCGATTCTCATCCCTAGCTGATATGCACGCAAAGATTCACGAAAATCGGTCGAACCGTTTCGGAGGAGTTCAACTTCTAACACCGTGACACGAGAATTTTATATATAAGTTTTATATATAAGATAATTATTTCTGACTACGTCTTGTTCCTTAACAGAGTCTACCTGTGTGCTAAATTTTATGAAAATCCGGTCATTAGTTTTTACTTGAAAGTGTAACAAACATTCAAAAAAGTTTGTATAACTTTCACATTTATAATATGAGTACGATATATTGTGTTTCTTAACTTTCTTTTAAGAACTTTTAAAACCAAGATAATTTTAACTATTTCATAATATATTCAAATATTTGAAGATGGTGGCAGCTAGCGATGGTAATTTTCCAGTGATGCTTAGTCGACATCGAAATTTTAATATTGTAAATTTTCTTTCTTTTTCTTCTTTCTTTTTTGGCTGGCAACGCATCAGGGATGCCTTTGGTGTTGTCGTTTGCCGGCTATTTTCATAAAAAAAACAAGCAAATCATCTTTTCACATGATGTAACTTTTATCAATACATTGCATGAAATAAAATAAAATGGTTGTCTGTAAAGTCGGTTTACGGACGGTAGTTTAACGTGACAACGTCATGACAAAGCTCCGCTCCGCCCCGCCCCACTCCGCTCCGCCCCGCCCCGCCCCACTCCGCTCCACTCAACTACGATCGCCTACGGCTCGCCTACGGCAGCGGCTACGATACGCCGATCGTAGCCCCTCTCTCGCTTTTGCCGCTCTCTCGCTCACGGAACGGGACATTTTTTCATAGATGTGCCCGGCGCTCATCGTTTTAATAGACGTTATCACGTCAAAAAAGGCATTTTTGTTAAAATATTTTTATATAATATAACAAAGATTTCTAGTAGAGTATCAGTAGTAATATAATCTTAGGTAAATCCTTAGTCACAATTCGCTTACAATCGTCTGCTAAGAAGCTCATTTATCACCAAGCCAACCAAGTGTTGTCATCAAGCCTTATCTTTAAAACTTATCATCTTATAGAGGATTTTGCTAGCATACCCTCTCGAACAAAAAGGATTATGTATGCAAATCGGCCGAGAAATTTAGAGAAATCGGTGAGTATTATCCAAAAAATACCAATCTGATGTCCCCCTATTCCCTTCAAGCAATGTACCTACATAAAGAATATACTCTACTTCAACTCTTGAAGTATTGTTATCATCAGTAGGGAGACAATTCTGCGTACTTACGCTTAAGAATAAACAGAATCTTACGATAATCCAGCTTGTTCTTTTATTAAATAATCATTAAATTTAGATAATAATGCTGTAAGTGATCGATGTCTGTATAGGGAAAATATTTGAGGAAAACTGGTATTGGGAGTAATATTTATCAATAAAAAAAACACAATTTTTCACAAGTTTTTCGAGATTTTTCTGCGTTATTTCGTACCATTTTTTTATCTTATAAAATACATTCATTGCTTGCGTGATTCATATACTAACTTAATCGAATACTTAAAGCTTTATCGAATGAACCAATTCTTATTTTATGTAAATGGTCATTATTTCAAACTAACACAGCGTGGAAAAAGAACTTCAAGAAACATTTTATCGAATGATCTTTATCTGAATTACCTACCTTCTTTATGAGATTGTGTCAATGGTATGTGGATAGGTATAATTCTATGTTGCAGCCGTTGTAGGTAAAGGCTCATCAAAAAACGATCATTCGAAAAATGTTTTACCAAATCAATTTCACTTTTATTTATATGAATATGTTTTACACAGGATACAGGAAACGTTTTAAATATAAATTAGTAAAAAAATCAATCCTTATAAATAGAAATCGCAAATATCTTCAATATTTTATGCTCCTCTTAGCATATTCTATTTGTTAACCTCCGACGAAAACAGAGGGGTGTTATAAGTTTCACATGTGTGTGTATCTGTATGTCTGTCTGTGGCATCGTAGCTCCCAAACGGACGAACCGATATTGATCTAAGTAGATTTTTTATTTGAAATGTGACATAATCGAGATTGAACGGAGTTTAGAACGAACTATTATAATTATGTATATACCCCACACTATAGGTAACGATGCTTTCATTAAATTCTTAGCCATAATTAATTACCGATCCCGAACATTGCTCTCTTATCTTATTTAGTAAGTATTGAACATTCTTCACCAAGTTAGTGATGCTTCAGAAGGTTAAATTATTAGAGGGCCTACTACTACTGCTGATCTAAATGACGGAAGGTTTTACAGACATCAAACGTATCTAGACGATTTTATCTAATAATGAGAATCAGAGGTTACTGCTTGGCTTCAATATCATGGAATTTCTCAGCCAATCAAAATCTTCTCTCAATATAAGTTGTCACTTGCGGTCCGAATCGAGACAGTATAGTTGCTTAACTGTCGATAGCTAGTTTATTACTATTGACATAAGCCGTTGGGCTATAAGCATTTTAGTTACGTTGGATATGGCTATAAACATTTCAGTTAAGTTGGATATGATTTTGATTACTGCGCCACAATTTCAAATTAGTTTCTATTTTAGTATCCAGTGGCAAATCAATAAATTGTGACTCTACATATACATAATTACTGTAACTATACGTATTAACATTAATACGTATTGATGTAAACACCCTCAAGTTGCGCATCTGGCCTTATATCGACTTATTTACATAAAAAAAACATCTATAGTATACTGATTGTTCACACCCACAAAAAAGTTTGCCTAACAAAGAACCAAACCTACGTCAACTGTCAAAAGTACTTGATTAAAACAGCATACGTGACTTCTGAGCAGCAGAAATATGGCAGAAAACATCATAAATTGCAAAGTTTATCGAGGAGCAAGCAACTGTGGAAATACGGCCACAGAAAATGTACCTAACTAGTCTAGATCAAACAAAACTTTACTTAGGCTATCGTAACGAAATAATCAGTTAATTATTTTGGGTAATTAGATATAACAATTACTAGATCTTTCGCTGCCGACATAATTGCTTTTCGACGATATGATGAGTATCGCGGCTTAAGTTATAATTATCTATAACAAGCAAAACAAGTTATAACATTCCGGGTAGGTAATGTTTAAGAGGGCGTTATTTTGTCATTGTTCTGAAGGGCACCCCGCTTTGACTTTGCTAACATTTTGAATGTGGTATTGTCACTATTTAGGGAAATCCTTTTGGAATCAAGTATCAAATGATAAATAATTATTAATGTTCAAGCGAAGTGTATAACGGCCTCTGGGTAGTTAAGCACATTGACTCTTGATCCTGCAAGCTTTGTAAAGTAAAAATTTTGTAAAGTAACGTCGTATTATTAAATCATTTACTTCGGTGTAGAAAATGTCACGGGAAAACCTGTATAATGTGGAAGTTTTACGTGAATTTCACAATTAATGTGTATTAATCTGCTAATATCCACGTTACAAAGTAGACAATAATTTTTATTTGTCTCGTTGTTATGAGATATTAACAAATGAAATTAAATGATAATATTTTAAAGTATTTTATGTGTATAGGTGATATCGCAAAAACACATAAGTTTTGAAAAGAAAAGGTATTATTACTTAATATTACCTTACATACCTACCTATGTTACTACTACCCATTACCTTACATCGATACCTACCGCTTTATTTCCTTCGAGAGGATAGCACCTGTGTATTTGGATTTATTTTCGTCGTTATCTGTTTTAATAGTATTTTCACTACACATTTTATAGGCACACGAAATATCTACAAAATGTTGTTGAAGCGTGACAATGGACTGAGCGTTAATGTTATTTATGAATTTGCGACCCGATACGGTCACCTATCTATGCTGACAAGATGAAGTGTTAGCTTAAAAATGATCGATGAGATTGGAAGCGTTTTGTGTATGTTGAATTTGACATTTAAGTGTTTATTTACATGTGTGACAGCGACACGACAAAATCTGACACTGGCGTTGGCGGGCGCAAATTTATATGAAAATGCATAGTTTTATTCACACGTGCGACATTTTACAGTCCTATTCAAATACGGCACGAAAAGTCCTCGGCCAAAACAAGGCACTTAACTTGCTCGCTTCTTATTTAAGTAATAGGATACAAAAGGTTAATACATATAAACGATGAAAAATCATCAGGGTCATCTAATGTGACGGGTGTACCGCAAGGCTCGATCTTGGGCCCTTTTCTATTCCTGGTGTATATGTATAAATGATTTTCCACATTATGGAAAAAACCATGCGAACATTGTGCTGTTTGCAGATGAGACATCATTAATATTTAAGATTGATAAGAATAAAAATAGTTTTGACGATGTTAATAGTTAATGTTAATAATGATTTAAACGTGGAAAAACTCAACTCGTAGGCAAGAGTTATTGTAGCATAGATGAATATTTAAATGATAAGGATGCTTGGAAATGACCAGCTAGGCAACCAGTTCTGCTCAGGTTAGAGAATACCTATTTTTATAATAAATATAAGAATTATTTTTAAAAGATGTGCTGAGGAGTTTCTTTACGGCTTTTCTTCTCCTACATGACAAAGCACCTTTCCTAAAAGCTATTAGATTAAAAAAATTACGTGCATAAGTGTATCAATGATACCTGCATGAATAAAAGATTATTTTATTTCATTTCATTTCATAACAGTCGCTGAGCCATGTCGGAGGCCTTCGGACGGCATGAAAACTTCTGACACTTGGTTTGGCCACTAACCCTTCCAAAAACATCAGAAAGGTCGATTTTGGAAAGGAAGGTGGGGAAGCTAGCATAAGAGGTAAAAATCCTTATCACCCTACATGAGTCTAATAGCTATTGTTGGGTTGTATTTAGTGACAAGGGTTTCATAACGGATCTGTGGAACGAACCCGCAAATCCCAGGTCGATACTCGATCGTGCATCGACTCCTGAAAGGTGAATGAATGAGTTTATTGATTGATGACCGTCGTTCAAACGTTATTAGATATTTTTGTGAAATTCTCGAGTTGATCAAAAAGACGTTTAAATGTTTTTATTTTTTTTTCAGGACGGCGATTGTGTTTTTACACTGATTTAGAAAATAACTACAACTTAATATGTTAAAATTATAAAGAGCTTAACACGTTCCATGCGAAACCAGGTCGAAAATATGTTGTACATGACTCGCTTGCAGTGCGGCTAAGAAAAACATAGACTTCCCTGTGGTGCGAAAGGCATAACTTCAGTTTGCTTTGGTGCAGGAAGGAGATGAATATATATCTAAGATGTGTTTCTAAAGTAGAGTTCAAAGGAGTGGCCAGCTTATTACCAGATTTTTTAGATCTGGTACCGCACTGAAGAAATAAAATATAAATATAGTGCGGTACCGGGTAGAATGCACCTGGTACCTCCACGCACCTTGTACCGCACCCCGCACTAGCTTTACGCGGCCAGTGTTGTGTTGCAGTCGATAAAACGCACGCATCCGTCAACATGTCTTCAAAGAAAAGGTGCCGAAAAAAGATCGATTTCAACTTTGATGTTGATGACAACAAAGATAACAGCAAAATGAAATCAAATTATAGATTGTTATATCAAAAACAGGTAAGTCATCAATAGATACGTAATAAACGTTCTCCATGTTTTAACAAGAAAACGTACGTGCAGATGAAAAAAAAAAGGTATAATGTACCACGGATGTCTAGCTTTTTTGAAATAACACGGTCAATGTTTGAGTGAAATGAGAAGGTTATAAGCAGATGAGCCACTTGTCTAGTTACTGCATACAACTTTTTAGACCTAAATCTAATTTTTGTTCGAGTTTCTTAATAGGTTAGACCTATTATCACGTGTAATAGTCGTATAAGAGAAATTGTATTAATAATTAGTTAGTAGAGATTGTAGAAAAAAATATTGAAGCTTTTTTTAGAAAACAGCCTGAAAACTGACACAGGTAATTTTTGAAAATTAATATCAACAATATATTTTATTCACGCGTCTATGTTTTCCATGATTGAAAGATTGTTATATAAATTCGTTAATAATACATATATTTTTTCAAAGCTTGCACCGAAACTAAGTAAACTCCGTCTGGTAAAGGGTGACAAGAAAAGAAATTGTATCAGATGTTACGAAAAATTACGAACCTTTTTAACAAGCCGACAAAAAAGTAAAAAAAAAATACGAAATGTGCTGAGTGTCAAAAATACTTCTGTTTACCTTGTTTTAATGAAAAACATTGAATATAATTATTTTTTCTTTTATAATAAACCTTACATAAAGTTATCGATATTTTTACTTTTCAACTCTAAAATATGTGCAAAAATTCCCGTGTTCAGTGCGGTAGAGGGTGTAAAAGACATTATATCTTATTTTAGCTACAGATTCTAAACAAAATAAGCTGTTGACGTACGCCTTCAGATTTATATAAATCACTTCATTATAGATAATGTTCAAGGCATAAAATTATATATTTTTTGTTAAAATGATGCCAAAAACCGATTTTAGTTTTTGAATCGCTACATGGTCTAATAGAACTTGTATTGCCACAATGAAAGGTTTAGGACCAGGTTGAAAACATCTTGTACCGCAGTAATGGAAAGAAATAAAAAATGGGTGCCGCTTCGAACGTATTAAAGGTAGTATTTACGCAGTACAAGCTTTTTTGCTCCCTTTTTTAAAGGCACTCTAAAACCTAAATACACTATTTTAATAAAGAAAACATACGCAATGCCATATAATCAAAATTGATTCGCTGTTTCCCCATAGTTTTTTTTAATTGTTGCAATAATAAAGCCGAGGAAATATTTATTATAATGGCAAGCAAGATTGATTAAAAAATAATGTGTAGGTATCTACATACATTGGCGTATGCTTATCACATGCTAATAATAAATACACCACTATCTGTTTTCTCAAACGTGCCAAAAAAAAAGTAAGTATATTAGTTACCACTTTATTGTTTAAACTAAACCTTCTTTTAGGCGAAATCATTCAAATCAGTCACGAAAATGATATTTTGTTGAAAATCACATAAAGGAAAAAAATCATATAAAATACGTTTACGTTATTAGGTCCGTACGTCAACAACAGTATCCTTGGAGCGGATTTAATCTAATAATAAAATATTTCTTCGAATTGCTAATAAATCTAAATTCAGAACAAAGCCAAGCATTATACTTACACAATAGGCTACTTAAATAAAAGTTTTATATTACAACCTAATTACCAAGGCTTGAAGCGATTTGATCCAAATAATATCTTAAACAAATGTTATTTCATCCCCAACATAGATAAATATTATTCTAAATCCGACATTAAATTGGATCCGCTGGTGGTAGGGCCTCTCGGAGTGAATATATTGGTAATATTGATTTTAATAACACATTATTGCTATTATTTTTTTCTCTGTGGAGTCAACCTGGATCGCCGTCTTGCTTGAGCCAGCCGCCAAACGTCTCGTCGTGTTCTGGCTGGGAGCTTGATAGTTGAGAGCCAGTTCTTACTTACTTTTTTTTCTCTCTTTCTTAGCCGGCAACGTATCATTGACACTTTGGTGTTGCTGATGTCCATGGGCGACAATAGCCACTCACCATCAGGTGGATCGTCAGCTTATCGGCTACTTCTATAAAAATAAAAATAAATCTGTTATTACCCGACTTGGCAGTCGGGCCAAGGCCCTTCCTGGCGGAAGGGTTATGTTTTTCGCGCGTATCTTGTATGTATGCATGTATGTATGTATGTATGTATGTATGTATGTATGTATGTATGTATGTATGTATGTATGTATGTATGTATGTATGTATGTATGTATGTATGTATGTATGTATGTATGTATGCATGTATGTATATATGTATGTATGTATGCATGTAATTTATTACCTCGTATCTTCCAAACTGCAGAACCGAAGATATCGTTAGATTCGTCCTTATAACCCAAGTGTTCTTAGATAAGTGAAATAAAAAAAAACAAATATGGTGGATGTGAGATGCTAATGTTTAAAGTCCTATCAAAAATGAAAATAAATCAAGTAATGCAATATGGGTATCAAATTAAAGAACTCACCATAAGGATTTCAAAAAGGTATATCTTGATAGGTTTTTTGATAGCAGGCGGATTTTTTTAATTTTATAATTTATACAAGTTGTTATAAAGCAAATCGCATGAGCCTTTGCTAAGGTTCCTTCTTGTATGATAACTTATAAATCTAAAAATAAAAAATACCGTAGAAAACAATCAAATTCCTTTCCTGAAGTTAAGTATCACTTTCGGCGAACGTTTTGTAAGGGTCTACTTCAGATGTAAATCTCAAATAAACGGAAATTAATCCAAAGTAAATATAATTTACAAAATTAACTTTTTAACTCATCCCATTATTTAAATTGAAGTATGTTTGGTTTTTATTAAAAGAGTTTTAATAAGGAAGTTTTACCCACGGAACACAGACACCAGGTTTTACCCATTGAAGTATTATGTTTTATCCTTTTCCTTTCAAATCATTATTTTAACTAGTAACAAATTTAAAAATTAAAAAAAAAAAACCCGCCTTCTATCAAAAAAGCTATCATGATATACCTTTTTGAAATCCTTATGGTAAGATTTAATTTGATATCCATATCGCATTGTTCGATTTATTTTATTTTTTGAAACATTAAACAATGGCATCTCACAGCCACCATGTTTTTTTGTTTAATTCACTTATCTAAGAACACTTGGGTTATCAAGACAGATGTAACAATATTTTAATTATATAAATCCGTTCAGTGGTTTGGAAAATACGAGGTAATAAAGAATATTACACGCATACATACATACATACATACATACATACATACATACATACATACCTACATACATACATACATACATACATACATACATACATACATACCTACATACATACATACATACATACATACATACATACATACATACATACATACAAGATACGCGCGAAAAACATAACACTTCCTGGCAGTCGGGTAATTAGAATTTTAGTATCATCTAAATTCTAAACGAAACCGATAAGTAGGTACCGATACATACGTACAAATAAATACTATATTCTATGTAAATGAACAGAGTTAATTTTCCAAAGCCGACTAGTTAATTATCATGTCTAACCATTTTCACTTTATAATTTAGTTATCAGCAAATGGATACCTCTATAATGGAGTTTGTGATTCAGTTATAATTTAATAACTTTCCGTTAAATCGCAAAGTGGTCGGTATCATAATTTATTTTTTGTATGCAATAAAAGCTCAATCTCCTTTTTATTTAATGTTATTTTCACACATTCCATTTCATTCCATTTCATATATTCACATGTTCCATTTCAGTATCCATTTCTATATCCTTTTCCCAGTATTTATTGTTAAAGATATATCTATCGTAGAAGGCTACATTGGAGTGTATGCTTTCGTATGTTCAGATCATCTCTGTAAACCATGTATCAAAGAACACTTCAGTACTATGAACATAGATCTCTATCTGTGGGCTTAGTTATATGTCAGGACTGCCAGGATACTAAATAAAACACATTGTTCGACAGGCACAAGGATACTCTTCGTTTATTGCCTGATAACACCCGGTTTCATGAATTCAACGTTATTTAGATTTTCTTTGGTTTCGCGATCCTATACCAATCTGTCTACCGTAATGTCAATTCTCCTTTTTTTTTAATTTTGATAGATTACTAAGAACTTATTTTACTATACGCCGACACGGCCATTCTGACAAGACACACGTCCTCGTGTGTGAATCGTACGAAATCGCGTCATTTTGAACGAACGTAACATAAAACAAGATCTTCAAAAATCATTACGAATTTGAATTAATTAACCTGAGCCACGTACCATAGTCGTAAACTTCAACTATCAAAAGTAACAACAAAAATTCTGAACGATCTCTGAATCTCGAGTGAGTCCCTCAATCCCCACGGCTTTCAAAGCCAACCAATAATCTCCACTGGTGCCATACGCATACCAAGTGAACAACGCCACCTTCACCAGAGCAAAACGCGCATCGCGCACCCACGGACTACTTGTGCTGCCCCAAGAGACACCGATTTCTAACGGGCTACGACTACGTAATTGCCACTGGTGCTGCAAAGTTACTGACTCGAGTTCCCATGTTTTCTTACTTCATCAACAAGCTCATTATTAAAATCAAATTCGACTGGTACATGACCTACAGGCATTCTCATTAACTTTCCTTTACTTTACTGCCAAAAGTTACAACAAAGCTTGTTGTTGCCCGAAATCCCGCAAAAATATCATCAGTTAATTTTTTTAGCACAATCACTGCTTCGCTATGTGTTTTCGCTATGGAGAAGAAGCAGCGGAAGAAACTCCATAACAACACTTTTTTTATCACGGAGCTACCAAATTATTATTTGTGCGATTTTAAAATATTCACGTCACGCGTAGGGTCGTTTGGTACGTCGCGGTCGCGGCGTCGTCACCGAATCAAAGCATCTCGTTCGTTTGACTCACTGTCGGCCATTGCTGACGACTCACACGTCCTCGTGTGACCATTCTGTAAAGACAATATCAACACAGTATTTCGTTCGGCTATTCTGACTTCATGAAGTAAGGGAAGTGTATGTGTGTGTAGGTTTTTGTGTGTGTGCTCATAATCCCAGATAAAATTTCACAACTCGAATATCAACTATGTTCAATAAAGAAACAAACTCATTCCTAACTCATTCCTCAATAAATTAATCGAAAGGCGTTATAAATTCTCGTCTCTCATCTATACTGCTCAATTTTCAACGTAAAGCACAAGTAACATCACATCAAATCCTAATATTATATCATTATATCATCATAATTCCTTCAAAATAAACTTCAAAATATTTTAAACCGCTTTTACCAATCAGTATTCAACACTTTTGTTATTGTCCAACCAGTATTTAAACAGTTCCAACTACTATCCAACCTGGATTTGTACACGTTATGTCACAGTTCAACACACAGAAAAATGGCTGAAGGTTGATCATCATCATTAAACTCAAAGCTGAGAACATCATCAAATTACTCTTAAGTCCATAAATTAATCACTTTGCTTAGTACACACACAACATTGACCCTTCCTCAAACCTCCAACGTCTCCATTGAGCGTTGTCACACCACACAGGACACGCTTATACCAAGCGTTCCCACCCCATGTGTCACTAAGCATTGTGTTGGCCCAACTGCCTCATCACCATCATGCGAAAGGCCGCATTGATCTCTACTATAAACATTTGACCTTCAGACAATTTAAACAGTCACGGCTGTTACAGATAAAGAGACCTTATTAAGCCACGCTTAATACGAATTCAACTAAGCATACTGGTTAAACAATTTATCTCATAACATAACAGATTATAACTCTAACCTAGACTTACCTAACCTTTTTTTTTACCTTACCTAACCTACCCTTTTTTAACGTGTGGAAAGACCTTCGTCTCATCCATCCGGCCACGAGAAGCCGGAGAGATATGTAACCTACCCTAACCTATCATCCTAACTTAATTTAAGCTAAGCTAAACTTATTGGTCCGCAGTGGTTTGGAGCACCGCAGTGCTGTTTAGAATCCATACGGATTGATGTGGATGATGTGTATTCCAAGAGACTCGAAAGTGCTCAGAAACGCTTCTCATAGCATCTTACATTCCCATACAATTTGGGCAAAACTATTCCAAGCTACGCAGATAATTAAAGCACTTCAAGATGTCACTATCGAATCGAACACGAATGCTTGACCTCTCGTTTCTTTACAAGCTTGCCAATGGATTACTTGACGCTCCTAATATTTTCTCTCAACTCAACTTTTTCGTTCCATCCAAATTACCTAGATCATCATGGTTCAGAATTCTCAATGACAGACAATGTTATTCTAACCTCGAAAAAAGTACCACTTACTAGAATTATTCGCATAATTAGGAATATTTCTAATAATTATGACATTGACTTATTCACAGGTGAAATTCGCAAGTTTCAAAAGGCTTTAATTAATTTGATTTCTTCAGATGCACTCTAATTTTCAATTCAATACTATTATCATTTTTGTTATTATCTTACTGTTAACTCGCCTTAGTTAAATGCATGACCACCAAGAAACGGCCATGTAGTCTACACCTATAAAATAACACTTATCTTGTTTCTGTTCTTACCTATTGTTTATTTTCTGTAAATGATTTGTGGTTACTAATCATGTTGGTGTTTACTAAATAAAGTAATAAAATTTAATTTAATTTATTTTAATTAATTAGCATGGGCAATTTGTCGAACGATCCTCAAGAAAACATCATTATTTACATACTCTGCCACTGTAAGTGACGTCCATTCGGACACAAACTGTACTCACTTAATAACCTCCATCAATTTATATGAAGAATAGGATTTAAGTTCTAAGACCTGGTGTCTATAAATTTTGTAGTAGCTTTGTAGGATATTTAGAGAATTAAACGTTTTTCTTTCTTTATTTTTACTAACTGATCAATTAGGTAAACATTAAATTTCAATTCAATCAACAAATAATCATCAGTACCACAGAAAATATTCAATTTACTTTTGAATTAATAAAAATAAAGCTTGACGTCGCATTAACAACTCATCTCGTCATCGTACCAACAAATCCTGTTTCATGACGTCGCATCCACAACTCATCTCGTCATTGTACCAACAAATCCTGTTTCAACATTTTACCTTCTTAGAATTTAGGAAACGGCACCGATCATTTCCGAGAAAGTAAGAAACACACAATGATTTGAAATGGGTATTTGAATTTAGGATCCAGCTTGATCTGTTTGCATTCATTATATCTCATCACTCATCAATTTAATCTAACGCTAATTTGATAATATCCTGAATTGTAATAGCAATACCAATCAAACATAATTTCAAATTCTACTCTATTGAAGTGAGTAAGTCTGTAGAAGAGTGGTCTGTAGGCAACACGACATTTCAAAATTTATTTTCCATCATAATTGTCGTCAGTTGTCACTTCGATAGATTGTAATACTTACGTCAAGACATAATATGTCATAACAAATCTTGATGACAATTTTGTCCTACTAACCCAAGAACCATCAAAATATTATCACAAAATTATGCAGGCAAAACACGAAATTAAATAATGTTGCTATTTAAATATGCAGTTACCGTTACTCATCAATTGAAGATATTAAGTTACCATTCATTCTACTTAGCAACAATCCACATTGTGTGATTGCGCGCGATCATTAAAGTTGCCAATAAACAAATCAATATCAATCTTACAAAAGAGCTATAGGTGCCTCAACTACGTAAGGAAGGCTACCGCTATAATCAAGACATCTACATGACCATTTTATCATGTTCAAAATCAGAATGTAATCAATGATAGGATTAGATGCATTATGCTAAAGTGACGTGACTATTAATTGATCACTGGTAAACATCTCATATAATGTAGCATCACATGGTCTTTCTGTTGCATTAGGTTTAACTCTTTAACGGTGTACTGAACCAGAAGAATACCATGTTATAATTGCATCTTTTACCAACCCTAGCAGAATTATCATTAGTTTATGAATATTCAGTTCTCTAAAAGTAAATGAAATGTTAAAGCTTTATGCCAATCATGCCGGGGCTCGACCATGCACAGGTCAACTCAGTAATCAGCACAGGACACAGCGCTCGCAACAGCGCCGGCAGGAGCATCAACAACCCGTTTCAATTTGTCACAAACCAGCCTCGCTCCACACTCACAGATTCAAATCTCGCTATTTTCCTTAACTGAAACATTTAAGATAGGTTACTCTCAGTTTCATGATATCGAGCATCATATTCACTGAGGCTACTTATCTTGTATTCCTTTCGTGAAAAACCTGAAACCAAATGCTCATTTCCATTTATTTCTCGAATTTTAGTCATGAGTACCAATGCGCTGTGGATTTTTAGATAAAGCCCAACTTTGCTATCACACTCCATGATCTCATCATCTCCTTTATGTTTCATTGATTTTGTATCGTTTCTCTTTGTCAAATTTCGTAAAATTTTCCTTCAGGCTTATTTCAAATGTCATCTGAACAGCTGTTTTGTCCTTCATTTATTTTCCGACATGTATTTCTTAGATTCTCTTAAAAACTGTATCACCATCTGGGTTTTTTATCCCACGCCTGATATCGTAGAAGGCTACATTGGAGTGTATGCTTTCGTATGTTCAGATCATCTCTGTAAACCATGTATCAAAGAACACTTCAGTACTATGAACATAGATCTCTATCTGTGGGCGTAGTTATATGTCAGGACTGCCAGGATACTAAATAAAACACATTGTTCGACAGGCACAAGGATACTCTTCGTTTATTGCCTGATAACACCCGGTTTCATGAATTCAACGTTATTTAGATTTTCTTTGGTTTCGCGATCCTATACCAATCTGTCTACCGTAATGTCAATTCTCCTTTTTTTTTAATTTTGATAGATTACTAAGAACTTATTTTACTATACGCCGACATATCTATATGTTTTTCAAAATTCTCCTAATTTCAATGTAATGTAAGTGTTACCCGTTAGATAACGAATTTAAACTGTGAAGGACGGCGCATCCCTATTGCAAACAAAGTAATTATTCGTTTATTTCGAAGTCCGTAACATAGGTACTAACACTCTAACATAGGTAATGAATTTGAAAAATTAAACTAAACTTCATTTTCCAATAAACGTCTAAGGCATCAACAACTTTCCATCTCGAGCTGCGGCCATCTGTAGATATTGAAAGATACTTATTGTACTTTAGCTCTTTAGCATTTGAAATGGAAACTGTGTCAACACTAAACAAATCATTAGTTTAAGAGATCTGTTTATTCATAGGACTTCAAAGCAATGCCAATGAGAATAATTACTGCAATGAGAGTCTACTAACGTTTGGTCGTAATCTCGTACGTTCATAAATACCTAAGCAGTCTTTCACAAGATCAGTCTGAAACATAATTATTATTTTCTTTGCTGGCAACGCATCGGTGATGTCAAAGGTGTCCATGGTCAGCGATGACCACTGTTCATCAGGTGGATCGCCTGCTCGTTTGCTGGCTTTTTACATAAATTTTTTTACAAAAAAAAAATAGGAAATTACCCCACAATGCTCTAATCTGCCCTAATAATACATCTTTGTAGGATATCCTAACTGACCTAATGCCGTTCAAAAACCTCCGATATACACTCCAATAAACCAGTTTAGAAGAAACGTTAATCAACAATGTAATCTAAGTCACGAGAGCAATGAAAAGTCTACTAAAATCGTAAACTAAGACAAGTGGATGAACTTTTGAGGTATTTCCACCGCACTATGACAATTATTTTGTTCTAAACCCTATTTAGGATTTACGTATAGAAAATTGAAATGAATTGTTGATGATAATGATGATGATACTCTTGAGGGCTATGCGAGGACACGTCTCATTTTCACGTGTCAGACACGTCGCTGACTTGCAAGAATCACCGGCCGTTGGGGCTTCCTATCTTTCTTACCGACACAAGTTAGTAGTTAATCGGTGTGGAGCATTTTATTTTATATCCGTATGAGTTACTGTTATTTGTTTAAAATGTTTCGTTTCCAATTTAATCCTTGTTGAATAAATATTAATTAAGTTAAAAAAAATATGTTGGCATAGACTAAAATAACTTTACATTGATCTGTGGTAATTGTTTACATTATGATTTATGCGTCTATCTCAATTGACACAGATCACACAGACGAAAGAAACGATGGCGCGCGAACAGTAATAAATTTTGTGTCATAACGGTGAATCCAAAGGAATATCTGAATGAAAATACTACACTCACTCCGCTGACATCCTGAGAGGCACAAATTGTATTTAACTATTTTTCTTCTGAATTTTTAATAATGCCTTCGGGTTGGTTTAGGAAACAGGTTGTCTTCCATCTGTAACCTCTATAGAGTGATTTTGATATGGCTATTATAAAATAGTATTATTGTCTAATTATTTACCAGAGATTTAAACGTTCAATTCAATCAATTGCTACTTAAAGAGTGACTTCCGATTTTATAATTTAATCTTTTGACATAAACCATGAAATTCGACAGTTGTACCTTATTATACTCGCACTTGGCCGGTATTTCCAGAAGTCACACCATTTAGGCATTGTTAATTTATTTTTTGGGGATTTCAATAAAAATCCATATATACCATCTATATGAAATTGGACATTTTACGAATACGACATTTTGCGAATTGAACTTTCTAAGAATAGGACATTCTGCGAATGGTACCTTTTGCGCACGCCGGACATTTCGCGAATGGAACATTTTGCGCCTATACCAAAGGACATTCTGTGGATAGGACATTTTGTGAATAGGATATTCCGCGAATGGGACCTTTTGCGCACACCAGACATTTCGCGAATGGGACATTTTGCGCCTATACCAAAGGACATTCTGTGGATAGGACATTTTGTGAAAAGGATATTCCGCGAATGGGACCTTTTGCGCACACCGGACATTTCGCGAATGGGACATTTTGCGCCTAAACCTTAAAGAGCAGTTTATAGAATTAGTAATGATTATGATAGGTACCTAGAAGTTTTATGTCATAAAGCGTCAAACCACTGTTATGCTCCGATTTGTTTGTATAAAGACTTGCAGGGCGTATAATTATTATATTTTCTTTATCAGAGTTATTACAGCATCATCATACAATGTTGTAATAAATATTACATTATTCTACTTCCTACTATCCTACTATCCTATCTACTAATATCCTAATATCCTACGAATACCCTAAAATCCTACTAATATTACAAATGTGAAAGTTTGGATGTTTGTCATTCAATCACGTAAAAACAGCTAATCGGATATAGATGAAATTTGACACACAGATAGTTTAAAACCTAGAATAAAATATAGAATACTTTTTATCCCGAGAGAACATATCAATAATCTGTTCCCGAGGGAGAAGAGGTACAATTTACCTATAGTCATCGGATAACAGTTTTGTCGTTTGTCATCACAGTGACACTAAATCTACGAAATAAAAAATGGCCGACCGTAAAACAGCTGATTTAGTGACTAAGTTGTAAAATAGTTTATTGTTCTCTGAGATTGTTCTTAATAAACATATAAAAATTTGCTTTTTATGTACCTATGTGCCACCATCATAGATTTTTTTAATAAAAAAAGGCCGACAAGTTAGCTAACGATCCTGATGATAGTACTTAGTTATCGACGTCCATGGACATTAGCGATTTTTTTTAATTATTGACACACTTCATTTCTCTAAGGAAGTAATTCTGAAATCCACGCAGACGAAATCGCGGGCTAAGAAGCTATCTTAGAAGCTAGTAATATTATATAAGTACCTATTAGGTTTATTATTAGATATTTAAATATGATATAATTCTTTCTCAAAAAAATTATATCCTTTAACTTGATTACTGGCTGACATGAACGATTGATTCGTAAAAATTAAATCCGATATAAGGTTTTCATAAAATTTTACTTTATGCACGGACGTAAAACTTTATGGTAAAAACAGTAAACGATAAATTACGTAGATCTTTTGAAAATATGCCAGAAATAATTTCCTGCGCTGGCTTACAATGAAATGCGAAGACAAAATTATTTCGGCAATCCGTGGCGACAATGCATGCCAACATCCAATTTATTTTTCATGAAATTTGGCTGCCTATTCAAAATTTTATGAAATTCTTTCGTCTTACATACCATAAAGTGCAAAACGCTAAATAGCATTTAAAAGTTACAAATTAAAAATAACTGTCCATCTAACAAATTAAATAGTCGATTTGAGACGCACAGAAGACACTCTTCTATCTCATAATTTATTTAACTTGGTAGTGAAGCTATCGCAAATGACATACACACACCGAGAACACACATAAAATTGTCACAAACAGACAGGTCTCAAAATGAACCATTAAAATGTTTGCCATAGACGAGAACGATATCTAGTACACTTTTATAAGGACAAGGTTATTAATTGAATTTGTAAAGATTTAGAAAGAGAAAGAATTCTTTTCATCCAGTCTTTGGGAATATAAATTGAATTAAGTAAAGTAACTAAAAGTAAAGTAAAGAGACGTGATTAGATTTTTTATCAACTGTAAAGCTCTTTTTTTTAGAATTTTATACTTGTCTCTTTTAAAACAAAGCAACCGATCACAATAAAACTTGGTAGTACCTAGTTGGATCAGATGCTTAATAGCAGTTTGAGTTACTTTCAGGATCTGTTTACGGCTTTACTTATCCTCACTGACAAACATCCATCCTTCTATGGATTTGTCTGTACGAGTATTTCTTGACTAATTTTGATTATCCCACTAACAACAAAAATATACTTGAAGCAAGTTGCATGGTTGTAAATTAAAAAGCCAAACAGTGTGCGATTCTGCGGTTGGTTATTTATTACTCGTTATCTTGTTAAGCTCACTGTTATAGTTTTTCTTATTACTTCGTTTACATTAAATTATTCTAGAAAGATGTATGTGTACTTAGTATGAGCTCGATTAAAATATTGTGTCTCATTATTTCTTGAGATAAATTATATCCATGAGTGGGTTATTTTGCGACTTTCATAGTTTGCACATAAGAATTTTAAGCGTTATCGACCAATTTTGTGTCATGTAAAAAATAGGTCACCATTTGACTGCAAAAGAAGGAAGCGTGCTAGTGGTCAAACATTTGAGGAAAATAATCGAATCGCCTATAAAGACAGGCAGATCGTATTACGAATAGGATGGGGGAAAAGAACACAAGATTTTACACGAGGGTCTTTGCGCAAACCAGATTTTGCGTTAAGTACCGTACAATCTCACTGATGTTTAGAAGCAGGCCTCCGGGGAATGGCGCCGTGATATAATTGCTGAATTTGAAGAAAATTCGTCTTGGCATGTTAATGGCACAATTACAGATGCTTGATTTTGATTTTATCCATAAAATTTACAAGCGGAGTACAGTGGATATTATGGTATTTGGAAAATGAAGCGATTAAAATGCAAAGAGGCAATTTTGAGGACTCCGAATATAAAGGACAATGCCCATCTGTGTACCAGAAATGTCCAGGTAAAGTATATTACAAGATTGCTCTAATAAATAAAAACTAGAATTATGTTGTTAATTTTAAATCATATGAATCACTGGATAAAAAATAAAAAATTAAATTAAATTAATAGAAAATTAAGTTCCTAGTGAAAACTAATAGCAATGTTGTTTGTAAACGATAAAATGTATAAAAACCAGTAGAAAGTTATCATGTTGAATGTCCAATATCTTTTGAACCGGTGCTTTATATGACGTTAAATCTAAATATCATATAAATACTGTTAAAAAGTTATCATATGACATAGAGCTGCAATTTGGACATTACATGGCATAGCTGACTTTCAGCTCCATACTAATATGGGCATGGTCCTTTGTGAAGATTTATTTGCCACATCAGATTCGCACAAAAAATTAGAGGCTATTAAAACTGTACTAGATATACACGAGGTGAACATTTCTGTGCCCGCGACTTCATTCGCGTGGGAGTTTATCCCACATATATTCCGATCCCGTCGGAATCCGGGATAAAAAGTATATGTTGCCCTATAAACTCGCTTAAAATAAAATCGCTTCAATTCAGAGATTATCCCGGACAAACGGAAAGACAGATAAAAATTAAAATAATGTATATTTGCGTTTTATAAGCACTTGAGAAAATACAGTTATTTTGAAATCACAGATATATACTTCAATTTTATTAGTCTTAAGCCCAATGCATACGTAACGGACTTTTTCCCGTAAGGGCCACGTTCCGTACGGGATTCCGCTGCGTATGAACTATCGTATACATTTTCTAAGAAACGATGTTTCCAAAACTTCACGTCCAGTGCCGTACGGGAAAAACCCCGTTACGTATGCATTGGGCTTTAGGGCCCTTTATAGTATAATCCGCTCCTTGGACCAGCATAAATTTTGTTCTACACCCCTAACTAAGCCTTGATATTATTCAGCACTGTTTAAAAATATACCCTGACAGAAATCGAAGAGGCTGTAGAAAAGTTGACTTGTTTGTAAAATTGGTTCAGACGTACGAAACTTCTACGTAGAGAGGCCGTTGGAGCGTGGGTACCTACTTTAAATTTTAACAATAAAAACTTTGACCATAGATCTTACTTTTTTATTTAAAAGTAGCTCGCTCTCGCTTCGCTACGGGAAGGAATGTTTTTAATTTTTTTATGTTCAGCCAGTGCCTTACGTAAATATATAATACATACTATTAAAGGACAATTCGCGGTCAAAATGAAGCCCTTAAAAGTTAAATTGGTCCAGTTGGACCAATACTCAACACATTATTATTATTCAAAGCGGCTGCACTGGTCTTACTTAGTTCATATGGGAGAGAGAGAGACGACGCTATTTTTTACTTCTCACTTTTACATTTGTGAGATATGCCAAACGGTAGTCCCTTCCTTTTTAAATCATTGTGTTCACCAAATATCTACAGCTAACCCTCTTTGATTCCAAATTGTTTATTATAAAACATTGCTATATTTTATTAGGGTTCCGTAGCCGAATGGCAAAAAACGGAACCCTTATGGATTCGTCATGTCTGTCTGTCTGTCCGTCCGTATGTCACAGCCACTTTATTCCGAAACTATAAGAGCTATACCATTGAAACTTGGTAAATAGATGTATTCTGTGAACCGCATTAAGATTTTCATACAAAAATCGAAAAAAAACAATAAATTTTGGGGGTTCCCCATACTTAGAACTGAAACTCAAAAATGTTTTTTTCACCAAACCCATACGTGTGGGATATCTATGGATAGGTCTTTAAAAATGATATTGAGGTTTCTAATATCATTTTTTTCTAAACTGAATAGTTTGCGCGAGAGACACTTCCAAAGTGGTAAAATGTGTGTCCCCTCCCCTGTAACTTCTAAAATAAGGGAATGATAAAACTAAAAAAGATATATGATGTACATTACCAAGCAAACTTCCAACGAAAATTGGTTTGAATGAGATCTGGTAAGTAGTTTTTTTTTTAATACGTCATAAATCGTAAACCGCAAAAAACATTGATCAAAGTTACAACGAACTACAAGAACTTTTATATTATGTTACTTGCTGCTACGGAACCCTTCATGGGCGAGTCCGACTCGCACTTGGCCGCTTTTTTTTTGGTCGTGGAGTATTGAGATAGGAGGGCCGGGCCATCTCATGTGAAGGGAAAGATAAAAAAGTGTCCAGCTGTTTATACTTAATATGTTGCTGTGCTGCTGATATATAATTCATATCTATATCCATGCCAAATTACAGCTTTCCCTTAGTGCTTACTAAGGGTCTCGGCGCCGCGGCGCTTTGCTTCGGACAGACAGACGGACGATGGACGGAAATGACGAAACTATAAGGGTTTCGATTTTACTTCGGAACCCTAAAAAGTATATTTAACATTATTTATTTATTATTAAAATATCCAGATGGATATTTCTAATATCAAATACAAGGTCACGGCTTTAACGGGCCATCTTAATGGATTAATCTTAGGGAAAATTTTACGATAACTTTTCAAAACTTTGACGACGAAGGAATTCGAATCGAATTAAATTATTGTATAAATGAGTCGAAAAGATACAGAACTAACAGAATTAATATTTAATGGAATAACTGGAATAAGTGAAATCAATTAATTTTAGTGAAATCGGTTTTCAACTTTCGACTCGATCAAGGCCATATAATGTTGAATATAAATGGTATCCAGGTCGGTTGGTAGGTACATCTTACTTAGTCCGGAGCCTACGTCATACCAAAAGTACATTTTCGAAAAATATAAAAGATATTTGTATGATAATGACATCTATGTATAAGCGGGCGTCCATAAATTACGTGAGGTGTTTTTTCAAATTTTCTGTCCCTCTCTCCCCCTTTGGTGAGATGTTGTGAGATTTTATTCAACCCCCTCCCCCATCCCCCAATCTCACGTGAGATTTTTCAAAATGTGGATTTCTTACGTAAACGCGTTGGATTGTTATTGTAAAAAGAAAAAAAATATTGCTTCGTGCTTTTATTTACGACTAGTTAAGACTAGTAATCAATATTGTTGAGAGTTTAATTATAATTGTAATAAAAATTTAACCAATCTGGATTAAATGGACTAAAATAGTATATTTTTTTTGTTTCAATCAGAAAAAAAATTGCGTGATATTTGCCGAGACCCCCCCTCTCTCCAACGTAAGATTAGATGAGATTTGACTCGACCCCCTCCCCCCCTTAAACATCTCACGTAATTTATGGACGCCCCCTAATTAAGATAGCTCAATAAATCGAGACTGTCGAATGTGAGACTGAGAATAACGCAATATGGGTATAAAATTAAAGAGCTCATCGTAAGGATTTCAAAAAAGTATATCATGATAGCTTTTTTAATGGCAGGCGGATTTTTTTTAATTTTTAAATTTATACTAGTTTACCTTTGGGCTATGATACCTTGAGGTGGGTACCTACGACCGCGAAATATGCAACCTTACTCCACCTACCATAAATCCAAACAATTATTGCATGCACTATTTCTCAACACTACCATAATTAGCCATTAGTGTTATAGTGGTCAGTGCTGAACTCGCTATTCTCTCAGATTGTAGGGTGTAAGGCGGCTCAATGTGAGTTTATTCCATAGACTTAAATGTATAGTATTTAAATATAGGTTTATGGTTTATTCATTTTAAATTTGACTTAGGCATAATTGGACTTTCATTTCCTACAAAGTTTATTCAAAGCAGTAATTAATTTAAAATACACTTATATGATGAACACACTTCTTACAGTTCAATTCTTACAGTTCAAGCAGTGATAGCCTAGCGGTTAGAACGTTGGTCTCCCGAATGAAGGGGCCCGAGTTCAAATCCTGGCACGCACCTCTGATTTTCAAATATTATGTGCGTATTAGAAGTTAATTATCACTCGCTTCGGTGAAGGAAAACATCGTGAGGAAACCTGCACACCGGAGAGTTCTCCATAAAAGTTCTCAAAGGTGTGTGAAGTCTACCAATCCGCACTTGGCCAGCGTGGTAGACTATGGCCTAACACCCCTCACATTGTGAGAGGAGACCCCGAGCCCTGCAGTGGGACAATTATGGGTAGTTGCTTTGCTTTGCTTTGCTACAGTTCATTGCCTTGTAATTGAGGATAAAATAAAATTTAACTACGTGAATATAAAATATAATGTTCTGTCATATTTCACCAATCACTTCGGTTAAGCTAAGTAGGTAGGTGTATACTATTATTATGGATGCCGCATTGCCGTATTACTTTTTTACTGATTACGGCACAATACATTTATTGCAGCCAAATAAAAATAAACTCGTTTACCAAATTCTACATCAATACTTCCATAATAATATCCATACTTCCATACTAATATTATAAATGCGAAAATGTGTTTGTTTCTTTGTTTGTCCCTCTTTCACGTTGTAACGGAGCTATGTCATGATATTATTTTTGTGTGGAGATAGTTAGGAGGCTGGAGAGTAACGTAGGCTACTTTTTACCTTGGTAAACCAATATCTCATTCCGATGAGAACATCCATTATGATGCGTATTTGAGTCACTTCATACTAAAAGTAACAAAGTGTTGGTCCTCTATAAGTTCGTAAAGGATCTATGGATGGTATAAATTTATAGTTAGAAATATTAATATATAGTATGATTTATAAATATTGATATAACTTTATATTTAAAGTTGGAAGTTGAGGAGGGACATAGGTTTTACAGTTGGTTCCTCTTAGTATCTTTTAAATTTTGGAACTGTTATTTATTTATTCTTGCACCAGGAATGTGTAATGCATGTTAAGGCGCGGTGTGATCTCAATATTCACAAAAGTGGGTTTCTTTGGTGCTCGAGTACGAGGAAACCCAATGAAAATATCGCACGCAAAAAATACTGAGCATAGAAAAAGGTCTAAGGAAAAATGTTAACCGAATAGAATATTAAATAGTTGTTTGATATTCCCAATAAAAAATCGTAATTTGCTATACAAAAATAAAATTAATCGTCGAAGTTCTCTGTATTTTCAGCGGTAACAACATATTTTTTTTGAGAATATAATACGTATATGGTTTTATTAAAACTTAAACCGGACAGATATTGAATTTAATGTGTATATTTTGAATAACCTAAGGAAAACCCTCAAATTAAATGTTTATTCACAATCTAGTTACATTGTTAGCAAAAATATGCTCTGCAATTTTGAACCCTATTCAGCGTCATGTAAATGTAACATTAGATTAGCGCAGATATGCGGCTGTGTGAGTGAAATCAACGTTTTTAAATCGTAGTCATACCGCGCCTTAAACAACTCATTGTTAGGTACTTCCCTTTGAACACGCGGGCGAAGTCGCGTGTAATAGCTAGTTAGTAAAATAACCTATGTATGCCCCTGAATTTTTTTTCTTAATGAAGTCACAAATTTTGGGGACAATAGATATATTTATTTATTTATTTATTTAACACTTTATTGTTTGTACACCAAAACATAATATACATAAACAGCACAAGGAAGGAACACAAAACAATAGGCGACCTATACAAAATTATTTATCAGCAATTGAAATTCATGTTTATTATTTTGTAGGCCTGTATGAATAAAATAGTATTTTAGCCGTATTGGGGCGGCTTAGAATACTAACCCCAAGCCAGCGCCGGATGGGTGTCGTAAAAGGTGACTAAATCCGGCCCGCTGGTGGTAGGGCCCCTCGAGGAATTATATTGGTAATATTGATTTTAATTGTTAGTTTTTTTTTATGGAAATAGCCAGCAAACGAGCTGACGATCCACCTGATGGTAAGCGCTATCGTCGCCCATGGACATCAGCTACACCAAAGGCATCACTGATGCGTTGCCGGCCAAGAGAGAAGAAAAAAAAGAACTGGCTCTCAAGCCCCCAGCCGGAACACGACGAGTCGTTTGGCGGTTGACTCATGCTCAAGGGTGGTAGCTATCAAGGCGAACCCCATCGAGAAATAATAATAGTAACAATGGTATTAATTATCAATTAAAATCAATATTTACTATTATTATTTCTCCATGGGGTTCACCTGGATAGCTACCACCCTTGAGCATGAATCAGCCGCCAAACGACTCGTCGTGTTCCGGCTGGGGGCTTGAGAGCCAGTTCTTTCTTTCTTTTTCTTCTCTTTCTCTTGACGTGTTGCTGATGTCCATAGGCGACGATAGCCACTTGCCATCAGGTGGATCGTCAGCTCGTTTGCCGGCTATTTCCATTAAAAAAAATTTAACTCTATCACCTGTAGATATTTACTGGTGAAATAACATTAAACTAATAACTGTAAAAAATAAATTTTGAACCGAAATGAAAAAATATTATGACTCTCTCTTAGAAACAGGGGAAAACGGTTACTATTTTATTAGTAATTAAACTTTATAGTCCACGTAAGTAATAACTTGAACGGTTGTAAATTTTTTACAGAAGATTAAAAATTTGGTCCTAGTAAGGGATCTAAGATTAAGGTTATCTAGGGAGTTAAAATAAATGATTAATAGAGACAAATTGATTCGCAATTCTTACCATCTTCATGATTGAACGTGTTAACGACTGATAAACGGTCCTCCGGTTGAATACCTGTAACTAAAAATAAAATAAAAAAAACTTGAGAGGTGTCAAGGGACACCCGGATGGAACGAAGTTCCTTGCAGTAAGTACTAGGATAGCAAAAACATGCAGTAGTTAGTAGTAACTTCAAGCTACTACGTGAACAAAGCCGATGAGAAAAATACTACCGCAGATTTGGCACACTCACTTGCATGTTTTTGCTATCCTAGTACTTACTGCAAGAAACGAAAATATCTGGCTTGCTTTCTATAAGAGAGAGAGAGACAGACAGAGAAACATGCGCACGTCGCACGACATGTAACGACGCCGCACGAGTTGTAGCGACTAACGAAGGCAAAAAGTGTCGTTACAACTTTTCGTTACCAAATTTTCCGCTTAGCCCCCTTTCGCAACGCGCGATAAGGAATTTCGTTCCAAAACATATTTAAAAATGTATACGTATCATATTTGTCTTTATAATGTACTTATGTGTTAATGTTAAAATAATAATAAGTTGTACTTACCTCTGCTTCACCGTTGAACCTGTAAAAAATATAAAGAATTAAATAATTAGTTAGGGTAATTTATTAGAATTAGAATGTAACCTTTGTGTTTGAACTTTCTTTATAATAAAAAGAAAGTACTAGCCGAAAAATGCTAAGTAAAAAAGTTACATACCTCTATGTCGCGACTCACGATCTCTGTGCGCGCTTGCTTGCTCTCTGGCCCGCGCCCTGCACCGCCACACCAGTCGACCTAATGCGCAACCCGGAAGCGTACGCGCCCTTATTCGCGAACAAAATTACATTGTCCTTGCACTATCCCAGTATTTTTCAGTTCGGCTTATTCAACGTATCTACTTCTCGCCTTCTCATTTCGCACCACTTGACCAGCACCCTCACCAACACATAGTATACATTTAATCTTAAAGTTGCAGTCAATTAATCATGATATCTATTATGAATGTAATGCAAATTATTTATTTAAACTCTATTGATTGTACACATTAAGAACATTTACAAAAGAGTGCACTGTAAACAGGACAAGGGGCGGCCTTATCGCGTACAAACGATTTCTTCCATTCAACCCATAAAAACGAGCGGAGAATCTTGTCTGGGAGAAATCAGAGTAGGGTGTACACGTAAAAGACGTTACCTACTTAAATATAAATTATTATACAAGTCAATCAAAATTCATACAGATAAGATAAGACGAACCAACAGTGCTACAGGGTGAATTCGCCAAAGTCACAAAAAAGATGTTCCGATTGATAAAAAAAATTATTTACTACTTTTATAATTTTTTATTTTAGAAACTGCTTTTAAGCGCCCACTCATTACATTACATTATTTGAAGTAATTTATATAAAAAAATTGAATAACACACCCAAAACATCATTACCATTTGCATGGAAATTGCTGATATTGATATTCCAAAATATTTTTTGAAAAACCTGCCTTACACATTGCGTGTTTAATTTTATATTTTGAAACAATATATAATTAGGTACATTATAACATATAATAATATGGAATCAGCAGTGCAGAACTAGTAAAAAACATCAATTAAAATTTAGTCACGAAAATTCGTCAACTCCATTTCAGTACCGTCAAACGTTATATTTCTCAAATGTTTTTTGGGCTACGCTATAAAGTACCCCTCGTTTCTCCTCGTCTGGTCCATTGTAAAAAGTGGAACAGGCCAAATTTTTAGTGCTGCATGGAGAAACAACTTTTATTCATGAAAAACAACGACGTTCAGTACTTTGTCCCGATTTTGAATCATCGCCATTTACTGGACTTACAAGGTAAATATAAATTATACATTAATTTTAATACTCCACACGTATGTGTAATAGGAACATGATTTTCACTGGCACAAAGAGTTCATAAATTAATGATTATCAAAATGAATTACAAGCAAAAAAGAAAAAAATATCATTACCATATGCATCATTCCCATTCGTTTTTTTTGTAAATGGGAATGATTTTGTGTGAATGGTAATGACGATTGGAGATTTTGATTGAGTAATGAGACCTATAAATGTTTGATATGTGTGTTGTAAATTTAATTTGAGCTACAAGTTGTTGGTAAAGAACCTACAAAACTTTTTAATTTTGCAATATCTTTTAGTAAAATAAATTATAAACGAAAATTTAATGCAAATAAAGGCCGGTAAAAACCGTTAAGAGAAACAAAAAATTGCTAGACGGAGGAGATAAACCGAAATCAGAGGAGATTGTACATTGTACGAAGAGGAGAACAAAGAAAGAGATAAGAAGAAAAGAAAATAAAGAAAAGTTTCTGAAGAAAATTCTCTGAAAAGAAAAATAAATTAAAGTGTCCTCGTTAGTAGCAAGCTACTAGGTGAAAAAAGCCAATGAGAAATTCAATACCCCAGATTTGTTTTGGCACACTTGCTGCATGTTTTTGCTATCCTAGTACTTACTGCAAGAAACGAAAATATCTGGCTTGCTTTCTATAAGAGAGAGAGAGAGACAGACAGAGAAACATGCGCACGCCGTACGACATGTAACGACGCCGCACGAGTTGTAACGACTAATGATGGCAAAAAGTGTCGTTACAACTTTTCGTTACCAAATTTTCCGCCTAGCCCCCTTTCGCAACGCGCAATAAGGAACTTCGTTCCAAAAAATGTAATGAAATAAGATGAAATAATCTTTTATTCATGTCGATATCACTGATACACTTATGAACGTCATTTTTTAAATCTAACAGCATTTCGGAACGGTGCTTTGTCATGGAGAAGAAAATCCGTAAAGAAACTCCACAGCACATCTTTTAAAATAATGAAATTATTACATAAGATGTTCTAACTGACGCGGAACTGGATGCATTACTAATTTACATGCATCTTTGTCAATAATATATTCATTTATACTATAATATCCTTTGCCTACTGGCTGGGATTTCAGAGATCTCTTATACATTTGAATAAGCAAATCATGTACTTAGGTAATTTAATGTAAAAATGTACATAGAGCCCTTCAAAAGAACGTTGTACTCTACGTAGGTGAAAAGAATCCGTAACCAAAAGTATGTCTGTTTCAAGTTTGATGATTTTGCGTATCACTATTTTGCTTGAACCAATCGCCGTTGTTTCTTTATGAATAAAATATAATTCTAAATAAATTGAGATGTTACTTTTAATATGCTTATTTCTCTAAATTTCTCCCGCAGGTAGTGGCGTAATTTTAATTTACAGATGGTCCTAATTGCCCTTTTCTGCAAAACAAATATCGCATCAATGTCAGCCTCTGCACCCCACATCAATAATATCAATATACCATGGGACATGAGGCTATGAAAGTGTGCAAAATAAACAAGTTTAGCAATTTCTACATCAGTAAACTGTCTTATCTTTCTAATGGCATAAACTGACTAAGCCGATATATGATTGCCCCATTGTAGTTTAGAATCTAAGGTGACACCCAAGAAAACCGTGGATTTTTCAATAGTTATAATTTCATTATTTATAAGGTGAATCAAATATAAACCGGACTTTTTATACTGGTCGCAGAGTGAAGTGAGGCGCTTGGTACTGCTGTACGTGTTAAAGGGGACTGTCTCGTATTATTCCATTTGGTAGCAAACATTCTATATACTTAGTTTTTTAGCATTTATCAGTAAATTATTTGTAGTAAACCGGTGTGACAAACAAACTTGAGAACTTTTACATCGTCATTTATTTTATTTCTATTCGTCTTAAATATAAGAGAAGTGATATCAGCAACTATGATAATGTCTGCATATTTCTTAATTTAATACGGCAGATCATTTAAGTATACTAGAAAAAGGAAGGGGCCCAGAAACGAGCCCTGTGGTACACCCATCACAGATTGAGATCTCGATCATTTGTTATCATTTATACTAACACATTGGATTCTACTCGTCAAGTACGACACAATCAAGTTAAGTGAATTGTTATTGATGCTGTAGTAGTAGCTTAAGTAGTAATGTTTAGTGTTCAACGCAATCAAACGTCTTAGACAGGTCACAGAATACCCTTTATGGGATTTTGTGAATTCTCCCAGTTCTCAAAGATAAGTTTGAGAAGCCTAGCACCTGCATTTGTTGTAACCGTATTGCTCAGGGTGGAGTAAATTACAGGCGGTGAAGTGCTTTTATTTTATTCAGCGTTTTATTTCACCGTTTAATTTAACTTAATTATTTTCGAAGACCGTAGGTAAAATAGAAATAGGTCTGTAATTATTAAGGTCTGTTTTGTCCCCAGATTTAAAAATCAGTATGATCTTTCTGTACTTCATTAGATCTGGGAACTTATTTAGATTTACACATTTATTTACTAACCTAGTTAAATAAGGGACTATCACATCTTATAAATTATTTATAATTTTAACAGACATTCCCCACAAAATTTCAAATTCATATGCCCCCCCTTTAACAGAGGTAATTTTATTTCCATGAACTAATAATTCATATTCAGAATTGCGTAATTTATTACTACCAATGTCGTTACCAATAATACTCTAATTAGTGGTTTTAATTTAATTTAATGCTTTATTTTTTTTTAATAACATTAAATTTTGTCATTCCCATTATCAAAAAATCATTACCATTAAATAAAAGTCATTACCAGGCTGCTGAATATCATTACCATTTCTTATAATTTTTTTTACGACCCAATAACTTTTGATTAGCATAACGAATTTTGAGGACTTTTGTAGGCTTAGAAAGGAAATTTTATGTGCTAATTTTTTTCATGGTTTTGCACGCATTTCCACATACTTTTAAAAAAGAACAACAAAATAATACAAAAACGCGAATTCACCCTACAGGAGAGTGAGGAAGAAAATTATAGACAGGGAAGGAAGAAAGTTATAGACAGCGGAAATGTTTTTTCAGTAACTTTTTAAAGGAGAATAAAGTTTCAGCTTTACGAACTTGAAATGATACAGAGTTCCAAAGACATATAGCGGTCAAAGTAAAGGAATTAGAGTAAAAGGAAGCAAAATGTCGAGGGGTTTGAAGGAGAAGTTTTTCGGAAAAGCGAAGGCGTTTAAGTGCTTAAAGGACAATGTCCACTTTGTATCGACATTTGGCTATCAGTGAACACAACATTTCAACATAAATATTGTATAGGCTTAATACCTTTACTCAGTTTAAAAACGAATATAATAATTGTTTTGTAACCAGATGTTTATTATACTGGTTATTTGAATAAATATTTTGCCTGTATTTTAAAGAAAACGCCCAATCTCCTTGATATTTTTTTATTAATCTGACTCGTATGTTATTAATAAATTGTCCGAGAACTGGGCTGGTGCATTTATATCATCTCTGTACCTTTCCCAGCTCAGAAACCAAATAACAGTCATTACATGAGTACAGCAACGTACTGTTCTCCGGCCCATTGTCATGTATTGCATTTGCCAAGTATCTCCTCCGAGTTCTCCGTGTGAATCGTGTCCGTGTGCAAGTGATGCACAATATCCACATTCAAGCCGGGGTCAACCATAGTTATACACATACAATATCATTGACCATAGGATTAGTTTCAGGGTCCGTAGCGTGCCAAGGTCAAGCAGGGTCCAAATCCATTTTCGTAAGCCAAAGGTCGTAATAATATTAATAAAAAAAACACAGACGAAATACGATGCGAAAAATAAAGCAAATGCGACTTGAAAGTTGAACGTAGATAACTATGTCCAACGATTGATAGTTGAGATTACTACACAGAGTACTTTGTTATATGATTTCTATGTCCAACGATTGACAGTTGGGGATGCAAACAATGCATCGATTCGAGCATGTTTGCAAAACATCGATATATTGTTCATTATCGTGAATTATTATAAAAGCAACGTACATAAAATAATATGTTATTCTAGTAAAAATAATACCTTATTTATAGTTTATTGCTTTTTATACGTGTATCTTACCAAACTTAACTTTTTGTCGTGAGAATTAAAACTTCGAAATAATATCGATATATCGTTTTTATTATCGTTATAGGAATAATGTTGCAATTCTACTAACGTGACTACTCTGTGTATGTGACAATAGGAAGTGTTTATCAGTAGAATGTTAAGATAAACATATTATTTTAAAAAAATAAATAGGTACAAAAATAATTGGCGTGTATAAGTTAAAAAACAAAATAATTTTTTTTCATGGAATTATTTATGTTTGAGCATCCTGTCCACGAATAGCCGAAAATGGACATAGTCCTTTACAACGAAGACAGCTGAGAGAGGAAGGATTGAACAGCACACAGTAGAAAGCAGAAAGAATGTGAGTATTCCGGCGAAGACGAAGGGAGCCACTCGAGTCTAGCACGAAAATCTGAAACATGATCATATTTGCGAAGTCCAAATATGAATCTTATACACATTTTTGGAGACGCTCGAGTTTTGTTAAGTTGCTCCTCAGTGAGATCCAGGCAACAAATATAGTCAAGAATCGGCAAGAGTAGTGAGGTAGCGATTCGGGAGTAATTTTAGTGGAAATAGGAAGGAAGTTCCGTACCCTGCAGAGACTTCCCACGGCAGCAAAAAGTTAACGACTAATCTCGTTGATTTGAGTAGTTCAGGAGAGAGAATAGTCTAAAATAATTCCGATATTCTTAACTGTTTTGGCATAAGGAATATGAAACCCATCATAAACAATAGGCATGATGACAGATTTTGAAATACTGTTCTATATTGTTGGGAAATATATTATATATTTATTTATTTATTTATTTATTTATTTATTTATTTATTTATTTATTTATTTATTTATTTATTTATTTATTTATTTATTCATTCATTCATTCATTCATTCATTCATTCATTCATTTATTTATTTATTTATTTATTTATTTATTTACTCTTTATTGACCACAATATTTAATTACGGTACAATGTATATCATATTTCCGCAAAAAAAATAAGGTTTAGTATATAATAAATAAGTACCTACATTTCAATTTATAAGTTTAAAATTCACACCAAAACGCTTCAAAGCGTCATGGCGTCGCTTGTGACGTCACTCTTCAGCAAAATAATAGACAAGACGTCATTAACAGTATGGAGATAATAATATTCATTTGTTTTGAGAAGTGTGATGTAATGTGCGCTAATTGAGACTGATTGGCGTTCAAGCTAACATGGCGGCTTGCCGTATTTTGTAGTTTTATTTTATCACAAATTTTTTGTTAATCTCGCTCATAATAATACGATAAATGCGTGTTTTGTAATCCATTAATAGGGTTTCATTAAATAAATACATAATTATTGTGATTTTTACTTACTGTCATCATGCCTATTATATTAATTTTATTAATACAGTATGAAACAAAATTTTGGACAAAAAATAATAACTAAAATAAACGAAAAAATTGTGATAATAACAATGTAAATACATTAAATACCACAACCTGCGTTAACATTTGCATATCACGGTAACTGTTATGTTAAAGTGGGTACTCTGTAATAAGACGTGCTTAAGCAGTCTATGACATTATAAATAATTTATACTAACTCTGTGGTAAGTTATGGAACGTAAAGTATGTACTCTGTAGTATTAACTATCTGTGTTAGTAAACACAGAGTACTTAATCACTCTAGTAAATATAAACTATATTCATGGAGGATAGAGTAGAAGGAGGGCCGCCATCTCTGTTTATGAAAAGTGTCCGTAAAACGCGTCCAATTACGAATTATTGAAATTGCCATTATTGGGACCTCTATTTTCAGTATCTCTATTGTCAGCTCTGCTGGACACTTTTTCAACTTTCTTCTCCTACGACATGGCCCTCCTTCTACTTCAATACTAAATGACTATATTATAAAAATTTTGTTTCTTCACCTGTTTCGTGCAAAGCCAATATAAAATTGTAATTACTTAGTACAATTTTGTAATTAATAAACCAATATAATAATATGAAATGGAAGGGAATAGTTGGTACTTTCCCGAACGACAAAAATTCCCTCCACGCTGAAAACTCTTTCTATCTCTTCTCTCTATACCAAAAAACTTTCTCCTAGCAGCCGGAACTAATTTTCCTTACGGGAACAGTATGCTACGTAAATACTTTTAGTTCTAACTCTGCCACAGTACAACTAATCAATTACACCCTGACATTTACAATTGCGACCAAATATCAACCTGATAACTACTATAGTTATTCCAAGTTTTGTTACAGTAAGCTACACCGCTAGGTACCTAGTTCGAGAGTGTAAGAGGTTCCATCCGTCCTTGATTCGAACCTCCCTTACTGTTGGATTCTAGGGCCCGTTTAAACCGATCTCAAGATTAAGTTTGAGATACTGGAATAATGTTAAATCGATCAGATCAGTTTATTCATACGGGGCTAGGTGAAACCTGCATAACAACAACCGAGACAGGCTCCAGGTGTTGGTGGTCACTGGACTCGGTATCACCCATTTAATCCCGGTGGTACTTGTATTATTACCCCGTGAATACTGGTTGGAGATAAACAATTGATTTTGCAATAGGTAAAAATTTAACACAACAGTTAAAATAAGGTAAGTAGTATTTATGCACGTCTTTGCAATTCCTTCCTACTAATATTATAAATGTGAAAGTTTGTTATTTTTTGTTCATAAAAAAACTACTGAAAGGAAGTTAAAAAAAATTAAATTAAGCACATGGGTTGACCAGCTCTAGGATAAAATATAGGGAGAACGCGGGCAAAGCCACGGACAGAGCTGTAGTCTCTTAATAAAACTTTCGTAGTAATTTTTATCCCGTAACCCGCAAAGAAAAATCCTATTCTCAAGATGAACGTGTCTTAGATTATTTTTTATGAATTAACAAAAAGAAAAATTAAACACAAGAAAATTTTGTTTTATATTAATGACAAAGTCTTAAAATTCAATAACGTACGATGTATAGATTCGGCCTAAATTTATTACTAGTGTTGATCATATCGATTATTTATTATTTAAATAAATTTTGATATTCCCGTCAGCCACTTCATAATCTTTATCATTTTAGCATTTTATTGCAGTCAAGAATGAGTGATCGTCTTTAAGTTTTGTCCCTAAGGTGGCAAGTGTAAATCTCACAACGTCGTCGTTTGGCAGCATGCCAGTAAATATGGCAAACTGCAAGCGGTTGCGACTAATATGTAGGTAATATTGTTAAATTATAATATATAGCTAGCTAAGGTGTCGGTGCGGGAATTCTTTTATTACTATGACCTTCTAGATTGACTTACGGATAGAAAGCGTATAATGAAATTGTTGTGCAATTACAGTGAAGATAAATAGCTATATGGGTCAAGTGTGAAGAAGTAGCAACGTTATTACTAAATAGACAGTGACTCGACTTTGCTTTTGTTATGAATACTCTTAAGTTTACAACCAATAGAAAATTGCTGAAGATATGCATTACTCTTGATGAAAAGCAGTAAATCTCATCTTGATATACCATATACCAGTGACTCTGCGATGAGATCAAGTATGCGATATCCAAAAGCCAAAATACTCATTACTAACCTTCATTTCCCTTGATAATTTAACTAACAAGATTTTAATAGTAGTTCAGTTAAACCTGTGAAACCACTTGGAATATTGATAATTGATATCTTAACTTATGGATATCTATGTTTCCCAAAGGAAAAGGATTGGTTGTCGCCTGGAGCACAGATTACTGACTGAATAATTATATTAATACTTGTAAATAAATCCGTAAAAATTGTAAAAATTCTGAACATGTTTACCTAGATGTTTTTATTTCCCTAACGCCCTAAATGTAGTATTGATTATGATGAAACATACAGACAAACCATGTCCAGAATTATGAAATATGAAAGATTTTAACCCGAATAAAATTGGTAAAATTTCATCCCGTAATTTTTTTGCCTGGGTAAAATTTGGACGTATATGGAACCACTCTTTCAGGGGCAAATCCGCAGTCGGAATCTTGTTGTTAATAACAAAAAATCTGTACTTACTAATTACTCACTTAATACTATTACTTACTAATTTACTTAATACTTACAATTAGAGGAGGAACATGAGATATTGATATTGAGATATTGATATTGATATTGAGGAGATATTGAGGAGGGTCCACTCCATAATGTTATTAGAAAGCCTAATTAGGCTTTCTCGTAATAATTTGTTCTACAATATTAGTAAAATTATACTTGATGGGTAAATTTAATTTTCATTGACGGACCTCTAGCCGAGTTGGTAGCGACCCTACCTGAGAAGCGAGGGATCCCGGGTTCGATTCCCGACCGGGGCAGATATTAATGTGACACATAAATATTTGTACTCGGGTCATGGGTGTTACATCACAATGATGTGTTAGGTATACTCGTATGTGTCTTCCCTGCCACCCGCGACACAGGTAAAACACCTACTGCGGGGGGTATGATCCGAGTGTGTAAGCGTTTATTTATTTATTAATAATGTCCATTGCATATTCAACTTAGGTATGGCCAATGGTATATACATCAACTTTCCAGAAGATGAGTTATTAAAGTACTAATAAAAAATATTTGTAATTTCTTAAATGTTATAGAAATTAAACAGTCCTTATTTAATAAACGACAGCTTTATTACAGAAGACTCCAGTATTTTCTCCGAGGACTTAAATGTTATAAAAAATTTATCTATTCTTTGATCTAACGGAATTTTCGCAAGGACCTCATTCTAATGAAAATTTCTCGAGTGTAACAGTATGATTCGTTCCGTAAGTACGTTCAATGCTGCGAATCAAATCGGACATTTAACTGTTAACAATAGATAGAGGATTTTATTCAGCACTATGTTAATGACAGGTAATTATTGTTTGAAATGATTGATATTTCTAGTTAGTAACAGATGAGTAGGAACTGCTAGCAAATTGGATGATAATTGAAAGGCTTTATATCATAGACCGTGACCCCGCTTGTCGCATCCACTCACAATGTTTTAGTAGAAATAAGTTAAATAACATGCCACAGTTAATTTGAGATGATCGTAGCTAGACAGATAGCTGAAAACATTACTACTAACAGTAAAACTAGGTGCTTTAAACTACAACAAACAACAACAAAATCCCAGCAAGCTCTAGTTGAAGAAACTAATTGCCTAAGGCTCATTCCTTAAACAACAGTAGGTATTTACAAGCCTAGTAGGTTGACTTAGGTTCAAATATTATTTACAAACTCTTGGGGCCTTAAACATCACGAACAGGCCATCAGAACAAAAAAGATCATTGATATATTTTAAAAATAACAACGGTCCTAATATTGACCCGTGGTGCATACTCATAGTAATGTGTGCTCCTGGGGATTCCTTGCCATTAATAACTACTAATGGATACGTCCGGATAGGTAAGATTTTATAAGGCCAACTGATTGTGTTTAGACACCATAATGCCTAAGTTTATTTATCAGTATATTGTAATCAACGTAATCGAACGCCTTTGAGAGATCATAGAATATTATACCAATGGATTCTGCTTACATTCCCACACATCTAAAAATTGTTTAAGAAGTGCCTGAATCAGTGGTATTTTTCCTCTCCAAAAACCGAACTAATTAACATGAAATTTAATTTTAATTTGACGACCCTGTAGCCTAATTGGTAGCGACCCTGCCTGCGAAGCGAGGGGTCCCGGGTTCGATTCCCGGTCGGGGCAGATATTTATGTGACATATAAATATTTGTACTCGGGTCATGGGTGTTATTGTGATGTGTGTTATATGTGTCGTCCATGCCACCCGCGACACAGGTGAAAACCTACTGCGGGGGTATGAAGTGTGTTAGCGTTTATTATATATAAAAAAATTCAAAGGTTTTACTAAAAGCTGGTAACATTGAAATGGGTCTAAAATTTGTGGGGTCACTTTTATCTCTAGATTTAAAAAAAGGAGTTATTTTACCATGTTTCATTACATTGAGGAAGATACAATCGTCGAATCATATTTTATTGAAAATTTAACTTAAATCTGGAGCAATGGAATTAATTATTGGTTTTAATATCATTTTAGAGAGACCTAAAAGATCAACTGACTTCTTGATATTGATAGACTTACAAGTCTTTATAATTATATCATAATAATATTTATGGATACCTAAAAAACAAACATTTGTAATAAACCTTTTTAAAATCGTTATCAAGTGCAATGTTCTGTTATTCAACATGATTGTTAATCCTGAGAAACGACCATGACATACCAAAGTAGTAAATTACCCGACATTGGCATATTTACTACGTCTGGCTCTAAGCACCGCCCAAGGAACCGAAAACTAAGATAAATTCTACAATTAAAGTTGTAGCACTGTTTATCTTGGTGCACCGTGTAATACCAAATGATTTAAGTCACAAGGCAAACATCTGCAATACAAATGCAAAACAGAACATGAACATGCAAATTATTTCATTCAAACTTCTGCGTTTCATCATTTGTCTAAGGTAGATACGTGTAATGTCCATAGTATATTAATAGACAATATTTCAATATCTTTAACCAAGTTGACTTGAGAATTTGTACAACAACGTCTTACAGAAGTCGTAACAAAATTTCCGTTCAAGAGTTTAAAACTTCTTTTAAATTTTACCAGTAAGTTGTACAATTCTGTGAGAGTGAAAAGTTGGGAATACCACAAACCTACTTTATTTCCTTCACAATGTATCTATAAATACGTTACAAGACTTTGATATTCATAATTTTATTGGGCTTTAAATCCATAAACATAGATTTTTTAATAGAAATTAGTAACCATCTTTTTGGTGTGTATTTGTGTGGCAATATGTAGCGTAAATTCAAAGAGGGCAGTTTTATGCTGGGTCTCCAATGTCCAAATGCTGGGCTTCATGCGTGAATCCAAGCTAAAGGCCACGGTGGGCATGCCTACATCCTTAGAATTGGGAGTGATAGGATAATTAAATGACGGCTACGTTATAAAAATGGGGCAAAAATGTGTTTCAGAAATAATTACTGGTGATAAAATATGGATCCATCATTACCATCAAAAAATACAAGGCATATAGTAAGGACTGATTCTTCAGAAGGACAGTGGACTACAAAATACAAAAATCTCGCAATATTGGCAAAAAAATGGTTTATATGCAGGACATATTTCGATGTCAATAATGGAAAACTTTTAGCAAATGAACTAGGAATCGTATATAAGTACTAAGTACAGCTAATGTTTTCTCCTGTGAGATGGTGGATTATTATGTTCACCAGTTTGCACAAATTGTCTAGGCCAGTCTTGTGTGAATTTTGAATTCAGTGCAACAGTTAAGTATTTTAATAATGTCGATGAAGAATTAACTGATGCATCTTTCATCAACAATTAATTGTTGAAGTTGATTTTTATCACTAATTTTTTTCTTAAATCTTTAATAGTGTAAGTCACTTTTAATTAAATACAGTAGTATCAAATTCAATTTTAGTAGATTTAATTATATAAAAATCATTTAATAATATTTGAATAAGAAACATCACGTATTCCTATCTCTTCTAGATGTCTTCTTTTAGCAAAATTAGTGATGGCAATTTTAAATACCAATTATGTAATAAACCACATCGAATTGTAATTGGTGTCAAACCGTAATAAAGTACTATTCCAAAGTTATTTGAGACCCAGAAATTAATTATAACTCATCGCGACGAAGAACAAAGAACAATAAAATAAAATTGCAGATCACAGTCGAACCACGCTGAACTGTGGTTGTACTGTTGACCCTGTTGGGTTGTAATAGAACATCTCAATTAGAAATTGTATTGGTCCCAACACCCCTGGAACCCTTCAGCGAAATTGCTTAAAAGTCATTTTGTCAAGGGTAGTCACGGTTCAGCATTATGTATTAATTAACAAGTTTGACCAAGTTTGATCAATGTTAGGAACGATTTATTTATTGTGAGTCCTTAACGTAACGACTACCTAAATAGGTATATAGATTTGACATAATTTTGTACTTGGACGAATGTGAAAGAATCAAGGATATTATGATCAAATGTTATTACAACTGTGTAACTAAGTGGAAGTACTTAAACAGTGTAGGATGGCGTATGTCTAGAAACGTGGAAACTTATTCCAACGTAAATGTTAACGTTAAACTATTAGTAGATATACTAAACGGACAATGTTTCTTGGAAGAGATTCTAAAATCTAGGGTAATATCTTTCGCTCCGTTTATAATTCAATTGTTTTTGTAGAACTTTATTTGCTTGAATGGCTACCGCACATTTTCTGGGCTCCAAGAGTTGACTGATAGAGAATGCCATTAGGAATTAAGATCCCCCGTTTGTAGAAAATACAACAAAGAGTAAAGCAAAGTAATTAATACGAGGAAAAATCTGTACACATAGTCTTGCCATAAATACTGTTACAGTACTGCCTTGTTTAATTTATATATCAAATACTAGCGAGAAATGTTTCGATTTATTATTTATTTATTTATTTATATTTATAATAAACTTATTATGTATAAGGAACACTTGCACTATCTTAAAATAAAATAAAATAAAATTAAATTAAATTAAATTAAATTAAATATTTGTGCAATTAACTAAAAGGTAGTAGACTTAAAAAGAAGACACAGACGGTTTATTGCGCTGCACCGCTGTAGCTACGCGCCTATTGAGATTTTTAAACTGCTGACAATTTGAAAAATCACTCATGAGTCTTTTTATCGTACTATCAAATGATTCCCTGAATTTGCGAGCTTCGAAGACCGTAAAAGTAGCGGCCGACCTCGTACGGTATGGACACCAGCGATATCCAAGCAGTACGGGCGAAAATCCAACGAAATCCCGTCCGGAAGCAAATCGTTATAGCCTTTCAGGTAGGAATAAGCAAAACTTTCATTAAGTGAATGTTACTGAAGACCTTGGATCCCGAGCTTATTGACGATAAACAGGGCATTTTCGTAATGAGCCTCTAAAAAAATTAAGGCTCGAGAGATCTCCGGCTTTGTTAAGGAGGAAAAAAATACCGCCAAATTCTTTTTTTAAATGATTTTTTTTTTACATCGAAGAAACTTACAACAGACAAAGTGATAAAATGTATGCCCATGTCAGTAAAAAATCAAGCAGGATATTCCGATAATCCAGCGTGGGCATTATCCTGCATCAACCATGGTTTCATCATCGGAAAGCAGGACACAAAACTGGCTGATTGCCCATAAAATTTCCTTTATCAGCACAACGTGTGGTTATTACAGCACAAACTTACATCCACTGGATACAAAATATGGCAACAGTTGGAGCAGGAAGCTTGCGCTAAATCTTACCAGAATTTGAAGTTTCTCAAAGCATCCCTGATTAAAGCAGTGGCTGATATAAATACCAACTACCAACCTCGTGCGTGCTACGATTGGCAACTGGCTTAGGAGATTGAGGGCCTGTATTCAAAATCAGGAAGGGTATTTTAAATAACCTAAATATAAATTTTAACTAACATTTAACTATCTTTATTTTTAAATAAGTAATTTACAGATAATATATTAATTCCATAAAAACATTTTTGTCAAGTGTTTGTCGCAGTATGGCCAGACTATAAAACATAAACAAAACAAAATGTAAAAACCAGTTTGCCCCAAAATGGTTTCATTTAAAGGCAATAATGCGACGATGGTTTGAGACCACTAAAACAATGCATTAGACACATTTTCGCTTTTCGATTTATTCCATAATTTTTTTTTTGCGTAGGAGCACACGTCGTTTACCCTCTATTTTCATATACCTTTTCGATTGTGGGGTAGTATTTTTATGAGGATTTCAATTAAGTCGAAACTGTAGTAACAGATTGGACTGATTGCAGTTTAACAGGCCGGATATGAATCGTGAAGTGCTTGTTAAGGACGACAGTAAACGAAGAATGCCACTGTCTAGTTTAGTGAAAGAGATTGTAAATATAGTTTACGAGAGAAACTATAGTTTAACCAAAGTTTACCTGTTGTTTAGATTTATATTGCCTGCTACATAAACACGAAATGTATTAGAATTATAATATAAAAGTAATAATATACATTGTGTTGTGGGCTTTTCTTTCCAAACTGAAACATTATTTGGAATATTAATGCTATTACTATGTTTGGGCTTTAATGAAATTTCATCTTTGTTTGGCGCTGTTGTGACTTGTGACATTTAGGTGTAGATACTTATTATAAGTACTATTATTTCTTCTGTGGTATACTCGTAGATGAAAATAAACGTGCCTACTCATAATAACGATACTTCAAGTGTCTAAACTTAAATCAAGTTATTGATGTTTTCTAGTTTACGAACACAATGTGGAGTATGGACGCTGCAAAGGGCCCGATGACCCCTAAGACTAGCAGGAGATCTCAGGAGATAAAGAGACCCTGTATAACTGGGATGTCGCTGGCAATATCTTGTAAAACTTAAATAATTTAGCGTGTAGCAGCCAAATAAGGGTAAATAAATAATGTACACCCTGCTACTATTATAACGCAGAAGGCGAAGGTCTGAAGAAAATATTTATTTCCTATCTACCCCCGGCTACTGAGATACTGCGAGCTGCATATTGAAGCGAGATAATTCAACGTATAACGTCTCCGTTTAGAAACATGAAACAGCCGCAAATATCATCAGCGCCGCATCGTCTTCACACGCAGACTATCTTCAATTAATCTTCATGCATCCGACGACCATCTTCGAGCAAGTTTCTTCAACGCCGCAGTCGCTTCTTCCGAGTTCTTCTTGCTGTTCCGGAGATGTGTTCCGCGCCGTCGCCGCCCGCCGAGTGTGCGCGCACACACTGCTATATTCACTACGCCCTGTATGGGGCGTGTGGAATCCATGGGACCATTTGGTCCCCTTTGGAGATATCTCCCGCAGCCCGTTAATACGAGCCGGTCATTGGGGTGGGCCCTTGGGCCCGTGGTGATGTCAGGTCAGGTTGGTTTTGTCAAATCCGGTGGGGGCGGCCTGAGGCCGCAGTGTCCATTCAGGGTGATTGCTTCACGCCGACCGGGCGATCGAGGCTCTACCAGGTGGATCCCGCTGGTGGGAAGCCCAGCAGAAGCCGATCAGCAACCAGTAAGTCGCGCGGGAGTGCCCAGCGGTCAGGTGGGCGAGCGTGGAGCGGCGCCAGGTCCCGCAGATGCGGGAACCGCGACGCGTCGACACGCTCGAACATGTTGCGTGCCAGCCGCACGATGAAGTCGTCCAGGCTCTCGACTCGGAGGTCCCTCTGGATGACGGCGTTCTTCACGTACCGCGGCGCGCCAGTTATCCGGCGCAGCGCAATCGCCTGTACCGTGCGCATCCTCCTGCGCTGCGGTTCGCTGGCGAGCGCGAACCACGCCGGCGCCGCGTACGTGAGGCGGGATCTTACATATAACTTGTATACGCCGAGCTTCACATCCAAAGGGAGGCTCGAGGAGAGCACTGGTCGAAGGACTGCCATCGCGCTTCTGGCACTCGCAACGGCGTTGTCCACCTGGGGCTTCATGGAGAGCCTACGGTCAATAGTGGCCCCCAGGTACTTAGCCTGATGGGACCACTGGATGTCTTCGTTTTGAAGCTTCAGAGTAGGGTCTCGTGCTGTCGAGTAGCCTATCTTCACGGCCTGCGTTTTCCCTACGTTCACCGACAACCTCCACGTGGCGAGCCATTCGGGGAGGGCATCAAGCGCGCGCTGCATTTTCACGATGGCGTGAGGCATGTTGAGAGACGTGGTGACATACGCCACGTCATCGGCGTAGAGGGCGAGCGACGCCCCCCCTGCCGCCGGGATATCGTCGGTGTAGCAGGCGTAGCAGACCGGAGACAGACAACTCCCCTGAGGGACGCCGGCCGCTATGGGGCGCTCCGTTGATAGGGCGCCTCCTTCCGCTACTCTGAAGCTTCTCCCGCTGAGGAAACTGGAGATCACCTTGACGGCACGCCGGGGCGCCGACGACTGCGAGATCTTGTAAAGCATGCCGTCGTGCCAAACACGGTCGAACGCCTTTTCCATGTCGAGGAACACTGCACACGCGCGTTCTCTCCTGTTAAGGGCCGCGGAAATGGTGTGCAGCACCCTCGACAACTGTAGAGTCGTACTGTGTTCCGACCGGAACCCGAACTGTTCTGGACGAGGCGCCAGATGTGGTGCTAACTGTTGCAGCAGGAGCTTCTCGAACACCTTGGAGAGGGTCGGCAGCAGGGTGATGGGCCTATAGCTCTCCGGCTTCAGCCTATCCTTCCCCTGCTTGGGCAGCATGATTACCCTTCCCTCCTTCCAGATCTGAGGGAAGGTCCCGGTGCGTAGAATTCCGTTGAACAGGCGCGCGACTGCTCCAATCGTTCTCATGGGGAGATGTCGCAGCGCTCTGTTGGATATCCCGTCGGCTCCGGGAGCCTTCTTGGGTTGTAGTTGGTTTATCACACGCTGCACCAAGCCGGGAGAGACGACGATGGGGTCTTCCTCAGGAGCTATAGGCGCAGCAAAGTAATTCTCCAAGTGTTGCTCAACTGCTGCAACGTGGTCCGCCTTGTCTGTTGGGTTCGGTCGGAACTGGCGTTCAAGGTGGTTGGCGAAGATCTCCGCGCGATCTTCCGCCCGGTATCTAACCGTGCCGTCTTCGTGTCTAAGCGGGCGAGCCGGAGCTGGGGTGTTCGTGAGGGCGCGGCAGAGGCGGTGCAGGGTCGAGCTATCCACGCACGCCTCGCCCAGCAGCTCCTCCCAGCTTGCGGTCGCGTTGGCATCCAACTCGGCCTTGAGTCGGGCTGCAGTACGGTTGTACTCCGTCTTCAGCTGTGGGTCACCTGATTCCCGCCAGCGTTTCTGCAGGTTGCGCTTCTTCTCCAGAAGGCGTCTCAGGTGGTAGGGAAGGGGGTGTAAGCTCCCCTGGACTTCTTTCGTCTTGCTCGCAACCTGCAGTGCATTCTGCACGCTGGCTGTGAGTTCCGCCGCCAGCTGGTCAACGTCCGCATCCGTGCGGACAGGCCGAGTTGGTGAGGTGATCTCCAGTTCCTTCATAAAGGTAGTCCAGTCCGTTTGGTGACGTGGCCTAGGTGAGACTCTCTTGGGTTCCTTCGCCAGGACGGCAAGGACAGGGACATGGTCGGATCCCATGCTGTCTTGCAATGTTTCCAGTATCGGCTGGCAGTGGAGGCCCCGGCAGACCGCTACGTCTAACACATCCGACAGGTGCCCCGGGACTTCAGGCATGTGTGTCGGGAAGTCAGGACCGTAGACGGCGAATCCGTGTTGCTCGGCGGCGTCAAATAGAAGCCTCCCACTTCTGTTCGTGGAGAGACTATTCCACCCCGGGTGCTTGCAGTTCCAGTCGCCCGCGGCTACCACCGGCAATGGCGAGTCCAGCAGTTTGTGGACATCAGCCAGCACGATGGTCCCGGCGGGCGGGCGGTATACGGCGTACAGCCGGAGTGGGGAAGTGAGTGTGCGCGCGCGCTGTCCTGCGCGCTTTTATAAGACCGTCCGGCGGAGCATCTGCGAGAGGCCGCACACGAATCTGCACGACCGCGCGGCGACCGGCCCATCGTCGGTTAGAGCGCGACAGAACTATTATGCGTTTCGTCTGTTATTAACGATGTACCTTATGTTTTAATAATATTATTATTATTTTAATCTCGTTGGACAAAATTTATGTATTACAATTGGTTAAGAAAATAAAAGTAATTGCTATTGGTCAATTGTAAGTTTAGCCAGGCATATAAATATAGGCAGGGGTGCCCAAATAAACCATTCCTATTCGCTTGCACGTAGAAAACATCAAGACCAGCAGTTTTATTTGTTTAACCTTCTGAGCATCATTCTTATTGGAGTCTGTTAATGGTGGACCCCTACACCACCATTACAAGCGTAAGAAAATACAGGTATTCATACTAAATTAATACAATAGACAACGCTCCTGTTTGGGTTTAATTAAGATAATCCACATATGAGTTGACTACGTAATCCCAGATGAACTGTAATTCCGTTACTCACGTCCAAAACCGTTCCAACTTTTATATGTATAATAATATAATATTTTAAATTTATGGCACCCCAGTACAGTCACATAAATTGAGCGAGTTTTCGGTTTATCTAGGTCGTGTGAGGATATTTCACGGTATCAATGTCAACCAGATCAGGAAAGATCTCTATCCACTGTTGGTGTATGTATTATCTGTAAACAAATTTGAATTTATTGGTTTGTTCCAAAGAGCTCGCTTTTAACTACTAATAATATTATTAAATACTCTGTGCCTTTTTCATTCATTACATTAATCTAAATTCTAACAAATAATCATAACCTCGAGGTCTTGTGATCTGGGCTCTTAATTGCTGATACCAAACATTTATCTTCATACGATTTGGATTGAAAGTAGCTTTGGCTCAAATTGCTGCTCATAGCACACAATAATATAGGTACTATAAGAATGAACGAGCAACGAGAATGAGCAAGGTTATTTTTGTACATTGCCATAAGATCTCTGTTGCCAATGTAATACAATACAATACAATAATAAAATGTTTACAGGTGATCTTACCACTAAAAGCAATCTCTAACAGACAACCTTTAGGAAGAAAATTTTAATTTCCTCAAATCCGTGGCAAAAAATGTGCTCTGAACACCTGAAAAAGCGTAGGTATCAATTAATTTTACGTGCCATAATTTACTTCCGTTTTTATTGAAATAAATCAGACGGTTTTCAACATTTTCCACACGCGTTCGCACACTGCATTCAATTTCAAACACGCTTGCACTGAATATTGAACGGATTTGCCGTTGGTCACATGTTGGACGTTCCGAACAGAAATCGAATGAAAAACCGATAATTACGAATAAGTATTTGCTAGACTAACCAAATCAGTGGAAGATTTTTAACTTATTATTTGTTTTCGATATTCTTATTTTTGTGACAGGTGTGTTAAGAGTTAAGTTCATAACAGCCATAATTTATTTATTTATAACGAGTAACCACACTCGCTTTGCTTCGGTTTTCTAATTTTTTTACACCTTGGGTTACATTATTGGAGTTTTATTAAGGATCCCTATTTTTTTTTTAATATTATATAGCCTATGTTACTCGGGGATAGTGTAGCTTCCCACAGTGAAAGATTTTTTCAAATCGGTTCAGTAGTTTTGGAGCCTATTCAATGCAAACAAAAAATCTAATCTTTCCTCTTTATATATTAATATAAATAAACTTAACAAACATTACAGATTACTAATCCAAAGCGTTTGCCAAGTTTTCTAGGTATTCACATGCAATCCTGCGTAATGTAGCAGGTGGTGTACAAAATATGTCGACATTATTATCCCAAGTTACTAATCCGTTGAGTAAAGTCAAAGTTCTTATTAAAGGAGACTCTTTTACGAGGGTGAGTCTACACGTAGGTATTGTAAACAATTTCCGACGTCGCACCCTGACATGCCTATCCGGGATATTAAGCCTAACCAGCTCTAGTACTGTTGGGTTGTTCGTCCTCTTAGTAACTGTACAAAATATTCAATTAGGTACATATTACGATGGACTTCTAATGTATTGTATCCAAGTATTCCTAGTAGGAAAAGGCTGGGATAGACATGAGGGTACCCCACAAAATAACCGTACTGTCAAAACTACAGCAGCCTCATAAATTTCTTTTGGAGTTTTTCCAGCATGAGCTTGTATTTTGCTTTATGTGGACTCCAGATAACTGCGTTATGTTCCAGTGTGCTCCTAACAAAACTGTTATACAAAATTTTTGTAGCAGCAATATTTTTTATTTGTTGCATTTGTCTAATCACAAATCCTAAGTATCTGTAAGCTGTAGGGCCCGGCCACAGCTACTGGCGGCGCGGATTGCGGCGCGGTGAGCGGCGCGGCAAGCGGTGAGCGGCGAGAACAAATGGTAGACAACGTATGGAGTATGCCACAGCTACAGCGGCGCGTTTTGCGGCGCGGATTGCGGCGCGGTGAGAGTCGCGGCGGCGGCGGACTGCGCGGTGCGCGAGTGCGCGGTGGACGAACTCAGCATGTATTATATATATCTTATTATTTATTATTTTTTATTCTTGATTTATTATATTTATCTTTATTTCATGAACAATAGTAAAACAATCGGTTGCTTCAAAGCCTAGTTCTCATCATATTTTCTTAATAATCCATGTGACAGCTCATTCCATCATACCCTTTTGTATTCGTTTTTCTTATAATGACAAACATGGCCGGTATCTTAATTACCTGCTTACATTGTTATGTTATTTATTTATTTATTACATTTAACACTTTATTGTTTGTACACCAAAACATAATATACATAAAGAGCACAAGGAAGGAACACAAAACAATGTTGCTATTTATCTACAGATTATTTATCAATATTATTATATAATATAATATTATTATAGTAGTCTAAGTACGTCCACCGCTGACGCCGCCGCGGTCGCAACTAATCTAGCTGTGGCATACCACCGCAAATCGCGCCGCCCGCCGCGCCGCTCGCCGCGCCGCAATCCGCGCCGCCAGTAGCTGTGGCCGGGCGGTTAGAGCATAAGGAAGTAATGTGCTCACAAAAATTTAAGTCTCCTCGCATCAGGACTCCTAGATCTCTGATAGAGGACACACGCGGTAATGGTTCATTATCCAAACAATAATTTTATTGAAAACTGTTATTATAAAGAACGGGGCAAGTGCGTGTCAGGTCAGGCCACGCGCAATGTAGGGTTCCGAAGTAGTAAGTTTATCGACTATTACTCATTAACTACTTTTGCTAACATAAACGTGATAGTTTTCCTTGTAAATTACCGGATAACCTAATTTTAAGAATTTTAGGGTTCTGTATGAAAATAACGAAAATCGGAATCTTATAGGATCACTCGTGCGACTGGGCGACTGCCATTCGCAGCCAATTTGCTTTGAAAGTACTGGACTAAAATGAGTTTAAATTTGGTACTCATGTGCTTTTTTGGAACCCAAAGACGAAGGTATAAAGTAAACAACAGAATTTTGAAAAAAATCTTTAACGAAATCAAAATTGAATAAAAACTGTTTTGCGAACCGTATCGTGTGACATGTGAAATGAAAGGGCTTGTTGTAAGAATCTCAAATATATTTTTGTTATAGTTGTGCTATGGACAGTTTTAAAATTATTCAAGGAAGAAAGAAAATTGAAGACGAAAATTATTAAATTAAATACCATTCCCCCCCAATTATCTCCGAAACTACTGAAGCTAGAATTTTGAAAAATGTACAGAAAATAATTATTTACTTAAATATTACAGGAAAACATACATTTATGTAGTCTATGGTCTTAATAAAATAAAAGAAACTAGTGTGTTTTAGACTACACGACTGAAGTAAAACTTCTTTAGCTCCACCTATATGTATGTATGTATATATATATAATAATATGTATAACATATACATGAATATACATACTAGCTGTTGCCCGCAGTTTCGCATGCGCAAATTATGCTTATCATATTTGTATCTCATACAGAAGGAAATTTAAAAACATGTTAATAATAAACAACATTAAATTTTTTTTTTTTCTTTTTCATGAAAAATTTTGAAAAACTCGAAAATATGTACTTCATCAATTAAAGGAAGAACGTTTTTTTTGCAAATTTAAAGCAAATCGTTGATATTTTAAAAATATTCCATACAAGGATTCATCTTGTTTCCGGGGAAAAATTATTTTTTCGGGACGAAAAGTTTTCTAAAACATGACCCAAAGTTTATGGAACAACTTAACTAATTTCCGTCGAAATCCGTGTTCTAGGCTTTTCTTGTGATGCCCGGACAGACAAACAGATAGACAGACAGACAATAATTTTAAAAACATTTTTTTGGTGCTCTAACACGTTATTGAAGTGCCCCTAACCGAAATTTTGAAATATATTTTAATGTATAAAAAAATTGGTACTTCAGTTTTATTAAAAAAAAAAAAAGTTTCCGTTATTTCCATCCATCCAGGAGTAGCCTATCTTGTATCCAAGTTACACCACCAGATAGTAGTCAAGCATTAACTTTTAAGATATAAAAAAAATCGTAAATGGATCAATGATGAACTGGTTTTACTATGTCAACATAAACAGTTAAAAATATTATTAAAAACGGTTCTGTTGTTTCCATACGTTCAGGAATTACATACTCTCCTTCTCCCTCTCCCTCTCCCTCTCCCTCTCCCTCTCTCTCTCTCTTCCTCTTCCTCTCTCTCTCCCGCTTCCTGTCCCTCCCCCTGCTTCCGGTCCCTCGTACATATATATACATATGTACATATGTATAAAGCGGGAGAGGGGGGGACACTTGACTCTAATCAAAATTAGCACTTTAAAGCCAAATATTTCGCGAACAAGCCCCTAAATCCAAAAATGGTCTTAAATGACCCATAATATTTTTGAAAGACCTTTTCAACGATACCCCACAATATAGGGTACGCGACGAAATACCCTGAATTTTTTTTTCAATATTTTATTCTACGATTTTATAGTTTAAATAAATATGTAAGTATATCCACGCCATATTATAACTTTCTAGCACTAAGGTTCAGATTTTACTTTGGAGCCCTAAAAATGATCTACTTCACACAATAAAATAGGTTCTACTGTAGTATAAAATGATGCAACTAGATACAGCTTTTTTGTAATAAAAAACAAAATAAATACTACGTATATTTCTCGACCAGACATAATTTTACGTTTATACCAAGCTTTATCGACCATAATATATTATGCTTTGTCTATACGATACGCGTTATTACACAATCTCTATTCCGTCGTTGATAAAAATAGAAACGGTAGATCGACCGTGAAAACACCCTGGATGAGTTTACAAAAAGATAACAGGAACGAGATATAAGAAATTGCAAAGTTAAATAAACTTTTTGAATAGGTAACACTAACGAAATGTGAATTAATAAAAACACTACACCAAGCGAAAAACGCAAACGAATGGAAAAGCATTTGCAATTTTTCTATTTGAATAAATCCGAAGAATTAACCTTCACCTTTTGCTAATAAATATTCTAGTGAAATAAAGAAATGAATGACACTCTAAAATAAATAAACTTTACAAGTGCCAGTTAAACTCGCTTGGAGAGGGTTCCGTATGTTGATTATGTATTCACAGTTATTTTTCTATATTTATTTTTGCCCTTTTTGAAGTGAAAACTTCTTTAGCACCGTTGTGGTTTGAAATTTGATGAAACGAAAAAGCGACAGTAAAAAGAAACAGACACTTAAATAATACAATTTAAACAGACACATAAAATCGACTTCTTATAAGTTTTCCTGTAATATATACCTAAAGAACAGTTTTCTGTATTTTTCTCAAAATTCTAGCCTCAGTAGTTACAGGGATAAGGGGCCCTTATTCGAACTCCGAATGGTCAATTTTCGTCTTCAATTTTCGTTCTTTCTTGAATAAATTTAAAAGTATCCATTAAAGAACTATAACAAAAATATATTTCAGATCCTTACAATGTCCTTTCATTTGATATACCTCACGACACGGCTTGCAAAACAGTTCTTTTTTCATTTTGATTTCGTTAAAATAAATGTTTGTTTATTAATATTAATTTTAGTTTAGTATAAATACGTGTTTTCTTTATATACGTACCTTCGCCTTTGGGTCACAAAATAACACATGAATACCAAATTTCAACTCATTTAGTCCAGTAGTTTCGGAGAAAATTGGCTTTGATGGGCGGTCGCCCTCACACGAATGATGTTATAAAGGTTTCGTTTTTCGATTTTTCGTTCGGAACCCTAAAAATAGTAGTAACTTCTTTATAAAGTTGAATAAAAAAATATAGAACTAGTTATAACGTTCCACGTGCATGTTTAAATAGCGGACAAACTAGTAGGCGATCCACCTGATGGTAAGTAGGCAGTGCCATGGACAATAATAACACCAAAACATTGTTAACTGCCAACCACAGAAGGAGTGTAAATCCTGCTTTTAATCAGATCTGAGACATTAATGAACCATACGGATTTTAAGTTTAGCTAGATGTTAGACGTAATGTAGATACCACAGCACACACGCCACAGTCTTGTCTGAGTTTCTACTGAGTTTACCGCTGGAGGGAGAGGAGGTGACTTAAACTCATTCTTGGGGTGCAAGCTTTTAGATTCAATGTGCGTACATTGAATCTCACGTGAAATCTCACATTGAATTTAACGTGTACGCAAGTTCGCCGTTCTGTAATTTTCACGCTCGATTTTCCCCGCATCTCTACTTAAAGGAAAATGTCGTTTTATACTACTTACATACCTACTATACTTACCTTAATCAAAAGTTCAGTAACCCAGTGCCGGAATTATATGGAAAATGTACCGTTAATATAATCTCTTATCCGAATCAATGTATTGGTTTCTACAAGAATTCAAAGGGTTTATCGGAATTTATGTCTGATTGGATTTTACAGACTAAATAGCAAATATTTTGTCGTCATTAATTAAGGTGATCCTAATATATTTAGACAAGCTGGCATTTTAAATTCGAGAATGCCACACAGAGTACGTCTTCAATTAGTATGGAGAGGAAAAAATACGGTCAGAAAACCTCCTTACTTAATTTATTAATACCATAATGTTCTCAAATGTGAATCTGAAAACTAAGACCTACGCCGTGAACTAAGGCATAAGACTATAACGTTATAAGATTTAAGCCCAACAGTGGTAAGTTTTTCCATCCATCAACATCCACAGTAGGACTTAAGGATTCGAAGAGTAGAAGCATGAGTAAAGACTTGCCCATCACATTCAATCTTATGAACATAGTCAAATTGTAATGTAATCCTTGAGATTTGTGAAGTATTTAAAAAAGCTTTTGTAATGTTTTTAATCAAAGCCAACGAATTTATTTTCTAACACGCACCTTATTTGCGTACCTACAATTCACTCGACACTTTCTAACACGCACCTAATTTGCGTACACTTCATTCGACACGACACTGATGAGAATGGAGACCCCTATTATATGTATAGCTTGGTTATTTCTTCATCGATAATGATATATAAGTCGTAATAAAGTAGCCACTACGTCAGCATGAGATATGCGCCTTAACGTCATCTTAACGTGAATCGTGAAAATCAGAAAAACATTTTGTTTCAACCATAATCATAGTGTGGTATACATACAGGTAGATAATTAAGGACTGCTCATATGAATATGAATAAATAAACTCAAATAGGAAATATATGAAAACCTTCCTGAATAATTCATTAATCACAAATTATTATCTATGAAGTAGTAAGTATCATTATAATTATTATAATCACAATATTGTGAGTTAGTAAAAATGTAGTGTATAATACTTACACTAACTAATATTTAGGTATTATAAGTACTATTATTTCTTCTGTATTAATACTTCATTATTCTTCAGTACTTTGTATGAAACAAATTATTTGTTAACACGCAATTAAATCTCCTATGTAAAATATTCTATGTAATATAGATGTAAAATTCCTGATAAAACGAAATTTTTTTGTGAATGCAAGGGTCACGTTTCCAGGAACTAATTAATAGTAATAGGGTTATTTCTCCAGAATAATCTTATCCAAATCTTATATATGTGTTGTAATATGACAGTAACATGCGATATATTGCATACTGTCTACCTCGTGAATGGTTAGCGGGTATAGCGTCGAGATCTATAAATCAACTTCAAACGTGACAGTTTATAAAAACAGATCGCTATGGTTTGTTTTTAAGAACATTATTTGGTTTTTTTTTTGTTTTTTTTTTCGTCTTCAGCTTCAACTTGAGAAAAAGACTCAAGTACCTACTTATACACAAGTCGATTATGCTACTGAATACCTCCCTAATAATAATCTAAATTTTAATAAAAAATAAAAAATTTCAAAGAAATAGTCTTCAAATAAAGACAACTAAAACGTTCCAACACCACTACAAGAGACAAATAACTGAATAAAAGTATTCTCCACTGAGAATTTAATTTAATCATTTCCAAATGAAAAGGCTAAACTAATTTGTAGAAGACCATTTTTATTTTTGATAGCAATCATCTCGTTGTAAATCCTCTTACTGGACAAGCTCGTTCGAATATTGATATTTATGACCGAATAGTTTTGGCATTGCAAACTAAGATTAATTCTACAAAGTTACAAATGAATGCAGCCAAGTGCACTGTGAATAAATGGCGAAAGATGCTCAATATTTCAAGCCAAATGCCAAGTGGGTCTTTGTGGTACCCGCAAACCTGCAATTAGGTCAACATTAGAAGTAGTAGAACACCGATGATAAATATTGTGCCCATCCACCTTTAAACATGTTACAGAACTACAGTTTTTCTCTATTTGTTAGTATTTACATCATAACTTACATATTATTGTTGACGCTCAAGACGTGGCGCAAACTGGACCAATGCTCATTCATTTACGTCTTATCTCACGTAAGTAGCTACGGCACTTCTTTTTGTATGAAGAACATTTATTTGTTTATTTATTTTCTTTGCTGAACCTTACAAAAGTAATGGAACAAAAGGCGGACTTTATGCTAAGTGCATTCTCTGCCAGTCAAGCTTAATTAGTGTGATATATTCCGACCGGCCTTACTTTTTAAATAATTGACTAACATACATCCTTGGTAATTACCCCAAACGTGAAAGAAATCTTTTAATTGGAAACTATCTTAGTGCTTAATTATTAAAATGATACGAGCATCTGGAACGACACACTTAAACTTCAACTTCCAAGTCATATTATGATACTTTTCACCGAGTTCAAGTGGAGCTACAGTAGGTTTTGTAATGTGTACCTAACAGTTTTAAGACCAAGTTATGAGTACCAATATCACATTTTATTTATAGAAAAGTTGTTGATATTATTTCAATCGTATAGTGACTTAGTAGTAGAATCAACATTAAACATTTTTGATTATTTGGAAAATTTACTGTTATTAGTACCTACATAATAAGTTTGATTCCGTCACAAGTTACAATAGGCCTAACTAAATGTATTATTTTTAAATCTACATGAAATAAAGTAAAGAATGAATAAAGAAATTATTTTAATTACAGTGTTCATTAATGCGTTGAATTAGCACTAAAATTTAGTCATTTTAAATTTAGTTATCTACTTAACAACTACATAAGTATCTGAGCTAAACCGCTGACGGATGGACGGAAAAATGAAACTACAACTTGTTCCCATCATACACAATGCATCCATCAATGATGATTCGGTTTTACAATTCAATTTCATAACGATTGATGGAAATGGATAGATGTTCACTCATTTGAGATTTGAGCCAAGATCATGTCATTCACCACGATTGTTACATGGATTGTTTCAAGCGGATGCATACGTCACTCTTCTTGTAATATCGGATTGATTTCCAACGGAAAATGAATTTTTGTTTGTAAAACCAATTTGTTTTCATCAGAATCACTGTCAGTTCGGAAAGATGGCTAACTGAAAAAATGTTACGGCATATTTAAATTTTTTCTTGACCTTTGAAAAGACCTTTTGGTGCAGCGCAGACGACGCTCTTTTTGTGCGATCGAGTGTGCGGACGCACAAGTATGTTTACATGGCGCGCAGCCGCACTTTTTTGCGCGTCGTATGCGTTACTGCATATAATTGCAAAGGTTCTATTTTCACAGACTTAAAAGTGCGTCACGGACAGTGTGCCGTCTGCGCTGCACCTTTGTGTGACAGTTCTTGGCCGGATCGGGTCGAATCAATTGTTAATAATAAGTGGTGAATTGTGAACATTAGTGGGAACATTTACAATGACTCCATTTAGATTTCAGAACCCTAAAAGCCAAACGAGATCTAAAGTAAGAAGAAATGACATTGCTGGACCGAAGTGATAACTCAATCAATGTAAGTAGCCGAGTTCAAAGAAAATGTAATAAGACATCGTACAAATGGATACGTTGTCACACGTTGTCGAAAGTTTGACAATTTAGGAATCTAATAAAACTTTCGTACTTATCACGGTTTTTGTGGTCGCATTCCTCCGAAACGGCTCGACTCCAGGCTTTGGCTGATGTTCAGCCATTATCTATAGGCCTGACGAAGTAATTAAACGCAAGCACGCGGTAGTTAGGTATTTACACGCTGTATTACCATTTTACATATGGTGTGGTCCCGTGCCACACCAGATATTTAGAATTTTTGTGTGTATATTTGGTAGATATGAAAATAGGCGGTAAAGCATATTTTATACCGCTAGTGATTAGGATGTCCATGTTAGAATATTTTTGGCAGAACAATGTTTGACGAGTCAGCTAGTAAAAGTATATAAATTTCACGGTAAAACATCTAGTCAGCTGTTGCTGGACGTAACAAGCAATAAAAAAGAACCCAGTAATTCAAAGAAAGATTTTTCCAAGAGTTCGTAATAAAACTGAGTTCGTGGTGCTATACAATTAAACGTGGAAAATACTTGTGCACTTAATATTAAAGGAAAAAGATCTACCGACATACTTTCTTCGATTCTAAATTGATTTACCTAATGAATGTTAATAGTAAGCTCCATCGTCCACTCTTGTCGCTTAATTGACAAGGTTTTACCATTATCAAGTTACTTCTTTTCGACTGCTACAAAATCGATATTTAGATTCACGTCCTAATGCCTTTTATTTTTCAATAGGTTCATCGTAATTTCGTTTCAGAATTCCAGTGGACCCTATGGCTGCCTTCCGGTTCCGTCATCAGACAAGCTTTATTAGATCATTATCAAATTTACGTTTTATAGACACACAATTTCAGCTCAGTCGAAAACCTGGTAGATCCATATCTACCAGGTTTTCGACTGAGCTTTATAGCTCTATAGCTCTGAGCTCACCATATACAAAATCTTTAAATTGCAAGATTTGCTAACAGACACCAGAAAAAGTTAAATGGAATAAAAGCTTGTAAAAGACTCGCTATCAAGTTTTAGCACCCAGACAAATAAGGTCCACATTAAACCACGTAAACTCACACTAATAAACCTTTTGATAATATTCAGTGATACAATTTGCGATACTCAAATAAATTAAAGCTTAACGAAACCGAGCCATCTTTGAAAAGAATAATGTTGAGAAGAGGATTACTTTCGAACAAAAATTGCGTTAGAATCACGGACAATATTGACAAGATCCTCAAACAGTGACGAAAATCATCCTACTTTTGAAGCAAAGTGATTTTGTATGTATCATGTAGATATAGGATGACACAAAGATTCTATTGTCCTATTTTTATTGCTCACCCATCCTTGCTACGTTAGTATGTAGGTAGTATAGAATGCCAATGTTTGATGTTTTTTTTTTAAGTAAACGCAAATAATTATTATGACCTATTTTTACTACCATACAAAAATTACACTTTCTTAAATTAATATTCTCCATAAATATAATTAGTAATTATGTAAAGAATTATCATGGATTTTTTATATGTATAGACGACATTAGCTCACTTGCAAATACTAGAACCGATATTTTTTGTTAGTAATTTATTTTTATCAACTATTAGTGAATATTTTTCACTGCAACAATAATTTAGGTATTGTTGTTATCACCATACACAAAATCAAAAACCGTCGTAATTTTTGTTACTCTATTATTATAATTAACCGTCCGTAAAAAAATAACTACGTCAAATACTGGAAAAAAATATAAAAAATATCTTTCATAAATTCCGTTTTTACTCGCAGTCATGTCACGTACTAGTATTAAAATAATTTCTTCCTGGTTAACGATGACAAGTATAAAAATAAATGTGAGGAGCACGGTCCGCTGTTTATCAAACGAAAGTTGTAATAACAATTTATTTTTAACAACAAAAATAATTATACACAGTAAGATAAAAATCGCCACAATTTACATTAAGCTTAAAACAATTTACTTACGTTTTCGGGCTTCCGAACTTAGTCTTGAAAACTTTTTAAAGTTTTCGTTAGATGAGTTGTGAGTCAGCAAAATTACTTTAACTTTAAATAACTAACACACTTATTAATTATTGTTTTATTACACACACTTTTGATGTGATACTTATTTTGAAGAGAATTATTAAGTGTACGGATACAGTCCGAGCCAGGCCGCCCGCAGTAGCGACCGTTTCAGGAGCTGCCGACACAATTACTGAACAGTTCTGAAAGCGCAGCCTTCAGGGGTGTACGACGTACGTACAACCTATGTATGCGTTGATCTATAATATACTTTAAATTATCTTGTAATTCAATAACATATCATTTACCAATATTAAAGTAACAAATCTATTTTGAGTATTATTTATTTACCGTATCATATAATTTTAATAGCTGTAAGATTTTCCAGTCAATTCGTACATAAAAATATTACACATAATAGAGTTTTACTGAAAGGGTATGAGGTAGTTTATCATTAAAAGTGTGTGTAAAGACCAATTTGAAGATAATTTTCAGTTTATTATCACCTGTTGATCTTTGAGGCTTTTCTAAGCTCAAACAATACAACATTCATTGCTGAAGTACAATAATATAATAATACTTATAATAGTAATAAAAATTAACTAATAAATAAATAAGTAATAATAAAATATAATGTATGTACTTCCTTTTAAAAAATAATAAAAATGTACAGTTATATTAAAATTCTAATTTAATATTTAGTACTATTGATATCAAGATAGGTCTAAAATTAACCTACATACTTTTATTCCATACTACAGATTTTATTAGAACAACTGAGTTTCCACTACTCCATGCTTTTAAGGTCGTAGTTTGGCGTATGTTTTACAACAACAGACTACGAGTATACCCAGTTGTCGACATGTTTATGTAACTTTATATGCATAACATTTTTTTTATTGTCTGTATAGACTGAAAACTGAAATACATAATTGGAAACTAAATACAGTCGTATTAATGCTAGTAATGAGTTCATTTGTGATTTTGTTGCCAAATGACGCAATGTATAAAAATATTGTATGAACTGTGGCGACAGCGCACACGCGTCACACGGTGACGTCACGCCAACCTGAATCACGCTATCGAAGTTTTCTACATCGGTTGCATATATAGAAAACTCCGACAATATCAGTCGGGGCTCGGCCGCCTCCCAGGCAATCCACCTCGCCTGGCGGGAGATCTCCCTTTGCCAAAGAACAAAGCAAGAAAAATCTCAGAGAATGCGGTATAAATTGACAAATATATCTACTATTTTTAGGGTTCTTTACCCAAAGGGTAAAATACTCAAGTGTCCGTCTGTCTGTCTCTAGGCTGTATCTCATGAACCGTGATAGCTAGACAGTTTAAATTTACACAGATCATGTATTGTATGTATGTACTGACGACGACCCGTGTGGCGCAATGCTTACCATGCCAGATCACAGCACCAAGGGTCCTGGGTTCGATTCCCAGCGAGGCGGAAATTTGAATGATGAGTTTGAATTTCTGTTCTCGGTCTGGGTGTGAATGTCCATGTCTAGTATGTTGTTCATGGCACCCACGACACAGGGAATCCTAGTGTGGGGCTATGAGTGTGAAGTGTTATTTATTTATTATTTCTGTTGCCGCCATAACAACAAATACTAAAAACAGAATAAAATAAATATTTAAGTGTGGCTCCCATACAACTACGTACTACAAGACCCCTTCATTTCTTTCAAAAGACACGATTCTTTATTTTCAACGATGTTCATTGACAACAGAGAGTGCAAATTTACATAGGTACATACGTCTCTATGCGTAAAACTCGACTACCTGCTTTTACTATAGTCATGTCGTGCGTTCCACCCAAATTGGAGTGGAGTCGTTGACTTCCCCGCGGGACGACTTTCACGTTGGCTCACTCGTATGAATGAAATGAGCTTCCCTCGGATAAATACTTGGAGCTATAAAAATCATGCTATAACTCATGATTCCAGGGAAAAACTAGGAGTTGTTAGTTTGTATGAAACTTCGTTATTTTCAAACACAAAGAGCTCATAGAGTTAGAAACAAAATAATAAATGTAACACGATAGTTTGGATAGTCATCCCCTAAGGGTAAAACTAGGGGATACAATTGCATAGAATTTCGTCATTTTTCAACTCAGAAATGTAAAAATGAATATGTAGTAAGCTCATACTTAAAAACAAAAACAGGAAATTCATTCCTTAAGGGTTAAAACAAAGGGATGTAATTGTGTATGAAACATTTTTCGATCTCATAAAAGTGAAAATTTATATATAAGTACATAGTTCTAAACTAAAATTAACTGTAACACGTGTTTGTAGAAATTCACCCCCTAACGAGTAAACGAAAGGATGTAAATTTATATGAAACTTCGTCATTTTAGAAGTTATAAATGTGTAAATGAATATGTAAGCTCATAGTTACGAACAAAAATAATTACACAACGATCGTTTGGAGATTCATCCCTTAAGGGGTAAGATCCCTAACATCCCTAATGTTAGTTTGTACTTTGTATGAAACTTCTTCATTTTCGAACTCTGAAGAGTGAAAATTTATATGTATAGTAGGTAATGATATGACCTTTCACCAGTTGCAAGGATATCCTTCAATTTTTGGACACCCTGTATGACCTCATACTTAGAAACAAAAATTTACAGTAACACGTTTTTTGGGAATGCACCCTCTAACGGGTAAACTAGGGGGTGTACGTTTGCCTAAAATTTCGTTATTTACATAGACAGAAGTGTGAAAGTTTATTCATGAACTTTAGGTTGGAAATCATCCCCTAAAAAGTTAACGTAGGGAAAGAAACTTTGTATGGGGTGAGTGAAAATCATTATTATTTGATTTCAATGTTTGTTCTTAGATTTGTTGGTTTTCTTATACTTAACATCAGATCGCGGGATCGGGCTACCATGTTATTGTAATAGCAATTTTAGAGTGTATGATAGACCAACGAATTTATGTAATGTTTCGTTCGTTCCATATGAAAGGGAAATGAAAACTACCCTATAGTTTTAAATCTTGGTTCAACCCTTAAATGGCCTGATCAATATGTCTGTCTGTCTCAAATATGTTACAAAATGTTTTATGTTAGTGCATATTATAAGCGTGCGAAGTCGCGAGGAACAATCAGGAAGTTGAGACAACTTTTAATTAAGTAATTTTTGGCCCCGTGCTGAAGTGGAACTCAATTTAAAGCTTTGAAGTATTTTATTCGATTTCCTTAATGCTGCGCAGTAGATTATCTCCAATCAATTTTTTATTTATTTTATAACAAAGGCCAGAAATAACAGTTTCTTTATGTTTTTATTTTTTCTATGTAAGCATAATTTATATTTATTTGTTAATTCGATTTTAGATAACGTTCCACTCAATAGTTCACTTTGTTGTATTCAACACTAAAAGTCAGTAATATTAAAAGATAACAGTTATAAAGATCCAACAATAGTCCTATACATTTAAATGACATCAAAAGCAGGCTAAAGCTTGAAATTATGCATAGAGGGATACATTTGTATGCAAATTATTATTTTTTGTATGGCAATACTGAAATTTAATTCCACCAAAGTGTACGATCTGTAAGATCCAATAATAGTCCTGTACATTTAAATGACATCAAAAGTACGCTAGAGCTTGAAATTGTGCATAGAAGGATACATTTTTATGAAAATTATTATTTTTTGTATGGCAATACTGAAATTTATTTCCACCAAAGTGCACGATCACAGATTTCTGTGAGATCCAACAATTGGCCAAACCCATAATTATAAAGAATAATAAAATGATATCGCCCTATGCCCATAGAAAGATACGAATTGCTCTGCCGATGGCAACTTTCCTCTGTTCTGGCACATACTTGCAACCCTCAAAATGGGTTGGCAATTTTTTTTATACTTAAGCATATCTAAATTACAAGCCATTAAAATTGTAGCCTTGTGGGAGAAGGTTAAAAAGAATATTGTTTTGCATTTTCAAAAAATTAAGGTATGATGACGCAACCGCTTGATGCCTGCCAGAACGGTACTTTCTTATTTGACTGATAATGAAACATCATTTAAAAACATTTTAGCTCTATGGGAAACGGGTTAGTCAGGTGGTTCAGTAGCTCTCTTACTATTGTAAGTCTATTAATATCTATCAGGAAGTCAGTGACTATAGTGAAAAGAGGCTACGCACGAGCACGATGTCGCGAGGGTATGCTTCGGCATGCCTAAGGATACCGTGGCATAGTTGCCATCAGTGTGCGCTTGCATATATTATAGGGATACCGAAGGATCCCCTGCCGTGCCGTGCGGTCAGTGGGCGCAGGCCCTTAGTGTTACTATGCTATAGTACTATTAGTATTAGTAATAAAAGCAAAGCAACAACCCATAATTGTCCCACTGCGGGGCTCGGGGTTTCCTCTCACAATGTGATGGTATAGGCCGTTGTCTACCACGCTGGCCAAGTACGAATTGGTAGACTTCGCACACACGTTTGAGAACTTTGTGGAGAACTCTCCGGCGTGCCGGTTTTCTCACGATGTTTTCTTTCACGGAAGCAAGTGATAATTAACTTGTAATACAATTAATACGCACATAATATGGGAAATTTAGAGGCGCGTGCCAGGATTTCAACTTGGGCCCCTACGTTCGGACCAGACCAATGTTATAACCGCTAGGCTATCACTGCTTTTTTGAATTTGTAATACTATTGTACCATCTTTAAATCGAATAAGAAGAAAAATAAATAATTATGTTGTGCAAATTCTGCATGCACTAGGTACCTATATATTTATACTTTATAGTCAAAATTATCTAAGATGCCCATAATGACACCTGCCATTTATTAATACGAACTAAATTTGTATGGGCGTCTTTGAGCGAAATGGAATAATCATTTACTTGACATGAATAGTTGGATACTTACGGACAAAGGATTTTGCCAAAATTTGTTAAAAATCCCTACTCATTTTCATTGGCGTTAATTATAAATCATATTAAACGTTATATTAAATCTAGTAAAAATCGCGTCAGATCGTAATTTATGCAAAATTAAAAAAATATACCTATATATTGTCGAAACAATGTTATGTGAAGAGGGCTAAATCTAAACTGACGTAAAGTGATTGACGGCTTGAAATCGTTTATACAACCAAACATAATCGATACATTACTATTATCGAAACTTTAAAATGAAAATTGAATTATTTAATTACATTGTTAAAATTGATTTACTTGCATTTAAATTTAAAATTAGGTACCTAAGAATACCATGACGAACTGGATGCTAACAAAGGACATTTTCTTTTATGTATGGGCACTTTGTCATTCATGGAAAGTAACTACAGATAATATATTATTATGTAATTATGTAGCTAAGGTTAAACCTTTTTGCGGTAAACATTTTTTTTTTCAACAAAATAATGATTATCTGTACATGAGTCTCACGAAGTAAACAAGAGTTTATTCACTATAGTTTTTCCCTGACGCTCATAATACGAGTATGTCAAAAATGACAAAATATTATTATGAACTGAGCGGATGAGTTCATTCCATCATGATCTATCTTTCTTTCTTTCTCTTTTCTCTTTCTTGGCCGAAAACGCACCAGTGATGCTTTTGGTGTTGCTGATGTTCATGGGCGACGACAGCCACTTACCATCAGGCGGATTGTCAGCTTGTTTGCCGGCTCGGCTATTTCCATGCATAACTAGCAGCATGTGTTGTTAGGAAGAAACAATAAAAGAATATTTTATTGGAGTGGTAAATACATATTGAGAAAACGCGGTACGAGATAGCTCAATCGAGGTAGTAGGTAGGTACCTAAATGTTATGGTTTATAGTTTACAATTTAATTTTCGAATCGATTAGAAGGTCTCACAATTTTGAATCGATTTGTTGCAAAAATTGGTTTCTTTCGTGAACCGATTTTTTTGTACATCTCTAGTGTCACTGTGCTGACAAACGACAAATTGGGCTTCTTAGTTCGTGTTGACTATAATTGAATTGATGCTTATTTAAAATATTACAACGTCCGACCCACGAAAAATTAGTAAAGTTTTAACCTGAATACTGCAGCAACGTGAAACATGTAGGGGAAGTACGAACAAAATGACACGGTGTTTTGTTTTTTATTCATATTTATTTATTTACCGGTAATATAATAAGTCTCATTTTTTTTACTCATCTTAGGTTCATTGACTACTTACTAGTAACAGCCTTATAATTGAATAGGAACTATAAAAAATCTTTAATAAGAAAAATTGCAACGAATCAAAAAAATGACATTTTGTCCATAGTAATCTACTAAATCCACACAACCAATACGAGTATAATCGTACATATGTCAACCGAGTTAAAGTTTACCTACATTCTGCTACAAAACGGATAAAAAACTAATTTATAGTTGGCTACGTCGATTTCAGTGATCATATTTTTATAACAGATAATAGATAATGTTGAAAGCAATTTTATTACCAGAAACAGAAGCACAAATAACATTTTTTGTACATATTATTATATTTATCTATTTTAAAATATCCATTTCATTGCCTCCGTTTAAATTTAAAGCTGCCATTAAGATTGCATAAAAAAATAACTTTACGGCTATTCAGTATTAATTAACAGTTTGGAAACCTACGTTGACACCAAATGGTGCCAACGCATTTTAATCAGCTGCGAGCAAGTGAGACAAGTAGATGTCATGTTTTGTAAAACCCCGACCGTTCTAGAACACAATAACGCATTGTTGTTTATTAAGCACAGTTAAAACGTTTTCATTATTTACGTTAGAACTTTATTAGAGTTTATTAAAATTACTAGCTTCTACCCGCGACTTCGTCTGTGTAGACTTGAGAATTAGTATTTAAAATAGATCCCGGCCAAAGGCGAGTTTTTTTTGCACCGAGGGTTTTGTACAAACTTACAGAACCGAACATAAGAGCAATATGAAATGGACATAGGGATCAATAAGTTAATACAAATAAATTTAAGTTTTTTTGGAATGATATCCACGCATTCCTGAGAAAACAGTATCGACAGACAGACAGACGAACAACGAAGTGATCCTATAAGGGTTTTGTTTTTTTCTTTTAAGGAACAAAACCCTAAAAAAATTATACAAAAATTCTATGTATTAGCACATACATCAATTCATCTAAATCCATTTAGCCACTTTAGCGAGGGTAAAAAAGAATATTTTAATATACACTTAAGAAATATAAGTAGAATTTTTTATACGTACACCATCAGATCCTGAATTGGTCAAATGTTGTCCTGGTTACACAACAACAAATATTTTTAAAAGTGTTATTCCCACCCATTCTGGAGTTACATATTCTGTCTCTAAGATACCCCATCAGACCCTAAATTGGTCAATAATGGACTGGTTTTGTAATGTCAATATTAAACTATCTGTGAAAACTTAACACTTACAACTTAAACTATCTGTGAAAACGGTTCTATTATTTCCATCAATAATTCAAGAGTAACATATTTAGTCTCCAACACAACCTATGGTCATATATATTTGTTTTCTATTCTAAGATATACATTCAGGGTCAATGATGAACTGGTTTTACAATGTCGACTTTATCAACAGCAAATAACTTCAAAAACGGTTACATTATTTCCGTCCGTTTAGGATTTACATAATTGTTCTTCAGGATACACCATCAGACCAAATTACCTACCTGATTATCTTGACTATTAATTTTACTTTTTTTATACCCTGGATCGAATAATTAAAAAAAAACATATGAAAAATATCCTAAGAACAGTATTTCAAAGTATGTCAGATTCATAAAACTTAAACCAAATCTCCAGTCCAAAATATCTTCCGCATTTTCACACATTCTTATTACCTATTACTTATTATTCTTACACATATTATGGGATTAAAACTCCAACATTATGAAACATTTCAGTCTTCTTATTCATTGAATAGTATTTACTACTACTTACTACTTACTTACTTCTTACTAAGTTTGAACCAGCTAGCTCTATTTACATAGGTACAAACGGTAGAGCATTTATAATCAATGACCAAAAATAATAAAAACATATGAAGAAGATTAAATTTTTCATTCCATCTAGTTTAGAAACAGCGTTATTTATTTTATCTAGTAGAACTAACAATTAAGATATACGGAGATAAATAGAGACAACTGAAAAAAAAAACAAACAGTTTAGTTCGATAAGTACACCAGAACATTGTAGGAGTTGGAGATTATAAAAGTTTAATTCAGATACTATATACTATATACTGGAATACTGGATTGCTCCTATTTATTCATAGACGTCGATAAATTTTTCCACGTAAGTATAAACAGCCTAACCTAATCGAATTCTTCTACCATTTGAATTACGTAGTGTTTTCTTGGCACTACTTCTTCCTCCTTTTTGACTTACTGTGTGTTTTTATCTGACCAAGTTATAATGTCTGTAAGACGGTCTTCATGCTGCTCACCGGATCGCGCAAACTGCCGCCGCCGCTCTGTCTCCGTCATCGGATAGGGTGGTTTAGCAGGTACCTGAGGTGTACCATGTAAGGTTTCTCAATCAATGTATGATCGCACCAACCACGGACTACATGACTCTCTCCGGAACGTCTTGCCCCTCCACTTTCTTGACTACCTGAGAGCTAAACGCTTCTGCGGGAAGAGTCAAAAGAGCCACCCCGACTATCTGGGGAGTTGCGTAACCGCGACACCAGCTAGATTTACGGTAATGAAAAGATCCCCTACCCGACAGCAGGGCTCGCCTCTAAGCCGGGAGACTCTAGTTCTTCTGAGCTTATTCTATTTTGGGATTTTTAAGTGTAACTTCCAACAGTTCCAACTAATTACGCAAGGCCGAGATTTTCATCCAAGAACCTAGCCCAAATGCCAGACGTATATATTATACCTATTAAACGTTTCAGAAGAAACTCATTGTTTAAACTGTTTCGCCGTTTGTGGATTAAGCAGCGTGCCTGCATTACCATAAGATTAGTTATTATTTTTAGTGCTATTTAAATAGCTCAATACATCTTAATTCTAAGCTCTGCTAGATCATAAACAACTCTCTTTAAGCTTGATAAAACAGAAATTTAATCATCTTCATACTTTATTATTTTTTCATTCTTGTTCATTCTTGTTTTCTTTCTTGGATGAAAACGCATGGATGATGCCTTTAGTCTGATCACGGACGACGCTTTAAGTCATCCATGGAGGACAATGACAATTTAGTTTAGTTTCGTTCTCGTTTGCTTTTACGTGGCAATTCGCAAATTCAAAAGTATTTTAGTTATTTGTATTGCACTTACATACGTACACGGTCATAATTAGCCTATGTGGGGCTGACTTGGTACGCATTGACCAGTAGGTGACAGTAGTAGATGATTATTCGCAAATATTTTAATTTCTTACTCATTGTGATTATTAAATATGAAAGGATTTGTATTTTTATTATTATCTACTTTCTATGTGCCTATTCCTCCAATACAATAAGGAAATCTAAATTGTAATACTTTGTCAAAATTTAAGATTTTTAATTATCATTTTTAATTATTAAAAAAAATTGTCAATTTTCTTAAATTGTGTCATTATTATCGCTAACTCTGATCCACACTATCATACAACGTATTGAATATATGAATCTAATAGCACAATCTAACATAGTTATGTGTTATTGATTGAGTAAGGTAACTAACAAATTTACTTAGAACCTCAATGTTTTAAATATTATAAATATGTATAGGTATACATTAATTTCAATAAAAGATTTATTGACTCGTTCTCAGACCTACTTACATTTTTAAATTATGGGCTTCTAGTTACCTAAACTGACATCTGTTGTTGATTTGCAGAACTAATTTACTGCAAAATCATAAATTAAAAAAAAATGGTACATATTGATTTTTTTGAAGAAATATCGTATTTTTCCGATATTAAACAGTCTCTTATGTCCCTTTATCGGGAACTTTTAGTATTTCTTGCTGTTATGTGGCGTATCAAAAAGTCCTATTTATTGATATCTCGGCTTGTAAGCAACGTATTACGATAAATCATACACCAGATTTTAAGTTAGACCACCAGTAATATAACTATGAAAACCGCACTCAGTTTCATTCAGTGATTTTGGCGTGATGCGGTGTCAAACATACATACAGACAAGATTTTTAAAAAGCGGCCAAGTGCGAGTCGGACTCGCCCATGAAGGGTTCCGTAGCAGCAAGTAACATAGTATAAAAGTTCTTGTAGTTCGTTGTAACTTTGATGAATGTTTTTTGCGGTTTACGATTTATGACGTATTAAAAAAAACTACTTACTATAGATCTCATTCAAACCAATTTTCGTTGGAAGTTTCCTTGGTAATGTACATCATATATTTTTTTTAGTTTTATCATTCCCTTATTTTAAAAGTTACAGGGGGGAGGGGACACACATTTTACCACTTTGGAAGTGTCTCTCGCGCAAACTATTCAGTTTAGAAAAAAATGATAATAGATCTCAATATCATTTTTGAAGACCTATCCATAGATCATATGGGTTTGATGGTTATGTATACGTATGAGTCATACGTATGGGTTTGATGAAAAAAACATTTTTGAGTTTAGTTCTAAGTATGGGGAACCCCCAAAATTTATTGTTTTTTTCTATTTTTGTGTAAAAATCTTAATTCGGTTTACAGAATACATCTATTTACCAAGTTTCAATGGTATAGCTCTTATAGTTTCGGAAAAAAGTGGCTGTGACATACGGACGGACGGACGGACGGACGGACGGACGGACGGACGGACGGACGGACGGACGGACGGACGGACGGACGGACGGACGGACGGACGGACGGACGGACGGACGGACGGACGGACGGACGGACGGACGGACGGACGGACGGACGGACGGACGGACGGACGGACGGACGGACGGACGGACGGACGGACGGACGGACGGACGGACGGACGGACGGACGGACGGACGGACGGACGGACGGACGGACGGACGGACGGACGGACGGACGGACGGACGGACGGACGGACGGACGGACGGACGGACGGACGGACGGACGGACGGACGGACGGACGGACGGACGGACGGACGGACGGACGGACGGACGGACGGACGGACGGACGGACGGACGGACGGACGGACGGACGGACGGACGGACGGACGGACGGACGGACGGACGGACGGACGGACGGACGGACGGACGGACGGACGGACGGACGGACGGACGGACGGACGGACGGACGGACGGACGGACGGACGGACGGACGGACGGACGGACGGACGGACGGACGGACGGACGGACGGACGGACGGACGGACGGACGGACGGACGGACGGACGGACGGACGGACGGACGGACGGACGGACGGACGGACGGACGGACGGACGGACGGACGGACGGACGGACGGACGGACGGACGGACGGACGGACGGACGGACGGACGGACGGACGGACGGACGGACGGACGGACGGACGGACGGACGGACGGACGGACGGACGGACGGACGGACGGACGGACGGACGGACGGACGGACGGACGGACGGACGGACGGACGGACGGACGGACGGACGGACGGACGGACGGACGGACGGACGGACGGACGGACGGACGGACGGACGGACGGACGGACGGACGGACGGACGGACGGACGGACGGACGGACGGACGGACGGACGGACGGACGGACGGACGGACGGACGGACGGACGGACGGACGGACGGACGGACGGACGGACGGACGGACGGACGGACGGACGGACGGACGGACGGACGGACGGACGGACGGACGGACGGACGGACGGACGGACGGACGGACGGACGGACGGACGGACGGACGGACGGACGGACGGACGGACGGACGGACGGACGGACGGACGGACGGACGGACGGACGGACGGACGGACGGACGGACGGACGGACGGACGGACGGACGGACGGACGGACGGACGGACGGACGGACGGACGGACGGACGGACGGACGGACGGACGGACGGACGGACGGACGGACGGACGGACGGACGGACGGACGGACGGACGGACGGACGGACGGACGGACGGACGGACGGACAGACAGACAGACAGACAGACAGACAGACAGACAGACAGACAGACAGACAGACAGACAGACAGACAGACAGACAGACAGACAGACAGACAGACAGACAGACAGACAGACAGACAGACAGACAGACAGACAGACAGACAGACAGACAGACAGACAGACAGACAGACAGACAGACAGACAGACAGACAGACAGACAGACAGACAGACAGACAGACAGACAGACAGACAGACAGACAGACAGACAGACAGACAGACAGACAGACAGACAGACAGACAGACAGACAGACAGACAGACAGACAGACAGACAGACAGACAGACAGACAGACAGACAGACAGACAGACAGACAGACAGACAGACAGACAGACAGACAGACAGACAGACAGACAGACAGACAGACAGACAGACAGACAGACAGACAGACAGACAGACAGACAGACAGACAGACAGACAGACAGACAGACAGACAGACAGACAGACAGACAGACAGACAGACAGACAGACAGACAGACAGACAGACAGACAGACAGACAGACAGACAGACAGACAGACAGACAGACAGACAGACAGACAGACAGACAGACAGACAGACAGACAGACAGACAGACAGACAGACAGACAGACAGACAGACAGACAGACAGACAGACAGACAGACAGACAGACAGACAGACAGACAGACAGACAGACAGACAGACAGACAGACAGACAGACAGACAGACAGACAGACAGACAGACAGACAGACAGACAGACAGACAGACAGACAGACAGACAGACAGACAGACAGACAGACAGACAGACAGACAGACAGACAGACAGACAGACAGACAGACAGACAGACAGACAGACAGACAGACAGACAGACAGACAGACAGACAGACAGACAGACAGACAGACAGACAGACAGACAGACAGACAGACAGACAGACAGACAGACAGACAGACAGACAGACAGACAGACAGACAGACAGACAGACAGACAGACAGACAGACAGACAGACAGACAGACAGACAGACAGACAGACAGACAGACAGACAGACAGACAGACAGACAGACAGACAGACAGACAGACAGACAGACAGACAGACAGACAGACAGACAGACAGACAGACAGACAGACAGACAGACAGACAGACAGACAGACAGACAGACAGACAGACAGACAGACAGACAGACAGACAGACAGACAGACAGACAGACAGACAGACAGACAGACAGACAGACAGACAGACAGACAGACAGACAGACAGACAGACAGACAGACAGACAGACAGACAGACAGACAGACAGACAGACAGACAGACAGACAGACAGACAGACAGACAGACAGACAGACAGACAGACAGACAGACAGACAGACAGACAGACAGACAGACAGACAGACAGACAGACAGACAGACAGACAGACAGACAGACAGACAGACAGACAGACAGACAGACAGACAGACAGACAGACAGACAGACAGACAGACAGACAGACAGACAGACAGACAGACAGACAGACAGACAGACAGACAGACAGACAGACAGACAGACAGACAGACAGACAGACAGACAGACAGACAGACAGACAGACAGACAGACAGACAGACAGACAGACAGACAGACAGACAGACAGACAGACAGACAGACAGACAGACAGACAGACAGACAGACAGACAGACAGACAGACAGACAGACAGACAGACAGACAGACAGACAGACAGACAGACAGACAGACAGACAGACAGACAGACAGACAGACAGACAGACAGACAGACAGACAGACAGACAGACAGACAGACAGACAGACAGACAGACAGACAGACAGACAGACAGACAGACAGACAGACAGACAGACAGACAGACAGACAGACAGACAGACAGACAGACAGACAGACAGACAGACAGACAGACAGACAGACAGACAGACAGACAGACAGACAGACAGACATGACGAATCCATAAGGGTTCCGTTTTTTGCCATTCGGCTACGGAACCCTAAAAATGACAGATTCACGATCTATTGCTCCTACTGAGTCCCCTGATATCAAATTTTCTTAAATATCTTCAATGTACAGACATTATCGAGTTACTGTTTTATATATATAGATAATATATCTACGCTGGTAGAGTTCATGATCCACCAGTCGCCACTGGTTAGCAGTAGAAATAAATACCCGGCGGCCCTCGGGGAGATACGAGTCCTTTACAAGCACTCTTTGTCAAAGAATTATATTTTAATTAGATATTCTTAATTTATTTCGAGTCAAAGTTTAAAAGTGAAAGCTCGATTGTTATTAAATAAGAAAATGTTTTCTTCTCGAGGTTAAAGTCAATTATTTTCTTTGACTCACTAAATCTCAAGGATTCCTTACGAAGTTGTTTTAGAAACATTATTAACGTAATCTAGAAATACCTACCCTATACCCTCAGATTATAGAACAAAAGGCCTATACAAAAGAATGTTCTGTACTTTCTGATATTTTAAGGCTTCCAAAAAAATAGTTTGTATTTGGTTTTTCATAAATCTATATCTATACTAATACTTTAATATTATAAATGTGAATGTAAGTTTGATTGTTACGCTTCCACGCAAAAACTACTTAACCGATTTGGCTGACATTTGAAATGGAGATAGCCTATACCCTGGATTAAAACATAGGCTACTTTTTATCCCGGAAAAGTTCAGGGTTCCCGCGGGATTTGTAAAAATCGATCTCTACCGCGGGCGAAGCCGCGGGCAACAGCTAGTAAAGTGGAAAGCTTTGTATTTTTGTATTTTTGTAACGAATAACGAGAGGGAGAGGGAGAGGGAATGGGAGAGGGAGAGGGAGGAGACATGCACACAAAAACTATAACGGATAAGAACGGTTATACCGATTTTAATGATCTCTGGTTTGTTACATTCTTAGGTGATACGAAGTTTGCCTATTTAGCTAGTTTTTCATGTTTATCTTACACACCTAATCATTTTTAGATACCACTATCTTGAATGGTAAAAACATTTTTACATTTCTTGTGAAATTTTCATTCACCAGGCATAGTCTTCATACCTTACACTGAATGAAACCCAAGTGGGGCAAATAATGGGTTGTTAACATTGAGATACATACATAGAGGAGACATCTCAAACAAATTGTGTGTTCCACCGCCGGCTTGCCCTCTGTTCTCTTTTCAAATTAGAAGCCTCGTTTGCACACTTGCCATAGAGTAACTTTGTATATGACACTTGCCGAACCAAGACGGCAACCTAAGCAAGTTTATATATTCCATTAACACGCTAGTGGCTTGCCAAGTTCAAACGCTCCTTATGATTTTTTCATTCAAAATGGCGGGAACATTGCACAATAATTTAATTAAATTCGTTTTAGTTGATTTAACTTAATATTTTGTTTTCTTACCGATGATAAAGTGATACCATTATCTTTTTTGTTTTTTGTCGTGCAATTGTGATACGTTCTTATTATGCACGACGACATTTTTTCAGTTTTTTCATAAACAATTTTGGCATGCGGCTGCCATGAGCGCAGCCGAGTGACAGCCGAGTGACAGAATGAAATGCAGCCGGCTGGCTGCAATGCACACCCCCGAACCCAATGTTCGCGGTGTCTGTTCTATACGCTAGTAATACTAGTTCAATGGTTGTTAATGAATGTTAATGATAATGGTTTCGTTCTACCGCCGCCGGCACCTTAAGTCCTTCTTTTATTTACATCCAAGTCTTTCATACTGCTTAGTCGTGGTAAAATTTTAATTTTTGGTAAGGTTACATTTCGTCTTATGACATGATTTTCAACAAGGTTTTTCAGGAGAGGGTCAGCTATACTATGACGCAGGTATTAATGCGTCTTAATATCCGAGTTAGAATGTACCTACCCAACATATCAAACATATTTACTTATTGATTTCTGACGATTATACGCTCCCCTTAGTAAATTTCTTATTCTGGCAACTTTCACAGATGAATAATGTTAAATGGAGATTGTGGCAAATGAAAATTTTGCATTAAAATTCATTTGCTTTCCTCTTCTGAGGCAAATAACCGAATTCTAATTCTGGTATAAAATTAATGAGGTCATTATTCTTATAGTTACACTTGAGTCAAACTCGTATCATAATTCTTGTCAACAAATCATAAAAATTCCTTTATAGTGTTTTCACAAACTGATTTGTATTTCGCACACCAAACAACTATTAAAGAACTAAACAATCATTATAACGTTTGTGACATCTTCATTATTTTACTATTGACCTATAACAACAACACTCTAAGAGAAAACGACGTAAAAACCAACATCTTAAAACAATTTTCATCATTGAATAACTCACGCTCGCACATCCTTAATTTCGTGAAGCGACTTGTAACCTTTGCAAAAAAATATTATTTACGGTCCGCATGCCTATGACTATAAATAGAAATGACTACGAAAACCTCACAGCTATAATGGCGCTTACATGCTTTGCAACTTGGTCGTATTATATTTCGAAATACAGTGAAATCAACTTATCTGTGACCTTAAGGAGGGCGCTGCCGGACGCATTGGACCAATCATAGTGCGGCTATTATTAAATTATGAATGGGATGGCATTAGTTCCAATTTTCGCCACGGCACAAATAAGTTCTTCAGAGATGGCACTGTACAGATTATACAGATATTTCATTCCACTCAATATGCATGAGCCACGGACGTCAAAAAAGAACGGACATAACCTTGTCTAATCGAGAGTGAAGCATAGTAATGGCCGATCGCTTAAGCTGCAAACATATTATAAGCCGCGTCCGACCGGACGCGGCTGACAGCCGCGACTGATAATGTGCACAGTCTCTTCGGACGTGGCTTGCGGACGCGTTCAACGCCTATTCCACAGAGTACGAGTAAGAGTATTCCACAGATACGTACAGCCGGATTTAAATTTGTCTGACGTGTCGTGTTGTGATGGGCTCTGATGAAATGGGTAGCGTTCACATCTATATGTCGCGGAACTGATGCCTACTGACACAGTACTTTCATAGCTCTCGGGGAGATTACACATTTTGCAATGTTTTTTGATAAATCCTCAGTTTCTGATTCAGATTTTGAAGAAGGTATTCAGTTTTTAGTGCTGGCAAATCTGCTAAAAAAAGAAAGAAAGAATTCTTTACATTTACATTTTACATTTTGTATCTTAGATCACTTTAAATTGTCGTACTATTTTGATCAGGTCGTCCATACTTTCAAATTTAAATTTCAATAACAACAACACGTCACAACAGTGAGGCTCGTGCACACTGCTCTGACGCCGCCACTTTCCCACCTACCTCGCCTCTCCCACCCCGGCACTCTGTCGCGATCGGGATTGCTTCTGATGCGACACAACACAAGCCATCACAACATATCGCGTCACGCAAATTTTTATCTCACCTTTAAATATATGAAACCCATACCATTCTGACGCATCACAATACGACACGTCAGACAAATATAAATCCAGCTTACGTTATTCCTTCAGACACAGAGTACTAATGCCTTCTGACGCATGGACGCGTCCCGCACCCCATGCATACTATGAAATACCGTCCGCGGACGTTTTCGGCTGACGAAAATATCCAGCGCGCCAGATAGCTCTCGGATGTCCGAACGCCTCAAGGTGCCTCAAGGTCACGTCCGCGACTTACCTCCGATAGTTTGCACAGCTCAGTGTATATTCATTATCTAGATACCGTTACGTCACATCCTTCAGCCGCGTCCGGCCGGACGCGTCCGACAGTTTGTTTGCAGCTTTACTACGTGTGCGTAATTTTGGGGTTACCACAATATGAGCATTTCCCCATTTTTTTATGTAATAAATGTATTACTTACTGAATAGTTATTCCGTAATGTACGGTTTACACGTATTAATTAGTTAAGTAGATAACTAAATTTTAAGTAAATTAATAAGGTAAACGAACAATTTAGTAGTTAAAATTTAGTACGCAAGTAAACAAAAAAAGATTGAAATTTTTCTGTTAAGTAGATGGGCGGGGCTTATCACTTAAAACGTTCGGACAGACACTTTTTAGTTAAAATTTAGTAAAAATGCATAAGTAATTAAGTAGGTTGTGAATAATTGTATGAACTAAAGAGCTTTACTAAATTATTACGTTTGGACGCACACTAAAAATTCTTCATTTAAAATTTAGTTATCTACTTAAATACTTAATGCATGTAAATCGAATATAACACATTCCACATTCAATAAATGCAAATTGTTATATTTGATGAGATTAATGAATTTTATTAATTGACAACAGATTAAATACACTGGTTTACCCACTTTACTTATAGGGGAGGTACCTAAAATTTTTTTTTCAAATTTTGTTCTACCATTATCTTAACGTAATTAATATACCTTAATCTATACCAAATTTCAGCTTTTTAATATTGTTAGTTTGTAAGCAATACCACGGACAGACGGACAGATATGGCAAACATATAGGTAAGGGTTCCTTGTTATTTAGTACGGAACCCCAAAAATATATACTTTTAAACTAAAATAAGAAACTCGAGTATTATATATGCTATAATTTTCCTACACATTCTGGGTATGCAATATTGTTGGCAGCACTGGCTGATTTTGTGGTTACAATTTTTCTAGTTTTATTTTGTTAATAACTTTAGGAAAAATAAAAGAAATCAGTGATTAAATTACAAGCTTACTTGTGAAAGGTAATCCCTTTATGTTTTTTAACTGAATTAATATTGTTCTTGCAACTTTTAACAGCACACAAAGGTATTTTTATTATTCTTTATCAACTCCCGTTGTCCGTATGACTCGAGTGCGGTTCGGCGCCGGAATGGCGGCCGATGGTGTCAATGTGTGCGTGTTTACTTGTACGAATAGAGAGTTTGTATTCCGATGGGTGCTTCACTGAATTTGTTCTTGAGATTACGTCCGTATTTCTTTAAGGTCCGTGGCATGAGCATAAAGTTATTTATAAGTTAAATTTCATTAAACAAAGCCGAATAACATTTTATATTTATGTTTATGTATTTTAAAACAGTCTATATCGATTTTATGCGTAACTATTCCGTGTTATTTTAAACTTTTGCAAAATAAATATTATGTTTAAAAAGAAATTAAATTATAAAGAGTGGAATGGAACGCGACTTGCGAACTCCAGATTTAGTTCAAACGCACTTTATACGACCAAAAGTTTCATGCACCTGTTTGTTTGTGGTTGCTAGGCAACACAGTGATTACGTAAATTCTGATACGAATGTGAATATAGTGTAGGTACTTCACCGTATTTAAGACGTGTCTTATTTCTTAAACAATCTTGCCATAACTTTTTGGCAATAAAGGATTTGGATAATAAATTAATGTACAATATCTAAACGTTATTATAATAAAGATAGATATTAATACGTTAAATTACTGTAACTTCTTTCGAAATAAAATTATTTACCAATTGCAATGTGTATACAAAAGTACACGTAGATGTGGAATTCAATTAGAATTTATTGTTGTGAACGAAGAAAAATACCTGCGAAACATTCAAACCAGTGGGGAATCATAATATTTACATAGTGTTCATAAAATCGATACCGAATTAAATTCTTGGTGTAGTATTTATAGCAGAATTTTTTTCACACTTGTGTAAGACAACCAACATTTTTATAAACGTTGAAAAATTTGAAAATGCTGTTTGCACCCGTCTTATGTTGCAATTGCAGGTAGTTAGTTGAGAGTCTAGTTATCTAGATAGCAGTTAACTATTTAAAAAGGTTCGAAGTATTGATACCTTCATTTCTTCAGCGAAGAGAATATATACTCAGTCCCTGTTCTGATCCACCGAACAGATTCGGAGCACCCATTAATTATACCCATATTTACTACCCATTACTTATTTGGATTCAACCCATTAATTAATGACCTACTAATGAGCACGGATCTCTCCTGTTGAGGAGGCCTAGAGCATACTCTACCACGCTGCTCCAGTGCGGATTGGTGAAGGGTTTAGTACTTAGTGGCCAACCCAAGTGTCAGAAGTTTTCATGCCACCCGAGGGCCTCTGACATGAACGACTACACGTGCCCTTTCCGAAGCACGGAAACGCTCAAGATTTTTTTTCCACTAGCGATCACCCATCGAATCCAACTACTGACCGCACCCGCTGTTGCTTAACTTTGTCGATCACTGTCAAGCCGATTAATTATTTACGAAAACACTAACAAACTTTTTTCTATTTTTTTCATTCTATCTGCCTGTTTGTCCAGGTTAATTTCTAGAACGGCTGAACCAATTTTAATGGAAATTTTATTGGAAGACAGAGGAAGTTGTAGAGCAACATAAGGGTTATACTTTTTATCCGGGAATTCCCACGGGATTTACGCAAGAAAACCTCCCACGCGAACGAATTCGTAGACACAGCTAGTAATAAATACACATTGCCCACAAATCCAAGTCAATAAAATGTAAAAGAAGCAAAAACTCTCAATTTTAATAATTGTCTAATGAGCATACGAGTACTTCATTGCGTTACAAAATTCCCTTGGTTGAATTCTGATCTGATTGATGCTGTTGAATTCTCAAGTATGTCTAGAGTATTTACAAAACTTTTGACAAAGACAACTTTTATCAAGCAAAACAAATAATATAGATGTTCTTATATGCTGTATAGGAGCGGCGTAGTTACCTACACAAGCCGATGAACCTGGGTGTCGTATGAGGCGACAAAGGCCTGCTTATTGTTAGGGCTAATGATTATACCTACTAACAATATTATTATTACCTCGATAATATTATTATTGATATTATTTCCGTGAAACCTGCCTTGCTAGATAGCTATCATCCTTAAAATTCAATCGCCAAACGATTGACCGCGCGTCGTGTCGAATTACAGGATCAGCATTTTTTTACTTTCTTTGCACTTTATTTTAATATTGTAACTGTTTCATTCCCGATTATAATAAATCACCTAGGTATGTCCCGAAATTTCACCCACTGAACTAGGTAAAACTACTCGTGATTTAATCTCTATATTGTAAAATAAACAGAAAATTAAACATTCATCGCTGTTTTTCTCAAATTCCCTTTAAACCAGCTCACTATTCAAAAAAATTTTTACTCGTAGAATGATAACGACGTTTCATTCCCATCGTAGCACAGAACACTTAATAGTATAGTACATAATTGTATTCGTAGGTAAATGACCTATCGGTCAATGATTCTCAAAGTAATCTGAACTGCAACCCATTAAAAAAATCTTTGCTTGAAAAACAATATTACGGCATCACTTAAAAATGTTGCTGCTGCAATTTCATAGTTATTAATTAATGTTAAGGTAAATGTAAAATTTTTCGAAACAGTCAAGTACACGCAAAAATTTATAACATTTGTTTTAAAAATAATTTAATTTCGCAGACCGCAGAATTATTTTTTACTAATGTAAGTGTTTTAACTGTTTCAATACTCACTTCACTGCCCTCCTAGTCCTCCTACCTATTAGTTATTCATAAAGTTTAATACATTTTCCCTTTATTAATTCCTACTTACACATAACACCTAAAGAAGACATAAATAGACGTTACTATCGCAAAAGGTATTACTATCAACTTAGGTACGAGGTGGCGAAAATTCAAACTGCCGCTATTTCAAATTCATTCATAAGTACTTTTTGGTCATTCATCTGTCAGCCTCTCGAATCGCGTCCAATGATTGGTCCAATGCGTTCTACAGCAATTCACCCTTCAATTCACAGATAAGTTGGTCGTAGTGTAGGTAGGTATGTTATTTTACTTGATTCCTTATAAAATGGTTGGTGGAAACATTGGTTCCTTTCATTTCTTAAAAGTAACATTGTAATCATGTCAAATAATACAATACGTAACTCGTTTTCTGCTTTCCGATTTCTCTTTTTCTGCTTTTCCTTTCATACCTGTTTAGCTTACTGCTGTTTTATAATTTACGATTAATAACGAATTCATTCAATCTCTTTTGAGATGTGCCTCGATCAACAATTCCATCAAAATTAAGCATGTTAGAAATGTTTATGTTTCCCAATTTGTACAATATATTATTTTTTCTTGTAACTTGCGGTTACAAATCATCTCTTTGAGACACACATATTAAGTTACATAGACTAACTTATAAGTTTCAGCGGTCACAATCAGCTGGCTTAATAAAATAGATAAATCTTAGAGGCAACAAAAATCTGTTGTGTTCTATGTTACCCATATAATTATTTCTAATAGATTTAACCATTTATAGCTTAACTAGCTGACCCGGCGAACTTCGTATCGTCTAAGAATGTAACAACTCTCGCTCCCGCTCTCCCTCCCGCTCTCCCTCTCTCTCTCCCTCTCGCTCTCCCTCTCCCTCTCCCTCTCCCTCTCCCTCTCCCTCTCCCTCTCCCTCTCCCTCTCCCTCTCCCTCTCCCTCTCCCTCTCCCTCTCCCTCTCCCTCTCCCTCTCCCTCTCCCTCTCCCTCTCCCTCTCCCTCTCCCTCTCCCTCTCCCTCTCCCTCTCCCTCTCCCTCTCCCTCTCCCTCTCCCTCTCCCTCTCCCTCTCCCTCTCCCTCTCCCTCTCCCTCTCCCTCTCCCTCTCCCTCTCCCTCTCCCTCTCCCTCTCCCTCTCCCTCTCCCTCTCCCTCTCCCTCTCCCTCTCCCTCTCCCTCTCCCTCTCCCTCTCCCTCTCCCTCTCCCTCTCCCTCTCCCTCTCCCTCTCCCTCTCCCTCTCCCTCTCCCTCTCCCTCTCCCTCTCCCTCTCCCTCTCCCTCTCCCTCTCCCTTTCCCTATCCTTCCTCTCCCGCTCATGCTTCCCTCCCCTCCCCGTGTTAAAAGTACAACATTTAATTTTTGTTTCTAACTATAAGCTTACATAATAATTTTCACATTTCTGAGTTCAAAAATAACGAATTATTAGTTAGGGGATGAATATTGTTATTTTTTGTGTTTAACTACATATAACCTTATATACAAATTTTCACCCTTTTTACTTTAAAACTGACGAAGTTGCTATAATAACTTGCACCCCCTTAAGTAACCCTTTGGGTGATGATTTTTCAAAAAAAAAACGCATTACTATTAAATGTTGTTTCTAATCTTGAGCTAACAGATCAATTTTAACTTCAAAAGTGACGAAGTTGTGTACTAAGTTCCATCCCCTAAATTATTGTTCTTCATAAAAAGTTCTAAATAAAAGTAGTTAGGTACGTCCGTGGTACGACTATAGACTCTATAGACTTCAAGTTTACTTCGTAAGCAAACGATCGAAGCAATATGGACACAGTGGGATGGAGCTTTGAAGGGCACATTAAGTCGTAGGAGCTAGATCTTCTTATCTTTGAGTGAGCCGTTAAGGAGCTTTCAAGAATCACGTTAAACGGACCTCCTCGGCCAATTTAATTACGAGGGTAGGTAGGCCTGTAATTACTTTTTTCCTACCTAGATCGTTGTTTAACAATGAATTTCCGTCAGGTTATCATTAATTTTTATTTTCCATTTGTCAATGATATGATGATGTGTTAACTAGATATTAATGATAACTTGATAAGCGCCAATTGCAGAATTGAAGTTTTCAATTGGCTGAAATTTCTTTACATTTTTTATTCATAAAGATCAGTTTGGTTTCAGTGATTGATTTATTGCAATAGGTTTAAGTATTCCGAAATTTACAACAACTTCTGCCTTCTAGTTAAATACATGTCTGTGGTTCTATCTAAGACTAGCTGTCAAAGTAGGAACGTGTCTCCTAAATCCATTTTTTCACTCAATTAACTGTACTTTGAAGAGCAAGGTATCAAGGTATGTCTAGTCTAAAGTTAAGTCAATCAAAAGTTGGCCCAAGCCGAAAAACCTGTCCAAAATAGTAAAATTGCAGTACGTATTTGGGAAAAGGTGATTCGCTTCACATAGGTTTCGTTTGACCGTAATAAATGTTCAGACCCTCGGCCTTTAGTACTGTATTTTCGTAATTGTTTTTTGTATTTAGAAACTTCCTTTGTAACGCAAGAATAAAATAAGATGGAAATGAACAGTGTGTACGTATAGTGTATATTTTTATTTACATTTGTAATAAAAATAAGTTTTCTTCAATTCCATTATTTAAAAGTAATAACAAACCAGCCAATCGAAAGGTGCGAACACTATTGTTCAAAAGGTTCGAAACATGCGAACTGCGGCCACAAAGTTTTAATTACTTTTGAAATATTGTTCAACAATGACAGTGAGTGACCGTGACGTCTCAATTTTTAAAATTGCGTTACACTAATTTCATGCCTTTTTGACCCCTCCCCCTCTAGTGTGACGTCACATATTATGAAATTTTACACCTAGAAATTATTAAATTAAAACAGCATTTCCGAAATAAGTTTTATTTCCATTAATTGTTTTTTAATATTTACCTATAGGTACATACCAATTATTCGATTTTTAAATGCGACGTCACGAAATTTAGGAACCCCTTGTCACACAATGTCACATTCAGTGAATTATATGTTATAGAAACGCACGTTAGTATAAGCGAAGCGGCCGAGACGAAACGAATGCGGCAGAGCGGGGGAGGGCTATGGTCATAGACATAGATAGATACAGACATGCAACTGCCTCATTACAGATTATGTTGCCTAATAGTTTTTGCCCTCATGAGTAAAAAGCTTTTTCCCGTACGGGACGAGAAAAACATCATCGGTGACGTACGGGCCACGTTCCGTACGGGATTCCGCTGCGTATGCACTATCCTATACATTTTCTATGAAACTATGAGGGTGCGAACACAGAATTATACGGATTAACGTTTCAGTTGTAATCAAATATACCTAACGACATAAAAACGCAATAAGATTTATTCCGTCTCTAATACCTACAATAGTTCCACTATGGAACATCTGTACATTTTTAAGTCTATGTACGAGTCGTACGATTTTATTCCTAGCGATTCTCTCTTTCGCACGCATAGACGGATTGTTGTCGTGCAAACGAGACAGACTAGCATCAGGTTTGTAATAATATGGCTGCCGACTATTTTAGATAAAATATCGGATTAAATCAAGAAATACCTTTTATTATGCTTGTTTTGTTACGAACTACGAAGTTTTTTTTATCACTTAATCAATTAATAGGTATTAATACTTACTTTAATAGTAGTATAAAGTATTGTTAGATTTTTAATACACATTTACGTTGTTTTTGTCGCAGCAATGCGGCCGTTTTAACTCCGCGTGTGCTAATAGTACACTGCAACCGTTGTTGCCTCGTCACGTATTGTCAACGGACCGTATTAATTAATGTACCTAAACGCTCAATCTAGTAGAACATAATTATAGATCGCTGGTCACACTACATCGACCCCCCACCCCCTCTCTCCTAACGTGTGACGTAATTTATGGATGGCCCCTATTATATATGGGTTTTATTGCTATCATTATAATATTTAGATACATAACACAAGTTGACGGAAAGAAAAATATTCACCCAGGTAAAGTAAAAGTTTTTCAAGTGATATCATTACGGAGAGTATGGGTGAATGGTTTGGTGACGTTTTGCCTTGTCATTTCCCATTTCCCATACTGACGTCGGGTCCAGGTTTTTTATTCAGCACGCATCTCCAATTTTAGTTATTTGCGTATTGAAATTCAATTCGCTTCGGTGAAGAAAAACATCGGCATAAGAACCTACTTGAGAGTTTCCGTAATATTCTTAAAGTTGTGAGAAATTTTATCCCCCTAATCGTGATACATAAGTTTTGCCAAAAACGTTGTATTATTTCCATAATATTTTCAGGTAGGGACGCATACTGTTTAGTATTATTGTGGCTACAAATGATAAGAATTGTCAACATCGTTAAACAAAATTATTCTACGATCTGAGACATAGGTACTGTAGTAGGTACCTAGTAGTTTCAGCTCCACTGAAACTACAGTAAACACAAGTAACCATAACTTGTGGCCGCCGACAGAAGCACGCCATGGAAAATACGACGCTGCATTTCCTCCACTCTACAGTGAAATCCAGGGATTGTTCAACAAATGAAGAAAGCCATAGGTGAACTTTATGGCAAAACGATTAAATGTTTTGTGAAGAATTAATTTGTTACGTGAAAACTTAAAGTAGGTAAAAACGATTGTTATTGGTGAATTTGTCAGTTAATTCAAGTAAGAGGATTTTATATTAGAGACTAGCTTTTACCCGCGGCTTCACCCGCGTATTCTAAGGGAAGTAATCTGGTGCAAGAATAATAAGATTAAAGTAACCGTTAGTGACTCCCGAGTTAGGGCGTAAGAGGAACCAACTGTAAAACCTATGACGCTTTTCAACCTTCCAAGGCTTACGACTATAAATATTATAAATTAATTAAACCAAAACAACAATTATCCAGCGCGAATTCAACATTCAATTCAATTTATTAAATGCCTATGATTCAGAACTTACAAATAAATTTTACTACCGCCATCTATTACAACATCCGGAACTAAATATTTAGCAAGTAAAAAAACATCGATCTTCCCATGGGAATGAGATGTTTTACCGCGATAAGAAGTAGCCTACGATACTCTCCATCCTCCTAACTATCTCCATACACAAAAATCATACAATATCATAGTTTGGTTGCGACGTGAAAGACGGACAAATAAACAAACAAACACACTTTCGCATTTATAATATTAAGTATGGAAGTATGGAAGTATGGATTCTATTTCATCTTGCAAGATTCGATTAAAAAAAACTAAAATTTCAATCAAATAAATGCTTGTAAAATGTTCCAGGACCCACAACATTATAGAACTAATTACGCTGCCAATATCAATATTTGTCAGGAATATATACTATACTAATAGAGTAGCCCAAAACCCCATTTGCTATTTTAACCACTCAGGCTGTTAATATCAATATTTGCACGGAATACTAGTAAAGTACTTACACTGTTAATACTGAAAACTTGTAGCTTGGCAGCTTGTAATCCTGTGTCTTTGACGTAGTATCGGATCTGTTGTGTTTCTTATTACTATAGTGAGCGAAACATCGCTTTGGTTTTCGCGGATACTAGGTCGACTTGTGTGTTGTTCCGCTGTCAGCTTAAAAGATAGGTACCCTAATTATTATAAGATCGTAATTAGATCCAGTAAGTCGTAGGTAAGTAGGTTTATTTGGTAAAGTAATCCTTATATTACCTACGCACTACCCTGTCCTTTGTATGTTTAAGATTAATTATTCCAGTCAATGGTTGCCTGGAAGAGATCGCTATTTTAGTGATAAGGCCGCCAATTTGTATGTTCATGTTGAAATGTGTATTTTTCATTTGTAATTTTTGTGTACAATAAAGATAATTTGTATTGTATTGTATTGTATATTAAATAGTTATGAATAAATAGTCTCAATTTTTTTGCTTCAATTTTCCGATGATAATGGCGTGTATTTGGTTCATCTGTACAGTGTACTAATATTATAAACTAGCTGAAACCGCGGAGCGTTTCAGCCACGTTTATTTGTGGAAAAAACTAACTATTTAAATATATAATGTTATATGGCCTATAGCCTTCCTTGATAAATGGACTGTCAAACACAAAAAGAATTTTCCAATTCGAACCAGTAGTTCCTGAGATAAGCGCGTTCAACCAAACAAACAAACACTTCAGCTTTATAATATTAACAATAAGTATAGATAAAGCTTTCCTAGCCTTGTATTGTTGTATGTTTGTAAGTGTAACGAATAAACTCAAAAACTACTGAACCGATTTTAAAAATTCTTTCACCATTAGAATGCTACATAATCGTTGAATAACATAAGCTGTCGGATTTTTGGAAATTCATCCTCTAAGGGGTAAAAATAGCGGTTGGAAGTCACTTTCATATAAATCAACTTTTGCAGTTTTAGAGTTAAAAACATGAAAAATATGTAATGTATGTAAGTTCATAGTTACAAAACAAAACACTTTTTTTGGAAAATCATCCCTTAAAGGGTTAATAATAATTGTAATTCAATTTTAATTATAACTTTTTTAAATGTAAATTGCCGGAAAAAGAACAGCCGAGCCATCGCACACTCACGTTCAGGACATAGTTATAATAGCGATAAGACGGGAAGAAGTAATAACATTAACAATATTAATAAAACAAACAATATTAAACAATCTTACGTTACCTATTCGGTCTACTCAAACATACTAATTTTATTAGTTTAAATTTTTATTTTGTATAAATTGTGTTTTTATTCTGTTTGGTAGTTTTTATTTAGTAAGTCTGCATGAATGTTTGGCAATTGGAAAAGTAACGCATTGTAACATTGATGTAGATAGATTCAGCCAAAGCGTGGCCGCAAATGAGACAGAGAATTTACGTTTCTTTGAGGTTATTTTAAAAGAAATGTAACAAAATTTAACAAGCAGCCCAGAATACTGCTACCCACTATCGTACTTAAACTTATATAATTAAACTTACTACCATTTTCTGCTTAAAAAACAAACTGAAACATTAAATATCCAAATAGCCAACTCACTCTTCATTGTTTGTCACAACTAACACATTGTTTGCACTTATGACAAACAATATAATACCTATGTATAATAAAATCAGCCACGGTGACGGAGATAAAAAATAATATTTTTATCAGAATTAAAATGTTGAATAACTTTATAAAATGACTGATGTAATGAAAACTGGCCAAGTCAAATCTAACCTACTTTAAAATCTCACATTTTTAAATAACAGCAATTGTTATAGGTATCCAATAAAGCAAAGAAATAGAGTTTAATACTTGTTCATAATGTTATTTTGTTCCTATAAATACATATTTCGATTTTGCATAGAACTTGGCACTCATTTAGATCTCCATTCTTTTTGCGGCGAAGCCCACAGCCAAGCATAATTTTTGTATTGAACTTGACTCTCCTTTTTTACATTTATGTTTTTGGTGGGATATCATTACTTTTTGTAAAGAAAACTAGGCAGGTATTGAGATTTAATGTTTTTTCTTGCGTTTCCGCTGCGTGGTTTTTTTAGCGCATATTACAAGTTTTTTGTATGTGGACACCACTTATTTTTCGACTTTTTTTTTTTGACTTTTTTTTTATTTTTTCCTACGCTTACACACACTTACCGAGCTGGATTCCAAATTTCATCCTCCTAGGTCATCTGGAAGTAGGTTAGGTTTAGGTACTATATGTCAGTCAGTCAGTGGTAAAATTTACGACTTTTTGACCTTCATATCTTTATAACCGTTTCAGCTAGCTTCATGAAATTTGGGCTTCTACATGTCCTTATGGATATAATTAAACACACCTAGTTTTATGTGTTTACGTTAAAGAGGTTTTGAGTTATAGAAGGGTCAAAAGTGGCACCAAATGGTTCGTGTAATATTACACTAGGCACTGGCTAGCCAGTTCCTTTGCTTGAACTTGGCTTAACACGCTGCCGCGTGTCTAGATAAGCTCCACCCACCTCGACGGAAGCCATTATTTGCTATTGATAATATTTTCCTAAAATCTAATTAAACCTTAACACTAGCTAGCCGACTTATGTAGTCTCTTCCGACACTCTAATATGCCGGCATGGATTTGGGCTCAGTAGGTAATAGGTATGCTTAGCCACCAAATAGGACTAAAATCTATATTTAATAGAAATTAAATATATAAATTAGGTAAAATTTATGTAGGTCGCCGAATTGCCTGGCTAATGTTGTAATGACCTCGTTATAATTATATTGGGGCTCTACCCAAAACTGGCTCAAGAATGACTATTTCTACATCTTGGCATGACAGACCACCACCACGTAGACAGTAGACTGATGATAAGCTCAGGAGAGGCCTGTGCAAGTACATAATTAAAATTTTTATCTAACAAATAGTTATTCTAAATACAGAGAATATTGTATTCTAATACATACGAGTATCTGTGTAGCGTCATACATATAAATTGTATAATGTAGGTACCTACTACCTACGTATAATGTTGTAAGCTTCTAGCTGTTACTGAAGTGCAGTTCCCTGCTACATCTTTGATCTCCGGTTATTTAGTGCAGTATCTTTGTCGCTGTCGTCCAACTAAACCTATCTTCTACATATTGTACACACTTGTAGATAGGTGTATATAATTTCAGGATTTTCACCGTTAACTTGACATAGTGTTAAGGAATTTTAGAGAGATATTCAAGAAGACATGGTGGATATATTGAGTACATAAAGGTTGACTTGACTTGTACCTATAGCCATTGCAATTATTGTCATGTTGTTGTGATGCAATAAAATTTAATAATTATCTCGAAATCCACACGCTTGCACTCACAAATCAACAACACACACACACGCAGTTTTTGTAAAATTAGTTTTTTTCCTTTCAATATATTTTGTTTTATTTACAACGCGAGCGAGAGGTTTGAACTTAGTTTTCCCCATCAGGGAATCCTAGTGTGAAAACTAATTACAATAAATTACACAGGTGAACAATGAAAAAACTTTTTGAAAACTTCTTGAGGCGTTTGAAAAAAAATATGAGAGTAAAATTTTTACAATGTGACAGCCAAAATGCGACTGAATTACTAGGCATAGGCACACAACATTCTCTGAAGTTGTTTTGGATTGCTAGCGCGGATCGTGGGTGCGAGTGAGAGGTACTTGTTTGTATTGCTAGCGCGCGCCCGGGTCTTTGGTGCGAGCGAGAGGTACTTAGTTCTGTTTTAAGGAGGTAAGTATCACTTCTTACGTTTATATGTCATTATACCACATAATTACGGTATGATCTACCCATGGCATAGATTTATAACCAATAGATTCTCCCATACATTTGACAGAGCGAGATCGCCAGTTACAAAATTTACGTGAAAGACAGAGACAAAATATTATTTTTGTCTCCGTCACCGTGGCCGATTACATTATACTGTATATATTATATTGACAGCCCTGTAGCCTAGTTGGTAGCGACCCTGCCTGTGAAGCGAGGGGTCCTGGGTTTGATTCCCGGCCGGAGCAGATATTTATGTGCCAGATATTTTGTACTCGGGTCATGGGACTCATGGGTGTGATTGTGATGTAATATGTGTCGTCTATGCCACCTGCGACACAGGTAATAATCTACTGTGGGGGTATGAGTGTGTTAGCGTTTATTATTTTTTATATTAGGGTAAAGTCTAGTAATATTGGCACTCCCCCAACGATTGACACCTTTTTCGTATTATGTCCTAAACTAAGCATAAATTATTATTTTTAAGCATGGTAACTTTACTTTTAATTAGTAAAATTTTCATTTCATGAAATGGCAACATTTTCGTACTTGATTTTCCCGCCATTTTGTATCTGTCGATTTTTTAAAAGTAGCGGGACACGTGGGTTGCAGTAGACTGATGAAAATTAAGAAAAACAGAAGGCGGGACTAACATTGTGTGACGATTTTTATCGCCCCTGATAAGTAAATATAGAAGTTTGGTGTTGTTTCTGTTAAATTATGTCGTAAATAGATGTGGTTTTCACGATTTTACTAACTTTGCCTTAGAAAAACATTACGTTTTGCTAGTGCCAATCATTACATTTTTATTTGTACTAGGCTGTAACGATTAACACCCCGTAGGGATCAAAATATTTTCACGCAGAAATTAGAAACTGTTGAAATACACAGTTATTTATCAGTAGGGAGCAATTGCCCTCGCTTCGCTTCAGGTATCCTATGCCTTAGTACCCACACTACCCAACTCAAAAAAAATTTTACACGCGATTTTTTAAATTGGTGACTTTATTTGTGAACCGATTGAAATAGAATTAAGATCTCAGTGTTACTCTTTAGAGTACGTTGTTGATTGATTGTTAGGTTGTAGGAAATTTGCCATTCATCATCATCATCACCATTCATCATCATCATCATCACCATTCATCATCATCATCACCACCATTCATCATTATCACCATCATCGTCATTATCACCATCATCATCATTCATCATCTTCATCACCATCTTATGATGGCATCGTCATTCATCATCATCCTCCATCATCTCCATTCATCATTATCATAATCATCATTCGTCATCATCATCGTACATCATCATCATTCATCATCATCACCATTCATCATCATCATCACCACCATTCATCATTATCACCATCATAATTAGCATCGTCATTCATCATCATCATTTTTCATCATCATCACCATCATATCCAGTAATCATTATCATCATAACCATTCATCATCATCATTGATATCCATTATTTGGGATGAAAAGCAGGATACTGTAATTTTAATTCACAAACATCCAAACATCTAAACCTAACATCTAAATTTTAGTAGGATCTGGATCTAATTCTAAATTCTCGCGGACGAAGTCGCGGGTAGAAGCTAGTGTACTCATAAATAAATAAAAAGTAACAAAAAATAATCATTTCATTTACATAAACTCTAAAATTCCATATAGGTACTTAGCTTTTCAATGCGAATTAATGTACCCACTAGGTGTCAATCGTTACAGTCTCGCTGGGTGTCAATCGTTACATCAGGGTGTCAATCGATATAGTTATGCGCCCTTTTCGTTTGAATTATTATTTTTCCTTGATTAAATTATTTAAACTGCACTAAAATTCATATTAATCTTCTCCTTGATAGTTAAACATTATATTTAAAACAAAAAATATTGGATTTTTAAAGCAAACAACATTAAAATGACAAAAAATGTTGAGAAAACGCTTAGGGTGACAATCGTTGGGTATTTTACCCTATATTGATTGTCACAAGACATGCAAACTATGGTGAATTGTGACAAACAATGAAGAGTCCGTTGGCTATTTGGAGATATAAAGTTTCAGTTTGCTTTTTATGCAGAAAATCGTAGTAAGTTTAAGTATACCTATAAGTTTAAGTACGATGATGGGTAGCGGTATTCTGGGCTGCTTGTTAAATTTTGTTACATTTATTTTAAAATAACCTCAAAGAAATGTAAATTTTCTGTCTCACAACGACGTCACAACGAAATGACCATTTTCCATTGAGTTCATGTTATCTAGAGTCCTAGGATATATTATTCGATTTTATTAAAATATTTTTATAAGTGCACTTAAAATAAAACAAATGTACCGTAATAAATAATTATTTCATTTCATTAATACCTTAAACAAAATAATATTAATAATATAAAAACATCAGTTTTCGTGACACTAGGATAATTTTGAAGAAATTATTATAAAATGTGTTTATTCCTTAATAGGGGCCATTAATAAATTACGTCAAGAAATTAGTTCTTGACTTTTTTACCCGTCCCCCCGTCCTTGTCACAACTGGTCACTTATTTATTATTAAATTAACAGCAGTTCCGATATAAGTTTTATTTCCATTATTAAATTTGTTTTTTAATATTTATCTATACATACTAATCATTCGATTTTGAAATCTGACGACACGAAATTTAGGACCCCCTCCCACCCTTTGTCACACAATGTCACACTACATCGATTCCCCCCTAACGTGTGACGTAATTTATGGATAGATAGCCCTTATAATTTTTACCACCAGAAAAATGGTTAGAAAACATTTTGAAGAATAAAAATATTACAAATATTAAATTATTTCTAAGTAAGAGTAGACACCCTACAATAATTATGTAGTACATTCGCAAGAGGAAGACCTCAGTGATAGGTCGAATAGTCATTCTGTTGTGACATCATCCGTCTTTAAGTACTTCTGCGGAGTTATGTATCCAGTTAGAGTAATATATCCATGAATATTTCGTTTTGCGACTTGACAGCTCCCCTCCAATGGAGTGTGCACAAGGGATGCTCCCGGGTGAATTCGCCAAAGTCACAAAAAAGATGTTCCGATTGATAAAAAATTTAATTGACTATTTTTATAATTTTTTATTTTAGAAACTGCTTTTAAACATATTTTTACATAAGCGCCCACATATTTCATTACATTATTTGAAGTAATTTATAAAAAAAATTGAATAACACACCCAAAACATCATTACCATTTGTAGGGAAATTGCTGATATTGATATTCCAAAATATTTTTTGAAAAATCTGCTTTACACATTGCGTGTTTCGTTTTATATTTTGAGACAATATTTAATTAGGTACATTATAACATATAATATTATGAAATCAGCAGTGCAGAATTAGTAAAAAATATCAATTAAAATTTAGTCACGAAAATTCGTCAACTCCATGTCAGTACCGTCAAACGTTATATTTCTCAAATGTTTTTTGGGCTACGCTGTAAAGTACCCCTCGTTTCTCCTCGTCTGGCCCATTGTAAAAAGTGGAACAGGCCAACTTTTTACTGCTGCATGGAGAAATAACTTTTATTCATGAAAAACAACGACGTTCAGTACTTTGTCCCGATTTTGAATCATCGCCATTTACTGGACTTACGAGGTAAATATAAATTATACATTAATTTTAATACTCCACACGTATGTGTAATAGGAACATGATTTTCACTGGCACAAAGAGTTCATAAATCAATGATTAGCAAAATGAATTTTAAGCAAAAAAGAAAAAAATATCATTACCATATGCATCATTCCCATTTGTTTTTTTGTAAATGGGAATGATTTTGTGTAAATGGTAATGACGATTGGAGATTTTGAAATAAATTTTGATTGAGTAATGAGACCTAGCAATTTCTTTTTCAACGATAAATTTTGATATGTGTGTTGTAAATTAAATTTGAGCTACAAGTTGTTGGTAAAGAATCTACAAAACTTTTTAATTTTGCAATATCTTTTTAGTAAAATAAATTATAAAAACGAAAATTTAATGCAAATAAAGGCCAAAACCGATAAGAGAAACAAAAAATTGCTAGACAGAGGAGATAAACCGAAATCAGAGGAGATTGTGCATTGTACGAAGAGGAGAACAAAAAAAGAGATAAGAAGAAAAGAAAATAAAAAAAGTTTCTGAAGAAAATTCTCTGAAAAGAAAAATAAATTAAAGTTTCCTGGTTATTAGCAAGCTATTACGTGAACAAAGCCGATAAGAAATTTAATACACCAGATTTGTTTTGGCACACTTGCTGCATGTTTTTGCTATCCTAGTACTTACTGCAAGAAACGAAAATATCTGGCTTGCTTTCTATAAGAGAGAGAGAGAACAGACAGGGAAACATGCGCACGCCGCACGACAAGTAACGACGCCGCATGAGTTAAAATGACTAATGATGGCAAAAAGTGTCGTTACAACTTTTCGTTACCAAATTTTCCGCCTAGCCCCCTTTCGCAACGAGCGATAAGGAACTTCGTTCCAAAAAATGTAATGAAATAATCTTTTATTCATGTCGATATCACTGATACACTTATGAACGTCATTTTTTTAATCTAACAGCATTTCGGAACGGTGCTTTGTCATGGAGAAGGAAATCCGTAAAGAAACTCCACAGCACATCTTTTAAAATAATGAAATTATTACACAAGATGTTCTAACTGACGCGGAACTGGATGCATTACTAATTTATATGCATATTTGTCAATAATATATTCATCTATACTATAATATCCTTTGCCTACTGGCTGGGATTTCAGAGATCTCTTATACATTTGAATAAGCAAATCATGTACTTAGGTAATTTAATGTAAAAACGTACATAGAGCCCCTCAAAAGAACGTTGTACTCTACGTAGGTGAAAAGAATCCGTAACCAAAAGTATGTCTGTTTCAAGTTTGATGATTTTGCGTATCACTATTTTGCTTGAACCAACCGCCGTTGTTTCTTTATGAATAAAATATAATTGTAAATAAATTGAGATGTTACTGTTAATATGCTCATTTCTTTAAATCTCTCCCGCAGGTAGTGGCGTAATTTTAATTATAGATGGTCCTAATTGCCCTTTTCTGCAAAACAAATATCGCATCAATGTGAGCCTCTGCACTCCACATCAATAATATCAATATACCATAGGACAGGACATGAGGCTATGAAAGTGTGCAAAATAAACAAGTTTATTAATTTCTACATCAGTAAACTGTCTTATCTTTCTAATGGCATTAACTAACTAAGCCGATATATGATTGCCCCATTGTAGTTTAGAATCTAAGCTGACACCCAAGAAAACCGTGGATTTTTCCATAGTTATAATTTCATTATTTATAAGGTGAATCAAATATAAACCGGACTTTTTTTACTGGTCGCAGAGTGAAGTGACGCGCTTGGTACTACTGTACGTGTTAAAGGGGACTGTCTCGTATTATTCCATTTGGTAGCAAACATTCTATATACTTAGTTTTTTAGCATTTATCAGTAAATTATTTGTAGTAAACCGGTGTGACAAACAAACCTGAGAACTTTTACATCGTCATTTATTTTATTTCTATTCGTCTTAAATATAAGAGAAGTGACATCAGCAACTATGATAATGTCTGCATATTTCTTAATTTAATACGGCAGATCATTTAAGTATACTAGAAAAAGGAAGGGACCCAGAAACGAGCCCTGTGGTACACCCATCACAGATTGAGATCTCGATCACTTGTTATCATTTATACTAACACAATGGATTCTACTCGTCAAGTACGACAAAATCAAGTTAAGTGAATTGTTATTGATGCTGTAGTAGTAGCTTATGTAGTAATGTTTAGTGTTCAACACAATCAAACGTCTTAGACAGGTCACAGAATACCCTTTATGGGATTTTGTGAATTCTCCCAGGTCTCAAAGATAAGTTTGAGAAGCCTAACACCTGCATTTGTTATATTACGGCTTTCGGTAAAACCGTATTGCTCAGGGTGGAGTAAATTACAAGCGGTGAAGTGCTTCAGCGTTTAATTTAACTTAATTATTTTCAAAGACCGTAGGTAAAATAGAAATAGGTCTGTAATTATTAAGGCCTGTTTTGTCCCCAGATTTAAAAATCAGTATGATCTTTCTGTACTTCATTAGATCTGGGAAAGTATCTAGATTTACACATTTATTTACTAACCTAGCTAAATAAGGGACTATCACATGTTTTATATTATTTATAATTTTAACAGATATTCCCCACAAAATTTCAAATTCATATGCCTTCCTTTACCAGAGGTAATTTTATTTCCATGAACTAATAATTCATATTTAGAATTGCGTAATTTATTACTGCCAATCTCGTTACCAATAATACTCTAATTACACTGGTCGGCAAAAAAAACTAAAAATCAGGGAGCAAAGAGTTTACTATGTGATTTCTATTGGCTTTGGTTTACTGAGTCCAAATCTGTTTACAGATTCCTTCTATCACGTCTAGTTTTTCAGATATTTACATTTAAATAAAATACTGGTCTTAATCTAAATTAAACATGTATTTATTTTAGAAAGAAAAAAATACACTGATTAATGACTATTAATGCTTATTCACGTTGTCCCTTTTTCTAACAGGTTCCACTGTTGTAATCTGGAACCTAAAAGTTGTGCCTTGGATTTCGAAAGTTCCAAATCACGGACAAGATCATTAAGTTCACACTGGTTGAGAATATGTGGTTCGACGGTTATGCTAGGTGAACTACTTGGTGTAAATTCATTTGATTTTGTAGATGGGAATTTTGTTATATTTAATACCTCATCAATTTGCTCACCCGAAGGAGGAACTGGCGCTGGCTGCTCTTTGTTGCGAAGAATTGGTCTTTGAGCAGAATGAAGGTTGAAATATTTTATTTTGTGTTTATTTTTTCTAGAGAATCCTTTAATTTCTGTCATACAAAAATAGCAGTCGTTTATATGGTTCTGTGGCTAAATCTAAATCTAAATCGCAATGATTTTTTAGACCCCTTCAGCCAACCAGTCAGAGCTATTGCACATGTTTTGCAACATATCTTTGGCAACCTTTTCTTTCTGTCATCTATTTGCAGATCAAAATGAAAATGATAAGCCTTTTTTATTGAAGGTGTTAGTTTTCGTTGATGTAAGGCTATTACAAAATTACCACAAACAACAAAAATTGACTAGAAAATTTTTGCATGAACGTGGCATTTTTTTTTCTAAAACAATCAAAATAAAAGATATTAAAATATTTTATATTAAATTAATAGTATATATTGGTTAATTTGATCGATAAAAGTAAAATATTGAAACCAACTTCCCAAAACTTTTAAAACGAAACCTAAAACAATGAAATAACTCGTATGTTGTTTTTTTTCACACGTACGTCGTTCACGTGTTTAAAACAGTCACTACGTTCGCGCATGTCAGTTGGTTAGAGCAATAAACAATAGCTTGTTGTTTCTTTCTAACACAGAAACAGACACAAAACACAACTAAATACATGTACCAAACGTTCACAAGTACCGCTGGCTGCAACAATAAGACAGCAATTCTAGTGTATCCAAAAAGTGGTATTGCGTCGAAATTAGACGTACTAGGTGAATTCTAACTACAAATTTGGATTTAACGTATCCATATGTATTACGTCCACATATAATTTTTTTTGCTCTTTTTTGATGCCGACCAGTGTTATTGGTTGTAGCTTGACATTTTTTATCTTCTATGCAACTTAAAGACATAACTATAATACATACGGCTTTAAAAATTTTTTGAATAACATTAAATTTTGTCATTCCTATTAACAAAAAATCATTACCGTTAATTAAAAGTCATTACCAGGCTGCTCAATATCATTACCATTTCTTATAAATTTTTTTACGACCCAATAACTTTTGATTAGCATAACGAATTTTGAGGACTTTTGTAGGCTTAGAAAGGAAATTTTATGTGCTAATTTTTTTCATGGTTTTGCACGCATTTCCACATACTTTAAAAAAAAAACACCAAAATAATTCAAAAACGCGAATTCACCCTCCCTAAATGTAACCGAAGCTAGCGGATATCCGTCTTCAAATTCTGTTCGTAATCATAGCCGAATCGACTCCGATATAAAATTTTCGTATACAATACGGCCGACGGTTTTAGGCCGGCCTGAAGTTAGGCTTAGGACGGAATAGAACCATCGCCCGTAATAACTAAATGAAACATGTCATGAAAGGTTTTTGTTGCTTGGTCAAAAGCCAGGCGCGGCTCTTGCAATGCATTGTTTGTTTATTATTTCTATTTCATCTTTTTACTCATCTATTTTTATTTTACTTTTAAATTCCCTAAGGAATTTATTATCCGTAACCAAAACTATTTGAAACTTATCGCTAATACGAAATAATTTCATACGGTCTACGGCCAGAACCCCTAGGGCCGTAGCAAATTCTACGGCTTTTCGCAAATTCTATGATCTTTTTGTTATTTATTATTTTTGCAGACATTTATCGAATGTTAAAACCCTTAAAACAGCGCCACTAGGCTAATGAAAAGTGTTCCTTGTTTTGTGGACATGAAATTCACGGCCGATGACCTTTTTTTTTAGTCCGAGCGCAGAGCGCTGAACCGATGGTATATATAATTGGATAGCGTAATAATTATATTGGCAGCTGTGTCTGTGAGATGGCGAAAATTGTAACCACAGAGTACTTAATCACTGATTGTAACTAATGCCGCCCCATTCATATTAAGTTCTTTGTGTTCATTCATTGACATTTACTACGTCAGGTGAAATTGCGTCCAATGATTGGTCCAATGCGTCCGACAGCGCCCTCCGTCAATTCACAGATATGTAGTAAAAAAATAAAATGAAGAATGAATATTATGAACAAGTACTCTATGGTTATACAACCTACAAAAGTCCTCAAAATTCGTTAAGCTAATCAAAAGTTATTGGGTCGTAAATTTTCTTATAAGAAATGGTAATGATATTGAGCAGCCTGGTAATGACTTTTATTTAACGGTAATGACTTTTTGTTAGTGGGAATGACAAAATTTAATGTTAATCAAAAAATTTTTAAAGCCGTGTGTATTATAGTTATGTCTATAAGTTGCATATGAAGATAAAAAATGTCAAGCTAAAACCACTAATTAGAGTATTATTGGTAACGAGATTGGCAGTAATAAATTACGCAATTTTATTCTAAATATGAATTATGCCATCAAAAACAAAACTTGTAAAAAAACCAAGTCTCGCAACTCAGTTCTTCTACCGTAAAAAGTTGTGAGATCCGTGTAATACCAAGTCGGTTAATTTATTCAGTTCCTACTTAAGGGTCCTTCTGTCTTAAGTTGTTACGTAATTAGCTAACCTAACAAGTAACAACATCTTATAGTGACCATATTATCAATATTAAAAATCTTTTATGTTTTAAATAAATAGATTGTGTATACAGTACCAAGCGCGTCACTTCACTCTGCGACTAGTAAAAAAGTCCGGTTTATATTTGATTCACCTTATAAATAATGAAATTATAACTATGGAAAAATCCACGGTTTTCTTGGGTGTCACCTTAGATTCTAAACTACAATGGGGCAATCATATATCGGCTTAGTTAGTTAATGCCATTAGAAAGATAAGACAGTTTACTGATGTAGAAATTGCTAAACTTGTTTATTTTGCACACTTTCATAGCCTCATGTTCTATGGTATATTGATATTATTGATTTGGAGTGCAGAGGCTGACATTGATGCGATATTTGTTTTGCAGAAAAGGGCAATTAGGACCATCTATAATTAAAATTACGCCATTACCTGCGGGAGAGATTTAAAGAAATAAGCATATTAACAGTAACATCTCGATTTATTTACAATTATATTTTATTCATAAAGAAACAACGGCGGTTGGTTCTAGCAAAATAGTGATACGCAAAATCATCAAACTTGAAACAGACATACTTTTGGTTACGGATTCTTTTCACCTACGTAGAGTACAACGTTCTTTTGAGGGGCTCTATGTACGTTTTTACATTAAATTACCTAAGTACATGATTTGCTTATTCAAATGTATAAGAGATCTCTGAAATCCCAGCCAGTAGACAAAGGATATTATAGTATAAATGAATATATTATTGACAAAGATGCATGTAAATTAGCAATGCATCCAGTTCCGCGTCAGTTAGAACATCTTGTGTAATAATTTCATTATTTTAAAAGATGTGTTGTGGAGTTTCTTTACGGATTTCCTTCTCCATGACAAAGCACCGTTCCGAAATGCTGTTAGATTAAAAAAATGACGTTCATAAGTGTATCAGTGATATCGACATGAATAAAAGATTATTTCATCTTATTTCATTACATTTTTTGGAACGAAGTTCCTTATCGCGCGTTGCGAAAGGGGGCTAGGCGGAAAATTTGGTAACGAAAAGTTGTAACGACACTTTTTGCCATCATTAGTCATTTTAACTCGTGCGGCGTCGTTACATGTCGTGCGGCGTGCGCATGTTTCTCTGTCTGTTCTCTCTCTCTCTCTTATAGAAAACAAGCCAGATATTTTCGTTTCTTGCAGTAAGTACTAGGATAGCAAAAACATGCAGCAAGTGTGCCAAAACAAATCTAGGGTATTAAATTTCTCATCGGCTTTGTTCACGTAGTAGCTTGCTACTAACGAGGAAACTTTAATTTATTTTTCTTTTCAGAGAATTTTCTTCAGAAACTTTTCTTTATTTTCTTTTCTTCTTATCTCTTTCTTTGTTCTCCTCTTCGTACAATGCACAATCTCCTCTGATTTCGGTTTATCTCCTCCTTCTAGCAATTTTTTTGTTTCTCTTAACGGTTTTGGCCTTTATTTGTATTAAATTTCGGTTTATAATTTATTTTACTAAAAAGATATTGCAAAATTAAAAAGTTTTGTAGATTCTTTACCAACAACTTGTAGCTCAAATTTAATTTACAACACACATATCAAAAATTTATCGTTAAAAAAGAAATTGCTAGGTATCATTACTCAATCAAAATTTATTTCAAAATCTCCAATCGTCATTACCATTCACACAAAATCATTTCCATTTACAAAAAAACAAATGGGAATGATGCATATGGTAATGATATTTTTTTCTTTTTTGCTTAAAATTCATTTTGTTAATCATTAATTTAAGAACTCTTTGTGCCAGTGAAAATCATGTTCCTATTGCACATACGTGTGGAGTATTAAAATTAATGTATAATTTATATTTACCTTGTAAGTCCAGTAAATGGCGATGATTCAAAATCGGGACAAAGTACTGAACGTTGTTGTTTTTCATGAATAAAAGTTGTTTCTCCATGCAGCAGTAAAAAGTTGGCCTGTTCCACTTTTTACAATGGACCAGACGAGGAGAAACGAGGGGTACTTTATAGCGTAGCCCAAAAAACATTTGAGAAATATAACGTTTGACGGTACTGACATGGAGTTGACGAATTTTCGTGATAAAATTTTAATTGATGTTTTTTACTAGTTCTGCACTGCTGATTTAATAATATTATATGATAAAATGTACCTAACTAGATATTGTCTCAAAATATAAAATTAAACACGCAATGTGTAAGGCAGGTTTTTCAAAAAATATTTTGGAATATCAATATCAGCAATTTCCCTACAAATGGTAATGATGTTTTGGGTGTGTTATTCAATTTTTTTTATAAATTACTTCAAATAATGTAATGAAATATGTGGGCGCTTATGTAAAAATATGTATAAAAGCAGTTTCTAAAATAAAAAATTATAAAAGTAGTAAATTAAATTTTTTATCAATCGGAACATCTTTTTTGTGACTTTGGCGAATTCACCCTGCCCCATTCTTAAGTTCTTTGTGTTAATATCAATGAATGACATTGACATTTACTACGTCTCGAATTGCGTCCCAGTGATTAGTGATTAAGTACTCTGTGATTAGTCCAATATTATGTCTATGGGTCCAATGCGTTCGACAGCGCCCTCCCTCAGTTCACAGATAAGTTGGTCGCATCCTGTGGTCGCGTCGCACTGTTGAGCAATCTTCCTCAATAGCGTAGTGAGTATAGTACTCTCAGCAGGGGCGGATCTACATATGGGCTTTTTGGGCTGTAGCCCAGGGCCCCGTGGATACAAAGGGCCCCCAGCCCCCACTAAAAACAATATGCGATATTTTGAATTAAAATTATGTTTCAAATTAAAAGAAAAAATTTAAAAAATCCTGTTATAAGGTTGGCAACTCTGAGATCAATCAATTCACGTCTATCGTACCTACGGAACGGGGAATTTTCCGTCGTTTGTCTTTGCTCAGTGTATTTTTTCGCGTCTATTATGTGGATGGCATATATAGAAAACAAATCTGTGCCTCCTATGATAAGTGATCTAAGTCTTTTTGTGATTTTAACGTAGAGATGTATAATAAAAAATATAGTTTTGGAGATAATTTTGTGCAAACTGATATAATTGCATAGGTTTTGGCAAAAAAAAACCGTGAATATGGATATATCTAAAGTTGTAACCCATATAAATAATTGCTCTACAGATAGTTTTTTTATTTCATTTTTCAATATATTTATCGTGAATATAGGGTACAATTCTATATGCATCTACATAATATATAGAATTGTACCCTAATCAGTTAATCATATCAGTTAACACAAAGACAATTTATAGGTGCAACATAATTTAACTCAACTTGTATCATTTATCACGTAATATTAGCACAAATTTGAAATAAAAAAGGTACAACTCACAGGTTTTTGATGAATAACTTTTATATTATAATATTTACTACAAAAAACTAAATGTACGGTGACAGACTGACAGTAAATGTTTTTATCTACAAAAGAAGGTACTCATACTTACACCTAGCTCACTTAGTTTATGAACTAGAATTTTTTTCAACTTCTTTTCGCCCTCCTTTAAAGTGACGATTTTTCACTCGTATCACTATCACTATCACAGGAGGCACAGAATTATTTTGCAATAATACAGTTGCTGTCTGTATACAAAAACACTAAGTCATCTATACTAATATATAAAGAGGAAAGATTTGATTTTTTGTTTGCATTGAATAGGCTGCGAAACTACTGAACCGATTTCAAAAATTCTTTCACTGTTGGGATGCTACACTATCCCCGGGTAACATAGGCTATATTATATTTTCAAAAAAATTAGGGATCCTTAATAAAACTCCAATAATGTAACCCAATGGGTAAAAAAATAAGAAAACCGAAGCAAAGCGAGGGCGGTTACTCGTATTAAATAAATCAAATTATTTTATTGTCCTATTTTTTCTATATACCTACATCACTATCGAAAACAGTTTTTTGACAAAATGGCTATTAGTTGAGTAATTTTGTAGGCCCCTAAATTGTTTCAGCCCAGGGCCCCACAAATTCACGATCCGCCCATGGTACTCTGTGTCCTCAATCATTGAGTAGGGTTCGAACTAATCGGCCTCTGGTATCGATACCGAGTACTCGTGCGGTATCGAGGGCAAGGTATCGATACCCAAAAAGTATCGGCCCTGAAGTATCGATTCTACTCAGTATCGAGTACTTGCGAGCATCACATTACAAGCTAAAAAAAAAGGTCAACGGCACTCAATTTCATATCACTTTGTTGAGAAATAGAAGCCCAATGACCTTTTTTTTGTCCGAGCGCTGAACCGATACTAAATATTTAGCAGCGCTGGACACGGCCCACGGTAATGTACACGACCGTCTAAAAACTTGCATTGACAACACTGAAATTACTGAAAAGTACTCATTATTATAAAAGTACTCGATACCGACGTTTCATATGAGTACTTGCGAGTGAGTACCAGGCGAGAGTATCGAGTACTCAGTATCGAGTATCGCGAACAAAAGTATCGATACCTACTCAGTATCGAAAATATCGTTCGAAACTTCGAACCCTATCCTTTCATTGAGTCAATAACACAGAGTACTTTGTTATATACTGAAAGTCAATAATAATTAATTTGAGTGTGTTTCTAGGCGTTACTTGTTGTTTGCTTTAATTGCTTTAAAGTTTATTATTTTTTGATAAACTTACAAAGGACAACTCACTGTAATACGTATAAGTCTATTGATATCCGTAATCAATGCCCTACATTTTGATCAGAGGTAACCTTGCATCGTACGGGCATAAAAACCCCTGGCGTGTACTTGTGTCTGGATTAAAAGGTACAAATAAATTGTTACACTTTAATATACTTGACTTATAACTTGCACTACCCTACACCCACAAATCATTATTTATCAGAGTAGACGATAATAGTGCTGTATTGCCATTTTGAAATGATAAATCGATGTGTATTATTTAACATAGCGAGAAAACGATATTTTTCTATGTGATTTACATACACAGTAAACATTTTGTTAAGAAATTAAATTTTAAATTTCAGCTGGTGACATAGAACAATTGAAAAGATTCGCTTGTGGCGGATACTGCGACGACTCGACAATTGTATATCTTCAACATCCTTGTGTGATTCTTAGCGCTCTAGAGGTAAATATTAACCAAATGTATATTTTCTGATTATCTTTGTAATCTTGCCATATTCCAGTGAATAACTTCTAGTACAAACATTCTGTCCAGGTTCTGGGATACAAAGTTGTTGCCTCTAGTTCAACAGCAGTGAAACAAGATTATAATGAGTATATGTGGACCATGAGAAAAGAGTTTTCAGAACCAGAGCCGTCAATAATTGTTGAGCAAGACAACATAACAAATTTTAGCAAAGAGGCTATGCACTTTCAACATTCAAACAAAGACGACGAAGTTTAAACATATCACATATTCAGTTTCAATTTTTTATTTAACAATATTATGGATACAAAATCCCCTCAAAGCCCTACTTTGGCCCCTTTGATGGAAGACAGTTTTGTGTATGTTGCCATAAAAGGATCATTATATGCCAATGATTGTTCCGTGTTTGGCTTGGGACAAGAAGAAATAAAGGCCTTGATAAAGAAATATCCGGGCTCGGGAGCTGATGTTGTAAATGGGGTCACTGTGAAAACTAATGTAGTGCAAGTTATAAATTCACTGGCCCTACTTGGCTACAAGGTAATTTCAAGCACAGGAGAAGTAGAAATCACTTGGACATTGCAGCGTGAAATTTAATTACATAACAGCACAAATAATAATTTTATAATGGATCACCTTGGATGTGATCATTCTAACTGTAATGCCAGTAGTTCTAACCCATCAGTAACTCAAACATTGGATGAAATGGATTGGGAGAGAAGTTTATGGAATGCTGGTAATAATTTATACCAATTTTGTTATGCTTTTCTTTATACACATTGCCATATGGAGTTGAGCCATATCATTAAGTAGCTATTGGACATATAAATTGCAAAATATTGAATAGTACTTTGATGTAATATATTCTTTATATTAAAACTGCTACTTTAATATTAAATACTTGTAGCTTTCTCAGGGGAAAAAGAAAGGGTAAGAAACTTGATTGCTAGATCAAGAGATCCTAAAGAAGCTGTTAACGCCATAGACAAATCTGGCTATACACCTCTGCACTATGCAGCTAGAAGTGGCCAAGTGGACATTTGTAGAATACTATTGCATAATGGAGCATCCATAAACGCTCAAACTAGATGTGGTAAAGCCACACCATTACATAAAGCAGCTGCTGCAGGTGAGTCATCCAATAAAATTCTCATGTATAATTTGTTTTTTAAAAGGAGTCGTATTTGGTAAATAATCTTGGCATTATTTCATTTATGTTAGTTTAGAAAATAGATTAATAGTTAACAGAAATTAGTTACATTAACATGAAATGATATTTTTTCCTAAATTTTTTAATTTTTAAATGCGTCTACAAATTCATATTAGCATATCAACGCTTGAAAGGCAAAAATTACCAAGCGACATGTTGACAACTTTACACTAGAGCATTTTAAAGTTAAAATTTTAGAAAAAAAATCGTAAAAAATCGCCTATTAGTCATAGCTACTTAATTCCAATGAATTTTACATGCAGTTTAAATGCTTAATAAAGCAATTTTTACGATTTTTTTTCCAAAATGCTCTAGTGTAAAGTTGTCAACATGTTGCTTGGTAATTTTTGCCTTTCAAGCATCAATATCATTATCATATATTCTTGGCTGGCAACACATTGGTAAAGCCTGTGGTGTTACAGATGTCAATGGATGACATTGACCTCTTAACATCAGGAGGCTCATCAAATTATTAGTGAAACTATAATCAGGTCTCAGATTAAAGAAATAAAATCTGAGAATCAGGTTAACAATATTTTGTGATTCATTAATTTAGCATTAAAATCTAAATGACTCTTCTATAGGATCTTCTATAGCATATAGTACAGCATTATAAACAAAGCATCTCTAATATTTTTTTAGGTAAAGCATTGACAATAAAGTTCTTAATAGAGTCTGGAGCTAATTTGGAAATGCAAGATGCAGATGGTAAGACAGCTCTTCACAAATTGACAGAAAATCAACATTTTGACTTGGTAAATATATTAGTAGAGGCCTGTCCCCGCATCAACGATATTATGGACTTTGAAGGCAACCCAGCAATTTTTATTTAGGGCATTCACTCTTTTAATGAGACTACTTGAATGTGTCACATAAAACACCTTTAATGTTAAACACATCCACCATTATAATTTTTCTTAATTGCATTGTAAGAACACACATGAAAAAAATTACTGACTTTAATTAAGTTAACCAAATCATGTATAATACGAATATCTTTAAGTACTTGCCTACTTTTCAGATTATATTATTTAACTTCAAATCTGAGACATTTCTGATTGCTTACTTTGAGAAGCATAATTCATATTATTATATCAATCCTAGTTTTAAATGATTATGTTATCTATATTTCTTTAAGAAATAATAGTTGATGTAAATAAATATATTATACCTATACCTACTATCGATAACTCATAGTTTTAAGGCTTTTATTCCACATGTTAAAATAAAACAAATATTTTTTATGTAACTAATTTATATGTTATCTTATCTCTAAACATTCTAAATAATTATGTCTGAATTAATACTAAAAGACCCTGTTTTAAAATAAAAGAAAATACATTTATGCAAAATATTCAGTAAAATGTACAAGTTTCTGTAAAATGAGGTGAATAAAAACAGTTGTAGCATAATCTTCTACTATTCTATTCTACTTTTGCGACATCGGACTATTGCATTATAATAATTTACTTAATTCTTGATGATTACATTGACTCCTTTTTATAGAATATATCCATTATAAAATATAAAGTTAGAGATTTTCTAGATGACTTATACATGAGTTTTAAGGCGTGGCTAACTGAATAGCGGTGCCATAGAAGAATGCAATATTATAATGTTTCTAACTAAATAATGTAACTAAAATTGTGTTATTTAATATGCACTGCATTTTACCGATTATTCTTACAAAATAAATTGATTGCACAAGTGTTACTAATAATTTATAATGTGGATTTACAAAACCCTGTATTTGTTAATTTGTAAGTTATACGGAAACTCTTATTGTTCTAAGACTTTTAAAACAGAAAGTTTGATTTATGTTATTTCGTTTTAAATTATATTTATTTATTGAATTTGTGTAAATAAAAGTATTTTTGGGAACACTATTATTATTTATGCTTAGGTAGATATTATATGAAGATATGATACATACACTACAAACGATTATAGGAAATATTGTAAGAACGTAAAAAACTGACTTTTATTAATATATCACAAGATAAATGTAGGTAGTTTATTTTTATTCATAATGTCATAATATTTTTCTCCAATGTACCTTTATACGACTTTATGTATTTGATGTTTCAATAAAATAATAGATGAATTTTGTGTCTTTCACTCAATTAAATTATTTAAGATATACTTTAACGAATTAAATTATGGGTTTTTATTCGTAAAGATAAAAACAGTACTCAATACAATACAAATAGTAGATAATACAAAACAAATTGAATACTGTCAAAATTATTTGCGTTATTTCATCTGATAGGAGCTTTCGATTTTGTATTAATAATACAATTTGATTTCATTAAAAAAATCAGCTTCTGGATTATTAAGGAGTAATTCAAAATCGAACTTAAATTTGTGCAGGACCGAACGCAACTGGAACGATTAGTCCACCAGGACCACCAGTGCCTAATGATTGTTTAAAATTACTAAATTATGCATGTAATCTATAATCATGTCACAAGACTGGTAGATAGATCATATCACTTTTTTTCGTGTACATCAAGAATATTGTATGAACCGGCACGTACACTATTTATTAGGTATGTAGGTACGTCATATCTTCAGAACGAGTAGTAGTAATATCACATTCCCCCATGCATTGGAGCTATAAAACGACGATCATTTCTACCAAAGTAAGGAGACTTAAAAGTATGTACATAGACAAATAACCCAACTTATTCAGAAATTCCTGTCGACCACAAAGTCTACTGATAACATTATGTAGGTACCTAATACATTTTACCATTTCCAATCGGTAAAATGCATTTATAATCGCCTATTCTCACTATTTCACTATATGAAAAACGTTTAGAATTTGTGACTAGTGTTCAAAACATGCTAACACAACGATATTTCCGCTGAATGTGAATGGGCTAGCAATTATTTTGCGCGGGAAATATCTCTTTAAAGACTTAAAATAAGTTATGCACATGCATGCATACCGGCATAATAAATACTTGAGCATAATTTAGGTAATGTCGCAAGAAAATAGCTAATTTTAATACCAGCTATATCTAAATTTGGGCCCAAATTTATTTCGACTTATGACTAGATCATTAGGCCTCAATCTATTTAATTTTTTTTTGTAAAATTTTGTGAGATTTATTTCTAATTTCTTATCGTACCAGTATTGAATTCGACATAATTTACTTACTAAACGTAGGACGATATCGTATAGCACAGAATACTGTGAAAAACAATAAATAATACGTGTTGATATATGTATGTACTAAATAGGGTTCGTTCATGTAAATTGATTACTATTTTCTCCTTGAACACCGACAAACCGTGAATGCGATTTGCCTTGAAAACTACATTATTTATAGGTAATTTCCAGAGGTTAGTTTATATTTATACTGATTCATCTTCTATCATGAGAAACTTCTTTAAACTACTCGGTAGAGGCAAGGCTGCTATATGACAGAACATGGGCATAATTTTACATGATGATCTTATTTGAATCCTACATAGGTCAGCTAATCTAAATGGATTTCTACAGGCATCAAAGACCCAAAGCGCTGTACTTTCTGGTTTTAGAGGTAATGTAGAATCACACATCATAGGGCTATGGCCAGCTTTCAATAGCATGGAAGCAAGATTATGTGTTCGTCTCTTAGTTGTGATACACAAATTGTCTATTCCTCGCGAGTGGAGGTCGCCAGCATTGACATCCGCGCCATGTCGTATTAACATCATAGCGGCATGGTCTCTGTAACAATTTAATAAAAAAAAATTATATGTTGTACCTAATTTTTTAATGTCTATTACACTACCTCAGAACTTCAGAACATCGTCATTTATATACCAAAAATATTTATATATCCTAACCTAACCAATAGGTATTATAAAGAGAAAATCTTTGATTTTTTGTTATTTGTTTGTCTACTCCTTTTTTTGAAGTCGGTTAAAAACTTGGGACTGATTATAAAATTCTTTCACCAATAGGATGCTCTATTGTTTTTGAGTAACATGGGCTATATTTTATTTTAATAAAATAGTTATCTAGGTATACGAAAACCGAAACAAATGGGGGCAGTTACTAATATATTATATATTATATTAATATAAAGAGGAAAGATTTGATTTTTTGTTTGCATTGAATAGGCTCCGAAACTACTGAACCGATTTGAAAAATTCTTTTACTGTTGGAAAGCTACACTATCCCCGAGTAACATAGGCTATATTATATTTTCAAAAAAATTAGGGATCCTTTATAAAACTCCAATAACCCATGGTGTAAAAAAAATAAGGAAACCGAAGCAAAGCGAGGGCGGTTACTCGTATATTATATTACAATACAATTTCAGAAACATAATTTAAATAATGGTAATTATGTACCTATGTAACAGAAGCGCTCTGTTTAGAGCAGTGTCTCCAGTGAGGGATGTAGCATTCATATCGATATTATGTTTCAGCAGGAAAACAAGCACCTCTTCAAACTCTTCAGGAGTGTCTATACTCTCGACGAGAACATGCAACGCGTTGATTCCAGTGAAACTGTTGCACGTGTTAATATTTGCCCCTGAAATGAACATGTGATTTTTGATAACGGATAATATACTCATTTAAAGTAATAAGAAGACAACATTTAAAAAATATTGTCTTTTAAATTGGCACTTCACATTTTTTGCAGCAAAAACATATTTTGTTTTGTTTGACTTATGGCAAACAAAACAAAAAATAAAATAATATCAGAGTTACTGTCTCTTGAAAAACTGACCAATGAATGATGTATGAAAATGTAAGATTTTATGTGCGTTTAAATAGATACCGGATCATAAATATGTTGCCATGTCAATATTTTAACGAAGTATAAAACATCTTATTCGCAGGGCAACACTTGTTACGAGTTTGGTCAAATCTGCCCTATGCAAGAGAAGTCAGATACCACAGACGTGCGTGCGTAGTTACGCCAACCAATCGTATTGTTTTGGTCACGTCTCACTCTTTACTGTGACCCAAAATTGCCGTAGCAACGGATACAATACTATTTTTGTACTAGCAAATTTTAAGTCATTAAAATAATTATTGTTCTTACCTCGTGATACTAATGTATAAATAATATTTGGTTGTGACAATCTCGCGGCTAATAGTAATGGCGTGTCACCATTATCGTTGGTCAAATTTATACCTCCAGCTAGATCCGCGAACAGTTTCACTATTTGCTCCTGAAACAGTTTGTTTAATACAAATTCAGTTAATTATTTGTTCTTCACCATGCAAACTATTCCAAATCCTAGACTCCTACAATCAATATATATAATCTCCTCATGCATTAAAAGTATTCAGGCTACAAAACGTTTGCTTTCACATACATAATTTATACAGTTACCAGAAGTTTCGCAGTGTCGAATAAATCCGAGTATAGGTTAGTATACTACAAATAATATAATACCTGTCTTTGGATTATTGCATTGTGCAACAACTTGTGCGAATGAGTGACTCTCGCTCCCGCGTGCAGTAACACCTCCACAATGTCTGCACATCTTTGCCAAACTGCTTCACATAGTGGAGTATAGCCTAAAAAGAGTTATAAAGGTACCATTAAGTAGGAAGATAGCATGGAAAAGAAAATATCAGTATCATATTCTAATTCTAAGTAAGAAGTAGATCTCTACCATGTATTTCTTCACCATTGACATTAGCTCCAGCAGAAATAAGAGATTTCACCACTTCAACATGACCCCTGCCTGCTGCCAAATATAAAGGGGTCCTTTCATTTGTATCCCTTGCTTCTATGTATGCTCCATTGTTTACTAAAATCTTAACCTGTAGAAATTTCAAGCTATTTAAATATTGTCAAATACCTACAACATAATACATAACACTAATACACAGCACTATATAATACACAATACATACTAAAAACTTATTTTCTACAAAAAAATAATGGATTTACCAGCTCTAAGAATCCTCTAGATGCAGCTAGATGTAATGGTGTAATTTTTTCATGTGTTTTATAGTTCACCTGACTGCCAGATTGAAGGAGACACTTCACTATTTCTGTGTGATTTCTTGTCACTGCTACATGCAAAGAAGTCAACCCATCTGCTGCAGTTATATCAAGTTTACATCCTAAAACATTTAAAATAATATTTAAAAAAGATATTCATGCTAAAGTTGTTCAGAAAGCATAATACTTTTCAAAAATTATTATCAATTGTGCCTCAATTAGACTGTAACTTAAACAAATATTTAACTTTAAATAAATATAAAATTCAAATAAGAGTTATAAAGAAACTTAAAAGAAATCCAAAAGTATACCTTCATGTGTGCTGTTATTCAATCTGATACACAAAAGTACAATGTTTTTAAAACTACACAATTACCAGCATCTATCAAGAGCTTTACAACATCTATGTGGCCTTGTTCCGAGGCATAGTGCAGGGCTGTTCTTAAAAAGGCATCTTGCTGGTCTACTCCATTTGTCACAACTGATGCTGCCGCTATAGCCTCACCGGTGTTTTCTAGTATGGCAGCATACCACCTAAATATATTTTATCTTATTTAAACTTATGCATTTATATGTGTTAACAAAAAATTAACAACTTATTACATATTGACGCTTAAAAGGCAAAAATTACCAAGCGACATGTTGACAACTTTACACTAGAGCATTTTAAAGTTAAAATTTTGGAAAAGAAATCGTAAAAAATCGCCTATTAGTCATAGCTACTTAATTCCAATGAATTTTACATGCAGTTTAAATGCTTAATAAAGCGATTTTTATGATTTTTTTTTTTCTAAAATAAAAACTTTAAAATGCTCTAGTGTAAAGTTGTCAACATGTCGCTTAGTAATTTTTGCCTTTCAAGCGTTGATATGTACTTGTAATATAAATTTTCTTGTAAATGTTACATCTGTACTAATATTATAAAGAGAGAAGATTGGTTTAGTCATTGAGGTATATACATAGAGAAGACATCTCAAACAAAATGTGTGTCCCCGCCGGGAGATTCTATTTTCAAAATTGAGCCCCTGTTCTCCTTTCAAAATCGAACGAATCCATTGGACATTGAAGCCGCGCGGTGCCAATTCATTGGAACATACATTATGTTCGCGGTGTCTGTTCTATACGCTAGTAATAATACTTCAATGGGTTTAGTATATTTATTTGTACCCAATAGGCTCAAAAACTACTGGACTGATTTTAAAAATTCTTTCACAAACAGAATGTTCTATTCTTTCTGAGTAACATGTTTTAACATGCGGGCTTCATATTTTAAAAAATTGGGATCTGTACCAATCCGATCCAAAGCAATGCAAGGGTGGGGTACTAGTCTACAGTCTTAAAACTGCCTAAAAATTACCTATACATAGATGACCAAGTTTCATCCTCACTAGTTGTAGGAGCAACAGTTCCTATATCTTCATCCCACTCTAGTTCAGCTTGAGGGGATATTACAAGGGACTGTGGACTTAAAGGTGACTTCACATTACTCATTTTACTTTCATCACTTGATCCATCACTGTGAATAAATACAAAGTATCCTTGGTTTCTATCAGCTTTTTGACTAACATTTGTTACAGAATTATTACACTCTAATGTACCCTTAGAAATCTTCAATGCTCTGTCATTTAAACTCTTACATTTAATTACAGTTTCATCGTTTTGACCACAACTTTTAAATTTTCTCTTCTGTGTTTTAAAATGCCTCTTTTTCGGAATGTTTGAGGTGTCCACTGTTTTATATGAGAATTTATCGGTTTTGCTAGCATCAATTAATAATTTTACAATGTTAGTATTTCCCAATCTGGCTGCTTCTCCTAGACTTGTTTTCCCAAGACGAGTCATTTTATTAGGATTAGCACCTGAAAAAAAAGTACTGTGCTAGATATTGTGTTTTGAAAAATAGACTCTTGAGTTAAATGTATCACAGCCAATGATTAAAGAATCATTTCAGTACCAATGTCCAGAAAGGCCCTTAAGTTCGGTTTACACATATTGAGTAATTAAGTAGATAACTACATTTTTACTAAAAAGTTACTAAATTGTCTGTTTACACGTATTAATACCAATGTTAATTTACTTAATATTTAGTTATCTACTTGTTACGTGTAAATCGGACTTTACTTCGTTTTCTTTCACAATAAACAGTACATCAATGAAATAAATGTTATCATACCTTTTGAAAGCAATTGCAAAATTCCACTATGATCTTCTTCAACTATTTTTTGAAAGAGACTGTCTTCTAGCGATGTCTCCATGTTTAGTCATAATATGATAACATCATTCCCGTTCAAACATATTAATTATTAATCAATGGATAACATACAAGATAATTTTAACACATTCAGTTTTTATCTTTATGAACACAATAAGTTTATGAAAGAAATATTAAAGTAAAATTTCATAAACTATAATCCTTCGATTAATTGCTCGACGCTTTTCACACAAATACTGAAACTAATCCAGATATGAAAAATTTTCATTGGATTTCTAAATTACTATTAATTCGTTTGCTATCGGTTCCTTACAAACCACGACCCATTAGCCCGTAATGGATTTGTTACATTGAGATCATGATCTTAATTTTAAATATATTTTATTGCTATTGTCTCAAGATTATATAATTTGAGTAACATCTTTGCATAGTTTTAATATTTTCGTCAACAAAACAATTTGATTTCAACTCAACACCATCGGATATCGATTTTTTTTATTATTTTTAAATTTTTATTCATCTAAGGTTGACACTTGGTGACTTGAAGTGACAGAAATCAAACATCTGTCATTCTGTCAAGTGTCAATTATTCTGATTTAGGTACAGACCATGGATATATACTCTATATGGATCATAGACTTTGTAGAGGTACCTGAAGTTCGATTCTGACATGACATCATATCGGAATGATACATTCGACCAATCACAGGCCGGATTGAGGTTTTTCTTCATAATTTTATTGTAGGGTGTCCACACTTACTTAGAAAAATTATGTCCTATTTTGATATGGTTCTTCAAAATGTTTTCTATAGGTTATTTTTCTGGTAGTAATCATTATAATATTGAAATAATACATTTCATTAAAAAAAAATCAAAACTGAAAATTAAGGTACACAATTACGGTACATCTATGTATATATTTTCATCTTAGATATTTTTAAACCATTGTAAAACATCGTGATCTCGTGCGAAAATGCTCCTTCATATGTGACATCATCGACCGCCACGCCAGTTGATCGATCGAAGTTATCTATCCAGTTAGAATAATATATCCATGGTACAGACTTTTGTTTAAAGAAGTACTATTATCTGTGGTAAATAGGAATAAATTCAGTCATAGACACAAAACATATATTTTAAAACATATATGCACCCATCGATTAAAATATATTTAAAGCAGAATTTAGGTCACTTATTGCCCATATTTTGTGTACTTATTTCTATTAGCGGTTTGATTCGCTAAAGAATTAACATTTCGATCTTAACTTAGCGTAAAAATGTATGTATGTGTGTATGTATGTATGCGAGTAATATTCTTTATTACCTCATATCTTTCAAACCGCTGAACGGATTTATGTAATTAAGATATCGTTAGATTCGTCTTGATAACCCAAGTGTTCTTAGATATGTGAAATGAAAAAAATATGGTTGGTGGCCGTGAGAGGCATTGTTTGAAGTATCAAAAAATAAATCAAATAATGCAATATGGTATCAAATTAAAGAGCTCATCATAAGGATTTGAAAAAGGTATAATCGTGATAGCTTTTTTGATAGCAAGCGGGTTTTTTATAATTTAAATTGATGTGCATGACACATGTAGTCAAGAATAGTTGTAAATACGACCATAATAATTATATATAGTGTATCCGTTAATTATATGGTATCTATGTAATTACAAATGAATGTTAATTATAATTACGTGTTAAAGAAAACCACGGCGGCACCGGCGTTGAGCAAGGCGCCAATCCGCGGCGTGGGAGCCTTGGTCAACCAAGACCAGCAAACTCCACCGAAGTCCATCATAGGTATGTTAAAGTTTAATGGAGAAGTTTCGGAGCTAGTTCTTTCTTTCTTTTTCTTCTCTCTTTCTTGGCGCAACGCATCAGTGATGCCTTTGTTGTTGCCGATGTCCCTGGGCGATGATATATACCATCAGGTCACAGGTGGATCGTCCGCTCGTTTGCCGGCTATTGCCTTAAAAATTTTTACAAAACATATAGCAGTGCCATTTACAAAATTCAAAAAGCCGAGACCCAGAATAAGACTTATAGCTTATTGTCAATCATAGATTACCCCCAAAAGATACCGCATACAAGGCAACTGACGCGCGGCAACATAGAAGTGCTTTTGCTATGCACATAAAGCTATACTAGCATTCACGACATTAGTATCGACCAAGACCTTCGACCCGTACACACGCGGATCTTTCAGAATTTAATTAATTTCAAAAAAGAATTTGCTGATGAAACCATGGCTTATTGTAGTGTTAAATGGTATGGAAAATCAGTTCGAAAAAACAGTTACCCAATAGATGCCATATCATTTAATAAGTTAGTAATTCATATTTATTTTACAAATTTTCTTATAATGAAGCAGAGTTCAACTTAAGCTGGTTTTGAGAGTGACATTTTGTAAAAAATTCATTCCTAATTCAAAATAGTTATCTTGTTTCTGATTAAAGACAATACTAGGGAAGTGAACTTTTCATTTTAAAGACGTATCGATATTTATTTTGAGGATATTGCTATGAAATCGATAATTTTTAACAGGTTACAAGTGGGACAAAGGTTGCTGTAGTCAAGGATAACATTATTTATTATGTGAAAAAACATTGTGGTAATGGTTTTATAGATTTCCTAGATGCCCCGAGAGGAAGGAAAAATGGAAAGAATCAATACACCGTGGACAGGGATGGTTTCCTACCAAATATAGTGTCGTTTGTTCAACACACTTTTCAGATGACAGTTGATGGATTCAGTTGTATCATAGTTATACTTGCCAGTTTTGTTATGGGTCTTATACTTCTTATCGAGAATAGAATAGAAAAGAATAGAATACATTTACTTTGTCTAACTATAAAAAGTAACAATGTTATTGTATGGAAACTTTCAAATTCGTGTGCTTTTCTATAGTTATGGAGAAATTATGTGGAAAATCAGCTAAATATTGATTATATTATTATTTATTATTATTTGCGCGAATATCAGGTAGGTAGATAGGTAGGTACATATTATATATACTTAACTCGATATGTTATACATATTTTCGTATTATAATTATAATTATTTTTCTTTTCTTTCCTTTTTTTATACCATTTTGCCTACTAAGCAAAAGTTATTCACTGTAATGAGAATTTAAAGTAAAATAAAAATGTAATAAAACTAGAGGTCTGAAGTTCTTGATGTGGTACATTAATAAGGGTCCAGTTAACAGTTAGGATATTGGAATGCTGTTATAACAAAAGTAATAAATTGTGATTAGGAATTACTATAATAAATTATGGTTTGTTATACTTCATTTGGAAGTTAAGGGATTAGCCAAACAATAAAATAATAATAATATGAAATGACAAACATCGAAATTTTGAAACCGTAGCAGAAAAAACATCAGATGAAAATAATATGAAAATAATATACACACGAAAGGAAAAGTAACAAACCTAATGAAATTTAGATATGACAGCATCTGTCGAGTCAACTAGTTTGTAATAAAAATAATTCCTAAAAATGATGTCTTAAAAACCCAAAAATATAGTTTTTAAGTTCATGAAGCTAAGAAGCAGTCCTACTACGAACAGTTATGTTATTATTTTAATGTAATTAGCCGCGAATAGCATTGTATATTTGATTTATCTAATCGGACATTGTATAATATAAACACTGTTAATATTATATTATTAAAAGTATCGATATTTATATTGTATTGTTATTCATTATAAATGTCATGAAAGTAAATAATGATAATCACAAACATTGATCGTACGATTTATCGATCATACATACTCAGTCACTATGGACAGTGTTGAGCTCGATAAATTCCAAGTTTGAATTTTAAATATCCAATCACAGCGCATCTGTTTCGTACCCCGCAAACCGCACCTTCCGCCAAATTGTGACTTTGAAGTCTAAGAAATATTCACTAATGCGGAATCTATTGGGGGTAATCTATGTTGTCAATGCATGTAATCACGGAACACGTGTCTGTGTTCCGTGCATGTAATTAAAAAACAAACGATTTTGTTTAAATAGACCATAGTAAAAGAATTAAAATAACTAATCTGTATTGTCTTTGGTAATGTCAGTAGAAAGTGACATTTTTGTCAAATCGTCATTATTAAATTTAGATTTTTTATCTGTTGTATGTATTTATTTTTGGAAGACCGTGAATGAAGCGGATATAATTTTGTACGCAGAAAATCTACTTTAATTCGTAATCTTTTTGATTTTTACTCCAGTTAATCTTTTACGTATGTATATCTTTATTCTATTAAGCTGTACAGTGTACTATACGTACTAAATTGTCGAATGTACCCACACAGCTACATAAATGGAGTTCTATCTACCCTTAGATCCTAAAATATTCGGTTTTCCTGTCGAATATGCTACTAACGAAGTCATTTATGTGTCCCTGAAAAGAAATTTATCATTTTGTCTTAATATCTATCAAGTGGTTGTACAATTATGTTGTGAAAAATAATGCTTCCAGATAGAAATTTTAATGCACTAAACCCTAAATCCGCTTACATGTTTTTCCTAATAACATACTGAATGGTTCTTTTGCTTAAACGTTAAGGTGCAATGTTAATTAATTTATTATTTACTTTTTAGGAAACATGAAGAATAGTAATCAGTTGAAATAAGATGTCAAGTGATAATTGCTTAGTAAAAGCAATATATTCATTCAAAGGTAAAAACAATGATGAGCTATGTTTCAAGAAAGGTGACATTATTACTGTCACTCAAAGGGAGGAAGGAGGATGGTGGGAGGGAACCTTGGGTGAGACTACCGGGTGGTTCCCAAGCAACTATGTGACAGAGTATAAAGGTATGTTGTTATTCATTTATAAAATATGTTGACTTTTGACATTTAGGAAAATTACAAAATAGGGTAGCTTTTACAGTGAGTCACACTTTCAGAGAAATATTGACTAAAATTTATTATGAATGAGTTGTCTTATTTTTGAAATATCTCAGTATATCTAAATGCTTTCTAATTATAAGTTGAGGAAAATCAAAAGTATTTGATGATACTAAAGTCCTAGTTTTATCCTGTGACTATGCTATGAGACTTTCGGGCATGAAAAGCAGCACACTCTACAATGCCTACTGGAACTATGTTATATTTTCATCTACAACTTCTGATGATCTTTGCATGGAATGTGATGATGTCAGGTCAATGAAAACATAGTTTAGTGGGAATTATGTCATACTTCTAATACAAAGAATATTTTTTTTACCCGACACAATCCTAGCATGGTCATGATGGAATGGAATGTAGACAGACTCCTTAATACACATAACAAAATACTGCATTCATGCATTCCATCTATCACAGATATAAATGTATTCTGGTCATAATAAAATATACATTCTCAACAGACAACACAGATATTATCTTTTTTTTTTGTAGACACTTCTGGATCCCTTACAACATCACCTATTAGAGCAGCTTCAGAAATCCAAGCATTTCGAAATGTTGTCCTTAAAGACATCATTGACTCGGAAAAAGCCCATGTTGCAGAAATGCAAGGCTTGGTCAGCAATTTTTTGCAACCATTGGAAAAAAGTGATATGTAAGTGTTCTTCAATATTTAGAATTCAATCATTAGACCGACTGTGATACACACCTATTTAGTAAAGCATAAAATTGTATGAGCGTGAGAAGTTATACTTCTTTGGCATCATTAAATAAATATTTAACTATATCAATAAATAATACACATGGATAGTTATGGTATAATAATAATAATAATAATGTAATATAATAAAAATACAAAAACACATAAAATACTGGGACTCCAATTTAAGCCACCTTTGGTGCGGCAACTTAGTGCCGCCTTTTGGGGCACAGGGGGTCCAGGGGGTAGGGGGTGTCAAGGATAAACTTTATATATGTTACCGGCAAAACCCGATTTCAGGTCAAACTAGTTTGGCCTAGGCCAAACTAGTTTATCCTACTCGTGTCAGGTTAAACCAGTTTGGCCTAGTCTAAACTAGTTGGGCCTAGGCCAGACTAGTTTGTCCCGACACGTTTAGGCAAAACTAGTTTCTCGTCAGTCTAGTCGTCAGTTAGAGTAATATTCATTTAGTTGTAGTTTGTTTACCAAATGATGTATTAAGTAAGGTTTCGGACCAATTTTATAAAGAAAATGACAAATCATTATAATTACAAAGTTGCATTGTATGCACTTTTAGGGAGAATTTAGGGGTTTTTGATACACAAACAGGCTTCTAAACGTCTCCGGCGCTGCGGGAAATGCAGCCCCTCCGCCCTTGCGTAACAAACTGCAGGCACTCCATGCTCGCCTTCGCAGCTTCGGCTTTTTGGTCGCCTGCGGCGACCAGCCTCAGCCGCTTCGGCTCACATGGTGCCTGCAGTTTGTTACAGCGGGCAGGGGCTGCTCTCCCTCCGCGCCTCCGGGGTTTACATTCACTCTAGGGGTAGGGCAGACTAGTACCACGTGGGGTCGGGGTTGACTAAGTCGGTTCTGTCACCAATTTTGAAAAATTGATAAAACAATTAATAAAGGAAACCATTACCAACGAGGGGAAATACAAAATATATTAACAGGTGCCCCACCAAAACCCAAGAAAAAAAAGTACTTGGACAAAGAAGAAAGAATCAGCAGAACTCTTTTGAACACAAATCTTAATGTGTTAAGGTTTTTTTTTGTAATTCTTAAATAAAAATTAGTTTATTTTTATCATAATAAAAATGTACGAATAGGGAACTGTTACACAGACGAAACGTTATTCGTCTAAAAGTCGTCTGGCCTAGTGAAGGATTTGACAAATTATAAGAACTGAACGTGTTGTGTCATTATAATAATCAGTTTATCAATAATTCTACCAAATGAAACATTGTCATACAAAAATTTGACAATCGTTAGTTGTCAAAGTGAAAAATAGGCGAACCGTTGGTTGGCAAGTGATAATCGGCCAAACAATTTTCGGTGAGAAGGCAGGATCCCGTTTTAAGCACAAAGATTTGTCGAATAAATATAAATCCGTAACAATTCGGTTCTAATCAGTTTTAGACTGACGAGAAACTAGTTTTGCCTAATCGTGTCGGGACAAACTAGTCTGGCCTAGGCCCAACTAGTTTGGACTAGGTCAAACTAGTTTGACCTGACACGAGTAGGATAAACTAGTTTGGCCTAGGCCAAACTAGTTTAACCTGAAATCGGGTTTTGCCGGTAACATATATAAAGTTTAGAGGGCGGGTAGATAGGGGGGGGTTCGATTTTTTGGTCAAAATCGTCTAGGACGCACCGTTCCCGAGATATCCTTGTATATTTCTTGATTAAAGAACCTAGGTGCTGCTGGGACTCCAAGGATTCTAAAATCCAAAAAAAAGTGTTCAAAAAATAACGATATTAAAAAAAACAACAATATTCTAACTAGAGATGGGCCGAGTACTCGTTTATTACTCGGTACTCGGCGTATTCGGTCTTTTATTTACTATTCGTACTCGGCCGAATAACTCGGTTCCAGTGACCGAGTATTTGATTTAAAAACTGCTAGGTTTAGAGACATAATGAATTATGTTGTAATAATAAATGTGTGCTGTGTACGAAGTTATGGCCGCAAGCTCGTAGAGATACCAAAAGACTAGAGGTGTGTAACTCAGATCTGAACCGCTTCAAATATTCAGCTCACACGAACTTAAGCTGTTGACCTGCAGTTCTACAACAGCCCGACCTGCTCACGGCTCATTTCAGCTCAAGAGTGAAACAGATCGCGCGTGAGCTGCGAGCCGTACCTGCACCTGACCTGTACAGTGCCAGCGTCGACTAAGATAATATACCTTATTTGTATAGTGATCTGCAACTTTGGTATTGTAATTACAACAAGCTTCATTGAAACTTGAACCTTACTGAAATACACTTGCGGTATATTTCTTTTCGTCTCATAAAAATGAGGCTCGCGAGTTGCGAACGCAGAACTCATTCGGCTCTTTCAGCTCGAACGGCTCGAACAGCTCGAACGGTTCGAATGGCTTAAACAGCTCGAACGGCTCGTTCGGCTCCTTGACTCTTTCAGCTCATTGACTTGATTTCAACTAGCTCAACTTCGTGACTCACGAGCTGATCTGCAGCTCGCGCGTTTTGTTTGAGTTACCCGCTAACAGGTACAAACCTGTTTTCGCGCCATTAAACTAGCAAACTGCGTAAAAACTGAACCAAGTTATTCGGTCGAGTGCTCGGTTTTGCAAAAGTAAATCCGAATAATACTCGGTATTCGGTTACTCGGTAAATGTAGTACTCGGTCATCTCTAATTCTAACTGCTCATTTACACGCGCGTGTCGCGGACCGTCTCGTGGCGCGTCCGCAAGCCACGCCCCCTACGCGCGTGTGAACACCGCACGAGCGCTCGTGCGAGCCCCTTTGGCGCGCGCCTAGAAAACCGCTCCCGACGCGAGCCCGCGAGCCACGAGACGCGCCGCGGTCTGGTCCGCGAGCGCCCTGTTGACACGCGCGCGTATGCGCGCGTCTCGCGGATTGTCTCGTGGCTCGCGCGCGCGTGTAAATGGGGCATAACAATATACTACGCGTTCACTCTAAGTTTGCCCTTACCTCCCGTCCCGCTTCCTCATACCGCAGCTCATTTAGTACGAACAGCAACGCTAGTCGCGTATTTTACAAATTACTAAAATAGAAAATGTTTTACACAGTGGTAAACGTAATTTGTTATTTAAGTTAGTGAAATTATTTGATAACTTTTTTGTCTACAGTACCGTTAGCTGTTAAATCGTAACGGTCGACGAGGGCAAATTTAGAGTGAACGCGTAGTAAAAAAAAATATAATAAATATAATAATATTTTTAACAAGCCTTTTTTACCGTCGTTTTTTGTGTCACCATCACCATGTTACAAATCTTAAAATTTCACTCTCATCATTTTTTCCATTTATTTCATAACGCACCTAAAGAAGTATAACTTAAAAAAATTAAATTCTACTAAGTAAATTCATTTATGTTACTATTGCTACTAGTTTGTCGAGGAGGCCAAATATGTCTTGTATTTATTACATAATTAAAATATATTAATGTGAACTTTAATTTACCTAATTTATGTAGGGTCATGTAACCGATACTTTTGTATAATATATTTTTGTTTATATTTTAGGCTTACAAAAGATGAATTTAAACAGCTAACAGGCAATATAAATGAGGTGCTACAAACCCACGAACAGTTTCTCAGTTTACTTGAAGAATGTGCCACAAAGACTGGCCCGGATCAAAGAGTAGGGGGTCTTTTTCTGCAGTGGGCACCCAAAATAAAGGCAGTGCATCAAACATATTGCGCTGGCCATCCCAAAGCAGTGTGTATTCTAGACAAGTATAAGTGAGTAAAGTTTTTTTATGTAGTGTTATTATGATAGCACACAAGTTTAATTTTACAATATTTTTCTTCAATGCTTCTATAGTACAGTGTCTAAGCATTATGTCTAATGTATGGATGTCTAGTCTAATAGGACACATGCAACATTTTCATGGGGAACAGAAGTGCTCCTGCCAATTTAATATCATAAGTATATTACTTCTCCAGGTTACAATCCTGGGTCAATAATTGGGCAGAAATTTTTGTTTTAAATGCTAGTTGTTTATGATTTTTATTTAGTTGTATGTGTTTATAGTGTTCATACCATGTAGTATGCCAAAAATCGCTAGTTCAATGGTGTGAATAGGAGCATGTTTGATTACATTGACATACAATATAATTAACCTGTTTGTTAACGTTTTTAGGGTTCCGAAGTAAAATCGGAACCCTTATAGTTTCGTCATGTCCGTCCGTCCGTCCGTCCGTCCGTCCGTCTGTCCGTCTGTCCGTCCGTCCGTCCGTCCGTTTGTCCGAAACAAAGCGCCGAGGCCCTTAGTGCTAGAAAGCTGTAATTTGGCATGAATTTACATATTTATTAAAACTACAGAATTGTAGAATAAAATATTGAAAACATTTTTTTTAAGGTACCTCCCCTACAAGTAACGTGAAGATCTTTTTTATTCGTCGCGTACCTACCCTATAGCGTGGGGTATTGTTAAAAAGGTCTTTCAAAAATATTATGGGTCTTTTAGATCATTTTTGGTATTAGGGGTCCGGTCCGTTTGCGAATTATTTGGCTTTAAAGTGTTAATTTTGGTTAGAGTCAAGTGGGGGACACCTGCCGGCTAAACGGTTGGAGTTGGAGAAGTGAAAAAATTCTCAAAAATAGGTTACTAAGATAAATTTACAAGAAAAAATATCACGTTTATGTTAGCATAAGTAGTTGATGAGTAATAGTCGATAAACTTACTACTTCAGAACCCTAACATTGCGCTTGGCCTGACACGCACTTTCCCGGTTTATTTTTTAGAGAGGAACTGAATACATGGATGGAGAATGCTGGTGCTGTGTGCCCTGGGGTGCTAGTTTTAACTGCAGGGCTGTCAAAGCCATTCCGACGGCTTGGCAAGTATCCCGCTATGCTTCAGGAGCTAGCCCGCCATGTCCATGAAGCCCATCCGGATAGAGGGGATACACATAGAGCATCTATTGTTTATAAGGATATAGCAGTAAGTGTATTCTCTTAGTAATATTTTGCTTATTTATTGGTTTTCTATAATACATCTTGGCTTTATTTTGAAAATACACGAAAATAGTGTAATTGTTTTTTCTCATTTTACTTCACAAAATATAACAAATGAAATTGCTTATTAAATTATATTTTCATCAACTTTATATTAACTGTAATGTCATATTTTTTTTCACTTCAAAACAATTTTTTTTTATTAATTCAAACAATAGTTATATTTATAACAATAGTGCAGTATCACTTAGCAGTAAGTTGATTTGACATTAATCCTTGCGAAATATTTCATTGCAGAGTGGTTGTGCAGCTTTAAGGCGTCAGAAGGAACTGGAACTTCAAGTAGTAACCGGAGAGGTCAGGGGCTGGCCTGGTGGAGAGTTGACATCGCTAGGTGATGTGTTGCACATGGGCAGTGTGGCGGTGGGACCGTCACATCAAGATAGATATCTCGTATTGTTTCCTTCAGCATTACTGTTGCTGTCCGTGAGCAAGAGAGTTTCAGCTTTTGTTTATGAGGTATGTTTTTGTGTTTGTTAATCGATTACATAAAAAGGGCTGAACAGATTTGAATAAAATTTAAGCTAGCTGATAGATCGTAAAAGTAACCACATTGTTAATATATAGGATACATATTGGTACAACATAATATAGGATACTTTTTATCCTGGTAGTATATTTGGACATGACTCTGAAGTCCATGCATATGAAGCCGCAGGCAGTATTGAATGTTATAATAAATTGAGACTATATGAGCAATTTGAAAGAAATCAGTTTTGGAAAAAGCGGTAATACATATTGCTTTTAATTACTTTTTAGGGATGTCTACCCTTGACTGGGATCACAGTTTGCAAGTTGGAAGACACCGATACGCGAAAAAATGCATTTGAAATTAGTGGACCTATGATCGACACTATAGTAGCAGTTTGTCAAACAAGAGCAGAAGCTGACAATTGGGTCAGCTTATTGCAAAAGCATTCAAATACTAGCAGTCCCGCTCATGAGCCAGGACAGCCACATTCTTTGCCTCATGTAAGTATTCGCTTGAGCAATTTTTTACACCTTAGTATTATTATTTTACTCTTTTGAAATCGTATATTACTTTGTTTATTTCAAACAGTACAATCATATGTTATTAATTTCTTACATAGCTGACCCGCTCTCCTTCTGAAGGAGCGTTGTCTAGCATCAACTCTAGTCGACGCAGCCTTTATCATGTGACGTTGCCGCCACCTAGTTACCCTTCTGCGTCTCCTTATTACTCTTTGACAAAGTACTTCGCGAGATTAGTTAAGAAAAAAGTTATAACTAGACAGATGTTACGGAAACTTTTACATGAAAGGACTTGGGCGAAAGCGTTTGAATTGACGGGCTTGCCTGTTATGCGAAGGCATAAGAATCATATAAGGCTTAGAATAGAAAACGATGGCACAATAGGCACTGAAACAGAGTGTTCTGATAGCGATGATAGTGACAGGGAAACGGACAGCACTGAATCCTATTCAAATTCAAGTTTTACTGATGCCGAAGTTGCTAGTTCGAGGATGTTACGTCAGAATGCTATGGACGCAAGTCTCTCTAGAACAATTTCATCTACGTATAGCAGCAGCTGGGGGAGTAACTTTGGTTACGTGAGATACTTCGATACTTCTCCGGAAATACAACATGATATGCCGCAAATAATTAAAGGAGACTGTACAAGAAACTTATTTATTCAGACATCTAATGACTCATGCGATCCCAATTTCGTACGCGATGATGATTTACAACAGACATCTAAAGGTCTGATCAAGCCTCTCATTCAACATTCCGGTAGCACTGAAAATTCTAGTTATGAGGCGAGACCTTACATGGCTTGTGAAGATTTGAGTAACATGGACCAAAACACGCAAATTGATATGCTTGGAAGTGACTTGACAGATTTTATTCCTACAAGGCGAAGTTTCCCAAACATAAGCGGCAAAAATGATGGAATACCTAAGTTGTGGAAGTCTACAGAAGAGCAATATAGTCAACAGGATACGGACGACAATAGTACTGTAGATTCAGGAGTGGTTAAAAGTTTAGATCCCCCGTCTCCAAAACAATCAAGAGATTACTTGGTGGATTCTATCATACTCGATCCTCCGCCCATGTTTCGCAACGAAGATGAAGATTTGAAAATTATAAACGTTAATTTTAACGCTAATGTACCTTTCCGAAAACACTCCTTAAATTCGGATAAAAGAATTCGGAGATCTATGTCCAAATCAATGGTAGAAACAGATAATCCGAAAAGAAATAATGATTTACATTTGCAGAGGATGAGTTCACAATCCGAAACACAAAAGATATGCAGAAAATGTGAATGTTGCAACCGTTCTCTTTGTCCTAGCCCGAGGTCTTCGGATTCTGGTGTAGCGGGAAGCTGTAACTTGGCATCACCAGAACTGAATATGCATGAATACTCCAGCACGGGAAATACTGGACATGATTCTGATACCCATGACAAAGGGTCAGATCACTCCAAAAGTTCCATCAACAATCTGTCCCAAGACACATTCAATTTGGATCATAGAAATTTAACCCTTTCCGAAATCGAGGCAGCTGCATACGAGGACCAGTGCAGATGCACGTCGCCTTTTGGCTCCACGGCTAGAACGTCATGCGTCACAAGCGTGACGTCAGAGACGAGCCTCGATGTACTAGACTCGTCGAACACTTCAGTGAAGCCAACGTTTGTCACGAACCCGCCTTTATCGGCAGCGCAAATAAAGCGAACATCTATCAGAAGAAATATTGATAAGTATGTGCCGGAAATCAAAGTCAAGCCTGAAGTGCCTCCTCGGGTTTATCGCAAGCCGAGCACACATTTGGAGGTTCCTAAAAACGTTCGCCATCCCATGCCCTGTCAGTGGAGCACGCTGAATATAACAGAGCGTACTAAACCTAGTTTACACTACCACATGCGCATATACAGAGAGAAGCCCGAGGAGTCATCAAACAGACCATCACGACGAGACCAGTCTCGTAATTGCGATGTTTTCGAAAAGGATAAAAAACAGAGAGAGAGTGTTTATAGCCAAACGCAAAAGTCCAGGTCGCGAAGTGAAGATCTATCTAAACTGCAGAAGGGTTTGACGGAGGCACGGACTGGCTTCGTGGTGTATCGTTCAGATTTATATGCCCACTGGTGGATGAAAGCCAAATTGCCCATAACCGTGGTCACCGACTCAGGCAAGGATTATTTTTTTGTAAAGAGATACTGTTTTGTGTATCACTGGTTTGAAGATAATACTGCCTTGAAGTTGTAACCACTAGATTAATACTGTCACTAGATTTGCCCCAGTATTCCAGTGCTTTACTTGATCATCCTTGCCTGTGTTTATTCATGTACTAACTAATAAAAACAATCATTGCAATAAGATCATTTACTAACCGATTAAGAAAACATGTATTTATTGCATGGAAAAGCTTCGTACCAATGTCTACATTTATCTGTGACTTTATAAATGTTTTTAAACAAAACCCAATTAAAAAGGGTGCGTTAAAACCAGGAAGCTTTGTTTGTTCTTACAAGTGTTCTGTTTAGTGCTGAAACCTGATATTTATATTATAATTTATAGAAATAATTTAAACGTGAAAATTATGTTAACATAATAATAATATGGTTTTGATAGTAGATAATACATAGTACAAACAAAATGATGTAAAAAAAGACGGAAAAGTGTGATTTAGTTGAAATTTAGTTGAAACTTTTAGTAAATAAAGGAGATCGAGCCCTGCAATTACAAATCCTAATACTGAATTTATGTATCACACGCTAGATATTTTATCATGTTAGTAAGTTGGTACCGATAATAGAATACGAAGTTTTATTCCAGATGGCCACGAGCGACAGTAACAGCGACATCTCATCCGGTCTCACAAGCCACAAGCGATCACATTCATTCAACAATCATCAAAGCTACACACAACATACTCAGCAAAGTCAAAAGAACAAGCAAAAGAATCAGTCGGCGCGCTGGCTCCTCAACTCCTGCGATTCCCTCGACCAGTCGCCTACCATAGCAAACAAAAGCCCAATTGGCAAGAAATTCTCTTCTGTAGATTTTATAGATACGGCTGGATCTAATTACAGCACCAAAGGTAATTTCATATTAATATGTATTTCTTAAACATTCATTATTGTTAGTTAACACGGTTTCCTTTAAATGCGGAAATCTATCCCCTTCTTAATTTACTACAGGAGTTTAGTAAACATACATGATATAAATAAAGGACAGTAAGGCCTGAATTCACTCGTCAGCGCGCTAGTTCACTGAACTGACACGCCAATGTGTAGTAGTCTACATTCGATGTTTTTCAATGACTGACCTTTTGAGTGCTGATTTAAACGAGTACAACTGCGACGCTTGCAAAAAAAGCATAGGGAGAAATGGTAAGCGGTCACTACCAACAAAATATTGCTTAGACTTTAAATTTTTTTATGAAATCTCCGAAGGACACGTATTTAATTCCAGTAAAATTAAATAGTCCCAAATATTGAAGGTTGGAGCATTACATGTTTGCGGCCAGCGCCCCCGCTCCGGCCGCAGTCGTTCACCGTGGGCTCGGACGAGAACATCGGTCCCACGCACCCGTACGCACCGCATCAAAGAAAATCTAACTCTTACGAAGAAGACGCTCTCATCCTCAAGGTCATCGAGGCTTACTGCACTTCGGCGCGCTGTAGGAACGCCGTGAGTTCTGGTGAGTATGTCCAAAAGTATTAGTGGACTGATAAATCATTGTGAGCGTTACAATAATATAATATGTATTTGTATGTACTGCTGCCAAATGTTCCACGGGTTCATTTGTACCTTGTTACGTCCATTAAATTATTTTGGTATAGAGGGGGCCACCTTAAAATACATAGATGGAAAATTAGATTACGTTCACATATGTTGCCGAAGATACGTTTTCATTTCTTACATTATGCGCATTATCGTTAAATTGAATATTATTATTTCTTTGAATCATCAATCGTCTAATTTTAAACATCCCAGACGAATAAACCGTAAAAGATTTCCGAGACGGAGAGAATTTTATTGTTAAGCTAAGACATAAAATATTCTGTAAATGCGCTTATGCTAGTGATGCGCTGGTGTAGCGAAAACATCAGGTCCGTTTTATACATGATAAAATAAAATTAGACATATTAAATTGGAGCATTTTATGGGTTAATTGATGCATTTACACCATTTTAGACACAAAATAGGTAGACAAGAGAATATCAAACTGTATACAGCTAAGTACACAGCTACGCACACATAAACACAGTTCACGGACACAGAAAATAAATGTGAGCGGCCTCAATACTGAGCCTATCGATGTCGATATTGGTATCTATGTGTGCATTGCTTGAGCGCGCCTATATGGTGGTATTCTTCTGTGTGAATCTATTTTGTGATTTATATATATTTGCGAAGAGTAAGATTGCTTTTAATAACTACGTCATTTTGATGACTCACTTATGCTATTTCGTTATCATGTCTTCAACATACCGTTGCCAGATTCGTTAACTATTTATTTCTATTTATTTATTCATTCCTGAAATGGTCTGGCCCCGATATTTTAAAGAAAATTGGTAGTTATTTTTTACGTGAACAATAATATTAAGAATACAAATTAAAGATCTCATTTTCCACCCATCCTTAAAGTCGGTATTCCTTGTATCCTTTAGCACTAATTGAAAATTGAAGAACAAAGAAAACAATTTCAGATTTTATTCTATCTCAGTGATTCTTTCATGTTTTAATTTAGGGTTTAACGTAAAGTAGGCTAAATTTAAAATCATATCTTAAGCTTTTAAATTAATTGGATATTATTTACATTTTATCAAACGATACTTGAAAGCGTCTTCATCTAACTTTTTTTTAGTTTTTACTAACTATCTATTAACTATTTATAACTTGCCATTCTAATTCTATCGGGACTTCGAAAAATAGTCATAATATCGATAGTATTTGAAACTAAAGATATGGTCATGGTCATCATAAATCGATTTTTTTACATAGATACTTTCGATAGTATTGTGAAAATTCAATACTATAGATAGTCGTATCGATATTATGCCTAATTTTCAAGGTTAACTATTGATACATCAAGTATTTAATCAAGTAATCATATTTTTGTCAAAATGGACAGAGTGACATAAGTTATCGATTTTTCATTTTTGTCGTCCACGTTTTGAAGTAATCCAACTTCAAAATCATAGGATCATGGTTTCCTTAGGGGCCCAGGACTGAAAGTAGTAGGTACGTGTCCTTGTCACAGAGTACGCAAATATTTGCATGTTAATACACTACATATGAATATTCATGGGCCAGGTCAGGTCAATTGTACGCTTGTTTGAAACTTTGTAAGAAAAGAGAATCTATGACCAGTGTTCAATATGAAGTTTCATTTGGCCTTAACTTTTTTACAACAACAGCAGTTCGAGACTTGTCACCGCAGTAAAAGTTGTAGAATGTAAAAAAACCTTTCCAATGATATATTGCTTAATTTAATTGCTCATTAGGCCCCATACATTTATACCGATCCTCTTTTTGTAGGATCATTGATTTATTTATTTTGCCCCTAATAGTCAAACATAAGCTGTCATCTCAATCGTTAAAATTGTAATTTCAAAATCCAGCAAGCGTATGTGTTGACTATTGAAACCTTTTCATTATTATATGTTTCTAAATATTTTAGTATAATGAACACGTACCTGACTAAGACCCAATACATTTTATATATCTCCTTCGCCCTGTTATCACAGTCATCTCATTATAGTTATTTGACGATATATATGACGATAGATATCTTCGAATAAGGATTAGTTTGAGTACATAATCATTTACAACTTGGTTTTATCACGTTTGGTCAATAAAAAAATTACTGCATTTATTTGGTGACGTATCTTCGGGTTGTGTAGTTTTTTATTCACTTCATTTGCTATTTTTGTGTAATCTATTTATTATTGTTATTGTAATTGTATTGTAATATGAACATCCATATGCTATATCCAAATAACATTATCTATGTATTTTATGTGATGTTCCTGTTTGTTCGAATACACATCGATGAATTCAGTTAATTGATGACATGCTACATTACACTTATTGGGACGAAAGCGTCAAAGCTACGCCGATAAATAGATATGATAGAATCTTGAGGTTAGGGTGAACATAATACTTGTTAATGTTACGTGAAGTATATTTGAACTGACATAATCGATGATCGCAGTGTTCAGTTTGAGTACTAACAATAAAATTATAAGTATCTATTTGACATAACAATATTGAAATAGTGGAATGCGTATTACTCGTATAACTCGTAAGCTGATATTCCCTTGCCAGATAGAGTTTATAACTATACATGCTTTACGTTATATTAGGTAAAGGTGTCTACTAACATAGCTTTAATTATTATACAGTACCCAATATTCCCCTGGAGATATTCGAGTCGACAAGGAGGCGACACGCGAAGTCAAGACACCGTATTATCAGTTGGTTATTAGAATGAGATACCTGTATTTTTAATATTATTAAAACCAAATAATTGACTAATCATTTTAAGTGTAGCGCTTGGTAATTAAACAATCTTTGTTAAATATTTTTGCTGGTGTCACCAATGTCATGATAACTCTTGTATCGATGTTATTTACATAATAATACTCAATTATGTACTCGTATTAATATGTTGGATATTTGTATAGGCATCCGATGCAAATGCATGATGATAATGGCATGCTTTATTATACATATTATAATATCATACCTATATAGTTCGTCGTATACAAAGTTTAAAGTAGATCTGAAAATAGTTTTATAGTTCAAAATGATCTTGACAATTTTATTATTTAATTATTTATTACAGTAAAGGTGTTTTTGATTTAGTACAAAGTAGCTAGTCATGGTAACAGTATAGTATAATGATTAATGGCGCATATTTTATAGTAGTATTCAATTCAGGTTTTATTATTTATCTAAAGTTGGTAATGCTTCAGTAAAGTTAGTTCAATACAGAGTATAGAATTTGCTTCTTATTTTATTAAATTAAAGGCGCATAATATATCCTCTTTATGCATATGTCTGGTAACGAGGCAAGCGCGGACTTGCTTTACACGCCGCTACTAACGACTTATATTAACCATGCATTTCGATATACTCATACAACTGCTACGTCTATCCTTTTACTCGAATACATCAATACAAGGAAGTACCGTACAACCCTAATGCTCTACCCAGTAGTCTGAAACTGTGTATTTTGTTACATGCGGCTGCCTTTATATCGCACCTGCAGTGGACTGCGGCCACTTTTCTCTCGGTAAAGTACAAAATCACGCACTAGCTACTAACATCCCTCATCATAACTATACCAAACTGCCGGTAGTCCGAAGGAGCGACTCGCCGGAATACGCCGGCTGCGGCAGGTCGTCGAAGGTCAAGCGAAACAAAAGCTCCTCGGCGGCCGATTCGCACCTGTACCGGGCGCCGGAGACGCGGCGGTTGCTCTCCGAGCGCAAGTTTCAGCTGAACCGGTCCAACCCCAACCTGTGGGAGGGCACGGAGGAGCGGCGTCAGCGGCTGGCCGGCGGCCGCGAGCGCCGCAGCGGCTCGCACCCCAGCCTGGCGGCCGGCCCGCGCCGCCCCGCGCCTCCCGTGCACTTCGGCTCCCCCGCGCACCTCGCGCACCCCGCGCCCGCCGCGCGCTCCTCCACTTGGTGCTGCGGCACCTTCATCAAGCATCTCACCAAGTCCCATCATTTCGATTGACCTCGATGACCGACGACACCGGAACCCCGTCCGCTCTCCCCCCTCGCCGCTCACCCCTCGATTTCATCGTTGCCATAACAAAATTACTTTCATATCGGGTGTGCGTGATTGATCATTAGCGTTCTCGTTTAAATTCCGAACCCTCCACTAACAAATCTAAATGCCCCGTGCGCCGTTAACAGCTTTTGTACCTAAAGAGTGTTATATTTTCATTGCGATGCATGTAGTGTTTTTAATTTTTGCAAAAGCTATTTTTACTCAAATGGAATCCCAATATCGCTTGAAATGTTGTTATCTATGTGAACATGGATTGATTTACGTGTAGTGTATGTGTGCGCAGTATTATTTAGATTGTATTCCTACTTATTTAAAATCGATGAACGTATTGCTTAAATATTATAATCATCAATGGTGCATTAAAATAATGATGTTGAATAAGAATGCATGTTTTTGTAATAAATTATTATTAATATTCAATTACTAACTATATGTGTATCTCGTTTTGTATTTGTATATTATAAAACATGTTCTTAGTCTATGTATAAATGTATACGTATTATTTATAATAAGATATTGCAGATTATTATATAAATAATAAATATCAATAAATATAACACCAATAAATGTTGATTAAACATGCAAGTGAATTTTCAGGAAACAAAAAATCGTGGTGTACAAATAGATGAAATTTTGAAATGCGTATTTTTTTATTCAAATTAGCATTTTACGACCGTCTCGCAGTTATTGAAATGAAAGTACAACATTAATTTAATTTATTGCTTGAATATAATTGCTAGCGTGTTGAATATAATTTGCGTCCCAACTGCTCGGATAGGATTTGCCTACAAAAATGTTTTAGGCATGCCTTTCCTTGTGTAGTTAAGTAATAGCGGTATATCAGTAGAAAGTATACCTGAAATGTTTGAGCTTTGTGTAATTAAAATCTGAACCCCATTTTAAAGTTTTAATTTTTTCTTCACGTATTTCTACATATCTATACTTTTCTGTGTATATTTACATAATTTTTCAGATTAAAACTTGACAATGTTAAACTAGTTAGATGTTAGTTGTACAGATGTATCTACTAAAGAAAAATAAAATTACAGGAAATTCGTTAACACACTAAAACCGAAATAAGGATGTAACTGTTTTCCTTCAGCAGATATTGAATAGATAATTACATATATTTAATGTGCATATTCTCTATTAACATATTACAATATAACACCAACACTCGTGTATGTAATGTTCGGTTTACACGTATTAAGTAGTTAAGTAAATTTTAAGTAAATCAATACGTGTAAACGGACAATTTAGTACTTGAAATTTAGTACGCAAGTAAACAAGTAATTTAGAAAATTTTCTATATTCTGTTAAGTAGGTGGGCGGGGCTTATCACTTAACAAGTTTGGACAGGTACTTTTTAGTTAAAAAGTAAAATGCTTAAGTAATTAAGTAGGTTGTGAAGAATTGTATGAACTAAAGAGCTTTACCAAATTATTACGTTTGGACGCGCACTAAAAATTATTCACTTAAAATTTAGTTAAAATTTAGTTATCTACTTAAGAACTTAATACGTCTAAACCGGACTTAAAAGCCATTCTGCTAAAACACAACCAGAGTGTATGGCCGTGGCCTAGATTGATGGCTGGTGTACCAGGAAACATCATTCAATTAGTCACAAAATTATATTTCGCGCAACGTCGAAAAGCTAATTTATTCGAATGTGTATGGAGTTCTGTGAAATATAGGCATGAAGCAAAATGCAATTATGCATATTTCACTTGAGTTATTACATTTTGCGTGAAGACCCATGTACGTAGGAAGATTTTATTGTAGTAATTTTATACAACGATTTCATTAACAATTAAAGTTGTGAGCTGTAACCTTTATTACCCGATGCATTATTGAACATAATGTCTCAATTGGTTTGTGTCATTGGGTCAATGAATAGTAGTTAGGTATAAGCGCAATTGTAAATAAACATGTGTGTTTACGTTATGTGAAGAGACTCACCTTTCCGTTTTTGTATTAATAAAAAGTCTAGGTGAATTGGGAGTTCAAAGTTTAATAGAACTTACTACCTACTTGATGAAATATAAATAAACGCATTTCGAAATTGCATCTATTTAAATAGCCTAAAAAATAATTTAGTCTCATTAGGTATTTAAAAGGGGAAAACTTTTGTTGCTGTTATTTAAATATTTGTTAGATTATTATGATCAGTTTAAAATATATGTTTAGTAGATACCTACATTTATTTTTTGGCAGTTAGAGAAATAGTGAGGCAGTAAAACATGAACAGTAATTTTGAGGGCTTTGGGGAGTTGATCTCTTCCGCCGAGAAAAATACAAACTATGCAGCTGAAATGGAAGGGTTCACCTTTTTTAATTACCAAAAAAAGGAACCCCGAGTAGCGAGGTCCCGTCGATATCTGTAACGTAATCACATTATTATGACGTTACTCGTGTGCTTCCAATTTCCATAATTATGTTACATGTCACATATTTATTTTACTGTTCAATTGTTTATTTAATTAACCCATTTAAATATTTATTATGACTCACTTTAGTTTAAATTACTGCTCATTTTTTCTGCCAAACTTGAATTAACATGCATTTTATAATTGTTTCTTACCAAACGTACATACATGCATATACGCATACATACAAACGTACAGTATAATATGTATAACTACTGCTTTAAATGAGTGCCATAAAAGTTCACTCCTTATAATTTTATTATATTGATTAAGATTCGACCCATTCGTTTCTTAAACATCATAATTGATAGCTGATTTATTTTCAAGTTTATAGGCAATGTTCCAGAATAGAATAAAACAAAGTTCGAAGTAACTTACTAAACCTAGTGTCTGCCTACGTCCTAATGTGCTAGAAAGTTTTTTCTAACCATTTTATTTAAGTATTATGTAATCAGGCTAATGTCATTTACAATTTGTCTTTCATAATATGGTGCGTATGTTGTTATTGTATTTAATACAATTTGATTAATCTCACTATCCATTTAGTATACCTATTCAATTTATAGTTACTTACATCTTACAATATTGTTTTATAGTGTTGTGAGCGTGATGTTGACGTATGAATCTCTTACATGTCTCGGAATAATGTCATGCGAAACTTTTGATTAATTTCAAACTTATCTTGTCTCTAGTAAAACTCTTAGCTCTATCCATTTGTTTCTGTAATATCTAGCAAACATAAATATATTGTGTATTGCATTAGAGAATAAAACTGTGTAACTTTAGTAATACATGTCCTTTTCTACATATATGCACATTACACGTATATTTTCAGTGGCGAAATTCATTGGTCTCAAGTTTACATTAATGCAACAATCCGTTTTGATATTGATGGAATTATTGGACATATCCTCGACATTTGTTGCACTTCGCTCCCCATTTCCATAGAAACATGCACACTTATTAATGATTTATAGACATGTGAACATACCACCACTTGCCAATCTATGCATGAGACCCCTACCTATTTCTTTTTGTGAAGTGTTGTTTTTGGTATGTCGTTCCTATTATATTGTACCTATATGTATTTATTTTATTAGTTTTTGGTTTCTTTGTTTTTCAAGTATCTTTAATGGGAGATTAAGATGTGCAACGAATATCTAAATTGTATAATTATTATTAAATTGTGTAACTTAACAATAAAATTTAAAACAATATCAAAGAGCATTCAATGAACATAGTACACTATACCAATGACAGTTAAATTCTCCATTCCTCCAACTACTTCTATGACAATTAAAACTTACCTTTTAAATGTAGTCAAAAACGTAATACCCACTGAATGTAAATGGAGATGTCGAAGCCAGTTTGCATATGGTTCATATAAAGATAACGCCGAAGCATTTACATGTCTTTGTCTTTATTGAAAACAGTCGTGCCAAATTGAAGTGCCACTTTATCGGAACTTAGGCTTAACTTATCTGTAACATGAATAGTAGTTACATATGAACATTACTATCACAAAAGATAATTCACAATGGTAATGTTATGAGAATAAAGTAAACATAATTCAATCCTTTCTTCAAAAAATCAATACAACGTTACAGTGAAAAGTTTTTAGTATTAATACCGAAAGCTCAAAACTACTTCATGAATATTTTACGCAGTTTTTGCGCGCGTTTCAAATATATAATGTAGATTGTACATTTGTACTATCTACATAGTTTTGTATGTAGTTAGTAGATTTAGGGTAAACAGGAAAAACAATTCCTAATAAAATAGTGTACCTACCACAGACATGTTTGTGGTACCTACGTATGTCAATATAATATTTTGCCTAAAAATGATTTCTGATAATATTATTGAAATACATGAACTGTAAAAATATTACACGCATTAAATCGTATAAAAACTAATATTTTTATAACTTTTAAATAATTACGTGTAAATGCCCTTCGACTTCTGTTTGCACAAACAAATCGTCGGTTAATCTCTTCCTCGTGGTATAATTTTATCCAAAATATTTATTTATTTACTTACTATTTATAGAAAAACGTAATTTCTAAAAATTATAAACACGGAAAATCATTATTTTTTAGTTGGCTGCGTTTGCGAACTTATAACAGAAGTATGAGGAAGAGTTTTATACTCGTAGTAGGTACGCCGTATGTTATAAAGATTAACTAATTAATTCAGCAAGACAGCTACGTGTTCATAATGTTAAATTAATTAAGCTTTGATCTCTGAACGTATCCCCATATGTATTTTAAGGTTGATTCGACTACCTTCAACTTTTGGGGAAACAAATTAAATATCCTATTTTTGCAGCGTTAAAGACTCATATTAATTTAGTAAAAAATATATGTTGTACATAATAAATAAATAATATCGCTGCCTAGTTTAGTTCTGAACTAATGACTGTAGTCGCCTACACTACAAGGGAAATAAAAATAGGCTTTTACTAATTTAGTGGGTTTTATCATTCAATACTGGATCCGTGTTCAAATCCTCCCAGGTTTGATTTATGCGATTATCGTAGTGTAGATGTGACGTATTGCAGTTTAAACTGTGGCATTCAATTTTTTTCTTTAATCCTAGAACTCTGAAAGAACTCTACGGAAGTTCGTGTACTTAGTATTCATACAAATTTGCTTTCAGCAAACTGCTACACTTCTACACTGCCGCCAAATTAAAATGAAACCGGATACGTGTGGTTGGTTCACGTTGAAAACAACTCCACGTGAAAAGTCTTATTTTTTTATCCACAACTTTTACTATGAAACCGACGATATTTACGAGAGTTGTTTAATCCTCTGTATTCACGTAAATTCAGAGTAAATTTTTTTCGCTTTATCTCTGTGAGTTAGAGCTTATTATTCACATTAAACCATCGTTACACAGTTTTATTCTCTCTCATTTACTCGTACTTTCTGGCATTTTATGTATTGTATTATACCATTCTTCATTAAAAAATCTGGAGTAAATTCTTCAACCGTTCAAAGCCAAAGATTTGTATACCGGTTTTATTATTTTACGATTGAGATAATGTGTAAAGAGACAAATAAAATCTTTTTAGATTTTTATATAGGCTTTAATTTGTATTTAAATTATACTAAAATTTCTGCTTTAGCTTAGCTTGAGCAGATTTTTTTATTAAATTGTAAATGGGACTTGTTCCTCACTTCGTCATTTTAACACTCGTAAAAGTGATTCACGTAATATACATATTTTTGAAACATGAAAATCAGCATATAATTGTGAACATGCCATTTCACGGTACTAGTCATCTATGGTAGCAACGAATATGTAACTAATATCTAAATCAATATCAATGCTCGATGAATGAGGATCACGTCCTCACGTGAATCATTAAATTTTGTTTTTAAATTGTGCATTATTCTAGTGTGTGTTATTCAATATAATATTTATCATGTTTATTTTTTTAACGAATTTTATTGTAGAAGATGATATTCATAAGTATTTTTAAATAAATATTATCTGATTGATCAGTCTATTTAATATTATTTATGTAAAGAAAACTAACCTCATATTAATAGATTTCCCTTTATGTTTAATGGATAAAATATCTATTAAATCACAGGAGACATATCTCATTAGGTACTTAATTACGTGTGTCCATTACATATGTAGTAATTACGTTTAACACACAAACAATTTATTCAGTTTCAGTTATTTAATATTTTTAACAAACATGTAGTTCAGTTTATTGGTAAACAAGGTCTTGGGTTTGATTCCTGGTTGTGGCTGACATCTATGTGTCAGATGAATGTATGTTCAACAACTAATGTGTGTAATGTCTGTATGTCCATGCTACCGTATTACAAGTAATACGAGAGGGAGATGGCGGATGTGTGCGTTTATAAGTCATTATTTGAAATTATTGTGTTGCTACACCTGGCAACCTGCATATAAGATAATCATAAACTACACATGTAAATACTATAAAGTTTACACACATTCAAGACAGATTAGTTTATGTTTGGAATACGAACTTAGCAAGATTGCCCTCCAAGTGAAGAATCCCCTGGGTTTTCGGTTAGGAAAGCTTCGCCTGAGTTCTGGGGTGGTGAGTTAGTAGTTAGTAATGTACATCCATCCCCACTTGCGGTGCAGGGATTCCTAGTAAGAGGTGATAATCAGTGAATGTGTGAGAGTATATTTATTTACCTTTTTGTTGGACAGTTTCATTGTCGTTAGAGTATGTGTGTTCTCGCACCTACGACTGCGTGTTAGCGATTAAACTTTATCATTATCAAATCACATAATCCCTACTGGCAGAATGAATGCTTCTCTTCTCTGTGACTTGAAATTACCGTGGCAGCGCCGTAACGGATACCGTAGCAATGGTCACCGTAGCAATGGATGTCGTAGCAACGAATACCGTAGCTTGGCCAAATTGTAGATCAATGCAAAACGCTTGAAATTTCCCATTTTATTTATAACTGCCTTTTTATTTATATTTTACCAGAATATACATAGCTTTTACTATATTACATCTGTATTTTTTGTTATTTTGATGTTACGATAACAATGAAATAGGAAGACAGAGAGAAAGGAGACGTACGAAAATTTTAAGATTCTCCGAACGTTAATACAGATTGAATTTTTCCTCTTCGCTAGTGATTCGTACTTAAATCTTACAATGACCACTGGGCCATTGTTTAATGTACCCTCCAACGCACAAAGGCACGAGTTATTTGTCTTCAACCTCTGTTTTTGCTTAACTTGAGTGACTATTTTGATGTGGGGCCATGTGTGCTTCAATACATTAAACTTGACATTTATAAAGGGGATGGGTTCCAAAATTCATCTGATTTTCCCTCAGATGCCGATAGGTATTTATTCTCATAGTATTTTTATTTACACAGGAGAATTTATGTTCCTAAGATAGGGTTCTCTGCACTGTAAACCTTGTATTTTTGTTCTAATTTAAAGTATCGATAAAATGTTATAACCAGAAAAAAATAAATTGGTTCAAAGAGTTTTCAATGTTTTTGTCACAGAAGTAAAGCTTGCTTGTTACTCCCGATCAAGGTGGGTACAAAATACGGCAAATAAATATAAAGCTTTTTAAAATAATTTTTATATACATAATAGTTTTGTTTACAGAATGCGACGACGAAAATCCGCTGTCAGTAGAGGCGTTGGTAAGATCGCCATCGCTCCCAATACACTCTATGTCGAACCACGGATCTCCGAGTCTCTGGGCGATCGTTATGCGGCTACATAATGAAGTCAAAACATTGAAGTTCGACGTTAAGAACTTGCAGCTCCAGTTGAACGAAGAAAAACAAGAAAGGACTCTTGCCATTGCTGCCTTGCAATCGAAAAATATTTTGAAAGACGTCAAGGAAAGCAAATGCTGATTTAGTATTAAGTACAATGAGTATTAGCATAATTTAAGGGTGTAACTGACAGTATTTGCTATTGAATGATTATATTTTTACAATGTACCATTAACTGTATACTTTATAAGCTACTTGACAGTTTTGCTAATTATTATTGGCAATAAAATAATTTACTATTAATCATTGGTTGCGTTTAATTTCACTACTATGTTGCTATATGTACCGTACATCGTGACTAGTTATTTTTACGGCATTTTATTTTGGCCTAACGTACACCAATTTAAATCGACGAATTTATTCGAAAAAAAAAAGTTAGAACGTTCCGGATTTTGTAGCGCACTTTTTTTCAAGTTGTGGAATATAAATTCGTTGACTGCTCTAAAGTTTGATTATATTTTATCTAATCTACTTCTACTTGAGCCGCACACTTCGATAGCATCCATTTTGTCAGTGTGGTTTAAAGGACACCATGCAAGGTCTAAATCTAGTTCTAAGACATTATTCACAAGTTAACACTGTTCTATTGCAATGCCGATAGCAATTGAATCGAACTATGTACAAATACGTAACACATAAGAGCCCGCAATAATACTCGGGTTAATGGGATTTCGACCTTACGTCTTTGTTAGAAGATGCCAAATTTCCTCAGCGCAGCTACCGCTGCGCGATTTCATTGTAGGCTCTGAATGGGCTCGGAATGAAACTGCATTCGTCTTAGGTCGATTCATAATGCGAAATGGGCTAGTCTGTGTGTAGCTGGAACTATATTCTGACCGAGGCGGGTCGTGACGGCTATCGCGGTTCAGTGGTTACCCATTGAGCCGGACGTACTCGTAGGAGGCATGCCAAAGGGTACTTAGGTAACAATAACGTGAACGAGATAAAAATGTCTACATTTCAGTTTGGTTCACTGGATACTGGCCTCTGTAATATAGCTCGAGAATGTCAAACGAAGTTATCGATACTGACCTTCCGTTTAGATACACTTTTAGAACGGTATATTACATTTGATCAAGAGTATCGATACTAAATTGTTATGAAAAATGTATTATCGTATAAATTTCATAGCTAAAGCTAAGAAAGTGGTATATAAATATTATATTCTTCGTTTCATGCACAGAAGATTGCTTTTTCTTAGGAACGACTTGTAAATTTTCATTACGGTTATTGACGGTAAGCAGCTGCAAACACTTTCATTTAATTTGAACCAAAGCATAATTCCCGTCGTTTTTTCAAGGTAAAAACGTTTAGGATAGGGTCGACACGGTTGTTACACGGATATATAAATGTGACCTTTTCTGATGAATAAAGGAACAGAGGATAAAAATGACAGTAGACACCCCAACAATATCTGAAAAAAGTAGATCACCACGTAATCTTATATACTTTTCAAGCTAAGGTATTCCAAAAATGTGAAGGATGATTTTAATTAGTCATACTTTAATTAAAGCAAATAATAACTATATATATTAAAATCAATTGCTGTTCGTTTGTCTCGCTAAAATTCGTAAATGGCTGGACCGATTTGGGTATTTTTTTTTAATCTTGAAATATTTGTGGAACTTCAGGGAAGGTTTAAACCTCAGTTTAAACGATGAGAGACATGAATAACGGAAAATATAATAGATACTAAAAATGACAGTTGAATTTTCCAATAAAAAAATTATTTGATGTCTTTTGTCAAATTGTCATTTGGTTGTCAGATAGGTGCGTTCAGAAATTTGTCTGTTCATAGCGTAATATGAGGTCCGATCTGTTTGAAAACTTAACAACCATATTGACTTTCTAACGCGCTGTCCTACGTGGGCGAATCAACGCGAACGCGAAGCGACGCGGTGCGAAGCGAAAATAACAAACAGTCGAGATGTATTGAAGTGTCCTACGTGACCACGTAGAGGGCGTTTCGGTGCGGCGCGGTTTGAAGCGAGCGCGATCAGTTGGTTTGATATTTTCGCGCGAACTTCAGCGGCGCGGCGTATGTCAGTGGTGGTGAAGTGACAATTCGCGTGCACGTAGGACAGAGACGCCGCTTCGCTCCGCGTCGCACTGAATCCGCATCGGTTCGCTTCGCGATCGCGTTCGCGTTGAATCGCCCACGCCCCGTGTGATGTAACCTTATATTTTTTTTTATAACTGACAGTCGAGGGAGAGGGAGAGGGAGAGTTGTTAGGCGGTACAAAGTTTGCCCAGTCAGCTAGTTTAATATAATTTTGAATCTATCTTCTTAGAAAAGGCAATTTACAATTTATAGATCACATCACATCACATATCGACTCCAATGAAATCAAATGTTCTAAAAATACCTACCTAGGTAAAGATAACAATATATTATTATCTTTATAACATAACTAGCTGACCCGACGAACTTCGTATCGCCTAACAAACTATTTTTTTTTCTAAAATAAAAGTAGCCTAAGTTTAATACTCCTTGTTACATCAGCTATCTGCCAATGAAAGTCCCTTCAAAATCGGTCCAGCTATTTCAGAGAGTATCCGGAATAAACACACAGACAGACAAAATTGTAAAAATGTTGTTTTGGTATATGTACCGTGTATACATCCAAATGCACTTACTAAAAAGCAGTTATTTTAATATTACTAACAGACACTCCAATTTTATTTATTTGTATAGATTATTATTATCCTTTTTACTACAGATCGTAGCATCGTCATGTAAAGACACAAAATGTAAAGCATTCAGAAAACATACTTTTCTTTGCGTCACAATCTTTCACAAGAGTTAGGAGTAGCAGGAACTACCCCGACTTCCGAACGTCAACCGTCGTCGACGGTTCCGCCGTTTTCAGCGCTATTCATGTTTCGCTTTCTTAGACGTCCGTTCAGTTTCTTTTATACGTATGATGTATGTAACATCATTTATACAGAAAACCAATGATAATAACATTTTTATAAAGAATCAGTAGCCCCCTCTCGAAGCTCAGCCCCGTTCTGTTACCGAATAGCCGCGAGCTCTGCCAGCAAGTAAATTTGTGAAAATGAAACTGATGAATTGAAATTTGCGGATAACATCCAATCATATAATGTGATTAAAAAGATTTGTTGGTTAAGCATTTAATAAACTTGAGTGTCTTTGAAGGCTTCGTAGCTGCGTGATTATAAATAGCGAATATTTACCGAAGTACATTCGTTGATAGGTAAAACAAATTTTATAATTATGACAACTTTATTTATGCGGAAGAATTTAGATTGAAATAAACGTTCCTTTATACTATAATGAGATACCAATTAAAATAGCCAATGAATATGACCTAAAAACATTGTTATAATTATTGTATAATTCGTTAGGTTATGTTTACAATTTGAGAAGGATAATAAATGTAAAGCTTTTAGGGTTAATTGACTGCGCTCTGTTCCCGAAGACGTATCTGGTCGGATGTCAGATCCTCCTGGTATTTGTTCTGGAAGCGTCGCCGGTCGCACCAGCAGTTCACTTGGTTGCGTATTCGCGTCACATCGGCGGCGTATGTACGGCAGCACCCGCCCACATACCGCACGCCCAGGTCCAGCCATTCCATGATGAATACCTCCACTGCTTCGCATTTGTCTCTGTCTATCCACCTAAATAATAGAAAAGGTAATGTAAGTAGCTGTTTTACTTTAATACCAAATGACAGTAGTAACATCTATCCAAAATGTCGTTTTTCTAATGTATTTTTCTAATATATACATATTAGGTATAGAATGAATCCTTCTCTTAATTAAAGTGAAATAAATTAAGAACGTACTGTACGTAAATACGTAGCAAGCTGGCCTAACAGTAACAGATGTGCTGAGCGATTAGTGACCAATTCTTGTTGCAAGTTATAAAGCTTGCCTGAAATTTTTCGACTTAGCTTAACGATAGCTATAACTACGAAACACAGAAGTGTTCAAGAAATTTTGTCGGTTGTCATGGGCGTACATCATTTCATGTATAAAAGGGCTTCCAACATTTTTGTATGGAGCCTGGCATACCTACAAGTCCGCCATTTTGAAAAAAACTCGATTCGGCGGCCAGTGATGAAACATGTGTCAATCGATAGACTAAATGATTGTGATCAAAAAGTATTCAGTGATGAAATGTCGTAAGTGGTATACTTTCTGAGATATTTGAGTTCAAAACCGTAGGAAAATAAAGCAAAAAACATCATTTCGGCCGATATTGATAAAACATGTGTCAGTCGATAGCCTAAGTGAGTACAATCAAAAAGTATTCAGTGATAAAATGTCGTAACTGATATGGTTTCTGGGATATTTGAGTTCAAAACCGTACAAAAATAAAACATTTGTAATTAATTATCTTTTTATTTCTAGTGTATCTGTAACTGTATCAGTGTTATGCCAGATAAGAAATATTATGAATATTTAGAATAATTACTATATACATATAAAAACACAATATACATAAACAAAATTAAATAAATACAGTTTTATTCAGATTTACATATAAACATCTAATATATTAAGTAAATAAATATTTATAAATACATATATAACATCTGGTTGAAGACCACGGGTGACAACATTCTAATTGCTTCAGGTAGTCCTGCCGGACTTCTTGAAGGAGCTTTTGGTAGTCTATGATTTTTTGATGTCTACAAGCAAGGAGTTCCAGAACAGTATGAACTGTATTGTGAAGGAATTCCCGAAATAAGCAGTGCTATAGGTTTCCTTTAAATAAACAGGAGAAGACACATTATTCAAAATGGCATAAAATGTTGAGAGAATTCTGAAGTTTCGCCTGTATCGAATGGATAGCCATTTAAGTTAGGAATGGAACTGGGAAATGTGGTCATACTTACGTAAGCCGAAGATATATCTAATACAATTATTAAGAAGGCGCTCCAATTTATTCAGAAGTTCCTCTTACAAATCTGTACAACACACATCAGCATAATCAAGGTGAGGGATGACCAGAGTGTTTATGGCGTATTTATGGTTAAGTTTTTATGCCGATACAGCAATTGAAGTGTACCGGTCACTTTTTTCCTTACCTCAGTTACGTTATGTATTATAAAAATTACACAAATTCGTCAAACAAACAACTTAAGGGTAAAGATAAAATCGCGGGATGGTACTGCTCATGCATAGTGGGAAAAAGAACCTTGTCATGTTGTTCCCATATAATGTGTGTTATATGGTTCTTGGCATGGGCTTGACATCATGAAACATTGCCTTTATCACCAGCGGAATTTTTAGATTCAGTGATTGTCAGACATGATATAGAAAACTAAGCCAATAGTGTATTTTAACTTTTGGTTTAGAGTAATTGCCAAAGCTGTAGCCGCTGGTGGCAAATAAATTATTTATAAAACAACCTAGTAGTTTGCTTTTGCTTTGCTTTTTTTTTAATTCACACCTACCCGTTATTAATAAATCAAGTACCTATGGAGCACATACACATATGACATAATATACTTATTTTTCATTATTGACCCAATAAATTCAAAATAAGTAAATGATAATTTTTAATGCATTATTTTTGTACGGTTTTGAACTCAAATATCTCAGGAAGTATATCACTTACAACATTTCATCACTGAATACTTTTTAATCGTAATCATTTAGCCTATCGATTGACATATGTTTCATCAATGTCCGCCGTAACGAAGTTTTTTTGCTTTATATTTCTACAGTTTTGAACTCACTTATCTCAGAAATTATATCACTTACAACATTTCATCACTGAATACCTTTTAATCGTAATTATTTAGCCTATCGAATGACATATGATTTATCAATGTCCGCCGAAACGAAGTTTTTTGCTTTATTTTTCTACAGTTTTGAACTCACTTATCTCAGAAAGTATATCACTTTCGACATTTCATCACTGAATACTTTTTGATCATAATTATTTAGTCTATCGATTGACACATGTTTCATCACTGGCCGCCGAATCGAGGTTTTTTCAAAATGGCGGACTTGTAGGTGTGCCAATTAGGTTCGATGCCCTTTCATTCCTTATTTAAATTCAAGAAAAATACTTTCGGTTTCAAAATTAGGATTAATATAATTACTCGTACAGATAAAAAAAAAGCAATCGTGCCACTCGGTAAACAAACTGCAATTTCTGTGCTGAAATATGCAACAAGGTAAAATAAATATCGGGAACGTAGAGCAAAATATGATAAAACGAAAATTGAAAGTAAATGCTTTTGCAATATGTCATGTAAGTACCTGCCTAATACTACTTTGGTATAACTATAATACTATGTAGAAACTGAAGTAAGTTTAAACAATATCAGCCATGTGATTCATATTGGTAGAGTTTTTTAATCGCCTGGATAGCCGATTATATTTAGATAGCTAAAAAGGGTTCGTTTTGAAATCGACCGTAAAATGTTTTTCATGTTTGTGTCGTAATCTCGGAGAGCCGAAATTAATGAGGGTCCCCTGCTTTTTAAGCCGGCAAAGCATCGGTGATGCCATTGGTTTTACTGTGCCATAGACAAAGCTTTTTGCTAGCTCGTAAGTATAGGAAGACCTTAAAGCGATCAATCCGAGGATCGTTAAGTAGTTTAGGTAAATATTCTTACATCTAGTTGTCCATCATCTACATTCACCGATATAATAAGCTTTATTTACCCTAAAGTGTTGTGTGTTAGTTTACCTATTTACTACTGTCGGTAGATAAATGATAACTACGTACTGTCGATATTATGTGGGCATAAATATTGTCTATACTAATATATAAAGAGGAAAGATTTGATTTTTTGTTTGCATTGAATAGGCTCCGAAACTACTGAACCGATTTGAAAAATTCTTTCACTGTTGGAAAGCTACACTATCCCCGAGTAACATAGGCTATATTATATTTAAAAAAAAAAAATAGGGATCAATAAAACTCCAATAATGTAACTCATGTAACCCAAGGTGTAAAAAAAATAAGAAAACCGAAGCAAAGCGAGGGCGGTTACTCGTATTATATAAATAGGAGCAGAAAATATTTACACCCTTAACTAAAAATTATACATCTATTCTTATTATAATTTTTATGAGTTAACTTACCCTATTTGTGGGTTATATTTTTCGCCAGAGTTGGGATAGACTATTAGCGGGATTGGATCATGTGGTCTGTCGTCATTGAATCCTTTTAATAAATTCGCTACGTAGGATGGAGCGCAGCAGTTCACTCCAACGGCAACGAGCTGTTCAGGATTAACTTCCCAACATTTTTTTGCGATCTTCTGAAAACTTTCACCGTGCGCGATGCTCTGATCATCCTACCAAGAAAAAAAATACAAAATTATTTATGTATCAAAATAATTATGCCATGTCTTTGATTTTATGCAGAGCGTACGTATATCATATATTAAGTAAGTATTAAAAAAAAGAATAGCGGGGAATGCTGATCCACAATAGGTATAACTGGTATTAAAGTACCTACGCCACAGATAATAATATAATAAAAAAACTTGAGAGGTGTCAAGGGACACCCGGATGGAACGAAGTTCCTTGCAGTCAGTACTAGGATAGCAAAAACATGCAAGCGAGTGTGCCAAAACAAATCTGGGGTATTTCATCGGCTTTGTTCACCTAGTAGCAGGTGCAACTGCAAGAAACGAAAATATCTGGCTTGCTTTCTATAAGAGAGAGAGAGAGACAGACAGAGAAACATGCGCACGCCGCACGACATGTAATGACGCCGCACGAGTTGTAATGACTAACGACGGCAAAAAGTGTCGTTACAACTTTTCGTTACCAAATTTTCCGCCTAGCCCCCTTTCGCAACGCGCGATAAGGAACTTCGTTCCAATAAAATTATGTTTGTGAAAGTACTCAATACACGAAAGAGATGAATCGAATTGTGCACGAAAATTTCACCAAACATAATCCGTAACGAATCATACCCGTAACCGTGGGGATCAGGAATGAGAGGCCAATTTAGGTCTCGCTTAATTCACGTGGACTTGACATTTGCTTAAATGGCACAACTCTTTTATTAGGTACAGAAAATATCAAAATTTTATGCCAGAAAACTTTTGGAAAGAAATTTCGTATTCCAAATATTAAAACTGCTTAGTGCTTGTTCAAAATAAAATATTAAGTAATTACAGCGGAGTTTAACGCGACTTTAGAAAATTAAGTCGATGTTATTAATTAGTCAAGCGAAACAAGGCTAAAAGCAGAAAACACGTTCGAGCAATTTATTAATACAAAGCCTTTTCTTAATTTTCTCTTACCTTACAGCTAAAAGACAGCCAGGCTTTCACGTGGGGAAATTCTCGGAGTAAATCACAGAGCATTTCGGCTTCTTCTTGACAAGGTATTGTTTCCAAGGCTAACAAGTCCACTCCAGCTTTTACCAATGCCTGTATTCTTGGAAGATGCCATTCACGCATAGTCTGAAAATCAATATAAATTATGTAATATGGTTTATTCAGTGGTGTAATAGCAGTTCTCTCATTCGGGGCACACAGGTTCGCTAGTGCTGTACCTACTTGTACCTGCCTCTTAGGTATTTATCACAATTATGTAGAGGGTTTTATGTATATATTTACTTTACAATTCTGCATTATGTTTATTTGTGTAAAGTATACCTATACATCGTGATGAAGAATCAAAAATCAATACGAGATCGATGACGGGTCGTAATGTTATACAATTTGACGGTGACATGATAGTTTTAGGTTTTTAGTTATATTTATAAAACATAATAAAGTATCTACTATACTATACGAGCGTATAAACTAGCTTTTTGGTATAGGTATGTACCTACCTACTATATAACATCCAGGTCACTCAAATTTCATCTCTACTACTAACGCGTGTGGGGTAGTAAACACGCAAAGTATCATTTCATCCGGCTAATTATTTAGATATTACAACACTGTCATAATATCCACTTAAATAAATGGATTTTTGTGGATTAGAAATAATCTAAATTTTACTAACAAAAAATAACCGACTTCAAAGTCTCAAAAACTACTATTCAGATCTCGTTCAAATTTATGTGGGACCTGCTTTCGATTAAAAAAAGAATCATCGAAATCGGTTGGCGTGATATTGAGTTATTCGTCAATTTGTCGCGCACATCTTAACACAAATTTACGACTGTGAAATGTGGTTTTCTCATGGATGCCATTGTCAGATCTCAATAAAATTTATGTGGGACCACATGACAGCCACCAGCTTTCGATTAAAAAAACAATCATTAAAATCGGTTCGCCCAGTCCAAAGTTCTGAGGTAACAAACATAAAAAAAAATACAGTCGAATTGAAAACCTCCTCCTTTTTTTGAAGTCGGTTAAAAAGAAGTAGGTATAATTTAAGCAAACAATAAGCCGACATACCTAAAAAGGCTGTCCCCTAACTAAACAAACCAGATTTCAATATCCAATACAGTCACTCTACAAACATACGTTTGGCACGTTGGAAAATGTTTCCAATAATATTTTATTACCATCTACAAATTTTGTAGCCGGCAGATAGCGACCGTGCCGTAAACTTTTTCATTAATGCAGTTTTTCACGCCGGGTGATTTTCCGTTATCATTTTTAATGCATGTCAAGTGGATGACTCATAAGTTATGAAGCGACAGTTGTTATGCTTAAATAATATAATATCTGCTGTTTTTATGCAAATACGAGCAAAGAAAACAGTCTGATGGTAAATGGTCATCGCGATGCCCATGGATGATGGATCTCGATAATATCATAAGCACCACCATCACCACAGAAGCGCGAAATTCTTTTTATTCTGGCTTCCTACATTGATCGAGACACGTGAAAACATTGACCGGTCGATTTTGAGATGAGGGGTGATAGCTAGACGCATAAAATGATATTATAATGTAAAAAGAGGTAGATATGTCACTGGCGCGCCGACGATGAAGAGCGTAAGAACAGGCAATTGACCATTCTGCTCGTAGTCGCTTTGTCAATACGAGTACAAGACGATACGCACGCTTTTGTTGTTATCAGAAGTGCTTGACATTTGACATACAAAATTAAAATACCTTCGTGTAATAATACACCAACCAATTGGTATAATCCAATGTGATTGGTGTAGTGAAACAAAAGATTTTTTGGTAGATTTGTAAGGGTATAACGTAACTATATTTTTTAAAATATCAATGGCCATATATGAAAACGTAAAGACTGGCTAGCTATATACTCCCAATATGAATACCATCCGAAGTCCGAATCAAACTGGGGAAGATCGTTTACAATAACCTCTTCTGTTTTTTAGCAAAGTGCACCATGAGCAGGGGAAGGGGAGGGGTAGGGTTGGCTTGGAACTCCAGATGGATGTAGTTCCTTACTAAAGTTACAACTTACAACCCAACGGCACAATTTTGAAATGTGACTCTTTCATTAAATTGTTTGGATATCATTGTACTCGTACTTTGACAAGTAGGTAATCACATACGTTTAACGATTTTGTCAATAAGACACATACCTATTCACGCAAAACTGGTAAACCTCAAAACCAGTGAGTTTATGTTATTTAGGCACAAGGCACGCAATAACTGTCACTTTATAATTAATGAGTCATCACTTTCGACGTGCAAATGAAACGTGAGCATTTCATGAATTGCTTATACTTATTATACTTACTCTTGATCGCAACATTCGAAAAGGTAAGACATATTATTATGTTCATAGAGACACTATATATTATATTTAGTCTATGTGTCACTATGTTCATAAAGACACTATGTTCATAGAGACACATAGAGTAAGTATAATAAGTATAAGCAATTCATGAAAGACAGACAAATATATTAAACATCTCACACATCATAACCGCCTTGAGATGATACCTACGATTTTGGACCTCTGAATTCTACCAATTCTACCCAATAAAATCACAAGCTTAAAGACCACCTACGATATTTGCAATAATATAGATCAATCGCTTTAGAACATAATATCTCCCACAAATTGTCCTCCTGTGGACCCAACAAATTTAACCTTGTGCATGGAAATTATACCTACCTATGAATAAATAAAACAAACATTAATTTTTACCCGACTGCCAAGGAAGGGTTGTTTTTCGCCCGTATATTGTATGTATGTATGTATGTTTGTTTGTATGTGTGTAATATTCTTTATTACCTCGTATCTTCCAAACCACTGAACTGATTTAAATAATTAAGATATCGTAAGATTCGTCTTGATAACCCAAGTGTTCTTAGATAAGTGAAATTAAAAAAAAAAACAAATATGGTGGCTGTGAGATGCCATTGTTTGAAGTACTTATCACAAAATAAAAATTAATCGAATAATGCAATATGGGTATCAAATTAAAGAGCACATCATAAGGATTTCAAAAAGGTATATCATCATAGGTTTTTTGACAGCAAGCGGGTTTTTTTAAATTTTTATATTTATATATACTGCGGTCTCTATATAATTCCTACAAAAATATATCACTTGAAGATAACGAGGATACCTACTTGCGTTAATAACCTGTCTCAAAATAAGAAAGGGCATCAATTAAATTTAATTTGGCATCGTACTTTGAATAAAACATATTTTCGTTTTGTTCTGCTATTCATTTGTTCTAAGTTTCATTAATTAACTTGTCCACCCAAGTCAAATATTGTCGGAACAAAAAAAGAGGATAAATGGAAAGGGAGTTTTCATATTGCCGATGTAAATTTTAATTTGCCAGCAACTTTACGACCCTCTTTACGATTTAGCAGCGGGTTTTCAACATTTACTAGACTAGGTATATTTGTATTTGAGGGTTCCGGATAAATATTGTAAATCTGTACATCTGTACAAATAAATATAATTGGTGTGTCTGTAATATTAAAATCCCATCAAAAACATAAATGTAAAGTAAAAGCCAATTTCAAAAAAAAAGAATTGAGATCTAAATGGGTGCCAAGTTCTGTGTAGAAAAGCCTAAAATTTTAGGCACAAGAACATGTAATTAAAGCTCCACATTTGACTTGGTTAGTTTTCACGTACCTACCTAGACTATATTATATTTGTATAATTATCTTCGTTAAGTCTTTTAGGTTGATGACCTATGTTATTTTTCTAAAATTTGGTTTGTTGGTTGCTAACTAATGAAAACTAGACAATTCTAATGTAAAACTTGAATTACAAGTTCTTGTGCCTAAAATTTTTGGCTTTTCTACACAGAACTTGGCACCCATTTAGATCTCAATTCTTTTTTTTTTGATATTGGCTTTTACTTTACATTTATGTTTTTGATGGGATATCATTACTTTTTGTCTAGATTGTCTATTTGTATTTGTGTAGAGTGTCTACTGTCTAGATTGAATGGAATAGGCAGCTTCCATCGGGAGGCATTGGGATGATGAAATAATGGCTACTGACGTCTCACTAATATTTACGTAAATAATACGTACGTGCTATGCACTTTCCCACAGGCACTTAGGACACTGAATATCTTCCCCCCGTTGAAAGCTTCACAAAGTACTAAAACTGATGTTTCGATTAAAAAAAATTAAGGGTGGTATTCCACTCGTTATATATTCCACATAATAACCACCTATCATCAATTTTGATTGCTGTTCATAAATTTCAGGCGTTATAAGTGTTCCTAATAGAATCATTTTTTGAAAAAATATAATAAAATGATAAAAAATTCTACTTTCAGATTTATTCCTTTGTATTCACCCGACTACCTATCTGCATGCCAAATTCTAACTTTCTAGGTCACCTGGAACAGGGTTAGAGTGTTGATCTATAGGTCAGTCAGTGATAAAAATGGCGATTTTTGGACGTTAATATCTAAATAACCGTTTGAGATGTGTTTATGAAATTTGGAACACATATGTATTTCGCAAGTCTCAATAAATGAGTCAAATTTGACAGGTTTATGTTGTATAGTTTTTGAGTTATGAGGTGGTCAAAAGTGGCTCCAAATGGTTCGTGTAATATTACACACGGTGCTACTCGCCAATTCTGTTAGCTAGAAATTGGCTTACACGCTACCGCGTGTCTAGATAACCGCTTTTTACTAAGTGCATTTGGATTTATACACAGTACATGTACCAAAACAATGCTTTTTACAATTTTTGTCTGTCTGTCTGTCTGTCTGTCTGTTTGTTCCGGCTAATCTCTGAAATGGCTGGACCGATTTTGACGGGACTTTCACTGGCAGATAGCTGATGTAACAAGGAGTAACTTAGGCTACTTATATTTTAGAAAGAAAAAGGCGATACGAAGTTCGCCGGGTCAGCTAGTACTATTATAAATTGCTTAACCTAAGTTCAGTAAAAAATATGTTCATAAAAGTGTCAGAAGTAATCTGAGCCTAACAAACTCTCGTGTGGATTGCCTCCGACATCAAATGCTCACTAAAGTCTTACATTATTATAATATATGTGACGTTCACTAGTCAGCTTCTCAGAGTCTTTTGTGTGACTGTAATGTTCCACCAATAATATTGGCTCACTCATCATCTTTGCTTCACGAATAAAAGGTATTAAGTTTCTTATCCGTGTGATCTTTGGCCTTTGCACATTGTTTGATTTAGGCTTCTTATTTAGGGGTAAGCTTACGTAGGAATAACTAATCTCTACATAAAATAAAACAAAAGCTCTGCCTATGTGTCTGAATGGGATAATCACCAAGAATTGATTGGACTTATGTGGTTTACCAAAAGATAGAGTTATTGGAAATAATTTAAATTGGGTAAACATTAAAACATCATAAAATGTATGATAAAATTAAGTTATCTATCCTACCTTTACCTTACCTATTGTCTCCAACGCAATTGATTTATGCGCGTAAGGGTAAATATCCTGAAGTAAAGTTACTGATACTTACCTAATAAATAAATAAGTAAAATGCTTTATTGTTTCGCAAGTTATTATCATTCAGGGCACTTAAGATAATATTTTGTTTATAAAAGTAGCGTTCATGCACCCATAATATTAGCAATAATCTTCAAATAGAGCTTAGCGAACGCTATTAGGTACTTTGTGATAAAAATTAATGGAATACTTATTGCCAAGTTTTATCGCTTCTTTCTAAGATATTTATAAACATTTATGAACATATATGTAGATAACTTCATGAGGATTTTCAATGCACTTAGTTTTATATTTTTTACATTTCACATTGATTGTGGTCAAGCACTTATTTGTGTAAAAAAAACGTATTTTTAAGCAATTATGAAAGGATTTTTTTATATGGAGCACCATAGACTAGACTAGCAAGTCATTGATTGTCAACTACTCAAGCTTTAGTTGGAAACCCGCCTTAGTACTTTTTTGTCTTGGTAAGTTTAAATACGATTAGCATCATCAAAATCACCAATAGGTACGTACAAACTCCAATTCAAACCCATTTAATCATTTGCCATTACACCTAAGCATTTCTTTTCTTCTACGTTTGAATCATTATTCCGGAAATCCAACACAATTTTCATCAAAACATGCAATTTCCAAGAACAATTTAGAGTTAGTATATTGTTGATAGTTATTCTCCAACGTTAACATGATTAAGTACGTTCGCGAATCACGTTTTGATTAAAATGATAATGCACTCGATAAAGCAAAAGAAAACAGAACAATTAAAATGTGTTTAGATTGCCTAAACTGAATTCTCAGTAACATAGGAAAATCGATAAATATTCCCGATAAAGATACAACCGTAATACCTACCTCATTTTAATTTTTATCTATTTACGGATGTTTTCTATTATCTAGATAGATATATCAATCTGGCCCTTAATATCGAAATGAGATCATAACGTAAAAAACTTAAATCGCAGCAAAAAATAGATAGTGTATTGGGAACCGCCTTTAAGACACCAAACAACTACGAGTAGTTTCCCACAACTGGGAGCTAGTAAACAAAATAGCTATGTAACAAAGGATACGCAATAATCATTTTTTCATTTTCATTTTCATTAACATTTTAATAATTTCTACAAATCAATACTTCGTTCACTAATCCTCACTGGAGCATCGTGGAAGAGTATCTACATATATACTACCTCAAATACGAGTGCGCTTCGATCAATTACTCAATTACCCGTGCCTTTCATTAGGCCGCTAATGGATTGAGGCGAAAAATCCCTCAATCGGGGCATATTTCAAATCAATAACCAAATCTCCTCTACAGCGAATAACATAAAATTATTCAGCGCTCAATTTTATGAGATGTTTTATTTTCTGCGAATGATGAATTCATTGAGAAGCTTTAGTAGATAGGTACTACTAGCGTAAATGTAGTTTTTGAGAAAAGTTGATGTTTTTATTTAGGTACGCTTGACAATAACTACTTATCTGTTAACCGGTCATACATACCCTCGGTAAAAATATTGCATAATAGTAATAAAATTAATCCATAAATTGAGCTTTGTCATGGAAGAATTTCGAGGAACCCAGATAGAAATATCACAATACATTAAACAAAAATAAAAGTTCTCATTCAGAATTTAGAGGTTTAAATCGAGTGAAAATTTAATTTAAAATCGATCAGAGTGACGGCAACCAGGCGCTTAAAAGCACCCGGCGATTTACAAATAGAAATGGCGAATAGCTAAGCTTAGTTGAGGTTAGTTTATTACAAAATCTAATTTGAGTGACCTGGATCTCTATTTGGTACACCTAATGCATTTCTTTGTTTGAAATGGTATTGTTACATTGTATAATTTTATTATAATAACAACTACATACCTACCTACATAGCTCTACATTCTTATCAGCATAGCAGGATTCCGCATTGTGGGACTTGTCGGTACCTCGGACAACACACAAAGACAAGAACAGAAATTTAAATGTGGGTATCAAATTTCTGCCTCGCTGGGAATCGAACCCAGGATCCTCGAACGGCGCGGCGCGGTCCGTCAAGGTAATGTAAAAACCTCAATAGGTCTAAATCGACCTGTGCCCACGTTATACTTTATTGTACAACGGAGGAAGTTATAGCGTCAGGCTCCTATTGGAGGTCGCTGGACTGTACCTATCATATTTAAACACGACAGTATTTGTGTAAGGTGGTAGGGTATTTAGCCTGTCCGACTAGGTGCCACACTCATAGTGAACTGTGTACAGTTTTAGAACTGTGCAATGCTCTTAACTGGTTTCGGTTGCAGTGTTGGAGAGTCTAATAAGCAATATAATACCTACGCCTGTGATCTGTGATGGCGTTAGTATCACGGATATTCCATTAGCAGGCTCCACCAATCGTGGAGGAGTATTCTCTAGGCTTCCTCAAAACGAGAAGCCCATGCTCATTGGTGGGCTATTAATAGGTAGATTCAAAGCCTTGACCAGTGCCATCAGATAGTCTATCTAATGCTCGGTTAACAGCGTTAGATAATGAAATGCAGATTTTTCTTTATAATACGATAGGTTAAATATTTACCTGTGTAGAAGTGGTGTCCGCATAACTGCCGTCGTATTCCGACCCATCGTGGAGATGGGCTCCATAAGGTCCAACTGATCCAACCACAAGAGGTATGTGATCTTCAAAGAAAGAAAATGTTTGTAGTCACTCATTAGTCCTCGATAATACTGCTATTATCTACTTAGGTACTACTATCGTATCATGCAGGTATGGTCGAAAATAATAATTTATTAATGCAACCTACTATCTCAGCTCTCAATAGTTGCAACGCGTCTGCCAAAGACTTTAAAAAGTTTAATTAATATAATATAAACCATATTAAGGTTTTAGAAATACGTTAGCGAGCAAGTTTATATCGATTTAAACGTTTACATATGAATTTTCCGGACACGTATGTTAAATTTTATATGTAAAAAACATTAGTTCCTCACAGTCCCTTGCAATTAGTTGCAGAAATACAAACACCCATTCTTAACTCACCACTCTGAATGTAGTCTTGATACTCGTCGAGGTACATGGTGCGCGCACGCTTCGCCAGGTCAACAGCATTCATGATGAGCTCGTAGCCTTGTTCCGGAGTTACTCCGAGATGCTCCACAAACCCTTCTACTGACGCTTGATATGTGTTCGTGATTATCAGATTGGCACCAGCTGCAATGTTTCGTTACAAAATCAATCCCCAACTTCTTACAACAATCATCATTCTAACACAATGCAGTAATGAAAACAAATGGATCCCAAGATTAATGCTCTGAGCTGTTTTAACAATGTCTACGCCGCTTTCCTATACACAATAATTTTACTCTACAAAGCTTATATTGGGAAACTAACTCCATAAATATTGCTGAACTTGTGCGGCGCGGGCGTTACTATTATATTATTAAGTGAGCAGGGTGCGGCGAAGAGACGTAAACAATTAATGTTATTAAAACTTACTAATGCAACGAACTCGACAAGTTCGATAAGAACCTGCTCAACGAAAGGATATTTGTTAGGCTGAAGAAATTAATTATGTAATAGAAGACTTCGCACAGCCTACGAATGGAAACGTATTAGACAGACGAAGTGATTAATGACAACAGCGTCATGTATCCAGCTCGAGCTCCGCCGTTGTTCCACTCGATTTTCGCGCCTCCGGTCTTTACTATGCAAATCTGAGGTAGTTAGGATACACGGGAAACAATAATTGCGTTTCTTGGCAACCTACTAAGCGAGTCATTGCTATAGAAATATATTCTGGCGATTAAATATCTTATTAACCATTATTAATCTACAGTTATATTAGCTTATTCATCCTCTTCGCGCGTCGTTTCCGTTTTTGTGGTCTATATTCAAGTTAAGGTTACTCAAATGTGTCAGCGGAATAATAATATTCCTACAATGCTCGAAGCCATTTTTTATGTTTATTCATATCATTCCTTCTATAGGAAGCGGCAAAGCAAGGCAGTAAGCTTTTCGCCTCCAGGGAGTTATTTGCTTGCAGACACTTTTCAGCTTTTTCTTATGAAAAGAAACGGTCCGTTTTGTGGTGAAGAAAAGCGCTTTCAGAGGACGATGACACGAGACGAGGTCGCACTCTCGCCGTCAGATGCAAGGAAATGACGAGCCAAAAGCGACCTAACGTGTAATTCGTCAAAACACCCATGTCCCACAACTCGCGCTTCTACATAACACTTGACGATACGGCGATAAACGCCGTCGATTGTCTACGAGACTAGATAGAGTTCACTCTGCATCTTCGATACGGGAACAACGCAATTACTTCGTGCTTTAGATAGCATAAACTGTGCCAACTATACGTAATCAAATTTGGAATCCATCTACAGCGTTAGTCTGTGCAACGCTGAACTGGTGTTTCCAAACAAAATTGCAAATAGTGAAACGTTAACTGATTTTGATTATAAGAATGATATTGGTTTCATATGCAAATTTTATATAAGACTATCTTCATAGTTAGGTAATAGAAAAACTGGGTTTGATGTAGGTAAATAGCAAACTGACACGTAATATGTCTGTCTGTCGTCTGCAACTTATCCTAAAAGACTATGATAATTAAATTCAAGAGGTGATCCTCTTGAAGATCCTCTTTAAGACTAAAAGTTTTGAAAGCTTAAAACTGTCATCGACAATGATCTAACAATATCGATATTACCATGTACCTACTCTTTTGATTTCCAAGGAATCTATATTAAGTCATTAAAAATACTTTCAAAACGTTCCTTAATTTACAAGCAGAATAATACTTTGTCTCTATATTGCTGTGTTAACTAACTGAAAAACAGGCAATAAAACATTATACAACAATTAGATACTTTAAGCCTTAGACTCCAAACTCCAAGGAAAGAGGACATGCAAGGGTGGGTTTCGTTACGTGCATAAGTAGTGAGCGAGGTGTAAGCCGAGTACTACCCGAGTAGTTGCATCGCCGCCACACTTTACGCCTGCTCTACTTCTGTCGTTCAATGCGAAAATTTAAATTGAATTATCCAAGCAAGATAATTTTAACAAACACATCCTTGTTACTCGTATGTATTATTGTTGAATCTCGTACAGCCGTTTTCTTAACAAGATGTTATGAGAACAGGATAATTGATGAACACGACTATAACACACTACAAATAGTCACACACACACACAACGTCTGGGAATAAACAATGCTCAGAGAGAGAATTTAACCAAAGCGTAAAGTAACCCAATTGCCGTTAATTTATTGTAGTTTTATTGGTGTTAAGTGCGCTTGCAATTTATTATTGAAAGATAAAATTACGTACCTCTCAGAAAATCTAGATGAGTGTTGACAACTTCGTTGGGATGAGTGTGAAGAAAGCGTGCACTCCAGAGAGGATCCCCATCGATGACATGCCCCACATGGCAGGAGAGTTGCGTAGAAAACCCGCCGTCCAACACCACTATGTGAGGAGGCTCCGACCCTCCGCTTGGAGGCATCGTTCTCTCGTTAAATTAATCTACAAAGTTCATACAAGCAACGTTTATTAGAACGAACAATGTGGAACAGAAGACTTAAGCTGTCGGGCCCGGGATTAAATTCTCGTGTTATACGAATACCCAACTTGAGACCTGTAAGAGTGTACGATCCCGGTATGCTTTGTCGGTTAGGACGCTTATAATCGTTCGATTTTTGGAAATTTCATCGTCCATTATTCTTGTATCTTGTAATTTTGGGAACCTTTCGGTTATTTTTAGAGAGGAGACAGGTATTAATTTCGTGGCAAAACCTAACATCGACTATTATTTTACATTCATTTAGTAGCCCCTGCCTGCTACTACTTCTTGTGGAGTTAAAGATTCAAGTCTAGGGAGAAATAAAAAGTGTGTGATAAAGAATAAAAAAGATAAAATCTCACAGTCACTTAGCAGATAAATGGAAGCAATCAGCGCATTAATTTCTAATCTAAGTATTAATAGAACTTTCGTATGCCTCATCCCTCGGAAACAGATTCATTTTCTGGTATGAAAAGTATTCAATACTTTGACGCATATTATAAACTGTGTGCCAAATTTAGCTGATAGATGACTTGTTAATTTTTTTGTATTAACTGACATTAACAAAGTGTCAGTCATCAGTACATTTAACTGTTGTCTGAACAAAGTCCAAGTCTAACGCCCCAACTCAGAGTCAATAACAGTTACTTAAATCGGTCCTTGATACAGAATATGTGTGGTGATTCCTTACTAAGGAGCGATTAAAGTAACTTTTAAGTAACAGTTCGTGACTTTTGAGTTGGGGCGTAAGTACGCTTTATTTATAGACCTCACACTAAGAGCACAGCTAAACTGATTGTAATGCCGTCATAGCAAAAGTTTATTATTTATTGTGATGAGATGAAATGATTTTATTATATGAATTACGAAATAACAAAAGTATATCTGATAAAAAATAGTACTTGATTTAAATACCTACCTAAGTGATTAATCAAACAATTAGAGATACTCAAATGAGAAATACTGAAATTGAGAGACCGTCCTGGGAAAAGATAACCAATGTGATGAACATAACACAGGTAGGTAGTAGGTACCCACTAAAAGAAAAGTAACTTAATATTGATATTATGAAATATTGATAGCACGTCTATCGGGTCAACTTGTAAAATCTACGTCAATAGGTCAAATATTTTCGATTGCAAAACTGGAGTGTCTTCTAAAAAGTGGGTTTGTTTCGTTCGTCACTGACAAGACAACGCGTTAAAGTTCTATGACCAATTGACCATACCGTCAGTTGTATCGTTTGCCCGTTTCCGATAAAAATAAAATAAAAAACGCTGCACTAAATGTTGTTCAGATAGTAAAATCGTAGAATAATGTTAGTGAAACGAGTTTTATGGAACAGAATATTTTGAAAAAATAAGCGAAATATTTGAATCCAGTTCTATTGAAGCCCACATTTTATTTCTATTCATAGTTACTCAGCTTAATCGCTGTTTTGTAGGTACGAAATAAATTTTTGCGAAATTGTTTTTTGGCATAGATATATACTGGTAAAGTTAGATGTAGTTTTTAGCTTTTGATAGCAAGTTGCAATTGTCGGTAAATGTAGGTACTACATGAAGTTAATGGAGGACGCCTCGGAGAGAAAACCATTTTTTTAAAAAGTGGCCATCTGACCTATATTGAAAAATCAATTGTTTGCTTCAAACTATATCGGTGCAGTACAAGGCTCTTTATTGAGGAGGTCTGGTGCCTACACCATTACTTCACGACCCACGTGTCGGAGACTGTCATAACTACTGAAGGCTTAAATGGCCATTAATTCATTCAATTTCAATAATCTGCTCTCAAAACAAAATAAATATTTTATTAAGTAGGTAGGTATAATTATCAATATATATGTATATGTCAGCGGAGCCTAAAATAAGTCTGTACTGATCCATCAAAATTAAGAAAAAGAGAACTGTCATTACGGTAGACAGATTGGTAGGATCGCGGAACCAAAGCAAAACAAAATAACGTTGAATTGATGAAACCGGGTGTTATCATCAGGCAATAAACGAATAGTGTCCTTGTGCCTGTCAAATTGTGTGTTTTATTTAGTATCCTGGCAATCCTGACATGTAACTACGCCTAAAGAGAGAGATCCATGTTCATAGTACTGAAGTGCTCTATAATACATGGTTTATAGAGATGATCTGAACATACGAAAGCATACACTCCAACCCAGCCTTGTACGATGTAAATAAATAATAGGTAAGCTTCAAGCTATTAGGGTCCAAAACAAAGCACATTTCTCTTTTCGTAATTGAGAAGAATAATACTAGGTACATTGTCCAATATAACAAATACAACATTGTAGCTAATGTAAAATACAATTTATATAATAGCCTTTAAAAATACCTTTATTAAGAAATGAAAAATATGTTGGGTATGATTAAAAACTACGAGTATGTATTTCTATGTGATCGAAAATAAGTATGAAGAGATACAAATCTTAAATTAACTGAGAATAGCTATTCAAAAAAAGTTGAAGGCCTGTGACAAAAGATTGCGGTAAGAATAGTAGTAGCTAGTTTGAATAATGAGCCTAATGAAGAACTTCGGTCCACTAAAAATATACTTGGCAAGTTTTCTCTTGGAATTAAATATTGTAGGTTTGAGTTACAAAAATAGCTCTATTTTATTTATTGTTAATTCAAGGATTTCCTTCTTTTGAGCGATGAATATTGAGATGATTGGATATAAATCTTACAGATTTTCAGGGATAGTTATTATTTCCTGTTTACAATAATTTTAGAGGTGAGAAATAAGATTTTATTTTTCCGTTTTATATTAATATAGGTATAAAATCTATTTTAATACCGTAAGGTTATACTCGTATAACGAATGAGTGCCTTGACAACAGATTTTCTTTTCAAATGATATTTCCTATCCACATCTCTGTTTGCTAATTACGGTGGAAGTAGGTTAAGTTTGCCTCCCTGTGCTGCTTGGTCGATATCATACGTGCACTCCGGAAAAGGTGGAAAAACTGCTTTGTCTGGTTTATTAACCTTTTGACATAAACAAAGCTACAACAAGTACTTTGTTGTTGCAATTTTTTCTAAAGTAGGACTAACAGTAGTCACGTACAGTGTGTCTACTTTCTAAATGGCTCTAAGCAAACCTTTATAAAGTTTTTATGTGTTAAAATGTTTCTTTTGCTCCCTTTAGTTAACAACTGTATTTTGGCCTTCCCGGCCGTCAGTAGGTAGGTGTATCAGCTATATTTTTAGTGTCACTAAGGCCCGTATTAATAAACCGCTCTCTGCTTAATAGTGTCATTTCAGATCTTATAAATTTAATTTTAACATACGATTTGACATATTTCATCATCTCGTCGATCGCAGAGATCATAAGACTGGTTTATTAATACGGGCCTAAGACTTTAGCTTTCGTAATGTACGTTTTATCACGTTTTCAGTGAGGCACGCAGAAGGTATTGGATAATATTGTACGGAATTGATACTTACTACTACGAGATCTAGCGTTATTCCCCTGCTCAATAAATTGACCCCAAATAATATCGTATTATAATAATTATTATCGCGGAGCTAGTTTTACGATAACCACTTTGTTTGTAGAAATTACATATATTATAATATTTCTCCATTACAAGGGCATTCAGATATCGATGGTGCACTGTGTTCGATTTGAATTTGATAGATATTTATCTGATAAATGTTCATCCGATAAATGTTACGGACTGCGAAAATTCATTTCATAATCATGGTATACATAAAAATATTTATTTATTTTATAAAAAACTCAAACTTTTCTAATTATTTACATTGGAACAATATCTACCAAGCATAAAGTTTTTTAAAAACTTTGACATTAGGCCTTCTAAACCCACTCACCCATGAGTGAAAGTCCCTATCCTTATCGATTACAAAGAAAAAGCCTACATTGAGCTGTAAATACTGTAGAGATGGCTTGAAATTTCAAGCCATTAAAAATGAATTTTAACTGAATGTATGAATTTTAACTCAACTCATTGCGGATTGTGGACATTATACGTGTGACCCACGATATGCATAAAGTATAGCAGTCCAGCTATGATGAAGACCTTTGCAACTGGGTCGAAATATCGGAATACTAAATAGGTACCTACCTACTCATCGCCAGTAAACATATTATACATAGTACTAGCTGACCCGGCGAACTTCGTATCGCCTAAGAATGTAACAAATCAGAGATCATTAAAATCGGTACAGCCGTTCTTAGCCGTTATAGTTTCCGTGTCCTCCCTCTCCCGCTCCCGCATCCTCTCCCCCTCCCCCTCTCCCCCTCCCCCTCCTCTCCCTCTCCCTCCCCTTCCCCTCCCCGTGTTACATAATCGGGATCCGCTGAACATGCGCGAGCGGTCCGGCCGCGGGGCCGGTGATGATTGTTGCTACTCGTACAATCACGTTGTCACGTAGTTCATTTACTACGTAATATCTTCTGAATGGAATGTCCGATTTGAGTAATTCAAAAATTTATCTATAGGTATTGAAACAGTTTTGAATATGAAATGATTTATTTGGATAAGGATTAATACGAAGGTATGGTTTTCATGATCTTTTTTATTATTAAGTTAGTATTAGTCTACTTTGCAACAATCCGCGGATAACATGTATGATGGTATATACTTTAAGACATGCGTGGCACCTCCCTCCCTCCCACAACGGAAACATGCACTACAATAATTAAAAGTATATACCAACATACATACCAGCACCAACACGTGTTTCGCCCCGAAACGGAGCATCATCAGGGTAAGTTGACTCTACGATGGTTAGTCGCATTTTAACTTTTAAAATGTAAAAAGTGGTTATAGTGACATAACGACAATAGTTGGACATATACTATCGCGAGGTTTTTTGTAGATATTTATATGTTCTATAATATTGTAGAACATTTTTTTGTTCTATCATCAATAGTTTCCGCAGCGTATGGATGAAAGAAATTTTTAAGCAAATTTTTTCACACTTTAGTTCACGTTACTGATGTTTTAGCAAGGATCCCTATTTTTTTTTAGAAATAAATATAGCCTATGTTACTCACGAATGATGTAGCATTCTAATGGTGAAAGAATTTTGAAAATCGGTTCAGTAGTTTTTGAGTTTATTCGTTGCAAACATACAAAAATACAAAAATACAAAAATACAAAGCTTTCCTCTTTATAATATTATATTATACATAGTAAGAAAGTTAAGAGAATGCAAATAAACGCCCCTTATTATAACATCGAACTCGACTTCCCAGTGAGTCGGAAAATTCCATTCATTACAATGCCTTATCTACAATATGACTGAGAATGTAGGTATCTCATTTTGTGTTTCGTAAAAATAATGAGGAACTTTATAATAATTTTACATTCTGCGGTTGACAGATGACGATCGTTTAATTTCTAATCTCTACTTATGTAATAATTAGTCATATGATAATAAAGTACTCGCTTTGTTTTATCTATCGTCTGCATGTACGCTCTTATCTACCATTGATTAATGTGGAGTTTAATCATCTACGTATACTCGAATATACAAATTAAAAAATATCCTAATCATGTGTGTAGTATATTAATAGTAAAACATGTCATTGCTAGTACTAAATCCTTAAATCAGAATAGTTTTCCATCTCTGCCACTAAATATAATAATATATTATATTAAATTAAAAATGGCATCGTTTTAACTTACATTGATCAACTCTGCTTATCTGTTGACACCTTCTGGCCTCATCATGAGCCTAGCTCTATGACATCATTGTCTTTTGATTTACAAATTCAGCTCAATAGAACACCGGGAATCGGGTAAAATTTTACGTGCAAGATTTGATAACACAAGGAAATGCAAAATAATATGAGAAAGATATATATGTTACCGGCAAAACCCGATTTCAGGTTAAAATAGTTTGGCCTAGGCCAGACTACTTTGGCGCGACACGATTAGGCAAAACTAGTTTCTCGTCAATAAGTTTGGCTTATGTTTAACTTACCACCAAATAAATCATTGTTAACCCAAAAGTAGTAAATAAAAGTAGTTTGGCCTAGGCCAAACTAGTTTAACCTGAAATCGGATTTTGCCGGTAACATATATATATATATATATATATATATATAATGATCTAAGTACGTAAAGTTTGTTTTGGATTCCAATACAAAAAAACGATTAGCAAGTGGAACAAGAGTGGGTAACTATAATTTCGTTAAATTTCCGTACCACTAAAATATTGGTAAAAAACAAAGAAGACCTACTGATACTGTAATTAATGCAAATATAGTCGTAGGTTAATACCTATGACCTCTCTACTAATGTAGAGAAAAATGTAATTGAAGAAAATATGTGAATTACAGAGGAGATAATTACCATAAATTAAAGAAGACATTTACGCATCTCATAAGCCAGCTCGTGTCGGAGTATTTACGACACCGTTACTGGAGCTGAATGTTAGATAATCTAGAATTGTATGATAGTTGTCTGTTTCAATTTTAATTAACATCTAACTGACAAATATTTCTCATTCTTAGGTTATACCTATTTTGGTCTAGTGAGGGTTGTCTTTATCAAGTATTCATATTTTTTTCAACGGATGCCCTAATAACTAAAAATTAAAAAAAAACCCGACAGTTTCATTTTCACCATCCATAACTAAAACCCATCTTGATCACGTCAGCTTTCAAACAAAAAATAACGCATCAAAATCGTTCCATTCGTCCAGGAGCTACGATGCCACAGACAGACACACAGACACATCAAACTTATAACACCCCTGTTATTGCGTCGAGGGTTAAAAAGTTAAGTCAGTTCACTATTCTATTTAACTTTTTTACTTTTTAAAAATGAACCTATATGGCAAAAACTTTTAAACTAAAATCATTCCTACAGCAAAGCAATAATTTACTCGTATTGCTAAGTTTTCCAACTATATATCTGTTGCCTAAGGCTAGCTCGACTTGCCAATAAAATGTAGGTACATACTTATCTCGTTATATAATCAACTGTCTCAATACAGATAAAGATAATAAACTCATTCTGCTCAGAAAAAACTGATTGTTTCAAAAACATTTCCGTCTGGGTATATGATATTTTCCGTGTGGTGCCGGGTCCATTTACGTAGAATAGCACCACTCCCACTTCTTCCTGGGATGGCGTAAAAGGCGTAATAGGATATTCCAGGAGACGGGCAGAAGCGTCTTCCTGAGTTGTATTTACATTTACTACGGTCACCAACACGCCAAGTGTGGTGACTTTTGGTTTAATCCCCTCATGACAGCCAAAAATAGGCCTTGGCTCCCAGTTCCCGGTAGCTCCGCTATTCCTGGCTACGGTAGCGGCCATGGTAACGGTGGGGCAAGGGGTGCTAAGAATCGCCGGCAGAGATCGGGCTACCAATTATCAAAACAACGAATTCTCTGGGTGCATATAACACCAGGACGCCGAGGACCGAAGACAAGATAAAAGAGCTGGAAGTAGAAATAGACAAGATAAACTGGAGTATTGTGGGATTATCTGAAGTCCGAAGAAAAATGGCAACGAGATGAAAGTGGGATCCTTCGGATTTGGACGATGGAACCACTAAGAGACACTTGCTGGCAACCTTCATGGAGAAGGAGGACTTATTCAACGGCATATATTTAATGATGTCTCTGTGATCAGAAGGCTTAAACTCGAAGCGATCACCGCCTTGTAAGAGGCATATTAAATATCGACGTCAAGTCCAGACCGATAAGCGAGCCAAATTAACCCGACTCTACACAGAAGATATCCCGGAAGTCAGCCTGTGTGAGATTAGAGAGGCTATCAAACAGTTTAAAAACAACAAGGCACCGTGTGATGCCGGAATCATAACCGAGCCGCTAAGAGTTGGAGGAAAACTGGAAAATAAAAGAAAGGCACTCCGGTTGCCAGTGATGACATACGGACCGAAGACGTAGTGCATCACTATTTGTCTAATGCATAAGCTTAGAGTCGCCCAGCGGGCTGTGAAACGAGCTATGCTCGGTATTTCTCCACGTGATTGAATCAGAAATTATGAAATCCGTAGACGAACGAGGGTAACCGACATAGCTTGGAGAATTAGCCGGCTGAAGTGGCAATGGGCTGGCCCCATAGTTCGAAGGACCGATAACCGTTTATAGAAATGTTACTTTCTAGTTATGTTGGTGAAACTGTAAAACAGACGGATGTAAATTATGGGTACCTACAGATTTTTACTGGGCAAAACGCATTAATTTGGGAGAATTAAAAATAAAAGGATTTAATGCTTAACAAATTAATAATGGAGTAGTAGAAGTAGTCAAAGTACCTACCTACTTAATGGTTCAAAATAAATTGTCACTTGAATGTATTTATTATTGAATATCTAATGTGTAAATTGTCACTTACTAATTATCTTGATTTTACAAAAGGTTGAAAAATCTTTACTGTATGAGTGTAGTGTAGTGGATAAAATGTTAATATTTACTAACAATAGCGAAGGTCACTAAATAATCTAAATCCGTCGCCAGTGCATCTTGATAAAATATGTTTATTGATTAACTGTTCTATTAAAAACTGACCAAATTTCCCTCGTCTTCTCTAACTGAAAAATTAAGAAATTAAATAATTTTCTTATTCCCAGCCTTCCTTCCTTCCTTTAGAACAAGCGTTAAGAAAAACTAACATCACAGAAGACATAACATATCAAAACTCCTAACAACTCGGGCACTAATTAGACATAAATCTAACATGAAAACTTGAAGAGCAGTAAAGGAGATGAGGACATTTTTACAGCGAAAGAAATATCGTTTTCAGTGACAACAATATTTTACAAGGCTCGACATCCACCTGAGCTCGGAGGGCGCCAAAATGAAATATGATGCTAGCACTATACACATTGGCATTGCAATTAGCATGTCTCTTACGTCGCAAACACGTCTTTGTCTACGAGTGTAGAACCTCTCTGTCAATGCAAGAACCGACATACGAAATTATTATTTATCATTATTACATTTGCTTTATTATATTAAAACGTGAAGCAAAATGGTATCCCTTTTTAAGACCATTATGTGGACGGAGCAGTATGATGTTTCGCACAGTTAACTAATTTAGACCTGAAACAACTGTTTTCAAAAACGAGTACTTTTTCTGCATTGAAATTATGAAAGGGTATCATAAATACTCCTACCACAATAGCAGTTCTGTCAAAGTGCAACAATTTAATTGGATATTAAACACTTGAGGTATAAAAGTAACAAGCATCGTATGTGTGTGTATGAGCCTACCGTAAAATAGGATACATTTCATGACTAAGAATATGGCATAATATATAACATTATTGAATTGCGTTAAATATAATGCACTACAAAATAATCATATTGTATCATAATTTTGACGAAACTTTTGATTCAAATATATAATTAACATCTCGGAGAATGGATCCATTTCCCCGGAACTAGAGGTATAATTTAGTATGGAGCTACTGTTACGAGATGATTAATTAATGTTTTAACTGTTTCCATAATATATTGCAATTAATCAAGTATCTCTTGTAATTGATAATGATATGTATGATAAAACGAGGAAACATTAAACTTGTATAACGCCTGAAAGAAGTGAATAGCAAGTATTCTAGTGCTCCATGGTTCCAATTTTTTGGGTACTAAAATAATAAATTTTATGAAGCGAAGCAAGTCTGGTTACTAGTCAAATATAAATACAAATCACGATTCACATTTTATGTACTCTCCATATACAACTATCTATTACATTGATAGAAGCTGTTATGAAGACACAAACGATAAATAAATGCGGTTCACCTTGTTATTCCCATGATAGGTGATGATCCTACTATCACGCGGTTAACAAGTGTTCATAATACAATATATTTAGAGCCGCGTGGGCGTGAAGGTTAAACCATCTATCTGTATTGAACGCTATTTTAACCAAAATTTTGAACCCATAACAAGATATACATTTAGCATTATATACTTTTTGAAATACTTACGAATGAACGGCGCTTATTTAAGGTTGTTTACACAAACACTCGTGGAATAATAAAAATTGACGAGTGATTAGAGAGCCATCTTTATTAAGAGACGCGCAAACTAGAACTACAACTCGTATCGTACAATGTACCTACAAATCGCCACCAAACACTGTGTTTCAATGATTATTTTTTTTAGAAAAAAATATAAAATATTTCTTATTTTACTTTTGATAAAAAATACAAAAATAACATATTTTACAGTATTTGACAAATGGCGACTATTCCTTGTCAAGTCGCGCTAGATACTAAATGGGAAGTTAAGATAATATAGAGCTCCATTGGGTTATTATGAACATAACAAATTAGGTAAAAGTTAAATATTAGATATAAGCTAATTATCGTCATTACTCGCAGACAATTACGAGTTTCTATGTGTTATCTATTTTAAACAAATATTTAAGATTGATAACTGTATGGTTTAATTTAAGTTCAATGGTAATTTTTTGATACATTTAATCGTATAAATAATGCTGAGATGAATCCAAAATAATTCAAGTTATATACAACGAGTAACCGCCCTCGCTTTGCTTCGGTTTTCTTATTTTTTTACACCTTGGGTTACATTATTGAAGTTTTATTATGGATCCCTAATTTTTTTGAAAATATAATATAGCCTATGTTACTTGGAGATAGTGTAGCTTTCCAACAGTGAAAGAATTTTTGAAATCGGTTCTGTAGTTTCGGAGCCTATTCAATGCAAACAAAAAATCAAATCTTTCCTCTTTATATATTAGTATAGATAGATAAATCACGCAGAATTTGGTAACCACTGAGTACATTTGCCAGCTTGGGTAGGTACGTATAAGTACATTATACCTACATATGCTATTTCAATATAGATGATAAAAAACATTATTAAAGTATCTGAATCATACTAAAGAAGTTGTCCACCCTGCTTAAATATCATCATTTATAGTTGCCAAAATTAATAACTTACCTTTGTACCTAGTATAAAAAAATATGATGCTAAAAACGAGCTGATGCCTTTAAAAAACCTAACGTACCCAAAATTATAACATGCATTTATTTACATACAACATTTTTTTAATAATCTATTTAAAATATCACAGTTTTTGTCCAATTCGTGTAACAATCGATCCACTGGGATGTGTATGTTAACGGCTGGCTATTGGCTCGTGGCACTCGGTTCACGAGTCGAGATAGATATTAATAGTTATCAGCTTGGAGCAACGTACTCGAAAACACTCACTAAAATTGAAATCATACATAATAACAACTTCTGAATAAAACTCTGTTTGACTACTAAGAAACCTAGAGCTCCCCTAAAAGTAATTATATAGTGTAAGCATGTTGGGCCTATGGGCCTAATGTAAATATAGGAATAAAAGTAAATACAAATAAAAAAACAGAAACATCCAGTTGTTTTACTTTAACATAATTTTTACTTTTACAATAGTCACATTAATATACTACCATAGTATACTACTCAATATTAGGTAATTATTATAATGCTTAGTTCCGCCTTAAATAGTTCAAAGAGTCGAGTCTCCACTCGGTAAGAAAAAGCTTAAAGCTTCAGCTGATCAAGTGAGCGTTTTATGAAAAATAAACATAAACGAAAATTTTAGGTTATTGTTTTTGCAAACAAGGAGAAACAGCAAAAAAGAAATACGATAAGAAAGGCGACCTACCTTCTGTCCCGACTGAAGAGCCTCTTAGTAATCTTAGTTTTATTTCTGCACGACTCTGCATATGCTACGAAATACGGAAATTGTATAAAACAATGTCATTTTTTCATCGTTAAATTTTCGACGCTCACTATAAAATGAATGCATACCGATTCATATTTTTCAAACAAAATGTTATTAAAAAATGTAGGTATCCAGCCATCCTTCCTTTTTATTAATGTATGGTATTTAATTAATTTAATTTCTACAAGTTAATAGAAATTTCTACGATAATAACTAAACGTAAAAGTGTCTCCTCTTCACCATCATTGATGAGATGCATTGAAGTCATGGCTAGTAATAGCTTTGATCAACAATTGATCAAACGGTAATAGACAATACGCGATCTTGTAATGTAGGTACGATATAACGTCTATATAACACGAATTTATGTAAACTTTAATACTATTCGAGATTACAGGTTAATAATTCTAGAAATATTATCTACTACTACCTACGAGTATATCAGAACTCGTCTGGCATGTTAACAATTTTGAATCATGAATATTGGTGGCACTGTACAAATACGACGCTAAAGCTTGTTACGTGATGTTTCACTTTATTAACAACTAATACACACACCCGTTTGGTAAATTTTGCAACAGTTTGTCGATTCTCAAAAGAGGAACTTGGACAAATTTTGTATCCAACATTGCAAATGAAATCTTGGCCGATTTTTTTCCTATTTAAATTCAAACGCTTATTCCAATCGATGATAATAATTTCATAAATTAATGAGTATTTTTAATAGTTGCCTGGCGGAATAAATCTGATTATCTAATAATTATCCAATAATAGAGCTGGTAGTTACTAACAGACAACTATATTAAATACAACACACTATCGGTCATTCACTGGCTAGCTGACATGAATTTGCACGACAAAAAATCACGTACAAAATTAAATACATACAGTAGACCTACGTTATCATCGCAATAATATTCTACTACTTGGCACGCATTCAAAACTTCACACATTCACAGACATTAGTTCTTCGCAGTTCAATAATACGTTGTATTTACTCAAGGAGAAAATTAGAAAATTTACCTCATTTATCGTACAAATACCTACCCATTTTAAAATTGTTAGTGTACAGAAATTTTCTTGTTTCTGTACGTGAATAGTAAACACAACAATAGGTTAGTAATTAAATGACAATATTTAATTAGTTTTTTCACAAACGTTTTTAATAAAGTTTTTCAAGATTCAAGTGTTTAGTAACTCGGGTGAATTTAAAAAGTATTGTACATCCACAAACAATTAATATATGATAATTATAAATATAATTATGCAATATTGAAAATGTTAAATGGCTGGCACGAGTCTCTCCTCATACCTGAGGAGACTTAGAGCATACTCTACTTGTTTATTAATAGCTCTACAACATTAAAGTTTTCTATTACTATTGTAATAGTATTGTCAGATAAGATAAGAAAAACAACAAGTGATGAAGTAGACTGAAGATATCATTCTTAATGTGGACGAAACAGATTTAGACTGAATGAAAACAGCTCAGTCAAACTTGATTGATTTGTTTGCCGTATCAAGATATGTATGATCAGTTTAACAAAAATCGCACCATTCCATCGCAAAAATTTTACCATTACACTCTTAGCGAAGTTCGGTCAACCAGTTACCTACTTTCCTTGCTTCAGGCTTCTGAAGAATGAAATTATTGAAAAAAAGGAAACTCCATTATTAATATCAATAATATTATTAAATATTCTCTTTACAAACCTAACGCATATTTACAATGATAGATCTGTCGTATTTCATTCAGTAGCTTTATGTCACGTGAAAATTATTTGTTATATGGATTTAGAGCCAGTGTATTCGCGCTCTCGTGATATAAAACATACGATGGTACAGTGTAGGACCATAAATTATGCTCAGCGGAGGACAATAATTTATGGTTTATATTCACACAATTTCATATTGTTTCGAAGGTCACGGCACTGAAGTTTCCTTTTCGATTAAACTGTCTCTGACTCGGAACAGCTACATATGTATATTTATCTGTAAAAAATAAGTAGGCGCGTGTGCTTTTTTCAAGCAAAAGTGACACTTCCTAGTATACTTATACTTTTTTCTTATTTTATTTCCTGTATTTATATAACATCACAATATTTACAAGAAGATAAACATTGTATATCTAATTTGTGTTAGTATACGTACCTACTACCTATCATGTCTTTCATGGTCATTCCAATCAAAATAAAACACGACACGTGTTGTCTATTTCAAAACAAGCGTCGCAATTGTTTTTCACACAGTTTCATACAATTATCCACTTCCAGTTAAGTAACACTGGTAATGTGAAATTAATGAATAGTTAATTAGTACGTAATAAATTAATATACATATGTACTATCAACGCATGATAGGCATATTATACTAGAAGTAATCAAAAACATTTTTTTAATATCACTCTGACCTGTGTTTTTATATCACTTTTAATATCACTCTATAATATCTATTTGTGTAGTGACACTACATATAGAAGGTATTCACATGAGAGACCAGTTTATGATTTGAAATCACTATGCACGCTCTGACTAGTATTCAGCATCAATAACATGACATTTAGTTTGTGTATCATAACTTTTTAAAATATTAATCAGGTTCATGTTTGCACAATCAATATTTAGTGTTGTTTTGTCATTATCTACTATTTACAAAACCTAGATTTTCGTGTGTTGATTACTATCAACTACATACATCATAGTCTATTTCACGCATGTTTATTTATTAGGTACCTGATTTCATATGTGGTATCTGATTTCATAAGAAACGGCTTGAATGGAAAATAAAATCATCTGTTATCATCATATGTATTTTAATTACGGGCCTAATAATTAAACTTTTAATTAATGTTGTCATGATGATGGGTGTACGATCGTAACATGATTTGACCAAACAAATGTATTATGTATATTTTCTTTTGAGGAGCCAGTTAATTATTTCTTTCGTATCTCCTTTTTTTTGTCGCAAATGCGATCAAGTTACCATTATGTTGCTCAACTGCTCTTATTCAATGATACTCTTTTTTACATTATAATATCATTGTTATTAATATTGAGTTATTATATAATTACGTCTGTTAAAAGTTAGACAATTTATTGAAGTTATACTTCTTTAGGCGCATTATAAAATAAATGGAAAAAATGATGAGAGTGAAATTTTAAGATTTGTAACACGGACGGAAGATTTGTGACACAAAAACGACGGTCACGAAAAAGGTCACGCGCGTTTTTAAAAATGCCCGTTTTTAAAAAATTATTATTATTATATTTATTATATATTTTTTATATATTTTTTTTATATTGTTTTTTTTTTTATATAAGCTTATAGTAAAACAGGGGAGGGGGAAGGGGAGGGTTAGGGGGAGAGGGAACGGGGAGGAGAGGGAATTTAATGGTCTGTGATTTGTTAAACCTACCAAAACTATAAAATTTAAAAGTAACAACAAAGTACATCACTGATTAATTAGGCGATACGAAGTTCACCGAGACAGCTAGTTTTATTTAATGATTACCGTGCAAATTGTCTACTGTCATTTGAGTACACGCGGTGGCGGCGGTCACAGAGGACAGCTATTGACTTGCCAACCGGCAGCGGGCACTCTTTAGACAGCCTCCGAGCTGAGCGGACGATAAAGTAGAACGTCGTTATTATGGCCGAGTTTAATTTGTATTAGCATTGCACAACGTTTACTTTATGGAGAGCACAACTGGGTACAGTGTGTACTGATGGACTGCGATCGAGCAGGTATTGCGTGTGTTGACCAGTCAGTAGCGCGTTATGCCGGAGCCAGCGAGAAGTGCACGTGGACTGTTTTCTATGCACAGTCATACCCTTTGCGAAGAGTAGCACCCATGCGGCTGTGATGGTTCGCTTCTGATGAGATAGGTCATAGTGCCAGCGATTGGCGGATTTATCACACGGGTTTTAATAAGCGCGAGAGGCGCGGGCAAGTTGTGGAGCCGGGATGGCTGTGAGTGTGCAATGCGACGTGTGAATTATGGTTGGTTACCCGGAATGCCGCACCGCGATGTAAATCCGACTTCACCGCGTTCCATTAGCGATTGGTTATGTTATTCGAGCGACATAGTAATCTGTTCAGAGCCATGTGTATCAGTAGTAATTGCCTACTAAATTAGTAGCAAGTGTAAAACATGTGTTTCAATGGGTTTCTAAGTAAAATGATGAAAACGCCCACAATTTATTATTTTCTGGACCACCTATCTGCGACATCAGAAGTGGGATAATGAATCCGAATTTCAGGTTTCTCAGATGGCTATCTTGATATGATATTACAAACAGTGGACGGCGAACATGCCAAATAAGGATTCGTTTGAGGTTATAAACGTAAGGAAAGTAAGACAGCGATTCGGTATGGCATTTTTATTTCATTATTATTATTATTGGTAAGCTCCTGCAGCCAGCATGTTATCTCGTAGCGAACAGAGCTAGAGCTCTTCATTTATCACGAACAGATGCTTGATGAACATCCTCGTTGACTGACGCGTTGGCAACAGCTTTCCTTATTATCTGCCTGAACTCCTGGCCAACACTGGTCTCAGTGTCCAGGCAACGCCTGGTTGTCATATCCGTGGCGTCTTTGTGGCGCGTTACATAGCACCAGGATCATACGTTTCTTTTGCTGAGTATGGTGCCGAGTTACCGAGTAACCGGGTGTATTAAAAGAAAAGTTATTTTCTAAATGGCGCACACTTAAAAAAAAATAGTTACCTTAGGTGAAAGAGGTAACAAGCTATTGCGATAGTGCAATCCTTCACATGGATGGCATCTTTGTTCTCGTTTGTTTAATTTAATTACCCTTACTGAATTACATTTTATTTTAATTTCTATTCGATGACTGCAAGCGACAAAATAATAAAAGGTATCACTAAGCAGAATCAGAACATCCGATAGTATTTTTGTGTAATATCTTGACTTCCAGTGTAAATGGTGCCGTCATCTTGAACTGTAAAAGCACTTGACGGAATGTTCAAAGTTAAGGTCTCGTGAATTTGATTTTTAATAAAAATATTGTGCTTCTTGTAGCATCTAGGTTTTTCTGAAAATAGGACTGATCGGAAAGAATTTAAAGTGGAGGTGTGCGTAAACAACAAATCGTTTCGCTTTATTTGTGCTTGATTCAACGAAGTGTTATAAAGTCTTTGCACAGTATCTTTCATCGTAGTTATTATTAATTTGCGCCAACAGAGTTGTTCAAAATCAGTGCAAGTATATTGTTTTGTGAAACTAGAAGCATTCTGTAAATGAGATAAAGAATTTTCTGTTTTCTAACATCTTGTTATTATTTAATTTATCGTCTACCCTCAGTTCATAAAAATAACATTTAGTAATTTCGTGTCTTGTCGTTGTTTTTTTTTGTGTTTCAGATAAACTAAGTGACAGTGACTGTTGTATGGACATGCAAGCTTGGAAATAACCAAGAGGCTATCATTGCGATTGCGGCGTAATGATACCGGGCATCAATGCAGGTAGCGTTTGTTGATAGTGATACTGTTGGGAGCGTATCCGGCCTCTTGCACTATGGCTTGCAATTACCATCAGAGACGATGACATGATTATAACAGGTGATCTGTATTGTTTCTTTTCTTTGTGGCTTAACTAAACAATAATTATTCCTTGTCGAGTTTGTGATAATTATGTGATTTCGCATTTGATATTTGATAGTTACCTGGGTTTGGATACTTGACGATTTCTGGTAACAAAGGATCTAGTAACAAAGATCACTGGTCTTTGCTCACCCAACATTGAGTAACTGGCACCAAAGAGTGAAGAATAGACGTTTTGTTACTTACAAGAAACATCTAAAGATAATTATTACTTTACTGAAGAGTTGTGCTGTTTTTGAATTATCGGGTTGGCTATAGATCTAAGGTACAATACAATACAATACAATACAAAACTCTTTATTGCACACCAATATAAGAATATACATGCAGAGAACATAATATACAATGTATAGCACACAATAGGCGATCTTATCGCTAAAAGCGATCTCTTCCAGATAACCCAAAGTGGAAAACTTGCAAGTAGACAGATAAATGGTAAAGGTGTACAAGCACAACTAACATACGTATGATGTTCATGAGGTCTGCGAAACTAACACTAAATGAATAAAAGAAGAAAAGAAAAGGATAGAGTAAAAAATAAAAATAGGATAGGTACCTGAATTTGATATTGGTGTGAGTTGAGAGATGTAGCTAGGGTTTAGTGTGAACGTTTAAAACTATTTTTAGGTTCCGGAGATGCGTTTTGAATTAATTACGACAAAAATAAGTTTAACAAAAATTGCGTATTATGAAAGACAATTCTTGTCAATTTGGTCTACAGTTAGAGGGTACTTCGTCAAAAACGAGTGAAATGGAAGGTAGCACAAAACTTATTGCACTGTCAATTTTGTGTTCAGTTATTCCGTTAATCTTCGTATTACGTGAATGTGCTTTCTTGTTTCTTTTGGATTTTCGACGATCTCTGCTGTGTTATTGGACTGATTTGATTTCTTCTCATACGTTACTTAGCTTACCCCTACTCCACGCAGTCTTGTTTGCCCTACCCCTAGAGTGTGTTTTAGAAGCCGGAGGCGTGGAGGGAGAGTAGTCCCCGCCCGCTGTAACAAAGCACAGGCACCCGGGCGAGCCGGAGCGGCTGAGGCTGGTCGCTTGTGTTTGTTTTGGATTTTTAAAAATTTCCAGATGTAAGTCGAAATGGTTACAAAACCGACTTAAGTCAACCCCGACCCCACGTGGTACTAGTCTGCCCTACCCCTAGAGTGAATGTAAACCCCGGAGGCGCGGAGGGAGAGCAGCCCCCGCCCGCTGTAACAAACTGCAGGCACCATGTGAGCCGAAGCGGCTGAGGCTGGTCGCCGAAGGCGACCAAAAAGCCGAAGCTGCGTAGGCGAGCATGAAGTGCCTGCAGTTTGTTACGCAAGGGCGGAGGGGCTGCACTTCCCGCAGCGCCGGAGACGTTTGGAAGCCTGTTTGTGTATCAAAAACCCCTAAATTCTCCCTAAAAGTGCATATAATGTAATTTTGTAATTATAGTGATTTGTGTCATTATTTTTCCAAAATAATAGTAGAAGTGGTGTAGTGTCTCCCCATACGGAGGTCGAAGTTTTGCATCTTCCTCCACAACCTGACAGTAATTTACACTAGTTTATGATAAATATTAAGCAGTTTTCACAGATTTATCCTCAAAATAAAAATAAAAAAAACTCAAAAACTATGTGTTTCCTCACGTATTACCTTTAAGGGGGGGGTCCTTACCCCAACCCCTCCCTTCCCCCCAACTCCACCCCCCTTCCACTGATACTAAAGAAATACCCAAGGTTTTTCCTATGTATTATGATTTTACAAAAAAAATCATAACTCGAAAACTATACCTTTCCGGTACATAAAAATTGTAGTGGGGGGCTCCCCTTTACCCCCCCCCCTCCCATCCCCCCCCACTCCCCACCCCGAACGCAGGTACCTTAGATCTATAGTTTTACCGAATTATCTTTAAAACAGACAGGATGACATAGTGAGAAAATTTAATAGGTGCAGTTTTTTTTTTTTTTTTTTTAATATTGCTTAAGATACCTAACCTCGTCAAAGTAGAAACGTACCATGGCTAGTTGCCAGTTCCGTCAGATGCACCATGATCTTTGTGTGTGATAATTATATTAGGTAAAAGTTAAAGTGCTTAAATATTACTAAAAGTAACACATCTTTTCTTAGTGACAATATCAAATTATAGTATGCACTTTATGATAGATAAGGAATTAAATAAAGAAACCCTTTTCTCAATCTTCACTGCTACTGAAACCTGTAATTGCTCACAGATTAAACAGTCAACTGATTGACGTGATATAAAATGTACCTATCGCAAAGTACCTCAATTAAGGTGACTTACAAAATTCATTAACAGCTATGCTGCAGTAAGCTGGTTCTTTGGCAAGGGAATATTATTGTGGTCGTATCACATATTATCATGGGGAACGTCATAATAGCTGTCACTACCTTCTCAGCTAGTTCAGAAAGACTGTTTGAAACAGGTGATCTGCATTTCACAGTAATAACGTTTTACTTCAGCAGGTAGGTACTCTTTTGCCGCAGTGTTACGCTTAAACGGGCTAACTACGTAATTTTCTTAAAAAAATAATAATTTCGAGTAAACACTCGTAAGGGTGGTGAATGTACACGTATATTGGTCGCGTAATGTCTAGTTTTTATTTTTATTTTATTATGTAGTCAATTTCAGTGTACAAACCAAATTGGAAAATAATAATTTGTTGGTTGTATCCTGGAGATGCCTTTCACTTTCTTCGACAATTGATTTGTTGGTTTACCATATAGTGAGAGGTCACAGTAATAGTAATCAATCGGTATTGAGTTCTAAAATTCATAGAGTAACTATTTGAATGAATCTTATTGAAATTAATTGTTGCTGTGTTGAATTTTATCCAATGTAAGCATTCAATGGTAATGCAAAGAGCAAGCTACCTATATTTTTTTTTTGTTGCGGAAATTATTTATTGTCCTGGGGAACGCGGTACGCAGTCAACTTTGATAGAAGTCTGATTTTGGAGGAAACCAGAGACGTTTTCTGGGGGAATTACACCATAATTTTTTTTATTTTTATTTTTGAAATTATCAGCTTACTTAGTCGTTCTTTGACCACGACTATGAAGTAACTACGTTAAGTGTAAATTTTGGTTGAATATTCGTTCAATGTTGAAATAATTTTTGGTGAAATTCAAATACCTTAGTCAATTTAGTCATACAAGGTGAAAATAACTTGACAAAGTGACATTTTTTTCGGTTGGTTTTTAATGATGCGTGGAACGAATTGTTTGAAAATCACACATTATATTGACATCACAAATTATTAAGTCAGACATTTTTGGTAGAATATTTCAATTTTACGAATTAACTCATTTATTATGAGCTATTTTAGTACTTGTGAAGTACTCGAAATATTTACGCAATAACCTCGATGCATGGGCTTAGCTACCACTAGCTACCACCTAGTTGGCTTAAGACGATAACTGTACAGCCCTAGTGTGATTCGATGCTGACGATTCTTTTTTTTTTTACGAGCGCAGGTTCAGTGGATGCGTCGACCAATAGATGCTAAAAGACCATTACGTTCTACTCTGATCAGGGGCCAGGGTCAACGCTGACCCTCAACAATTTAGATATGGCTATAGAAATTTAATGCCTCAATGATCAAGTAGCTTTCCAATAGATCAGGAAAGGCCGAGCTAAAGAGATACTTTTGTTTGTTTTCTTGTTACAGATTAACCATGATAGTGAATTTACTCTATGATGTATACAGCGTTCCGATTCAAGAGCTCACAAGCTTGTTCGATGGTTTATACACCATCGCGAGTATGGGATCACAAAGCACCCACGAGGACGTGGGGCCTGTCATGATGGCCGTGTCGGAAATCAGTAATTTCAAATCATAAAATGGAACGTCAAGCTGGAACTAGCTTGGGTGTATTCGGAAGTTGAAGATGGCAGCACCGTGCAAATTGTCTACTGTCATTTGAGTACACGCGGTGGCGGGGGTCACAGAGGACAGCTATTGACTTGCCAACCGGCAGCGGGCACTCTTTAGACAGCCTCCGAGCTGAGCGGACGATAAAGTAGAACGTCGTTATTATGGCCGAGTTTAATTTGCATTAGCATTGCACAACGTTTACTTTATGGAGAGCACAACTGGGTACAGTGTGTACTGATGGACTGCGATCGAGCAGGTATTGCGTATGTTGACCAGTCAGTAGCGCGTTATGCCGGAGCCAGCGAGAAGTGCACGTGGACTGTTTTCTATGCACAGTCATACCCTTTGCGAAGAGTAGCACCCATGCGGCTGTGATGGTTCGCTTCTGATGAGATAGGTCATAGTGCCAGCGATTGGCGGATTTATCACACGGGTTTTAATAAGCGCGAGAGGCGCGGGCAAGTTGTGGAGCCGGGATGGCTGTGAGTGTGCAATGCGACGTGTGAATTATGGTTGGTTACCCGGAATGCCGCACCGCGATGTAAATCCGACTTCACCGCGTTCCATTAGCGATTGGTTATGTTATTCGAGCGACATAGTAATCTGTTCAGAGCCATGTGTATCAGTAGTAATTGCCTACTAAATTAGTAGCAAGTGTAAAACATGTGTTTCAATGGGTTTCTAAGTAAAATGATGAAAACGCCCACAGTTTATTATTTTCTGGACCACCTGTCTGCGACATATATATTTATGAAACTTCAGAATCGTAGAATAAAAAATTGAAAAATTTTTTTTTCAGGCTACCTACCGTACAGGTAACTTGATGATGAATTTTTTACTCGTCGCGTACCCAATAGTGTGGGGTATCGTTGAAAAGGTCTTCCTAAAATATTATGGGTCTTCTCAGACCATTTTTGAAATTAGGGGTCCGTTTGCGAAATATTTGACTTTAAAGCGCTAATGTTGGTTAGAGTCAAGTGTCCCCCCTCTCCTGCCGGCTAAACAGTTGGAGTTGGACAAGTGAAACAATTCTAAAAAAAAGGTTATATGAATTTACAAGAAAAACTATCACGGCTATGTTATCATATGTAGTTAATGAGTAATACTCGACTATTACTTACTACTTAGGACCCTACATTGCGCGTGGCCTGATACGCACTTGTTGTATTATGTATCTATTCGGTGTCGTTGCCCTCCTCTACAGCTTACTCTTTCAACAGCATTTTAAAAAGCTAGCAGTAATTTCATATTATTGTTGTTGCTATGCTACATATTGATGTTTCATAATAAAACAAATATTGATGTTAACTATCGTGACCTGTGCTATGATACATCACCGTAGTGAGCTCTGAGATTTTTTTTATTAGTCCTGACTATATAAAGAAAATAATTTCGTCATTCACGAGAGCAGTTCGATCATCAGGTAGAATGGGATATAATCATGCTAATCACCTGGCTAAAGATAATTTTAATGCAAAATATCGACCAACGCATTCTACTTAACTCATAATGCCTGTTTCAGCGTTGAAAAAGATTCAAGGTAAATCGATCATTTATTGTTTTAAAACATGTTTAAGTCGGACTTTTGTTATTTTAAGTTTATTAAATTAACATTTTATATCAGTTGTGGAACAATATTTATATTGCTTTTGAATAACGGTGCATTTATGTTTTTATATTAAGAATTCTTTTCGCATAAAGTAAGCTTAAGTAATATTGCCAGTAGATACCTGTTTACTCGAATCTAACTACCTATATCATAAACAGGTAATTTTTTGACATTTTATGTGGAGTTGATTTACGCATCTGTAACCCGATTTCAAAAATTTGATCTTTGACCTTTACGATACACATAGTCAGCATGTGAACCCCATCTTAAATATATGAGATAAAAGGACTCCCGTGGAGACTTTCATTTTACTCATTCAATGGTTATTTAGGGTAGGTACTTTTCATCCAGGAAAATGGATCTGCTCTCACAGTACTTACTCGTACTAGAGACGATACTAACCAATTCTTCTCATGTGTCATATATAGTTTGTATGGAAGTTCTGATAAGAAACTTGTTATAAGACTAACACGGTTTATTCATGTTTTGCTTGCTTATGTTGCATGAATGTTTTTAAATTTATGGAACAATTAAACAAGACCCTTAGAACGATATAGTGGGGTAAACGTGATATTAATAGTTGGTCATGGGTATAGATTTTCCTAAGCAAAGTGAGAGAAACTTACCCGTAACATCCACACAGTTGTAACATAGATTTTAACTACTTTAAAAATCTAATACGATTTATTCTCTCTGCTGACCAAAGATTTATATGGTCCAGAATAAATGCAGATACAGCAATTATAACATGATTTTCAAAGCTCTTAGAAATTGCATTATTTCTTAACTTGAAATCACAACAATGCCTCATGCAAGTGAATTATGTCTATCTGCCGCCACGTTTGCTATCTGATCTGACTGATGCAATATGAATTTAGTACAAGCGAGTTACAGTTTCAGTCAAAATGTAAGATGATTATTCGTATTCCGCAGTGAAATTGTGTTTTATACGTAACTCAGTTATTTTGTTTCAAGCACACCATGTAACTCTAAATACAATATCTGTTACTTCTGTTACGGTATAATAGTTGTAATAGACACAAGATAATGTACATACCTACCTACCAGTATTGTCTCGCCAGATATCGCTATCTCTAATTCTATTTATCTAGTGCATTAAGTAATAATATCGTAAGAATTTATAGAGTGACATTATTTGAACTTTAGTCTTAAGATAAGTTGAGTTGATTATTACTCGTATCTATAGAGGTACAAGACGCATTTGTGCCTACCTATAGGATTTAAAATTTTACTATTGTTCTAAATTAGTTGTTTATCTATACTAATATATAAAGAGGAAAGATTTGATTTTTTGTTTGCATTGAATAGGCTCCGAAACTACTGAACCGATTTAAAAAATTCTTTCACTGTTGGGAAGCTACACTATCCCCGAGTAACATAGGCTATATTATATTTTCAAAAAGTAGGGATCCTTAATGAAACTCAGATAATGTAACCCAAGGTGTAAAAAAATAAGAAAACCGAAGCAAAGCGAGGGCGGTTACTCGTAAACAATATGGAAAATCTACGCCAAAACTTAAAGAAATCTCTACTGTGAGTGATCCAAATTGTCAATTTCAATGTCAATGATCAAATTGTCATAGCCCCTAAACTGTTTAACTTAGAGCTACCACTTTGGTGTCTATTTTTAGGAAATATCCCCTAGTATCTACGAAAAATAAAAAATAAATAGGTTAATGGCTTGCATTTTTCAGTAAACCTCGAAAATTAAAAAAAATACAACATTTTTTTGAAAAGAAAGTAATTGAATATTTTTTTCTGTCCTTTATTGAAAATTTTTGATATGTTTTTTTAACGTTAATTAATTGCCTATGTCTTTAGCTACAAATGAAGGCCTTTTTAGTGCTTCTAGGACCACCAAATGTTAAGTTATGGCAAAATTAACACACGCGCCCTTTTTTTGGAACAAAAATTTAAATGGCTGCCATTTCATCATGTTTGGAGAAATACAACATATGAGTGGTGATTTGTCGATAAATTTGATCATATTTTATACCATTAAAGGCTCCGACACCGGTAGCCTGACACACTGTATTTACACTATAGATTATATTGTATGTTATAGTACAAGTAAGATAAGCATTCATGATAAATTGTGGAAATGGCTGCTACTGACGTTGCTGTAAGTTACGTATAAACACCGGTAGATAGGCATATTTTTTGAAGTATTTTTTTGACACGGATGTAGGAGATAGGTCACTGCAGGCCAATACCTACTTATAACCATTAATTAATCTTAGTTTCTAAAAATATTACAACAGTCAGCAGTATAACGGTATCTAGCCCAATAGTGAAAGAGAAAGAAAGAAAGAATCGCTGCCAATGCTAAAATATTATAAATAGACTCCAGGAACACTTTTTAGGTGGTACCCTTTTTGCTTATGAGTGTGTGTTAGCCATGGGCAGCGGTAACCATTTACCTTCAGGTGGACCTTTCCTTTTTGTTAGCTATTAACAAAAATAATAATTGATTGCAGATACCTTAGTAATAATGGACTATTATTAAATACGTCAACATGAAGATGATGCAACTGTATATTATCATTACACAGGTAACGTGGAGAATAGGTGCCCTGTGAGATGCCAAGTTACACAGTGGTATCAATCTGGATGACTATGAGTAAATTATAAATATTATTAGCTAATAAGTAGATACCAACTAAACTGTAATTTTAGAAATTAATATTATGAATTTTGGGCTGGCGTACCCTACGGTGTATTTAACCTACAGAACCTACCTTATATTACCTACATTTGTAGTACCTACCAATAGTTTGTAGTGACATTTTATCAGGACGGTAGGTAAGTGTATTAAAACTATTAAACGCCATAATAAATACTTAAAATACTTTGCCAAACAATTAAGTACCTAATTGGAATGGACATTACTTAACAATAAATTAAACGTGTAGGTAAAGATACCTACTTAAATTGTATTGTTCCTAAAAATTTTGACCAAACAATTTCCGCGTCGCTTTGTGCGGACAATGTAGGTACGTAGGTGTTACACTTATCTAAAACCTTTATCCGGGCTTAGCGCGAAATTTGATTTTGGATTAATTAATGTACCTTTATTCAGGTCTGTGTATAAAAGTAATTTGATGAATTTTATTCGGATTTTTCACATTCACACCTGTAGTGTATCGATATCAAGTAGGATATCGATATCATTTTGTAGTTTCGCAATCTAGTTGACAGATGTCACTTTTCTGTCGTCTCGGTCACGCATTACGCGGAGCGCACATTGAGTCAGTCACGAACTGTCGGGCGCGGAGTGTAGACGTGGTGTTTGCAGCGAGCCGATATTTATCTATATATATTTATTATGTAATTAAGTAATAATTAATCATTGGCGTAACCGCGTTTCCTAGTCTATTACATCGAACCAGTGAATATACAGAATTAGTGGTACAACGGAACACTACATATTTTGGCGACGAGCGTGAAAAGACAATGTCGGTAAGTACTAATAATTTGATTTTGCTTTATTACGTAAAAAGGTAGGATGCGTTGGAATGCGTGCAGATATTATGTCTATTTTGTAAACGGGATACGAACAAATAATCGTAAGTCGTTCGTTTTGTTATGATCGTTAAATATTTAATATAAAATCAGTACCGGATTTTTATTTCGGAATAATATAGTATAGGAGTTTATAGATTTACTATTATTAATAGAGAGATAAATTATTCTTGCGTGTTCTAGTACGGGTGTCTGGAGGACTATATAATTATAAGATGTATTTAGATAAATTGGAGTGAAATATTGTATTTTCACAATAAGCAGCTTACTCCTAAATACATTGTATAATGGTAAGCCATCGCGAGTATGGCACAGTGTGCTCCGAGCGCGGAATTGGGACGACTGACTTGTGAGAGCAGGTAGGGGTTGTTGGCGGGCCCCAAACGCCACTTCACATATTTCGGTCGTCACCTAATGAATTGAAGTCGCATGTCACCACAATAGTATATATCTTGCAGGAAGACTTAATGCCCACGAACGTGTCCTATATACGATGTAGGGTAAAATTATTAAAATAAAATATGTTTATAACCCGGGAAATACTGCCGTAGATTCCTGCCATAAATATATTGTGCTACCAAGGAATTCTATTACTTTTATACTTAAAACTAGGTTTTGCGTGGGGCGCGCGCTGCTAAAGCAGCGCGCGTGCCTTTTTCTTCTGCAAAAGAACAAATAAAAAAAAATGTTTTTTCAAAAATATAATTGGACTGCAAACATTTTTCGATTCACGGGTCTGTTTGCGACATGTTCGGCTTCACATTATTTTTTTGACGGGAGGGGGAGGGGAGAGGGAAAGGAAGCGAGCGAGGTAACGAGAGCGAGAGAAGGAGAGGGAGACGGGCAGGGAGCAGGGAGGGAGAAAGAGGGGGACAGAAAGCGATAGAGGGACCGGGTGCGGGAGAGGGACGTGAAGCGGGAGAGGAGATCACAAATAAAGAATGATTATGATTAGGGATCGGGAGTGGGAGAAGGAGAGGAAGAGGGAGAGGGAGAGCGAGGGGGAGAGGAGAGCAAGAGGGAGAGCGAGTGGGAGAGGGAGAGGGAGCAGGAGAGGGAGAGGGAGAGCTAGAGAAAGAGCGAGAGGGAGAGCGAGAGAGAGAGCGAGAGGGAGAGCGAGAGGGAGAACGAGAGGGAGAGGAGCATAATTAGTATGATGAATATAAAAGGAAAACTCTTATGGGAATGTTAGCTAATACATAGTTATTGATTGAAGTTGATAAACTTACAACTACAGAACCCTAAGTTCTCTACGCAAGGCTCTTTTAATATAGGAAGGATCTGATGATGGGCGATAAAGAGATGATAGGTTCCAGAGAATAAGAGTGGAAAACCTCAGTGGTAAGGCGTAAATATTCCGTTTTTAATGACATTTGTTGATGGTTACATTGACATTGCAAAACCTGTCCATCAATAAGTGTATCTTGGGGACAAAAGATATAACTCCATAACGAATGGGAATACAAACAGACTATTTCGGCAACGTAATTCATGGTTTTCATTGAACCCAAAGACAAAACAGATCGAACGTCGATACTGAAAGACACACCCCTCACCATTAATTTTCTTCGCAACATAGTAACACTGTGGAGAACTTTGTACTTCAATGAATTTGAGGATTTTGGTAACAATATAAAATAATGAATGGGAATGTTACTATTGAAAAATCAGTCCAGAGTTTCATAACTTCATGTATGATGCATGATGTATTTTGGAGTAGAATCCTTTCTAAGGACCTATATCAAAACTTAAAAAAGTACTCAATTATTAAATTATAATGTGACTTGTAATTTGAACTTACATAAAGAACGACATTTTGATATATAGGTACAAAGTTATATTTAATACATTATAAAAAATAGTTTTAATATACATAGGTACTGTAATACTTACCACGTACTTGGAAAGTATGTAAATCCTACCAATATATTTATAGTGAAAATTTGGATGTTTTTATTCAATCACGCTAATACGGCTAAACGGATTCGGATAAAATTGTTTCAGAGATAGTTTATGACGAAATTAATTTGTTCTATCAGGATACGGGGTATAATTTAGTATGGATGTTTAATGTGCCTGTAGCTTAGATTTTTTATATTATTATTTTTAGGGTTCCGTTCCGTTTTTCCTTTTGAGGTAAAAGGTCCGCCTGTCTGTATGTGTGTCTATCAAAAACCTTTCAGTAAGGAATACGTGGAGGTATTAATTTGAAATTAATTTCGAATTATTAGGTCTGCTGTGCAATCCCTTAGAGTTGTGAAAAAATCAAGCTTTTAAAAGTCAATATATCTAATCATATAGCTATCATAAAACTCTTTGTTTATGCCCTATTTTTCTAGTTATTTCGACTCTCGCAAGGTAATCAAAACCTATCCCCTAAATGCTTAAGTTTACGTTCCCGTGGATCAAGAAAAATGAAATGCGGTGAGAAGCAATGTCGTTAGGGAAAAATTTTAAGACCGTTTTGTAGTAACACAGCTACTGGGCGTAAGAAGCTTTTAACAATGTGTATCTCCTAAATGAATGAACCGATTATGATGCAGTTTCTTTTAATGCTAAGGTGATTGAGAGGGTTATTAACTACAATCTATGAAGATCTGTTTAGGCGTAAAATAATAAAACGGACTTAAATTGATATTCTGCGTCATGACGTGTTATTTTTTAATAAATTTTTAGCTGCAATTTTAGTATGTATGCAAATGCAAAAATAGAATTTATCATTTTTTAAAGCAACACTGAAACACGTTTACACTTATGTGAGCGATCTATCAGTAGCAACAAACGTCGTATACATTTTAATGACATCAAAAGGAGACAAAAGCCTGAAATATTACATTCAAAAATTAATTTGTATGAAAATTATTATTTTTTGTATGGCATCACTATTTATTGGTTACACCAACGTGTCCGGTCCCTTAGTACCTACAAATGCCTCATACATTGTAAAGACATCAAATGGGGACAACAGCCTCAAACATTCGAATAAAGAATACATTTGTATGAAAATTATATTTTTTTGTATGGCAACACTGAAAGTTTGTCATTTTTATGTCAACACTGAAACACGTTTACACGGATGTGACCGATCTATCAGTAGCAACAAACGTCGTATACATTTTAATGACATCAAAAGGAGACAAAAGCCTGAAATATTACATACAAAAAATTCATTTGTATTAAAATTATTATTTTTTGTATGGCATGACCAAACATTGGTTACACCAACGTGTCCGGTCCTATAGTACCTACAAACGCCTCATACATTATAAAGCCATCAAATGGAGACAACAGCCTCAAACATTCGAAAAAAGAATACATTTGTATGAAAATAATTATTTTTTATATGGCAACACTGAAATTTTTTTTCACCAAAATGTACAAAATGTTAGTACCTACAAACGCCCCAAACATTATAATAACGAAATATTCGATCCAAAAATAAATTTGTATGAAAATAATTATTTTTTGTATGGCAACACTGAAATTTTATAGTTTTTCTGAAACGAATATATTAATTTAAAAATATCTCCCATACATTTTCTATACCCTTGATCTATAGTTTCGGCTCAACTACTCGAAAAGTGAAAAAAATTCTGGACTCCAGTGTTGCCAGTTGATTGAGATGAAAATGGTCAAATGTCATTACGACGCCCACAGAAAATCTCGTGGTGTAATTTTTTGATTAAAAATGTTTCTCCTTCTACTTTTTACATTTTTGAATTGAAAGTTCACAAAAATGTATGAATGAAAAAAAAATCAACGTAACCTGGCAACACTTTCAGTCAAGTTACACAACCACCCCTTTCAAAGTGACCCCCTCAAATGTTGCCAACCTACAAATTTTTTCCTCCAAAAAATGCAATTTTTCGTACATTTTACAAAATGGCCGCCACGGGGTTCGCCATCTTGTCGAAAAAAAAAATATACCCAAAATGTCAAAATCAAGGATAGACCAGAGCCAACAGAGGAAAAATATCGCAAAAATGTTAAAACACCACCGCGATGCGACCCCGCAAAGACACCTCAAAAATTGAAAAATTTCAAACTGAAATATCTCGGCGGCCATCTTGTTTTTTAATTTTTTTCTAACTTCATCGTATTTGTCGTCTCAAGATTAACCGAAAACGACACCAATGTCGGGTGGGTGGCAAGAATAAAAAGAAAGTTGACAATCGCCGAGCGGCCGCCATCTTGAATTTTCGAATGGTCGTATTTTTCCTATAATGACCATAGATAGTCAAGCAACTTCCCTTTACATCATTATTACCCCCCACCGATACTTTCGGCTGGGCTATTCGAAATGTGAAAAAACGTGAAAAAAAAATCCAGCAGCCAGTGTTGCCAGTTAATTTTGATGAAAATGGTCAAATGTCATTACGACGGCCACGAGAAATTTTTTGGTGTAATTTTTTGATTAAAAATGTTTCTCCTTCTACTTTTTATATTTTTGAATAGAAAGTTCACAAAAATGTATGAATGAAAAAAAAATCAACGTAACCTGGCAACACTTCAGACCAAGCCCCACAACCGCCCTATACAAAGTGACCCCCTCAAATGTTGCCAACCTCAAGATTTTTCACCTCAAAAAATGCAATTTTTTGTACATTTTGCAAAATGGCCGCCATGGGATCCGCCATCTTTAAAAAAAAAAAAATATACCTCAATCGTCAAAATTGGGGATAGACCCAAGGCAACAGCGAAAAAAAATTAAAAAAACGTTGAAAACCCATTGCAATCCGACCCCGCAAAGTCACCTCCAAAATTGAAAAATTTTAAAGTAAAATATCTCGGCGGCCATTTTGTTTTTTTATTTTTTTCCAGTTTCATCGTAACACATTTTCTAACATTAGCCGAAAACGATACCAACCTTGGGTAGGTGCATAGTGAAAAAAAAAGTTGGTCATTTCGACTCGGCCGCCATCTTGGATTTTTGAAAGGTCGGATTTTTCCCATAGACACGGAGGCAAACCAAAAATTCCCCCATACATGGTACCCACCCCCCACCACTCCTTCTGGGAGATCAATTCGACTTTTCGTAAAACGAAAAAAAAATTCCAGCAGCCAGTGTTGCCAGTCGACATCGACAAAAATGGTCAAATGTCATTACGACGAACATGACACGTTTGCCCGTGTGACATTTTGATTAAAAATATTGCTCCTTCTTCTTTTCATATTTTTGAATAAAAAGTCCAAAAAAATGTATCAACAAAAGAAAAAAAAACTCAACCTGGCAACACTTTGGGTCAAGTTACATATCCGCCCGGAACAAAGACACCCGCTCAAATGTTGCCAACCCGAAGAAAAATTCACCCAAAAAACGTCGTTTTTCGTACATTTTCCAAAATGGCCGCCACCGCGTCCGCCATCTTGTGAAAAAAATAAGTATACCCGAAATATCAAAATTGAGGATACATTCAAGGCAAACCTAAAAAAATATTTAAAAAAAGTTGAAAAACCACCCCGATGCGACCCCGCAAAGTGACCTCTAAAATCGAAAAATTTCAAACTCGAATATCTCGGCGGCCATCTTGTTTTTTCAATTTTTTCTAAAGTTTTCGTATATCGACCCCAAAACTTGTCGAAACGCCCCAAAAAAATCCCGCAAAAAGCCATAAACAAAAAAGTTGAAAATCACAGAGCGGCCGCCATCTTGAAAATGTAAAATGTCAGATTTTTCCCGAGGTGTCAGGGGGGGATGGAGAAAACCCGCCATAGACAACAAAGTCCCATCTCGACTATTTCTGGGAGAACAATTATATGGATCACTCCCCGTAAGTCTAGGATTATATAATATAATTATAATTATTATTGGCTTATTATTTTAATTATTTGAAATTCAATGTTATGTAGCAATTTTGATGACACTGGAGTCCTTAGAATGTTAAGTTTTATTGCCGCCTGTGACAAAGAAATTTACGAATCAGCCCATGAGTTGGAAATTAAGAGGTTCGCGGAGCATTTGCCTCAGCACTTTTGTCTACAATTGTGCCTGCGCAGATGACAGCCATTTTGGTTCAACTATGTGCCACGGTTTATAATAATGATTCTTTATTTCAGGCTCAGTTCAGGCCCGTATTTGTTGGTAAAACATCTTATTCTTAAATGTAAGGGTTAGTAAATACAGACATACAAATAAGTTACTACTTACTATAAACTACTTAAACTGGGGACAGGAAATGGGGGTTTCCACGCCCGGGCGCGGTCTGTATTGCATCACTTGCGTGCGGACTTGCCCAGTGCTTGATAAATGGAGGGACCCATCTGTCCGCTATCGTGCCTGGAATGCTGTTGGTGCTGTCGCGCAGGCGATTCCAGACTGTACACGCAGTGCGTTGTACGCCCTCTGCGTGTGGCTGACCCGTAGGCTGCTCGTGTAAAAGGACTGGCGGTACGCTTTGAGAAGGCGTCGCCTTTACAGCTTTGGCTTGCAGCTGCTGTGTTGTGGCCCGTTCTATCACACGGACCTCGGACGCTCTTCTTTCTCTCTCGCACCTATCAAGGCACTATATAGCTTGGCAACATTGAAATATTATTACTAGCGTATAGAACAGATACAGCGAACATCGGGTTCCGTTATAGGTTCGTATTAGGACGTATTAGGTTCATATGGGACGTTGGAAATGTCCCTGCAATTTTTGAATGAAAGATCATAAGGAGCGTTTGAACTTGGCAAGCCACTGGCGTGTTAATGGACTAAATAAGCTTGCTTAGGCTTGCCGTCTTGGTTCGGCAAGTGTCATGTACAGGGTTACTCTATGGCAAGTGTGCAAACGAGGCTTCTGGTTTGGAAAGAGAACGGAGGGCAGGCCGGCGGTGGAACACACATTTTGTTTGAGATGTCTTCTCTATGTATATACCTCAATGCTTGGCAATAATATTTTATGAACGATTTTTGCAGGCAAGCCTATATGATTGGGTTTGTAATTAAAATTTCTTACCTATGATATTAATTTCGATTGGTTAACAGATCGATGTAGTTACCTATACTGACTTACCTATTCACATCTATTTGCCAGGTAGCCATGCACAGAAATAAGTAGGCAAGCCTACCTAGGCACATTCGGTGTGTTAAAAACTATCAATTGAGATAAAACTCATCCGGTTATCACAAGTGGTGAAGCACTACTGCTTCAATTTATTAAATTTATACTTAAAATTATTATTGGCTTATTATTTTAATTATTTGAAATTCAATGTTATGTAGCAATTTTGATGACACTGGAGTCCTTAGAATGTTAAGTTTTATTGCCGCCTGTGACAAAGAAATTTACGAATGAGCCCATGAGTTGGAAATTAAGAGGTTCGCGGAGCATTTGCCTCAGCACTTTTGTCTACAATTGTGCCTGCGCAGATGACAGCCATTTTGGTTCAACTATGTGCCACGGTTTATAATAATGATTCTTTATTTCAGGCTCAGTTCAGGCCCGTATTTGTTGGTAAAACATCTTATTCTTAAATGTAAGGGTTAGTAAATACAGACATACAAATAAGTTACTACTTACTATAAACTACTTAAACTGGGGACAGGAAATGGGGGTTTCCACGCCCGGGCGCGGTCTGTATTGCATCACTTGCGTGCGGACTTGCCCAGTGCTTGATAAATGGAGGGACCCATCTGTCCGCTATCGTGCCTGGAATGCTGTTGGTGCTGTCGCGCAGGCGATTCCAGACTGTACACGCAGTGCGTTGTACGCCCTCTGCGTGTGGCTGACCCGTAGGCTGCTCGTGTAAAAGGACTGGCGGTACGCTTTGAGAAGGCGTCGCCTTTACAGCTTTGGCTTGCAGCTGCTGTGTTGTGGCCCGTTCTATCACACGGACCTCGGACGCTCTTCTTTCTCTCTCGCACCTATCAAGGCACTATATAGCTTGGCAACATTGAAATATTATTACTAGCGTATAGAACAGATACAGCGAACATCGGGTTCCGTTATAGGTTCGTATTAGGACGTATTAGGTTCATATGGGACGTTGGAAATGTCCCTGCAATTTTTGAATGAAAGATCATAAGGAGCGTTTGAACTTGGCAAGCCACTGGCGTGTTAATGGACTAAATAAGCTTGCTTAGGCTTGCCGTCTTGGTTCGGCAAGTGTCATGTACAGGGTTACTCTATGGCAAGTGTGCAAACGAGGCTTCTGGTTTGGAAAGAGAACGGAGGGCAGGCCGGCGGTGGAACACACATTTTGTTTGAGATGTCTTCTCTATGTATATACCTCAATGCTTGGCAATAATATTTTATGAACGATTTTTGCAGGCAAGCCTATATGATTGGGTTTGTAATTAAAATTTCTTACCTATGATATTAATTTCGATTGGTTAACAGATCGATGTAGTTACCTATACTGACTTACCTATTCACATCTATTTGCCAGGTAGCCATGCACAGAAATAAGTAGGCAAGCCTACCTAGGCACATTCGGTGTGTTAAAAACTATCAATTGAGATAAAACTCATCCGGTTATCACAAGTGGTGAAGCACTACTGCTTCAATTTATTAAAGTAGGTTTTTGGTAAAATTCTAATGGCAAGATCAGCTTTAAGTTCACTGGTTCGCTCATTAGAGTGCTTCCTGGCGCCGCTAGATGGCGTTAGGAGTCCTATTTGAATAGCCGCGCGCGGCGCAGCGTTCGCGCCGAATGATGACAGGAAAAAATCTGTCGTCCGCCTTCTTCCTACGAGTTACGAGGTGCACCCTTCAATTACATATACAGTAAAGTGCGTGATGTGGTGAACTAACACAAATTTCGACGGATTATCTAACTATCACCACGCCGGCCGGCTTCAGCGTCACCACCTCATCAGCTACGTTGGACTGCGTGGGATTCATACCAGGACAGAGCAGGGTGAGTGGATTCAGTTGCGCTTTGGATGATCTTATGCCATTATCAATAGGTTTGACAAAATAATTTCAGTTGTATGCAAGTACGCGGTAGTGTAGCTATTTACACGCTACGCACCACCAACAAGAGTGAAGGTGATGGAAAAATGATTAAATTAAATTAAATTAAAAATAGCTGTGAACACTTTTCGATAGTAAGTACTACTAGTTCTTATTACATTTTATGGATGAGTGATCGAATCATCATGTCGAATGATGGTGATATGCATTAAATTACGGTTTTGCATTAAATTGCGATGATCTAAATCAATGATGGTGAGAGTCGCATTAAATTGCGAGGTGCATTAAATTCCGAGGTGCATTAAATTGCGAGGTGCATTAAATTACGGGTTTTCATTAAATTGCGATGATCTAAATCAATGATGGTGAGAGTCGCATTAAATTGTGAGGTGCATTAAATTCCGAGGTGCATTAAATTGCGAGGTGCATTAAATTGCGGTTTTGCATTAAATTGCGATGATCTAAATCAAGGACGACCCGTGGGCCGCAATGGTTGCCGTGCCGGATCGCCGTGCCGAGGGTCCTGGGTTCGATTCTCGGCGAGGTGGTGGTTCTCGGTCTGGGTGTGAACGTCTTTGTCTGGTGTGTTACTCATGGCGCCCGCGACACAGGGAGTCCTAGTGAAGGTTCGACATAATATTCGAAGTGAATCTATGAAGAAAACCGAAGACGCATCCAAATCGAATTGAATTGAAATCGAATCGAAAGGCGCCACAATGCCGCCGAAGAAAGATGGAAAAAAAAGTGAAGATGAAGACGTTGATATGCAGATTTCCTTTAAAGATTTAGAGAAGTCCATGACCATATTTCGGGGAGTACCTGTCTCTACAGTAAGGCAGTTTGACGGAGCCGCTCTAACTCCGTCACATCTGCGCCAGCGTGTGTTGATCTCCGGTTGACGCGTCGCGTGGTGTGGGAAAAATTTGTTGTCTGGACCATATTTACTGGAGGCGACACTTACCCTGTTGAGAAATTTCTCGATGAATTCGAAGATAATGCCCTGCTTATAAAGTGGACTAAAATTGAGAAATTGATCTATGCCAAACGACTTTAGACGGAACTGCAAAACTTTTTAAAATATGTGATTGATGGCATACGTGATCTTGAGCCCAACAAATCCATTCTGTATGGTGCGTTGGATATTAAAGATTTCCGGGAAAAGCTGGACATCCACAGTGACTTTAGAAAGAAGGTGCCAGGCAAACCCGCCCAAACTGGCCATTCAACTGTACATCAGTCAAACTGCAAGGTGCCTCACGTGAAGAGATGCTCTAACTGTGGTGACCTAGATCACCAATCACCAGCCTGTCCGAAGGGAGTCAAATGTTTAAATGCAACGGATTTGGCCATAAATCTACTGAATGTACTAATAGTCGATAAAAGAAGACGTTGAACATCCAAAAATAAAGAGGAAGAAAAACAAATAAACTTAAACATTGAAGCTGAGAAAGTCCCCTACAAGAAGGTTAAACTTAACGGAAGTGACTTTACATCTCTGATAGATACCGGAAGCAACGTTAACCTTATTACAAAATCAGAATTTGAGGAGATTAAACACAGTGTTAAAGATTACAGAACAAAACCAATATGTTTAACCGGAAAAGCAGAAAACAAAGTTGATACCGAAGGAACATTTACAGCGAAGGAACAGATTGACCAGTATTACATGTGAATGTTCACCGAGACAGCCTCCGAGCTGAGTGGACGCTAAAGTAGAACGTCGTTATTATGGCCGAGTTTAATTTGCATTAGCATTGCACAACGTTTACTTTATGGAGAGCACAACTGGGTACAGTGTGTACTGATGGACTGCGATCGAGCAGGTATTGCGTGTGTTGACCAGTCAGTAGCGCGTTATGCCGGAGCCAGCGAGAAGTGCACGTGGACTGTTTTCTATGCACAGTCATACCCTTTGCGAAGAGTAGCACCCATGCGGCTGTGATGGTTCGCTTCTGATGAGATAGGTCATGGTGCCAGCGATTGGCGGATTTATCACGCGGGTTTTAGTAAGCGCGGGAGGCGCGAGCAAGTTGTGGAGCCGGGATGGCTGTGAGTGTGCAATGCGACGTGTGAATTATTGTTGGTTACCCTGAATGCCGCACCGCGATGTAAATCCGACTTCACCGCGTTCCATTAGCGATTGGTTATGTTATTCCAGCGACATAGTAATCTGTTCAGAGCCATGTGTGTTGTTAGCAATCGCGTACTAAATTAGTAGCAAGTGTAAAACACGTGTTTCAATGGGTTTCTAAGTAATTCTGATGAAAACTGTTAACAAGCTTTCAAAGAACTCAAGAAGGAACTGTGGAGCACACCTGTACTTAGAATTTACAATCCTGATCTGCATACTGAATTATACACAGACGCAGGACTGATGGATATGGAGCCGTACTCTGACAGGAAAGCCGAATGGTGACAAACTTCACCCAATCCATAATATGAGCAAAAAGACTACCCCGACTCAGAGAAATTACCATAGTTACCACTTGGAGGTACTGGCTATCGTGGAAGCTATCAAGAAATTTAGAATTTACCTACAAGGGATACATTTTAAAATAGTAACAGATTGCTCGGCATTAACGAGGACCTTACAGAAGAAGGATTTACCACCAAGAGATGCCCGCTGGGCTCTGCTACTAGAGGAATATGATTACGAGATCGAGCATAGACCTGGATCAAGGATGAAACACGCTAATGCTTTAAGTAGATATCCAATTTGTTTAATGATTGCGGAAACTACAGCATATATCAAAAAAGCCCAAGATGAGGACGATCACATAAAAGAGTTGAAGAAAATTTTAAAGAAAGAGCCTTATCAAGATTATATTTTACAAAAAAGACATACTCTACAAAGTGAAAAATGGAAGTAGATTGATTGTTGTACCTAAGAAGATGCAATTTGAAATAATCAGAAAGAACCATGAAAAAGGACACTTTGGAGTTACTAGGACTGAAGAATTAATAAATAGAGAATACCACATAGAAAAGTTACAAGACAAAATTAGAAGGATAATAATTAACAATTGTGTTGAATGTATCCTGATAGCAAACAAGAAAGGGAAGAGAGAAGGCTTCTTACACCCGATAGGAAACGCCGAGAGGAAATGGCCGAGAGGAAATTATCATCGTTGTGTTGAGTAAACTCAGTGCGGATGACCCTACCAAAGATCGGTACTAAAGGTATCGCAGAGTACCTAACGTCCAACGCGGTATAAATGGAACTCACCAACGAAGCATTGGAATGACTCCGTTTGAATTATTATTTGGAGTTTAAATTAGAAAGAAGATGAAGAATTACTGAAACTAAAAAAAAAAAAATTAAAATAAGGAAGGGATGTAGTGTATCGATATCGAGTAGGATATCGATATCATTTTGTAGTTTCGCAATCTAGTTGACAGATGTCACTTTTCTGTCGTCTCGGTCACGCATCACGCGGAGCGCACATTGAGTCAGTCACGAACTGTCGGGCGCGGAGTGTAGACGTGGTGTTTGCAGCGAGCCGATATTTATCTATATATATTTATTATGTAATTAAGTAATAATTAATCATTGGCGTAACCGCGTTTCCTAGTCTATTACATCGAACCAGTGAATATACAGAATTAGTGGTACAACGGAACACTACAACACCCCTATGATTCTATGTGCAGTGAGTAGAGTTACGTACTCTTGTTGAACTAAGCTTGACTTTTTCACAGCTCCAAGGGATTGCTCAGACCTGAATATTGAATATTAAATCCAACTTAATACCTCCACGCGTTCCTGAGATAAGGGGTCCAAGTGATCTTATGAGGGTTCTGCTTTTTCCATTTGACGTACAAAAACAATGTATGTAATCACGAACAATTAAATCCTAAAAACTATAAGTACATTCTCTTTTACATACAAGTTAACTTTAGTAGACTGGAGTTCCATTAGGTTTAAACTTGAGAAGATCAGAGGGAACAAACGCATAGACAAACATTCTAAAAGTAATGTATGCGTGTTGTTTTCGCGTGATTCTCGCATTAATTCTAATTGGTTAATTACTTTAAATTACAAAGCATGATGTGAACAATAAAGGATTGTATTGTTTTAAGGGGCTGCGGGGTTGAATTGGGGCATGATTACGCAACCTGTCTCTTGGTTTAATGATGTTATAATATAAATTATAAAGTACATATCTACCTACGTCGTTTTATTGAAAAATACTTTACCTACAATAAAAAAAACTTAATTAGAGTGTTGTTATTTGAAGCTTTTATGGATATTAAAATTATTAATAAGCTGTTTTGGTAAGTCAATCTGCATTATTTTGGTATTTAAATACCCATAAAATTAATATTTTATTGTAGTTATCCTACATGTGACTTAATTACATGCTTTATATTAGCTTTAAACGGTCAGATTTCTTTCAAACTTCGTAGACTTATCGAGGATCGATGACAATTCAATATTTAAAGAAAAAAGAAAGAAAGAAAGAAAAAACCTAAATTTCATTTCAAAAAAATCAAACTAAAAATGGAAAAATAAATAATAGTTTAAAAAAACTAAAAATCACGCTTTTATAGAAAATCCAACTAAAAAAAACTAGAAAATAAATTTGAATTAAGAATCGTGTAATTGTAATAAAAGCGTGGGGTCAATGAGTAGAAGGGATTATTTATTATTTATTATTGTTTAAAAGCACCCCACGCTTTTTTTACAATTACACGATTTTTAATTCAAATTTATTTTCTAGTTTTTTTTAGTTTGATTTTCTTAATTTAGTTTTTTTTTTAACTATTATTTAGTAACGGTATAGGTCTGCGTACGTATTTTTTTAAATTATAGTTACCTATATAGTACCTTCCGTAGGTACATAATAAAATTATATGGTGTTTACAAAATCATCGCTGGCCCTCAAAATGTTCGGTCACTACTATATTACTATATCTACCATTTTCCAATCGAACAAAAAAGAATGAAAAATAAAGAAGATTTGTACCAATTTGTGTATCGGATTATACTAGGTCTTTACCTATGAAATTGGAAATTTGTATGAAATTTTTAAAATATAAAATTTTTGCTATTTTTTTATTTTATTTTACCTAATCTAAGTACTGGCCCAAATTATCTAAACAATTTTGCCATTTTGATGGCAGTTTGTTTATTCTTTATTGTAGAAGTCTTCTGGATGGGAGGCGATGAAGTCAGCGAAAGTGTTTTGTACTGCCTCTCGGGTGTTGAACTTTTTCCCACTTAAAAAATTATCTAAATTAAAAAAAAAAGAAAAATCTTTTGGGACAAGGTCCGGTGAGTACAGTGGGTGACGGAGAGCTTCCATCTGTAACTCTTTTAACATTGCGATGGTCTGCCTTGAAGTGTGAGCTCGCGCGTCGTGGACAAGCAATGGGGAAGAGCGATCGACCAGTCTTGGTTGTTGAATTACGGGCTTCTCCATCATTGTTTGCAATTCTTGGCAATAAACGTCTGACGTCACTGTTGTGCCATTTGGTAAGAAGCTGTGATGTACAAGTCTGGCACTGGTCCACCAGACAGTCATCATCATCTTCCTATGAGTAATCTGTTTTTTAGCGCACTGATCAGGTGCTGTACCCGGGTCCACCCACTGACGTTTGTCTCAGTGGTCCCATTGCTTAAATTTGTCGTACGAGACCCACTTTTCATCGCTGGTAACAATTCGATTTAGAGTTCCCTCGTTTCTGTGCCGATTCAGTAGTGCTATGCTTCGACGCGCAAGTCTCGCTGTCCATCTTATAGTGGCACTCACTTATCTAGCTTTTTTATCTTTCCGATTTATAGCTCAGCCGTATATTGAGTTGGATCCGCTTCCACTATCCCCTTTAATTCGTCGTTGTCGACAATGATTGCCGGCCGACCGCGAGGCTCGTTCTTCAACTCAAAAGCGGTATTTCCACGTAGGAACCCATATTCGAAAATTGTGCTAATTTTCAATTTATCCATACATAAAAACAAAAACTGTCTTAAAATAAATAACTGAATTTGAAATTAAAATAACACAGCATTCGAATACCTAAAATTTATTTGAATTTCGATTTGTGCGCCAACAGATATCACACAAATAATTAAATCTGAAAATGCTGAAAATCTCCAATTTCATAGGTAAATCTGTTATTACCAAGAACGGCTTATAAGGATTTTAAGCCAATAATAGTAAAACAGGAGACCAACGAGGTTGTTTTAGTTAATTACTTCCTGTTGGTTTCATGAATGCCGAGGGGAAAAGAATAGGTATCTACCTGTGGGACCACACCAAAACTTCTTAAACTTCAAAATTATGCAAATTAATTCTGTTTTACTTTTCTTCCTTGATTTACTTTTCCTTTCCCCACGCTAATGACTTTGTGAGCCAGTGCAAGGTCCATAAAATCTATACTAGGTATAGTCACCGTGAACTAAGAGGCTGAATTTGTCGTTTGTCATCAGAGTGACACTAGAGGTGTACAAAAAAATCGGTTCACGAAAGAAACCAATTTTTGCAACAAATCGATTCAAAATTGTCTTTCTAATCGATTCAATAATTAAATTGTAAATTCTAACTACTGCCTCCATTGAACTACTTTAGTTACCGTAACTATATTCTCAATAATTATGGATTTACGACCATATTAAAATATTTTTTTCCTAAAAAACTCACTGCTAGGTATCATGATAGAATAAGCCCACCCGCTCAGTTTCTTAATATCATTAAAATAAACACACCGGCATATTTAGCGGAACACAAAAAAGGTCCATAATTAAAAAAAATATGGTTTTATTTTAAAATGTACTTACTACACTTCTTTTGTTATTTAAAGTTTGATTTGTTTTACTTAAAATGAGATCACATTAAGAACAGATTTTGCGAGTAAAGGCTATTTGTGAAAAATGGTAAATTTTTGAACTTTTCATGTAACCGGGAAAAGTGAAAATTAATATTAAAATAACAATTAATTAAATTAGAAAAATGGTGATTAATATCGCTTATTTCCTGCACGTGCTCTTATTAAAGTTTCTACCCGTCTAGGCATACTGAGAATGATGTTATCGATGGTCTCCTGGGATAGTCTCCGCCATTCCTGAACTACGGCGATTCGCAGTTCACCCACGTTGGCAGGAGCTGGAATTCTGGACTTAACTTTTCTTTTCAGCAAGTCCCAAACGTGCTCTATTGGTTTCATATCCGGTGATCTCGCCGGCCACTCCATAACAGTGATATTCATATCATTAAGATAAGCTTGAGTTACCCGAGCGGTATGCGGCCGAGCATTATCCTGCATAAAAACAAAATCGTCACCGACATATGGGGCAAACGGTACGACATTTTCTTCTAAAACTTCTTTGATATAGCGGTCTGCAGTCAGACTCCCTCTGTCAATCACTACCAAGTCTGTGCGAGCTCCCAAACAAATGCCCGCCCAAACCATTATTGATCCACCACCGTATGCAACTGTAGTTTCAACATTTGTCTGAATGTATCGTTCTCCTTTGCGTCTGTATATTCTTTGCCTGCCGTCAATTTGATTTAATCACTAAATGATGAGTGCAATCACTAAACAATACCTTACTCCATAGGTCCGCGTTCCAAAGTCGATGTTCCTGAGCAAAAGTTAACCTGTTTCTACGATGATTTACCTCGAGCCTTGGAGCCTTGGCGGGCACAAATGAACCCAAACCAGCTTCTTCGAACCTTCTTCGTACCGTACGCTCACTTACGGTTACACCCCGCACTGCTTCTAACTCATGTCGGGCTTGGACGGCCGTCAAACGGGGGTGCCTACGTACACGAAGCCGAATGAAACGATCATCCCTACTCGAAGTGCGTCTTTTTCTGTCCTGCTCTTCTCACATAAGTACCGGTCTCCCTGAACCGTTGGATACTGCGATGGATCGTTGAAGTTCGAGTTGATCGTTCGAGTGCCCTGGCAATCTCCGTTGGGGCTAAGTCAGGCATAATTCAGTCCTCAACTCCAGAAAGATACGCAATTAAAAAAAAACTAACAAAAAACAATATTTCAATGAAATTTTAAATCAAACTCAGAAGGAAGAAATACTCGAAGTTCGCTCCAGATAAGGTATATTTGAATAAAATTAAAACAATTGCATAAAATGTGATGTTCAGTTGTTTTCTTAATTTGAAAATATTTCTTTTTAAATTAAATGACTTATAAACCAGCCAGCAACCTTATATGATACTGATATCAAACCTTTATTTTATGTTCCGCTAAATATGCCGGTGTGTGTATTTATGAGTGTCAGGAATAACATCTACAATGAATTAATTCTTGTTTATTTCGTAAAATACTAATCTATAGGGTGGCGCAAAAGTTATCAACCGATGTTCTTTTGACTGTATTTTTTTAATAAATGAAAATCTTTAGTTTTGCAATTGGATTGTGTTTATTTGATGTCTTAATTATATTTTTTTCATAAAGTAGAAAAAAATGTATCAGCCAAGTGGCCGGTTTCGGTTCAATAATGAATATTCTAACCCTATTCTTATTAGTTGAAATGGCTGCGGTTAAAGATTATCTTAATAAACACTTTTGGTCATGTCCTTATAGAAGAGAAGAAATTAATCACAAAGAAAGAAATAAAATAAATTCATTTTTATTTTTAAGTTTCGATTATAATTTTGGCAGATTCCTTTGCTGTAAGTATCCAACTATTCATGTCAAGTAAAAGATTATTCCATTTCGCTCAAAGACGCCCATACAAGGTTAGTACATAATAATAAATGGCAGCTATCATTATGGGTATCTTAGATAATTTTGAGTTTAATATCATTATAACTCAACCGAATCGATATAATACTAGGAGCTACCTATATTTATTTTAATTTAGGTCGGCTTTCTGGTCGATGTAAGGACAAATTTTTTTTGGTACTTCTGTCTGCCAGTCTGTCTGGCTGAACTTTTAATCATTGCAAAACACAATAAAAGCAAAGCAAAGCAAAGCAACAACCCATAATCGTCCCACTGCTGGGCTCGGGGTCTCCTCTCACAATGTGAGGAGCACAGGCCATAGTCTACCACGCTGGCCAAGTGCGGATTAGACTTCACACACCTTTGAGAACTTTATGGAGAACTCTCCGGTGTGCAGGTTTCCTCACGATGTTTTCCTTCACCGAAGCAAGTGATAAATAACTTTTAATACGCACATAATATTTGAAAATCAGAGGTGCGTGCCAGGATTTGAACTCGGGCTCCTCTGTTCGAGAGACCAACGTTCTAACCGCTAGGCTATCACTGCTTATTATCATCGTCACTAGAACTCATTTTATAAATCTGCGATACTTGCACTCTCCTGAACTATATGCAGTCGACTGACAAATTGCTATAGGTCGACGGCTGCTGTCGGCGTGCAGTTGGCCTGCTGTCGGACTGCTGTCGGCGCGTCGACTGCAAGCGTCGACGTTTGCAGTTGGCTCTCTCGACTGCAAAGTGCTGTTCATGTGTAAGAGCGCTAAACTACTATTTTCTCTAATTTATTTATTTTAATTTATTTTTTATTTTAATAATTTATTTTATTCTCTATTCGTAACCATTTATAATTTAGACGTGCCTTCTTTACTAAACTAAGCTACAACCAACGTTCAGAAAGGTATGTACTCGGTAACTATAGCAAGGTAGTTCGTAATTTTGACGTCATAACGACTGCATAATCTGTCGAGACTTGAACCGAGAAGTACCATCAATACAGCTATTTGTGGTAAAGTAACTCTTGTGTATTGTGTTCACATATGAATGCGCTTAAACTGGGACGTGAAGTTTTTGGGAACGAGGGCTATGCATTGTATGAACACTATTTCTTACCTGTTCAGCTGCAACTAAAACCTGTAAAAAATCTGTGTCAACGAAATTTACTTCCGAAAAGAATGCGCTGTATTAGTTCATCGTCACGGTATAATTCATATATTCATACCGTGCGAATAATTGTATCGATGGTTCCACATTCAAATGTAGAAACTTAAGCAACGACTGTAGTCGAAGCATGGTTTTTATTTCCCTCACCCGGCTTGCCTACCTATATGCCTCAATAATAGCTGTTATAGTCACGATTAAAAGTATTAAAAGATATAATCTACATACATTTGTGACTTGTTAATGTTTAAAAAGCTTTTATTGAACTTGAAATGTTTGTTACTTTATTTATTTATTTAAAATTTATGTCACCTTATACAAAAAGGATAAACAAAGGGCAAACTTAATGCCTAATGGCATTGTCCACCAGTCAACCCTGGGTGGATGTGGAAAGAACTGATGGCAGGTGTTAAAACTACTTAAGAAAAAAAAAACATCTAAAAAGGAAGAAAAACAAATACTACTTACGTACAATAAATACAATAAAATAGCAATACGATAAATATAATATATTTATATTTATATATGTATTATTATTTTATTTATAATAAATATAAATATATTTATATTTATATATGTATTATTATTATATTTATCGTATTGCTATTTTATTGTATTTATTGTACGTAAGTAGTATTTTTTTTCTTCCTTTTTAGATGTTTTTTTTTTCTTAAGTAGTTTTAACACCTGCCATATATATTTTGCACACAATGCTGTAAATTAAAAATGACGAAATCAGTCAGTCGAATTTAATAGATGTTCACGAAGACGTTTCTTAAAGGAGAACCTGCTGGGAGCCTTCCTCAACTCCACGGGCAAGGAGTTCCAGAGTAATGATGCCTGTACAGTGAATGAGTAATGGAAAAAACCGCTTTGTTACTAAGTTTGTTTGAGTCAAGTATTGTAAGCTGAAAAGAAAAGTAACTCGGATGACAATGCATTTTTATGATAAGCATGACCTGTTACTATTCTCAGATTTGGTTCCAGACGAGGGAACTGCCAGGCTTTAAATTCATATTTAAGTTATTACTAAAGCTATATCTCGTAGTCCGACTTCCACTCTGAAGGTTGGCTACAGACAGGTGAACTCATAATAGTCTAAGATCCGAATTAGAGGCTTACCGGTAAAGAACCATTCTTCACGCGAATGTATTGCCTCATAAATATGTTCATTATTATCAATAATTTTTATGTATATACAGGATGGAAAAAAGTAGTGGGTGGAGGAAAAGTAGCCTAAATATTAATGTTGGCAAATTTTACTGACAGGAAACATTCCTTTATTTTCACAAATAAGTGAAACTACAGATTCAAATACATATCAAAGATTTTTGATACATAAATCACCTGCTTGAGCCGGGAATCGAACCTTTAAAATGTAATAAAACTCCCTAGGCTTGAGCATATTTTTAGGCAACCAACAAAAAATAAAGCGATACTTTTCTTTACAAATGTTATTTGACAAAAAATATTTTTATCCCGTAAGCACATGGGTGAAGGACGCTGCTAATTCGGATCCTGTACTATCAACGCTAAACAGCACAGTCATATTTTTTTTCTTTGAATGCTATATAAAACAGTGGTTTTAGTGTTTTAATTTATTTAAAATAAAAAAGTTGATTCATTCCACTCAAACTAGTTATACGATATAATATAATCTCCATCTGTAACGACTGTAACTAGTTACTTGTAATTTTAAGATTGAAAATAAGCAATATTGCATTTAGATCCAATCGAACGAGCATTGAAACGATAAAATCAAATATTGAGAAAGCTTTGAAAAAATCCATTCTGAAAACGAATCTTGAGATTTCCAAAGTGGAGATATTGAATAATATATATAGTATTTATGATGATGATTGGAAGTTATGTAATCCCAGTACGCTGCGCACTGCAGACAACATTTCGTTACATACCAATAGGCATAAATACCACACAGAGCCATGCATATGCAAGCTAACATTTCAACCAGCGACCACGAAGTCCACGAATACACCACAACGTACCTGTTTCGTTGTTAATAACTTACAAATAGTTGAATAGCTGTGTAATTGGAACTAAAGCTGAATTCTCGTGCTCTTTGAATTTTGCGCTTAAATTTTTTCGGAAACTACTAAGGTACTTGCGCGCCAGTGATGGACAGTTTTTATGTTTTCCCTGCTGCTGAAGTTAATAACTATTCAGTCATTAGAAGAGTAAAATATGTAGAAAATAAAAAAAAAATTAAAACTGTAAATTCGTTATTTTTATTTACCATATCGCTCACCTAGTGATATAATGGCACATATGCAAAAATGCGAAATTGAGTTTGTATTGTATACGTGTTTAAAAGTGTATAATCTACTTAGTGGTAAATATGTATTAATGTCACAGTAACCAAACCCATACAATCTGTAAAAAATGTAAAAAGAATCCATAAATTAATTTTAAACATTTTTATATAATTTTTGAAATTCGCTTCTGTAAAATATTACAAACGTAGATGTGCCGTTGTATTACTAGGTGAGCGAATATTTTTAATATCTATATTTAAATAATGCATACCTTCTTTCTTATCACGCACTTCGCATCTACATGAGTATTATTAGTAGTTTTGCTATTTTTTTATATCATTTTATCCCATTCATTGAACCTACATGTCATCTTCTAACATAAATTTTATATTCCAAATTGCCCCTTAATATTAACATACCTAGAAAATTGCCTCGAATTCATTATTTACGGTAGGTTTCCTTTCTTAATAGGATCAGTGAATTCTCTTTATCAAAAAACTCATCCATCTTGTGGATTTCACAAAATAAGGTCTGACAGAAACACAAAGGTACTGTCTGTGTATCTGTGTGTCACACGTATGAAACTAGTGACTGTAAAGTTCCGTTTTCGATCAGATGTACGGAATTCTAAAAAATGAAAAGACTGAACAAGTCTATACCTCCAATTCCAGTTACGTTCGTCTACGTACGAGTAGCTACTATCATTTCATGCCCTACGGCGCTCGGTAGTAAAAATACAAATCGAATACCCGCTTTAAAATTCCAAAATTTACAACTCGATTTAAATGACGTTATTCACGTTTTACGATTTTTTACAAATCGTTCGTATTTTAATCGATGCTACGCTGTTGTTTCATGCTTCAGTTCCTGGACTGAGCTTTTCTTTGTCTCTGTCATAACTCATAATTATAGATAGTTAAGTATATAAATTTTAACCATATAATATTTAATCATACGAAAAGGTAACGTTCACTCTGTTCTTATGAAAACAAATAAATTTCCTTGAAGTTTCCAGTGGATAATAACTGATTATTCGTTATGTATTACGATATATTCGAATATACAATTTTTATAACTAATGTTCTACCGATACAAATATGAATATTCGACACAGATAAATATTTTGAATAAAATTTTATATGAACTCAACCTGTAAATTCATTCAAGAATTATAGTCATAGATGCAACAACAATTGTAATAAAAATACGTAATAGGTATATAAAAAAATACGAGCATCAGTGATACATTATATGAATAATGATTTTGAATTGTTCATACGTATTAATACGTCCTTCTACCTATTTAGGAGTCTGAAATCGTTAAGGGCAAGAAAGTCGTAAGACTTACGTACGTATTAATACTTAAATACGTTTGAAATGAAAGTCCTACTTATTCATGTCAGAAACTCACAAATGGAATATGTATTTTCTATCGATATTATAACTTTAAAAACTTATTTTAATTGGAATTTAGGAAAAAAAATTAAGAAAAACCAAGCCCGCAGTTTTTTATTCAAAGTAATCTAAGTAGTTCTGTTTACACGATATTTAGCCAGAATGTGAAAATATTTTGAAAAGTGTTCCAAGGTCTAGAAGGCCGTGACTTGCGGGCAAACGATCCATTGTGCGATTGAGTAGCTCGTAAGCAGTCTTTCGTCTCGGTGACTCAAAGAGCCCATTAAAATGTTGTTCCGAGTTGTCGATGCAACACGACTATTGTCGTGCAAATCAGAAACCTTTTTCTACTTCCATATGTAAAGTTTAGCTTCGTGACCGAGGTTCAAAGGCCGAAAAATGGAGAACTTTTTGAATACCATCTCTACTTTTGGTTAGGACGTTTTCAGTACTCAATTCTTTTTTTTATAACTTATAAGTTAATGCTTTACTACTATCCCAACCGATGGTAAGTGGCGATGTATTCATGGGTGGTAAAACGCACTAATTTAGTAAAAGCCTATTCATTCTTGCCTTGAAGACACATTATAATCGAACGGAAACACCGACGCGGGCAATTCATTCCAATCCTTCGCTGTACGCATGATAAATGATGAAGCGAAGCGCGTCGTCCGTACAGGAGAGATGCTAACGACGAAGGGACGGATACCCGTCGTGCGTCGGTACGTTCGATGGTGGAAAGGGGATGGCATTAGCACGCCTCTCCATGCTGATAGATAGCAGCCCAAATGTGACACCAGTACTCCACACAAGGCCGAACCTGTGCTTTATACAAGGTTAAAAGCTGTTGTGGTGTGAAGTACCGTCGCACCTTTGTTAGGATTCCAAACTTCCTAGCAGCTACTTTAGCTTTGGATTCAATGAACCGCCCAAAGTTAAGGTTTGAGGAAATCTCAGTGTCCAATAACTGAAGGCGGTCGGTGTATTCCAGGGATACATTCTGAAGAGTAGGAGTCAAGATAAATGAACTCCTTTTAGCGGTGAATAGACACGCTTGTGTTTTTGTGGCGTTAAATCCCACAAGGCTGGCATCGCCATATTCGGAGACTGCCTGAAGTATAAGATTCATACGCTCCACCATAGCCTCTCTTTCGGACTGTATATGGTCTTTACTAGCCCGACCATTTGGCAGGTATTTCTCCACAACCGTGCTTGAGCAGATCGTTGATGTGTAGCAGAAATGGCGTTGCGGAGGGAACAGACCCTTGAGGAACTCCGGCATTGTTTGTCAACGGAATGAACCATCACTCAGGAAGTCTTTGATCCAGCCATGAGGCATTAAGCAGCGATCAGGCCAGGGGATAGGCCATACGCAGGAAGCTTTCTCAAAAGGCTGGTGTGCCAAACCCTGTCAAAAGCCTTCGAGATGTCAAGGGGAACGGCAAGCGCTTCCCCAGTTTTCTCGAGGGCTTCACTCCAGATGTGAGTGGCATACGCTAGAAGATCTCCTGTCGACCGGTTTCGGCGGAAACAGTACTGTCGGTTGCTAAGAAGATCTTTCTGTTCTAGGTATGCCATGAGCCGTGTTTTCAATATACGCTCCATAATCTTACAGAGTAACGAGGTTATTGAGCTAGTAAATGTATTATAACTGTTGGTCAAAATAAATATTTTACCGTCGAAATGACTACAGTGCATGAAATTAATAACATGCATTGTTTATCAACGCCCTGAATTCGTAACATCAACAAAACATTTAAGCATTTTGTTAATTTCCAAACAAATACAAATCAAAGAAGAATTAAAGGCAGAACACTATTAATAAAATTGCATCAATCAGTGATATTAAAACGTAGATTTTTTTGTTTGAAAGAAAACTGATGTTAAATTTATATTCAACTGAATAAAATTATATTCAACTGAATACACGTCAGAGGAACTATAAATCACATTATTGGGGTTCACCAGAAATCCACGTAGCATGCTTGAGTCAGTGCAGCCACGAAGAGCTTGGCTACTGCCGATGCGACGGTGCAATTCATTCAAATTACTTCACAAACGATAAAATCGCTTACATTTACATTCGTTACGTTTTCGGGACTGAGCGCAAAGTCATGAAGCTCTTAATGCTCTTTTAAGTCTTTGTTTGCGTTGTTTGGACTTGAACTAAAAGGGAAAGCTAGAATAAAATATCCTTTTCTAAATAATTATTATAAGATTAAACTACAAGCGTGTACTATATTATGTATTTAACAGACTATATGTAGGTATGTATTTCTCGTATAGGCACAGAATACATAATAGTACCTATTAGTAGTAGATATATAGCAGTTGGCTAAGCTATAGCTATTATAATTATATATATGTATCAAAATGTATGTCCTAAAATGAGTCTTTTTTCCAGTTGATAAAGCTACCGAAAATAAAACATCCTTACTAACGAACCTCTTGCCTAAATTCCCTCTTGAGTTAAATTATGCTTTTAATATTCTCAGTCATAAAAGTGTAATTGTACAAAAAAGTTCTAATGAAAAAGACAAAAGAATAATCTCGTCGTCACACTAAATTTTCACTTTCATAAAAGGCAAGACTCATCTTAAAGTAGGCATAAAAACCTCTGGATTGTCTGACACGAACACGAGTCTCTGTACTACGCTGGATTATATAAGCGTTTGTAAACATGAAAGAGTGGAGTTGCTATTCGTACAGGAGAATGTTTATTTGCATATGTGCAGTTATTGTCGTACTCGACGTGGTTGGTTTAAACCGAGCTGTCTGGGCACACACTCGAAACATAACAACGTGCGAAGAGTTTGAAATTGGCGCCCAATTCGATCCAAATAATGTCGTTGACTCTATGTGGAAGATTTTCTACTTTTGGTCAAACATGTCAGAAATGAATCCGATCATTTTCTCGTTACCTTCTAAAAAGGTAAGATGAAACACCGATCTACTTAAAAATTTAAATTGAATTGCAAAACTTTTGCCTTCTTTTCATGTGCAGTTGCTCTTTGACTCGTAACTGTAACATGTTATATTAAACTTTGTGAAGTATTGAAACTTTCTTTTGTAGTTTAAAACAATATAACAGTTTGATAGGGTAATTGAAAACAGCTGTGGGGCAAAAACTTTACTTCACAATTAAGTTGCATCCAGCCAGAACATCAGATAAGGTATCGGATGGAAAAAATTGTTAAAAAATGTAATTAATTATATTATAATACATGAACTACATATGTAACTATAGTCTGTCAATTAAAGGTGATTATTATTATACCATTTTAATAAATAAATTAATCTTTTAAAATCGGATATGGCAGCATTCTTTCAAATTCAAATTACAAATATTCAAAATACAGTCTTTATAAATTAATCAAAAATATTTTAAGCTGTTTTTGACATAAGAAAAACTTATCAGAAACATCAAATAAGGACAGTTCCCCAGAGTACGTCACATTGTACCTCAGATATGGGGCAGTCTCTAATAAATGGCGAATCTCAAAAAAGTTCCGTTTAACTCAGACTACGGCGCGTAGGAAAATTGTCATCAAATGTGTTTTGTGTATTTTAGTGGTGTATCTAAATATATATTGAGCCGAGAACATGAAAACAACTTTTTATTAGTCAGCATGACAAACATGCCTATTGCTCTTCCGTAAACATAGGAGACGATATTAAAATCACGTAACTATTTGTAATGGAAACTTTTACTAAACAAACAAACAAACGCTTACACACTCATACCCCCGCAGTAGGTTTTCACCTGTGTCGCGGGTGGCATGGACGACACATATAACACATCACAACAACACCCATGACCCGAGTACAAATGTTTATCTGTCACTTAAATATCTGCCCCAGCCGGGAATCGAACCCGGGACCCCTTGCTTCGTAGGCAGGGTCGCTACCAACTAGGCAACAGGGTCGTCAAACATAGGATAATAGTGTCACTTTTAATAGTATTGTGCCATAAAATCCCTATTTAATAAGGCTAACATTATTCATTTATGCGCCGGTTATAACGCCGGCGTGCTCTGTAATTACTTCATTTATATCGTATCCTGCTGATGACTAGACGCACCTACACATAAAATCAAAACACGTTTCATTATTATAAACAGCAATTTAGTTTTATGTCACATTGTTTAATAATGAACTTTCAGAAATTTCTCGCAAATTCTGTTCATATTTGAATTTTATGCGTAGCTTTAGATATTGTTGTTACAGATAGTACACATAGATAGATGATTGCGATTAAGTAGGTAATTATTAATCAATAGCCTGAGATTATATTTTTTTAAATAAATACATAGCATTTTGGCAATTAATGCATAGTTTTTAGCAGAATGAGTGTTCGCGCGAACCGAGTCGCGCGGACCATCACGGGTACAGCCCGGGCGCGGGCAGCGATCGACACTCCACCTACGGCGGCCACCGAGGCAGCACACCAACCGCGCCTATAACATTGTACTCGCGCTCTGAACCTAGTAAATTCTTCTAAAAAGTCCGCTAGTATCATTTGTCCTAGACCACCTTAGGGCACTAACAATGAGAGTAATAGAGTTTGGAAGCGTTACAATATTCAAGTTTTTTGCTCAACATCCCACATTTTTATGTATCGCATAACAATACAAATTAGTCTGTTGATAGATAACCCATCTAGGTCAGTGACTATAACTCATTTTTACTACTAAAATCTAAAACAGAGATTGAAAAGGATTAAGGAGGTAATTGACGCCATAGACAACAGGCTGGGGCTGGAGTGGCACAAAGTGACGTTGTTGATGGAGCCGAGGCCTGGGGTGATGGTGGTCCTCATGCACGCAGGTACCCCGGGAGCCTTCCGCGCACTCGTTAAGCAAGAACAGCGTGATAAAGGTGCGACAACAACCGCCCCATATTACCCTCCGGATACTTACCCTCTCGCCCGCCATTTCCGCTCCTAACTTTCCCGACTCCAGTCATAATGATAATAAACAGCTCGCTTTAAACGTTTTTTCTCTTCACGATCGCCCGCTAATGAAGGTAGCGGGTTCACTCGTTACAAGAATATTACTTGTACATAAACAATTTATGTTTTGTTCCGTAAAAAGCTACAAGTGCTTTGCTGAAGGTATTGCTCAACTTTATGTTAATATTCTTTTATGTTGGTAGACACAATCATTTTTTTTGCGTTTTTTAAAGTTTATTCAACAAAAAAATTTTACGAAGTTTGGTTTGGCTACAAAATACGATTATTCCAGCTAAATCTGAATAGCCAGTGCTAGAATAGCCAGCTCTCTCTCCCGAACAATGCGATTCAACTCAAGTCTTTATAGTTCAAACTGACTTCAGATAAGACTGCAGTAATATTTGAGGACGTCTATATATAGATATCCGTGTTAAACACGGTAACAAATTTTAATACTCTTTTGTATAATAATTCAATAATTTACAACAGCTAGGTAAATTGTTGCGTTCGTAAACATAAAATTTGTAATTTACAATAACTATTAACAGAACTATTCGGTAAGTTACATCTATAAATTCTGCCATAAAACAACTTTGTATTTCAGTTTAAAGGTGTTCAGCACAGATTAATACTTTATAGAGAGTTTAAGGTTGTGACATTTATAAATGATGCATTCCGTTAAGGCTCTTTAAGGTACAGTCAGATATTGAAATGCATACTCGATTGTCCTATCGTGATCGTACTTACATCTGTGCCTGTATTGTGTGACATAGAAATAAATAAGATTTTAAATAATGATGAATTTGAAATAATCTGGTCAGAAATTTTAAACATTTTATTTCGCAACTATGATATTTTTATTTTAATATGCTGCAACACATACATTATGTAACCTTATATACAATACTTAGCTTATTGACTCGAAAGCATGAGCGTACCGATGGGGAGGAGTGCAGGGGAAGGTAGCTCACTCGTACTCATTACTTTGTTTTATCCTGAGTGCCATAGATACATTGATTACATTGCAGCCAAAACCCGAAAATCAAATCTATAATTACGAGTATGTTCCTATGATAATTAAAATATTTTTTCCAGTGAGACCGAATCCAGAGCCATTGCTAAAATTCGCGGATATAAGACTCAAGACCAAAGGAAGATACATAGGCATGATGTGCTGCGAGGATCTAACAGCATTCGCATTAGCGAGAATGGATGAAGTGCCTACAACCGAAGAAGAGTGCGAAACTGCCGCCGCTACATTAGGTTTAAAAGGTCCTGGCGGACGTTCCTACTTTTATCTCAGCAAAAAGCAAACAGACACCGAACTTTAGAAGTGCTCCACTAAGTGCTACTAAACTTAAGCCTTAATACTGCTTACATATGGAGCGGAGTTGCCGAACACCCGCTTAATCCGTATGCAGATTAAACTAACATATCAGGATGCTTGCAAAATCTCAGGAACTGTTACTTATGAGGGTTAATATATACGAAACTTGTTTTTGGATACTGAAATTGTTAATAACCGTATATTTTATTTAATAAATGTACAGTATATGCAGAAAATATAAAAAAGACTATAATTAAAATTTCAAAAGGCTCATTAATTAATTCAATAATGTAGAGGCGCCTGAAATTATTTAAAATTGTCGAATAGTAGTTAAACAGCATTTTATAAAACTGATTTTAAATTAATTGATACGATTTGTTATTTACCGTAATGAAAAATATGTCAAACTTATAAGTAGATATATACGAGTATAATATCAATTCAATCTTGTGTGAGTAGTGTTGAAAAAGTAACCCATATTTCACAAGCCCCGCCAGCGCTCCCTTTGCGGTGTCGTGATGTTTTTGAATAATGTACAAAACGAAGTAACGCGTGGTCCCAATATCACAATAAATCTTCTATCTGCATATGTGAACTTCACCTCTTTTCAAGCTCAATAATTTTTTTACTTCCTCTATTTATTAATTATTACTATACAAAGAAATAAGAGGTTGTTTAACAGTATCGGTTTTACTATTATTATGCATGTAATCACTCGCCCACTAGCCTCTGTAGTACGTCTGCATAATCTGTTCATGTAATCTAGCATAGGTAAGTTTTCTAATCGCAGATTAGGGCATGAAGGAGATTTCTTAAATAAATATATGGAAACAGGACCTCCATTATTATTGTTTCTTGTAATACATTTATTTAAAATGAAATTGATATAACCACTTAGCTAATTGTAATTGTGCATCTAATTCTATAGTAACGTAATTAAAATTAATAATAATTAATTATAATTAATAGGAGAAGTAATTTATTGTAGGATTTCAAATACATATTTTTATGGAAATAGCTGACGATTCACCTAATGGTCAGTGGCTATCGCCGCCCATGGATATCAGCGACACCAAAGGCATCTTCAGTTTGACCTATTAATATGACAAAAACATTACGACTTAGCCAAGACTATCATTTATATTAGCACCTATATTGAGTAGGTATACGTAAACTAAAACTATTTTCTTGGTTTTTCTTCACTACAGTCATTTTATTAAGTCTACAGAGGTATTATGAGTTTAACGTGCCTGACCATTTCATTCGTAATTTATAGCTGCGCAGCTATACCGTGATCGCAAGAAGTTTTGGAACAAAGCTAGGCTAACTACAATGAGCGTTAATAATTAAAAAGTTTTCACGAGCTGCATCTGATAGCCTATTGTGATTAAAGTTTGGTTCGGACTCATTTCAAATTCCGCCCCTAACCACTGGCTGCGAAAGTGACGTTGCTAGATAGCCACCTAAATTATCCATGTATATATTACTGCCAAGATCTACATTCAATAAGATATTGTTGGCTGGTACCTTAAGGCTTTCCATATCCACAAGAACAAATTTATTTTCCTCCGCAGCACACTAGACGTCAACAAATAAGGTTATTTTTCAATAGAGGGATTTTATTCATTGTTTTGCAGATGGTATAAAACTCAAGTCAACAGAGCTTCTCGATACTCTTTATTTTATAATATTCCGTGTTCTAACTTATTTAATCATTTTAGAACGGCCATATTAAGTATATTTCGTACCTAAAGTATAATTATGTATATCCTGTATTTAATTATTACTTCCTGAGATATTTTTTACATAGAATAAGCACTAAGCTTGACAACAATCCCACCTGATGGTAAGTGGCGATGAAGTCCAAGATAGTGAACGCACTAACTTAATAAATGCCTATTCACTCTTCTTCCTACATTGGTGGACGGGAACACCCACGCAGGCAAGCTATTCCACTCCTTCACGGCACGCACTATGAAAGATGAGGCGTATCGCGTCGTTCGCAGCGGTGGGATATTCACGACTTATGGATGCATGCTTGCCGTACGACTGGTTGTTCGATATGTATCCCAAACATATGTATATATGTACTTTTTATAATAGCTAGGGGAATTATCTACATTTAAGAAATAATTGTTTTTAATTTAAAAGTTCTTCTGAAAACTTCAAATTATGTTTAAAGGCCTATTCGTATTGGCCGATTGGCCGTATTGGGGCGGCTTAGAATACTAACCCCAATCCCACGCCGGATGGATGTCCTAAGAGGCGACTGAAGTCGGTTCGCTGGTGGTGGGGCCCCTCTATAATAATATTGAGTTTAAAAGTAAATTAATTAATAATTACCATTACAAATTATTATGCTACTATTAATTTATCTTATTATATTACTACGAGTAACCGCACTCGCTTTGCTTCTGTTTTCTTATGTTTTTACACCTTGGGTTACATTCTTCTTCGTCGGTTTCTTCATTGCTGAAGGTCGTGCCCGTTGTGATAAGACTTGGTGGCGGAGCTTACAAGCTGCTTCCATGCCACCCTGTCTTCTGCTTTCCTGAGAGCGTCGGTCACTGGTGTTGGGTCACTTGGGTTACATAACTGGAGTTTTATTAAGGATCCCTAATTTTTTTTAAACAATAATATAGCCTATGTCACCCAGGGATAGTGTAGCTTCCCAACAGTGAAAGAATTTTTGAAATCGATTCAATAATTTCGGATCAATTTCTATTCAATTCAAACAAACAATCAAATATTTCCTCTTTATAATATTAGTATAGATTAATTTACATATCTCCGTGGGGTCCGCCTGGATCTACCACGCTCTTGCTTAAGTCATTCACCAAATGACTCGTGTTCCAGCTACGGGCTTCAGAGCCTGCTATTTCTTTCTTTTTCTTCTATCTTTATTGGTTGGCAACGCATCAGTGATTCCTTTGGCATCGCTGATGGTCATAGGCGATGCTAGCCACTTATCATCAGGTAGATCGCCAGCTCGTTTGCCTGCTATTTTCATAAAAAGTTAACCTATAACAGTATGTGTGTAAGTTTATGGGTGAAATTTTGAGCTTTGGTATTTTCTATCTACCTCCTATGGCATGAAAAATGGAGACACTATGTTATCGAGGTTATTTCTACGCTGGCGCGTCTGCAACGCTTTTATTAACGCTTTGTTGGCCGAGAAGGAAATCTCTCTTGCATCTCAACCGAAACCCGTTATAATATTTGAATGGATAGTGATTGGTGAGCCATCCACACAGACAAATAACTCTATTATAATGTCGGAGTACCTGGCATCGAGATTATTTTGTTATATTTGAATTCCCCAGATCGAAATTCTCATACCAAGATGTTATGAATTACTAAAGATTGTATTTTTTACACGCTTTATATTAGCTTCACCTGTATGTTTGTTTGTTTGTTTGTAACTTCTCTTTGAACTTGATTTTGACCCACTTTAAACGGTCAGATTTCTTTCAAACTTCGTGGAGTTATTGAGGATCGATGACAATTCAATATTTAAAGAAAAAAAGAAAGAAAGAAAAAAACTAAATTTCATTTCAAAAAATGAAACTAAAAAATTAAAAAATAAATAATAGTTAAAAAAAAATACTAAAAACACGCTTTTATAGTAAATCCAACTAAAACAAAACATAGAAAATAAATTTGAATTAAAAATCGTGTAATTGTAATAAAAGCGTGGGGTGCATGGTGTCAATGAGTAGAAGGGATAATATCTTTAAAAGCACCCCACGCTTTTTTACAATTACACGATTTTTAATTCAAATTTATTTTATATTTTTTTTAGTTGGATTTTCTATAAAAGCGTGTTTTTTAATTTTTTTTAAACTATTATTTTTTATTTTGTTATCTTTCGTGTTACTTATGAATAATCAATGGAGTCATATTCAGACATACATAATTAATGTTATCGGAACGATGGACCTATGCCTAATGCCTGTAACTAAGATTCGACTGTAGGTACCTACAGTAGACAAATTATAAAAAGTGTAATGATATTCATAAATCTAAATTATTCATATTTAAATTTTAGAACAATGTCTGTCGGCCAGCAAGTTTTTATTATAAAATACATTAAAAGACAAGCCCGTAGAGCATTATTTTGTCAAAACTTTTGTTCTTCCAGCTGTACCATTGACCTGGGCAGCCCTTTTGTAAAATGAAAACAAATATTTTCTCACTAAAAAGTTACGCAGTATTCCATTTTTTCTTTGTTTTGGCTTGATTTTAAAACTTTTTACGTGGTCTTTTTATCGCGTTGGCTGTATTGATCATGTCGCGAGTTATGTATGCTTTAATTAAACTTTATTTTTTTATGGAATATCATGCTAAAAATTTGTTATGAATTCTACGGAATGGATTGAAGTCATACGAGAAAGCACCATTCCCGTATAGCAGTTTCGAAGGAAGTATTTTGGTATTTAGTAAAATCAGTTCACGATATTCAGTCCGCGATGAGTAGTTTAAACTCATGTATTAAAGCAAATAGTTTCAACAATTCAGCCCTTCCCTATGACCACCACTGCCTCCCTCACAACCGTAAATACATGTAGAACAGTAGCAGTATTTTATTCACATTAATACTCATCATTGTCATCACAAATAATAACCGTCCCATTGCCTTGCTCAGATATTTAACACTGCCTTATTATCTATACTAATATACTATTATATAAAGAGGAAAGATTTGATTTTTTGTTTGCATTGAATAGGCTCCGAAACTACTGAACCGATTTGAAAAATTCTTTCACTGTTGGGAAGCTACACTATCCCCGAATAACATAGGCTATATTATATTTCCAAAAAAATTAGGGATCCTTAATAAAACTCCAATAATGTAACCCAAGGTATAAAAAAAAATGAGAGGTGTCAAGGGACACCCGGATGGAACGAAGTTCCTTGCAGTCAGTACTAGGATAGAAGAAACATGCAGCAAGTGCGAAGACTTCTGGTCGCCTAGTACCTACTCGCTTTAATTAATTGCTACTAGGTGAACAAAGTCGATGAGAAATTCAATACCCCAGATTTGTTTTGGCACACTCGCTTGCATGTTTTTGCTATCCTAGTACTTAATAAGTGTTATAACGACGGCAAAAAGTGTCGTTACAACTTTTCCTCTTAATTTTTTCCGTCTAGCCCCCTTTCGCAACGCGCGATAAGGAACTTCGTTCCAATACTTCCAATAAGAAAACCGAAGCAAAGCGAGGGCGGTTACTCGTTTATTATATAGGTGTTTTGTAAATTTATTTTCAAAAACGTTTGTTATAATTCAACACATAAACCCTAATTAATGTTATACATGATATTTTAAATTATTCGATATTAACTCCTACCGTATTGTTGTTATAGCAGTGAATTCGACAGTTTCAATAATAAACGAACAATAAGTTCGTTTCGAATTCTACTGATATCCTTTCATCCACCGCGATGCCTTCATCAAAAAGGTTTTTAGCTAAAGCCACTGAGTCCAAGAACGGCACAAAAATAATACGAATCAGATAATATTGTCCCCCGCACGTCTTTCCATTTACAGTATTCGGGAAAGAATTCCTATTAGTAAACGTACTTTCCTGTCCGAAACGGCAGTAAAAAAGATCTTTGTTAAATGAATGCTTTCTGATCCCTCCAAAAACAAAACGCTTAGGTTCAATCTTTGAAAAGGCTATAAAAACGAACGGAGTCAATTTTATGAGCACCATTTAATAAAATACAGTAATTAAAATGCTTTTCGATCGAAAAAGGGAGGGCTTCGTTTTTACCGATCACGGCAGACCTATTGTTCGGTAGATACATATAATAATAACTAACCTATATTTAAAATGTTACCCAAAATTATATGTTATAACCAGTTGCTAATAAGATTTTTTTTAAATAAAGTATTAAAATAATAAAATGTTATATATTATCCTAGATTATGTTATTGAAATGTATAATCATTAATCATATTTAATATTATATTTTGGAATTAACTATACATTCTAAAAGCTGATTACTCGGCATGACAAAAGCGTGAACAGATATCAAATACCTCAATTGTTCAGTTCGTTTAGAATTTAAACCAATATTTACGAACTCCAACGAAGCTATTGATATTGACGAGCCTGTTTTACAAATAAAGCGCGTAAGAAGTTATATTTCTTTGGCATCAAAAAAAAATGTCAAAAAAACAATATCAAAAAACAATATTAAAAAAACTATTAAAAAAAAACAATATAAAAAAAACAATATTAAAAAAACAATATAACAACCATCATTTTTTCATAACGCGCTAAAAACGCGCGTTAAAAAATCACCTGTGACGTTTTTGTTCACCTTTTGTGTCACGGTCACCGTGTCACAAATCTTATCACTCTCATAATTTTTTCCATTTATATCCTAACGCGCCTAAAGAAGTGTAACTTCAAAAATTGAAACTTTTACCGAAATTTTAAGTATTATGTTAACGTAGAGTTATGTTCCTTACTATGGTAAAACTATATATTTATATATATAAAGACATATCGATATTATATAGTTTTACCCTTTTTGTTTTACACTTTTTATGAATAATACACTGGGTAAGCATGGTATTTTGCTAATTTTAAATAAAACGTATTGTATACGTTGTAACAAATTTACCACTGGATTCATGTTTGACAGAATAATCCAAATAAATTATGTCCAGGTGAATAATCCCTGATGACCCTGTAGGTACCTCAGTTAGGATAACCCTTTAAGTCTTCGAAATGTTTGGGGTTTGATTTCCGACAGGAGACCAGACCAGTGAACAAATATAGTGTAGTATATATTAGTTCACTGCCGGGGACAGTAATGGCGTGACCGGCAAAGCGATAGTATTGCGTGCTTTAGCACAGATAAATAGATAGTTATGGTTATCAAACAAGTAGATATTGAATAATTCATTAATTAATATATATTTTTTATATCGAATACAAAATCTGTAATAATACTTGTAGTGTTACATTAAAGTTTTTTTAAAAATGAAGAAATACCTAAATAAATAAAATCAATAATAGTACATGTCAATTTTAGATGAACTGTATACATACTACGAACGAGTAGTAAAATTCATTTCCAAATTTTCATATCGCGCTGACAATAACATATTCATAAACAAATTCACGCTAACCTCAATAGGATTATTGGCGGCACAATACATCACAGACGTACGCATGATATTAAGCTACATTGAAGAGCGGCTGTCAGATAGATAATCGTTAAACACAACATAAGGTGGGTGGACCATGAAAGGCCATCCTCCTTGTAAGGGCAATTGTTAAAAAGTCGTAGTTATTGCCATCCGATGAATAATTCCTTCTACTTACACTAACATCCATCGAATTAAAATACACAGACATGGGGGCGAGTCCCTCGCGCCGCTATTTTGTCAATGCGGGACTTCTCTTTGCTGACTTCGGTCATCGATGTAAAAATTGTTATACGTGCTCTCAGTGAAACGTAAGTTTTCAAGTAAATAAACTATTGTTTTCTTTATTTTTTTACTCTAAATTGATAATATAAAAATTTGCTACGGTAAAGCTACGCTAAAGAAAAAAAATATTACTTTATTTCCATTTCAATTAAAATATTGGTAGTGTTCCTAGGAAAGCCAATGGTTCCTTTTAGGCCGATAAAAATGCTGACAGTTGGCCTTGCTAGAGCACAAGGGCCTTTCTAGGAACATCTAGAAACTATGAAAATATTAATACTTAGTTTTCACCTATAAATACATATCTGGAAAGATAAAATAATGTACAAGTTAATATAATAGCTAAAACTTAGGCAAAAATTATTTGAGACACCAATGTTTTTTATGGAAATAGTCGGCAAACGAGCCGACGATCCACCTGATGGTAAGTGGCCATCGTCGTCCATGGACATCAGCAACACTAAAGGCATTACTGATGCGTTGCTGGCCAAGAAAAAGAAAAGAAAAAGAAAGAAAAAATCCGAGGAGTTCTTACATTTTGGCCTTACAAAGAAAGGACCCTTTTAAGAAGGCCATTTTAATCAATTTTATTTTTTTATTATTTTACTATAAAAGTTATTGGCAACTTATTTGATATAATATGTATTTATTACTCTTTAATTTATTTTTAAAATAATTTCGCAAACATTCTTAGTTTTATGATATAGTTCTAGTTAATTATTTTTTATCTGAAAATGTTATGGTAAGCATTTAATGGTTCACTTTAATGAAATACCTTTTTGTGTAGTTTAAGTAGAAGTAAATATTCTGATTGTCACATCGTTAGTTTTAAGTTAAACAACTGATTTAATATATTGGCCTTATATGGAGCCTTGTTCCTTGCATGGCCGTTTGGAAGACATTTAGCAAAACTTGAATTTAATGAATAAAAACTAAATCTGTAATAAAAAAATGTAATTTTACATAATAAAACAAAGTATTACTTAATGATTTGTTTGTTCTATTTATCCAGTAAATAAAGAAATAATAACCGTTTATTTGTTAGAGCGGCCATCCATGGTCCAGCCACCTTAGATGCAATATTCTCAGTAGATTTACTGGTAAGCTTACGGGATTAAGGTAACTGTTACAGATATCTACCCGATAAAATAATGCTCCATCTTAACACAATTGCCACATGCTCCCGAACACAAGTGTTACAGTGATTACGTAATGAACTCTACGCAATTATGGGCAATATCTATGCGTGCTCTTTAAATTAATTACTTAACTTGAAAGATTTATGAGAACGTTATAAATACGTCAGCCATGAAATTTTATGCTCATAGTAAAATACGTAAGTAATTAAGCATGCACATAACTTAGTATTTTGACAAATGATTCTTGAGCCTAGACTAATCAAGATTCAGCGAGGATTTTGTTGAATGGAATCAAGACACTAGGTCGCTACGTCTCTCATGTCAGAAATTGTTAGCGAATTAAATACTAATTTAAAGTTTTTAATCTGTCTTGCTAGAGACCAATTCTTTCTTCCGGACTGAGCCGTGAAATTTTACATGGTTTGGTATTATCAGACAGATAATTAACAAGCAGTTTTGTTTCAGTGATTGCTTTAATTTTACACATTAGCGGGGATGAACATTGATTATATTTGCAACGGTACTTCTAAGCTCCTTGAACTATCAAATACAGAGTGGGCAGACTCTAAATATCCTTCAGTGTTATGGAGTGGTAAGAAACTTTCCCTACTCTGTATATTCCACCGCACAAGGTAGCAAGTAATAATTCACTTCTAATGCATACATAAATTATATCGATGCCTGGGGCATTATGGGAATAGATAGCCGATTTTCTATCACTGTGTTACCATTACTGAATTTGCGTATGATTATGTAATTGATTTAAGTTAATAAAAATCGCGTATCTTACATCGTTAATAATTTTTATTGCACAAATACTAATCAAAAAGCTTTTAAAGCAAGAAAATGAAAACCACTCTGGAGAAGGGTTAATCAAAGCCGATGATATCTTTGTTTTTATGCGCTAATGTCTCGTCAAACCGCGAGGCGGAATTAATGCTGGTTTCATTATCTGACGATACGCTCTGTGGCTCTACTTAGCAAGGTATCATTGTTCCAGTAACACTCGTGTAATTTACATACCTATACGTTCCTTGACATACATGTTTTACTATTCAACACTGATTAATGGAGCAGAGAATTAATTAAAGGTATTAAGTGTTGCTGCAATGACAATGTTGGTTACAAGAACTTAAAACAATAGCTAGTAATTAAAGCTTGAAGAGCAACGAAGTAGTGATAGCGTGAATGATGAGAAGAAGAATACACTAGTTTTAGATATTATAAACATACACATAGTGTTAAACAAACTGACTGCCATAAGCTCAAAAAAAAATGCAGATTTTATTTAGAAATTTGTTTTGCTTTTAATCTAAGTGTACCGTAATTAGGGACATGCGCTTGTAGCAGCCAAATAAGGGTAAATAAATAATGTACACCCTGCTACTATTATAACGCAGAAGGCGAAGGTCTGAAGAAAATATTTATTTCCTATCTACCCCCGGCTACTGAGATACTGCGAGCTGCATATTGAAGCGAGATAATTCAACGTATAACGAGCTCAATCAGCAACCACGAATACCGTCCGTTCATCACGACCGTCCTGCAAATGGTAGTCGGAAGAATGCAAAAACAAGGTCTACCCACTGCTACTTCCATCGACGTTTCGGTTCCGAAGCAAGAAGATGCACAACGCCGTGTACATTCAAAAATAAAAATACGAAGACTGAAAACACCACCGAGCCCAGTACACTTGATGCATCAGAGTACAGCGTAACAGAAAAGTCCTACCGCCTTTTTGTCACCGATAAAAAAAGCAAGCTTACCTTCCTTATCGACACCGGTGCGAATATCTCAGTATTACCACCGAGACAAGGACAGAAGATGAAGCCACTGGAATTTCAACTCTACGCCGCAAACAATACGACCATTCCGACATATGGAGAAAAATCAATGGAACTAGATTTAAATCTACGCCGACCATTCAAGTGGAGATTTATCATCGCTAAAGTCAGTAAACCAATCATCGGTGCTGATTTTCTTCAACATCACCAGTTGAACGTCGACATCAAAAATAGAAGACTCATCGATGGGAAAACAAATCTTGCATCTCAGTCTTTCGTCCAAGCAACCAATCTACCCACAATAAGAAGCATAGATGTTCAACAATCATATCACAAGATCCTTGAAGAATATCCTGGAATTACAAGAATAACATCAATGAAATTAACACCGAAGCACGACGTTGAACATTTTATCGAAACCAATGGACCACCACTTCACTGCCGTGCACGTCCAATCGCACCACACCGATACGAGCAAGTTCGAAAGGAATTCGAAAACATGATCGAGCAAGGAATATGCCGCCCAAGCAAAAGCCCTTGGTCATCACCACTTCACGTCGTACCGAAGAAGAATGGAGAATTACGAGTTTGTGGAGACTACAGGAGACTGAACTCTATTACCACTCCTGACCGCTACCCAATACCGCAAGTCAAGGACTTCACTCATCAACTGTCAGACAAGACTATATTCTCCACCATCGATCTCAACCGAGCTTACCAACAAATAAGAGTACGTGATGAAGACATAGAGAAGACAGCAATAATTACACCAATGGGATTATTCGAATTTCCAAGAATGACACCAGGACTGAAGAACGCTGGTCAAACCTTTCAAAGATTCATACACGAAGTACTTCATGGACTCGATTTCGTTTTCGCATTCATCGATGATCTCCTTGTTGCAAGCCCTGATGAAGAAACGCACGAAACACATTTACGCACCGTGCTACAGAGGTTAGAAGAAAATGGAATCACAATCAACCCTTCGAAATGCATATTTGGACAACAAGAAGTTCAATTTCTTGGTTTCACCGTCAGTAAGGAAGGAATCAAACCGCCTACTGAAAAGGTCAGAGCAATCGTCGATTATGCGAAACCAAAAACAATCGAAGAATTAAGAAGATTTCTTGGAATGATAAATTTCTACAGAGAACACATAAATAAAGCCGCTGAAATTCAAGCACCACTTCACGCCTACCTTCACAACACGAAGAAAAAAGATAAAACGTCAATCGAATGGAACAACGAAGCCACGAAGGCATTTGAAGCTTGTAAAGTTGCGATACAAAATGCAGCTTTACTCGCTCACCCATCGCACGAAGCAACCCTTGCTATCTTCAGCGACGCGTCCGATCTGTCAGCGGGAGCTGTACTACAACAATATATCAATGGGAAATGGCAACCACTTGGCTATTTTTCGAAGAAATTCTCCGATACTCAACGTAACTACAGTACATTCGACAGAGAGCTACTCGCTATCTATATGGCTATCAAACACTTCAGAAAAACGTTCGAGGGTCGAAACCTAATCGTTTTTACCGACCACAAGCCATTAACATATGTACTTCAGAAGAAACCATCACCATCGGAAACACCACGAAGAGCAAGACAACTCATTTTTATCAGTGAATTCACGACCGACATACGTCACATCAGTGGGAAGGACAACATAGTCGCCGACGCACTCAGTCGCATACCAATCGACAGTGTAACGTGCCCTACATCAATCGACTATCGCAAGATCGCCGAAGCGCAAGACAGAGATAGCGACAACATTAAGAAACTATCGAAGCAAAGTAACTTGTCCATCAAGCAAGTTACAATACCAATGACTCATCTACCTATCTACTGTGAAGCCTCAACGTCAACCATGCGACCATACCTACCAGAAGAATGTCGTCGCGAAGTCTTCAATGCACTACACAACATAAGTCATCCAGGTGTTAGAACAACAAGAAAACTCATCACTGAAAAATTCTTTTGGCCTTCAATGCAAGTGGATGTTGGAAACTGGGCGAAGCAATGCATTCAATGTCAAAAATGCAAAGTACATAGGCATACATCAAGCAGCCTAGCTTCATTTCCACCTACGGAGAGATTTGAACACCTGCACGTTGACATCGTTGGACCATTACCTACGTCACCGCAAGGACATCGATATCTCGTAACAATGATCGACAGAACAACAAGATGGCCAGAAGCAATTCCCGCCGATGATATTTCAGCTGAATCCATCGCGAAAATAATATATGAAAATTGGATTGCTCGTTTTGGATCACCTAAAACCATCACAACGGATCAAGGAAGAAATTTCGAAAGCAACCTATTTCTCAAACTCCTTCAAACAATGGGTATACAGAAAACACGCACAACGGCATACCATCCGCAAGCAAACGGAATAGTCGAACGATGGCATCGTACATTGAAGACCGCACTCAAAACTCGTTTATCTCAACATACAAAGTGGATTGATGAGCTACCTACAGTGCTATTGGGACTACGAGCAACACCGCGTGCAGACACTAGTCTTAGCGCCGCTCAGTTAACTTACGGCCGCAGCATAAGACTACCGTGTGACTTTTTCACATCAACATCGTCAAACAATCAAGAAATGAATTACGATTTTGTAACTCAACTACAAGAATCGATAAACAATGTCTTATCGTCGCAACGCATATCATCACATGAAAACAAGAAATCTATATTCATTCATCAAGATTTGAAAACATGCAAACAAGTCTTCGTAAGAAACGACGCGGTGAAAAAACAATTTCAACCTACCTACGATGGACCTTATAAAGTCTTATCTACTAATCTACTGTAATATCAATCGATCGACTAAAGCCTGCCTATATTATTGACGAGGATACTTTAGAGGACTCATCATCGTCATTATCACCTCAACAACCAGCGAGGAAGATTGAAAACCCATCATCTACAACATCAACCCATATCAAACCTATATTGAAAACTACAAGACATGGGCGAGTCGTCAAGCCTCCGGTACGCTTTCGCTAGGGGGAGAGTGATGTAGCAGCCAAATAAGGGTAAATAAATAATGTACACCCTGCTACTATTATAACGCAGAAGGCGAAGGTCTGAAGAAAATATTTATTTCCTATCTACCCCCGGCTACTGAGATACTGCGAGCTGCATATTGAAGCGAGATAATTCAACGTATAACGTCTCCGTTTAGAAACATGAAACAGCCGCAAATATCATCAGCGCCGCATCGTCTTCACACGCAGACTATCTTCAATTAATCTTCATGCATCCGACGACCACCTTCGAGCAAGTTTCTTCAACGCCGCAGTCGCTTCTTCCGAGTTCTTCTTGCTGTTCCGGAGATGTGTTCCGCGCCGTCGCCGCCCGCCGAGTGTGCGCGCGCGCTGTCCTGCGCGCTTTTATAAGACCGTCCGGCGGAGCATCTGCGAGAGGCCGCACACGAATCTGCACGACCGCCCGGCGACCGGCCCATCGTCGGTTAGAGCGCGACAGAACTATTATGCGTTTCGTCTGTTATTAACGATGTACATAATGTTTTAATAATATTATTATTATTTTAATCTCATTGGACAAAATTTATGTATTATAATTGGTTAAGAAAATAAAATTAATTGCTATTGGTCAATTGTAAGTTTAGCCAGGCATATAAATATAGGCAGGGGTGCTCAAATAAACAATTCCTATTCGCTTGCGCATAGAAAACCATCAAGACCAGTCGTTTTATTCCTCATCCTTCTGAAGCAGTTATTGGAGTCTGTTAATGGTGGACCCCTACACCACCATTACACGCTACTTTGTATATATAAAAAATATCTATTCTGATATTAGATTAGCTATTAGATGAGATTATCTATTCAAAATGTAATTGAAACTGTGTTAGATTTTAATTTGCTTTAATTAATAGATATATTAAAAGGAAATAAATGTTGTCTCTCACGAGATAAAAATGTTCCATCATAAATTTAAAAATCAAATTATTCCATGTTAAGAGCATGTTATAATCTGTTTAAAAATAATTTGCATTTTTTATTTCATTCCTGTATCCAAAGAGCAACTTTTAATGACGATGAAAAATTTAATTGAGGCCAGCCGTCCGCTTCACGAAACTACTCGCAAAAATTCAAATATAACTTTACGTTCTTCGCGTCTACTCCTCCGTCTATTTTCAGCTCGAAACAAATATCAAATGTGCCAAAATTCTACTATTCAAATCCAACATTCAAGTTTTACTTCTATGCAAAGTTTTACCATCTAAAAGTACTTTTGAAACTCTAATTGAATAAAAAACTTTGGAGTTGACTTTGAACGCCAGTCGAAAAGACTGTAAGACTGTAACAGATAGGTTTCAATCAGATTTCCGGCTTGCGGATGTAATAAATCAGCAAGATTCTTTACCTTAACATAGAAGATTTATACAGTTATAAGCTTCCCTGTTTAATAATATAAAATAAGATCAGTTAGAAAAATATATTATTCCGCTGCTGTGTCTATTTAATTGTACAAAAAGGTTTTCGAATTTCCAAACTCTTTAAGAAAATTTTGTTTTAGACTCTTCTTCTACTCCTTTTCCTCTTGAGGCCTTGCCTAGAACATATTCCACGCTGCTCCAGGGTGATTTCTTGGAGGAACTAGTGGCCAACCCATGTGTCAGTAGTTTTCATGTCGCCCGTGGGCCTCCGATATGGATTTACTACTCGTAAAGGCTAAGGCTTCTATTGAGATGTAGTAATTGATTCGATTGCTATAATGTTCGTTATTTTTTACAAAATGTTATTCTTCAGAAGAATCTACAATTGATGAAGATCTATCAACACATTCCCAGCGCCTACGTATTAACTGATAAGGCCATGAGGATATAATATGGATAAGAAATAATAATATTATTGAATTGAGCGTAATATTATAGTATCTCGCGCAACCGCGGCCGGCCACGAAATGATGTTAAGTCCTTTTATTTGGATTTCACTAAGCTCTTTGCTATCGGGTTATACAATATATATAAATACATATTTATACAGGGTGTCTCAGGGCCGCCCGGCGTCTATTGATTATTTGGACAAAACTATTAACAAAAAACCGATAAAGTACAGGTCTAATCGGTTTGTTTTTTTTTATTAGCTTTTTAATGTTTTTGGAAAAAAGCCTGACTTGCTGCACCACTTTCGACATATTTTTTTTGTTTTTACATTTATTTTCATTCTGTTTTTTTTTTTATTTACCAGTTGTTATCATAGTTTATCTATTCGAGGTATAAAATCTACCCAAAATTAAACAGAATATATTTTTTAAAGAGATTAACTGAATTTTTTTTTTTAATTACCCTTTCTTATTTAATTTCGCTAAAAAGTTGGAAAAATGCCGTATGAATATTATTATTTTATCAATTTTTATTAAATTACATGATATTACCTACAAAATCTTATAACATGTTTGTAGTTATCTAAATCATTAACCGAACTACAAACTCTTGAAATATGCCCTATTTTCGATAATAAGTAGAGTAGATTTTTAAAACCAGACTAGTGGAACATTTAAGTGTCTTACTATCAAAAACACTTTTTGCCCTTTGATGGAATAATTTTAAATGTAAGGAAACAATAAAAACAAGTGCAAATTTAAATCATTTATTAAAAAAAACATTAATTAATTCATAACATTTTCGAAATGACCGCCATTGGCGTTAATACAAGCTAAGGCTCTTAATGACATCCTTTCACTCGTTCTTTGCACTTCCGAAAGGTTTGCTCCTATTTCTGTAGCAACAGTATCAATCCTCCGTTTCAATTGTTCTCTCGTAGCTATTGGCACAGCAAACACTTTGTTTCATGTAGCCCCAAAAATAATAATCAAGAGGCGAAATCAGGAGACTGAGAAAGGGGTGGTCCAGTAGCATGGTCCTCCAAGGTCTCAATTGAAACAGAGGATTGATGCTGCTGCTACAAAAATGGGAACAAACCTTTCGAAGTGCAAATAACGAGTCAAAGGATGTCATTTAGAGCCTTAGCCTGTTTTAACGACAATGGCGGTCATTTCGAAAATGTTATGAATTAATTACTGTTTTTTTTAATTGGCTTCAACCCATTAATGGCCCACTACTGGGCACGGGTCTCTCCTCTTGAGGAGGCCTAGAGCATACTCCACCACGCTGCTCCAGTGCGGATTGGTGGAGGGGTTAGTGGCCAACCCGAGTGTCGGAAGTTTTCAAACCGCCCGAGGGCCTCCGACATGGCTTAAAGACTGTTATCTAATGATAACAACCGGGACCGACGGCTTTACGTGCCCTCCGAAGCACGGAAACGCTCAAGAAAATTTTGCCACTCGCGGTCACCCATCCAACTACCGACCGCGCCCGCTGTTGCTTAACTTTGTCGATCACATAGGATCGACGCAAACCGGGCTATGAGCGCTTTTTTTTTAAATAAATGATTTAAATTTGCACTTGTTTTTATTGTTTCCTTACATATAAAATTATTCTATCAAAGGGGAAAAGGTATTTTTGATAGTAAGACACTTAAATGTTCCACTAACCTGGTTTTAAAAGTCTACTCTTCTTATTATCGAAAATAGGGTGCATATTTCAAGAGTTTGTAGTTCGGTAAATGATTTAGATAAGTACAAACATGTTATGATATTTTGTAGGTAATATCATGTAATTTAATAATAATTGATAAAATAATAATATTCATACGGCATTTTTCCAACTTTTTAGCGAAATTAAATAAGAAAGGGTATTTTTTTTTTTAAATTCAGTTAATCTCTTTAAAAAATATATTCTGTTTAATTTTGGGTAGATTTTATACCTCAATAGATAAACTATGATAACAACTGGTAAATAAAAAAACAGAATGAAAATAAATGTAAAAACAAAAAAAAAATCGAAAATGGTGCAGCAAGTCAGGCTTTTTTTCAAAAAAATTAAAAAGCTAATAAAAAAACAAAACCAAAACCCAAAGACCTGTACTTTATCGGTTTTTTGTTAATAGTTTTGTCCAAATAATCAATAGACACCGGGCGGTCACTTGGCCCTGGGACATCCTGTATATATACAATAGAAACCGCCTCTGTGTATACCAAATTTACATGTTTTGATTCATTCGATAGGTATAAGTGGATGTTGATTATAATATACTGTAGGAAAAAGTTAGTTAATTAATTGTATAATGTTATATTTTAAATATTCTACATCTCTTAAAATATGGTATGCAAGCGATTAATGTTTTTTGTCATAGATATTATTAAAGTTATATAGGTATTTCAAAGATAAATTACCCGGAATGTCACATTCATATATAGTATTGAGTGAACATTCTAAAGGGCACAAAACCCGTATAAACGTTCACATTAGTTGATACAGCTAAAATCTTTTGCCGTAATCTCAGGAGGCCCAACGGCCTTACGTGTCAACCAACTTACGTATAGCTTTTTTCTCAGCAGAAGTCGGTTAAAGGCACTTTAGGTTCATCGTTCACTATGACCGTTTTTCGTTGTAACATTTTATGCCAGTGTCAGGGTTGGGATCGGGCATTCATTTGGCCGTTCTTTCAACTTTTGATCCATAAAAGAATTTACAACCTTGTCCGATTTTTATTACGTGTATTTGCCCTTTGTAAGAAGATATAAAACATTTTACAAGAAACACGACATAATAATCAAGTTCCATAAACAAGAGTTGTAAATCATTGTGTAAAGCCATTATGATACAAAGGATGGTCAATAAACACACATACTGAGCGCATACATTCGCGTTCGGTACAAAATAAGTGATGTCTGCCAAATTTATATTTCCTACTATTGTTGTGGAATTTATATGTGCTTCATTCAAGACCCTTTATGTACAAAAACTGAAATGTTATTTCCGCCGTCGACCACACCTACCTAATGCACCGACTAATAAGCCGGTCACGTTGACGTTATTTATTGTTATCGCAACAACACAGAATATCCTCGCCCTCCAATCTTTTTTGATGTCTCAAGTGTTTTGCGGAGTCGTGATTCCGAAGATATATTGACAGAATTTTCGAAATATCCGTTGTGATTGAGATCATTCTCTGTGTATGGAGATGTTTATTATTTATCTTTTATATGGTAGTGAGTTAAATTTATATGAAATAAAATATTCAACGGTTCGTTGTGTGAAAATAAATTATGATGTTTTAGTGGATTTCTTTAAAAGTATATTATTAGAGTACACAAAAAGTGGAGTTAAAAAATGTATCGATATTAAAATCATATGTAGTAGGTATTAATCTAATTTATATTTAAATGTTAGTTAAATTACAATAAATAACTAAATCCAAAGGAATGGAAAAGGAACCCAACCATAAAGGAATTTGAAATAGTGCGGATAATTTAATATGAGCGAACCCTCTTTTTATGGTTCAGTTGTTAGAAAAGCATAGGCAGACCTATCAGCAGTTGTCCAGTCCATTCACTCTAAGGTGATTAATGGTAGTTGTAATAGCGAAAACTTTTTACATAGTTAAGGATAGATCGTTCGTCGCTTGTCAAGAGTTGCGTTTCATTTCTAACTTAAATTGAAGTAGTATTTTCCTAGTGTAAATTTGATGTTTGTTCGCTGGTTAACGAAATTAAATGTTATTAATTAGTAACATTGAAATTTGAAATTATGATTTTAATTCGGTGAGGTAAACAAGGCCCAGCGGAGCCGGCCGGAGCTGGTTGCTCGACCGCCCTCCGGTCCGGTAAATAAAGCCACCTCGCCTCTCGGGTATGGATTATTCGCAGCAAGCGGCAAGCGGAACCCGAGCCAGCCAGTGCGACCCACGCGCTCCCCGCGGTCGCTCGCCCAGCCGGTCGTATCACGCCACGTAGCGACGCGTAGCTCGTAGCTCGTCGACCGCGTATCTCGTAGCGCTTGCCTCGCTACGCTATGTAACCTTTTGCCCGTAGCACCGGGCATCTCTTCGACGTAGCTGTTTAAAAGCATGCGATTATTAAGTACTAGATTGTGTTCACATGACGACCCTAATAAAATATTATTTTTTTATGAAAGCAACCTGTGGAAAGATTAATGTTTGTGTATTTTAATTAATTCAGTGTTTGTCTAATCTTGGGTCTCGTAAGTATACATTTTGAGTATCATAAAAACCTTCCAGTAACAAGACACGCTTAAAATGTAAATTAAAATATTATGTTCAACAACTTATAACAAGTAGTAACAACTTCAGATAATATAATAAATAACTTTTATGCCGAAAATGTACCCTTAAATATTTTAGGTACAACATAAATAAAACTATATTTACAATGAATTTTAACAACACTGTATTTTTTTTTCAACTCATATTGTACGATTTTTGTTACATTTAGCAAGAAGACACGCTGTTTTGCTTTGTCAAACCCGCCGTATGATTTATCATTGATATAAGTTTTTTTCGTGCCTTTTAATTAATATGCATGCACAAAGATTCAGTAATTTAACCAATCGTGTAGAGCAGTGGAGCTTTCTAAAAATATACATCCATTTAATATATTACTCTTGGTGAGATTGCTACTTGACGGTTTTAACATATTTTCATGAAATTTTACTTTAGGTAAGCATGCAAAACGAATGCTAAGAGGATTCAGATTAAAGTTAAATGTTAGCAATTAAATACATTATGCCGCGCTTATTTTAAAATCTGCTTATTTTAATATCCTCGCACTGTATATATGCAAATGCTGAATTATATGCAAAAGAGTAAGTTCATGTAATGCGTATTATTACACAAAAAGCGGTTTAAGGGGTATGGACATTTCTTTATTACAAGTTGTAATTTCAGGTGATATCATACTTATTTCTTTTGTGCTTTAATCCAGTACGAAATACTGCACATATTCAGCGCGACCACACATCCGCAATCATTTTTCATGCAACGAAAATCCCTCTAATCTTTCTCTCTATACCAAATACCGAGGCATATGATACTGACATAGCTATTAACTTTTCTGAAAAGCTTACAAACTTAAGCATACATAAAACGCTTAGTGCTAAGAGTTTCTGTTATTATACGTATTTCCGGGGCAATATGCTGTTTATGCTATATACGCTAATATTGTCACTTCAGAAGCTGTCACAAAAACCTGCGTCTGTGCAGTGCAATCACGCGTCCGCATTCATTCTCCGTGCGCCGTAAATCCCTCTGATGTCTCTCAAACAACGGAACAGTGAATGAATCTGCTTTGAATATAGCATAAATCTCACTTACGTTTCGTATGTACCGCGAAGTACTTTGCCATAGTTTCAGCAGTATAGGGCGTCGGATGGAAATATCTGTCAAATATTAATCAACATTAAAAAATCAGATAGGATAACACTCTTATCTGAAGTAGGGTAACAGACAAAGCCAAAAGCTAATTAAGACCGATTAAACAAATACAAACACTACTGCATGTCTTTTAAAATCATATTTGAAGGAGTTTATTAGAATTTAATATGATTTATAACAGTGTTTTATGTATGCTTAAGTTTGTAAGATTTTCACAATTATCCGACAAACTAGGCTTGTTATTGGAACGAAGTTCCTTATCGCGCGTTGCGAAAGGGGGCTATGTAGGCGGAAAATTTGGTAACGACACTTTTTGCCGGTAACGACACTTTTTGCTGTCGTAGTTTTTTTACATAGAAAGCAAGCCAGAGTACTAGGATAGCAAAAACATGCAAGCGAGTGTGCCAAAACAAATCTAAGGTATTAAATTTGTCACGAAATTTATTTTTATTATATTATTGATAATTAGTGAAAATAGTGTATTAGCGGTTCCACTGTATAGAGTAATTTTACAAATAACAATAGGTATATTCGTTATCTATAAACACTTATAATTTCTAGATAAAAAGTAATGATATCTCATGAATAACATAAATGTGAAATGAGAGCCAATTAAAAAAAAAGAATTGAGATTTAAATGGGTGCCAAATTCTGTGTAGAAAAGCCTAATATTTTAGTCACAAGAACATGTAATTCATGCTTTACATTTGACTTGGCTACTTTTCATTAGTTAGCAATCAACAAACCAAATTTTAGAAAAGTAACATAGGTATTACATCAAATTTACAGATTTAACAATTGTAATATAGCCTAGGTAGGTACGTGAAAATTAATCAAGTCAAATGTAGAGCTTGAATTACAAATTCTTGTGACTAAAATTTTGGTCTTTTCTACATAGAACTTGGCACCCATTTTGATCTCAATTTTTTTTTTAAATTGCCACTCATTTCACATTTATGTTTTTGATGAGATTAAATATACATAGTTACATTCTTACATCTATACTAGGTGTAATCGATAAGTATCGTCACCTTTTAGAATTGTAAAAGAGTTTTGACTTGATTAACCAAAATGTTTTTTAGGGTTCCGTAGCCGAATGGCAAAAAACGGAACCCTTATGGATTCGTCATGTCTGTCTGTCTGTCTGTCTGTCTGTCTGTCTGTCCGTCCGTATGTCACAGCCACTTTTTTCCGAAACTATAAGAGCTATACCATTGAAACTTGGTAGGTAGATGTATTCTGTGAACCGCATTAAGATTTTTACACAAAAATAGAAAAAAAGCAATAAATTTTGGGGGTTCCCCATACTTAGAACTGAAACTCAAAAATGTTTTTTTCATCAAACCCATACGTGTTGGGTATCTATGAATAGGTCTTCAAAAATGATATTGAGGTTTCTAATATCATTTTTTTCTAAGCTGAATAGTTTGCGCGAGAGACACTTCCAAAGTGGTAAAATGTGTGTCCCCCCCCCTGTAACTTCTAAAATAAGGGAATGATAAAACTAAAAAAATTATATGATGTGCATTACCAAGCAAACTTCCAACGAAAATTGGTTTGAATGAGATCTAGTAAGTAGTTTTTTTTTAATACGTCATAAATCGTAAACCGCAAAAAACATTGATCAAAGTTACAACGAACTATAAGAACTTTTATATTATGTTACTTGCTGCTACGGAACCCTTCATGGGCGAGTCCGACTCGCACTTGGCCGCTTTTTTTTTTTAATCGACAGATAATTTATCGTATTTTTAGAAGTTATTACAATAAAATTTTAGGTATCATAGTATTATCGAGATCAATGTTACTGCTATTTAAAATAAATATGGGAGAGTCAAACGTAAAAAAAGTTTTGAAGAGATTCCTATTTTACTATAGGAAAAAATAGTATTACCTATATTCATATATTTGCGATAAAATCACCCGGTAACTTGTGATTCTTACACCCTGTGAATGATCTATCTAATATCTATATTAGGACAATATTATACACTATCCTAGGCATGCATTACTGGTCACGTATCGGTTCATGTTGGAATGCCAGTACGGCCAATAACTGACCGCGATCGATTGATGAATCGTTTTCAAAACACTTGTGACGTTGAGTTATGAATGCTTTATTCAAGATTTATTTTTCCAATACTGCGGCGTTTATTGGGGATTAGCCGGAGCTAAAATAAACGTGTTTATAAATATTAATTTTGTTGATGTTTTGTTGAAATACCAAGATGCCCGACAATAAAATATTTTTAAAATTTGTATACAAAGGCGTAGTAAATATAATGGAGACGATATTAATTGATTAACATTTTGCAGTAATGAAGGTTTCGTATTTAAAAGCATTTCATTTCGAGAGGAACGTCGTCAAAATCCGTCTTAATTGACTTTCTTTTAACTCGCCCCTAATCTAAATTTACTCGTTCATTTTACCTTATATTACGAATTCAATTCAATAATATTTTACTCCGAAGGCTGAGTGTTGCGATATAATGCTGTTTAATGGTTCGTCAAAATTTCATTTGGTTCAGTAAATAGGTTCCTGAATTTGTATTAATATAGAGACGGAGAGATACAGATCTTCATTTTTTATATATAGGTAGGTATATAGTTACTTTATAAAACAAAACTTTAAGAATAGATACATTTGCAACTCCATTTATGTTAAAATGAGACTTTTTTCATATGATAGTGTGAGAAATATCTACAGGCCTTTTTTATTTTAATTTTCATCTTCTTATATTTAATGTCCGTTGTCTCATCTTTTCCACGCTTGGCATCAACCCCTAATAACTCGTGCGAGAAAATCAGTTAATTACATTTCATATATTCTTAATTCGTTTGCTTTTATTCATTGTTTGTAAGGGAAAAGTTACCCAAACAAATGAATGTAATACGCGTACAAGTTTGTTTTTCTTGCTGAATATAAATGATTGGCAGTAAAGATTCATGGGAGCAAACAAATACAGTTGTATTAACGAATCGTTCAACGTCACCGAACTTAAAAGATAAATGAACGTTTCAAACTACGAGTCTAAGTGCGTGGCTGTCTATAGTGATCTGTAACGTTACGATTGGTGTTAAGTTATTTAACAATACATCATTACATCTATACTAATATATAAAGAGGAAAGATTTGATTTTTTGTTTGCATTGAATAGGCTCCAAAACTACTGAACCGATTTCAAAAATTCTTTCACTGTTGGGAAGCTACACTATCCCCGAGTAACATAGGCTATATTATGTTTTCAAAAAAATTAGGGATCCTTAATAAAACTAAAATAAGTTGTAAAAAAATAAGAAAACCGAAGCAAAGCGAGGGCGGTTACTTGTAATATATAAATTGGCGCTACATACGCACTTCTGCACTACTTTAACAACTAAGGACATATTCACACAGTATATGCAATTTTAACGAGATGCACATTTTTATTTACGTAATTTAGGTTCGTACGTAATACTTAGGTTCACTTGTTCACATATTAGCATAAAAAGCCTCCATGTCCGTATTTCATTATTACTAATCATAAAAACAGAAAATATTCCATTCAAACAATATATAGAAATAACAGATTTGGTTTGTTCTCCAAATCTTTTACAGCAATCTTATAGCCACTCGTCAAATATATGTTTACGAACTAGGTTACATTTCAACGTGCGTGATACGTTTGATGTGTTATAGGAAAATATCATAGAGTACATTTGATCCCTCCATTAACCTCAATAAAAGCCGCTTACCCGAAATTTGTTTTGATCTGGGAGCGGAAAACGTATATAAACATACAGGTATATGACGGCAATTAATGGCTAAAGCTGTCATACACAGTTATTTTAACTTCGTAGCTGTTGACGTATAACCCACGCAGTGTTTACGTACAACCACGTACAACCAATGAATATTTTCGTGTCAATACCCGTGCATCAAATATAAGGTGCTGAGTGTAAGTGGTCACGAGATAACACAAATTCGCTTCATCGATATAAATTGATCGGACTGCGGTAAATAAGAATCTCAACAAAAACCTAAATGTGAAATGAGAGCCAATTTCAAAAAAAGAATAGAGATATAAATGAGTGCCAAGTTCTGTGTAGAAAAGCATAAAATTTTAGTCACAAGAACATGTAATTCAAACTCTATATTTGACTTGATTAGTTTTCATGTACCTACCTATGCTATATTATAATTGTTAAGTCTGTAAGTTTGATGTAATACTTATGTTACTTTTCTAACATTTGGTTTGTTGGTTGCACGGACCTAAAAAAAGACGGACGTAATCCCAACAACAAATTCAGTGAAGCACCCATAGTAATACCAACTCTCTATTCGTACAAGTACACACACCCACACATTGACACCATACTGCCTCAATCGCGAATCAAAAATTACGCACACATGGTAAGCGGGCGGTCATTGCTATGCTTCACTCTCAATTAGACGAGGTTACGTCCGTCTTTTTTTCAGGTCCGTGGTTGGTTGCTAACTAAAGAAAACTAGTCAAGTCAAATGTAAAGCTTAAATTACATGTTCTTGTGACTAAAATTTTAGGCGTTTAAAGAGTATTTATGAAATTTGGTGTATATATGTATGTATTTCGCAAGTCTCAATTAATGAGCCAAATTTGACAGGTTTATGTGGAATAGTTTTGAGTTATGAGGGACTCAAAAGTGGCTCTGAATGGTTTGTGTAATATTACACACGGTGCTGCTCGCGAGTTCTGTTAGCTTGAAATTGGCTTGACACGCTACCGCGTGTCTAGAAATCTTAGCTTGCTGTAGGTTAGCTTGCTCCCAAAATATACCGACTTAATGGTAGAAATATCGAACAATACATAGGTATGTACGTGTAATAAAAGCGACTTTAAAGTGTGTCTTATAAAGAAAAGAAAAGTTTTTCAAATCACAGAATTTTAAAATTTAAACAATGACTTAATTTAATACGCTTTTATTAGCTTCAGACGTATGTTAGTATGTATGTAACGGAATCTTTGAACATGATTTTGACCCCTTTCAAAACGTCGGATTTACTCGAAATTTGGCATTCCTATTAAGGACCGATGACAATTCAATATTTAAAGAAAAGAAAGAAAGAAAGAAAGGAACCTAATTACACGATTTATATTACCTTTAAACGGTCAGATTTCTTTCAAACTTCGTATACTTATCGAGGATCGATGACAATTCAATATTTAAAGAAAAAAGAAAGAAAGAAAGAAAAAAAACTCCAATTTCATTTCAAAAATCAAACTAAAAATGAAAAAATAAATAATAGTTTAAAAAAAAACTAAAAAACACGCTTTTATAGAAAATCCAACTAAAAAAAATAGAAAATAAATTGAATTAAGAGTCGTGTAATTGTAATAAAAGCGTGGGGTGCATGGTGTCAATGAGTAGAAGGGATAATATTATCTTTAACTACGCTTTTATTACAATTACATGATTCTTAATTCAATTTTATTTTCTATTTTTTTAGTTGGATTTTGTATAAAAGCGTGTTTTTTAGTTTTTTTTAACTATTATTTATTTTATACCTTTATACCGATACTCATTATTGTGGTCGGCTGACATTTAAGTAGCGATGTATTTGAGTCAAGAACTATTGCGTCGAAACGATTACAAAATCTTAAGATTCGGGGCCGTACCATATAGCAGCCATTTGGTAATGATAGCAGAACTTGAGGCGATATTTTACCCTACGTGACAAGGTAATATTAGTAGTAAAGGGGGTTGTAGTATTTTTTATGTCTAGAAACAACACTACAACCCCCATTACATTTTCTGGATACTTATTAACACTAACAACATATGTCAATGTTAAGTTTGAGAACATTTCATTTTTATTCCATGGTATTCAATGATGGTATTAACATAAAATAAAAAATTTAAATAATGTGTGATGTGTCCCACCTTACCTTACTTTAGATGAGAGTGTTGATGAAATGATTTCAAATGGTTTATTTAAAAATCATATGTGTTTACATAACACATTTAATAGACGGTCAGAGAAGTAACAGTAGCTTCATGTCTTTGCATCAAGCTTTATCAAGTTGATTGTATCTGCGGAAGTTGCTGTATTATTGGTCAAACGAAAAGAGCTATTTCTCAGCGGATAAAAGGACGTAGTAGCACAGTCAAAGAAAGTCGCTCTCGCAGACCATCTTATTGAAATCGGTACAAAGCATGGTATCGAAGTGATTGACCAAAGCGTTAAAAAAAACTTGGTATAAAATTTTAGGCTAGCTTACTCCAGGAATCCAGTATTTTTACTCCAGTCAAATAGTGTTAAATTCCGTGCGAGAAAATGTTATTGTTGTGTGTATAAAACATACATAAGAGTACTAGTAAAAAATACAAATATGTATGTATTCGGTACGACTAAGTACTTTACAAGGTTCTTGACATAGTCCAGATTAAGACTGCGTAGGATATGATAAAAAAAAAACCAGGAACTTTAGAACATTTTATGAGCATTTAAATGTTTTAACTGTAACTGTGTAATTCGACGAACTTCAAACATAGTAGAGCACGTTAAAAAGCACTTACAAAGGAAAACGACTCTAAAGTACGCAACATTAATTTTTTTCTACGATTCGGGATTAAATGTGGAAAAGAAATTTATGGATCTCTTAATTACTTCCGAAACGAGAAATAATACTAATTTGTACTAGATTTGCTTTTTTAGCTTACAAGTAAAAAAGCTAATATGGATTAAAAATTGCTATGTTATACTTTTCACCTAAATGGAACACATACCTATTTCTGAAATATATTTTAAATCCCTCGGATATAAGGAAAACAAAAAGCCAACTCTCAAAGCAACCGAAAAAATCTCGATTTTCGAGCACTTCCGAGTGAAACAACAAAAACTTTTTCACTAAGACACGACAAAGATACAGTTCATTTCGTTACTTAATTTTTTTCAGGATCTGAAGATCCCTCAAGAATGTGAGAAATGTCAAAACACACATAAAACCTGAAATATTGGTTCTTTTACAACTAGAGCATTAAATTGATCGAAAATTGGTATCATCACGGAACACAGTGGTGTCTGTGTTCCGTGGGTATCATAGAAGATTATTAGATTACACATCTGTAAAACACACAGGTAATAAATCATGAAGTGATGCTCTAAAGCAAAATATGATGTTCACAAATAAATATAAACACCTAAGTGAAATAAATGTGTTTCAACGTATATATAACTAACATCTATAGATATGTTTGAGTTTGATCATTCTAGTGCTAGTGATTCTAGTGCGAATAACATGTCACAGTTATGATTTATTGTGATGTTTATTGTGATGGTAAAAGTGGTCCGAGTCCCATGAGAGGGTAACATTTTAGACAAGGAAATATTGATTGGAAAAACATGAATGAAATGATTATAACGTTACTGTACTCTGTTTATTGACTTGTCTTTAAAAAATATTAAGTTTGTGTGTCTAAATATCTAGCAAACAGGGTATAGTAAATAAATTCTTATAGAGTACTAAATAATTTCATTATAGCTTATATTTAATTTTCTGAAGTTATTCCGAAGTCAGTGTTTATTGGCGGTAACAGGAACAGTTATGAAACTATACTCCACTGTTACTTTACTTTGTATAGTATAGTAATAGTATAGGAAAGTTCAAAAATTTATTTCTCTTTACTTAAATTACCCCGGTTACGGCGGAGCTAAAAGGAAATATTCTATAGTTTATCATTATTCAACAAATGAGGTATCATTAAAAGCGTCTTGATTTTTTATTTTACATATAATTTCACACTTCGCTTCTACTCGTCTAATAAAACTGAAAATACTTTTCCAAGGTTTGATTCGACAGGTCGAAATAGCTGCTCCGGTGCTCGAAAAAACTTTTTTCTAATCTTTCCCTATTTGAAATAAAATAAATCACAAAAAGCTAAGTCAAGATGGATGAGTGGTGGTTTCAATATCAGATTTCCCAATTTCTGTAGTTTATGATATTTGCGGCGCTCCGCTTCTTTGCTCATCTTTATCTTTTACCCCTTTTAAATTCAAAAATCCACCGATAAATTATTTCACAAGTTGGAGCTGAATCTCTGAAGATTGATTGCAACCGTTGTAAAACTAATTGTTCGGTTAAACCAAATTTAAAACCCTAATAGATCATAGCGCGCAAATGTTGGCGGTAAAGCTCCATCGTTTTAAATAAAAGGCGTGGGAAGCGTTGCAGCAAAGTTATTAGAATATTGTTCTTTAATACATTTTTGTGCAAAGGCTACTGGATTTATAATCTGAGCTTATCTATACTAATATATAAAGAGGAAAGATTTGATTTTTTGTTTGCATTGAATAGGCTCCGAAAGTACTGAACCGATTTCAAAAATTCTTTCACTGTTGGGAAGCTACACTATCCCCGAGTAACATAGACTATATTATATTTTCAAAAAATTAGGGATCCTTAATAAAAGTCCAATAATGTAACCCAAGATGTAAAAAAATAAGAAAACCGAAGCAAAGCGAGGGCGGTTACTCGTTTTTAAATAAAGTTACTTTATTGTTTCTTAGAACCATGTAGAGCCTCTTAAAACTGATTGAGTGACCTACGAATGCCACTGTACTAAAGCCTATTTCATGTGCTTAATTAACACATTAAATTAGTAGGTACCACATTTTAGCTACAGTAAACCAAGTAAGTCGCTTGGCTGTTGGGAACGTAGCCTGCAAAACTACCAAACTGTACAAATAATAATACCATTAAATTGCTTAATTAGTACGTATAATTCAAATCACAAAATACATAATGATGCTCGTAATTCGACAATATTTTAGTATATATTTATTGTTGTCCTATTAAAGTACTAACTGAAAAATATAATGTACTCATATGCATAACTCACTTCTGAAATGAGATGGTATTACTACTCGGTCTTCGTAGTTTTAAAATGAAATAAATGCGCATGTACTTTCAGAATATACTTTCGTTGTTGGGACCATTTTTCCCATTCTCTTTTAAGAATACAAATACATATATCTCCGTGACATTTGCTAATCCACGTAAGTAAGGTAACGCCAATCTAGAGATGAAGAGTGAAAACATGTAAAATTTTAATAAACTCTTTAAAATCTGATAGGGCAGCACTCTTATCTGTAACAGAGTAAGGACAATATGACATATATTATATGACGTTTGCAGTAATATAGTGCGTGGGATAAATGTGAAGAACAGAAAATTCTAATTTCTGCCTCGTTGGGAATCGAACCTAGGAATCCTTTAAACGGAGATACGTTTTCCCTCTCTGTATAATCCACCCAATAGTAGGTAATTCTATGTCAGGTGAACACTCCGTCATGTTTCATTAAAATTTAAAGCTGAAGATAGTGATCATAAATCATATCAGTAGAATAATTTAACATGAATGACTTCAATAGCATCTAGGACCTAAGAAGTATTGAGTATGAAAAGTAATGCCTAATACCTAGTTACTAATGAACGCCTACGTATTCCGCAGTTTAATCATTATCTTTCATATCAAGCGTTACCAATTTTATCTTCCCGCGTAAAATTTCGGTTAAATTTTATGATTAGGTGTTATTATGAAAACAATATTACCATGGCCATGATACTGATTTTCCGTTCCAATCTTCGAGCTTTTCCGGTTTTTATAACAAGCAACAACCGCCTTTTTTAATGCGAAGACTTTTTATTCAGTTTCGCAATCTCCAGTCTTATTCTGAATACGATAGTATTGTTTCATAACGTCTATATTATCTCGTCTTGATCTAGTTTCGCATTAATATATAATGCACGTGGAATAAACAAATTAATTAGAACTCTAATATTATAACATTTTTGTTTTATCAAGCTTAGCTGTTATTTATTGAAAAAAAATTATCTGTATCTTCGAGCATCACGTAAAAACTAGTCCCTAGAGTACTTTTTATCCCGGAAAACGTATTTGGACCGACAGGTTAACAGATTAAAGTAATGCAGTTCCAGTAAAAACATTATTTAATTAATGTTTAGACACACTTGATTTTTTTCTAATTTAGATATAACACAACACAAAATTTGTCCCCTAAATCGATAAAATAAAGGAATAAATATATAGGAGCAACTCGATAAGCTTGAGCGGCTTTAAAATATATGTTTACGGTTCATATACGACTGTTAATATACGTTTCTGAATTCCGCAACAGACTCAAGTGGCTCTAATCCGCTTTCACCGAAATACTCATATTCTTTCTGCTCTCTACTGCATCCTATTCAAAACATCTACTCTACGCCCTACTTAAAAGAGCTGTTCCGTTTCATTTGCTCCACACGACACATTTTTGAACATCATTTTTGAACCTCAATAACCTTTCTTGACCACTTCCATCCACTCTTCAAATTTCTAATAAGTCAATTTCGGTCATTGCTGTGAAACGTTGGAACTCTTTACCTGTTAGTATAAGAGAAGCCTTAAAATCCTGTAAGAAATAAGTCTGTGTTTTTTTTTCACTTTCTCCTTAATATTCTCACAAAATAGTTAATATTTGTACTCCTTTTGGCGCACCTGTTGTTGCACCAGATTGCAGGGTTAAATTTCTTTTCGAAAAAATATCTAAATAAAGCCATTTTTTCTTGTGTTCTCATTAATTTATCTTCATACATACAGATATAAGTATAATTCATAGCCTTTTTGGGGTTCCGAAGTAAAATCGGAACCCTTATAGTTTCGTCATGTCCGTTCGTCTGTCCGTCTGTCTGTCTGAAGCAAAGCTCTGACCCTTTGTGCTAGAAAGCTGTAATTTGGCATGGATATACATACATATTAATTAAAACTCCAGAATCGTAGAATAAAATATTGAAAATCATTTTTTTTTCAGGGCACCTCCCCTATAAAAAAAAGTAAAGTGAGGATGAAGTACCCCATAGTGTGGGGTATCGTTGAAAAGGTCTTTCAAAAATATTATGAGTCTTCTAAGACCATTCTTGACAATTTTTCTAAATACACATTATACCACAGACATGTATACTAGAAGTATATGGATTATACAGATATTTCATTCCAAGTATAAAATTATATATTTATAAGAAGTTAATAACATTTTATTTATGTTTATGAATTTTAAAATATACTACTCTTAGAACGATTTAATATATTCCGTGTTATTTTAAATTATTGCAAAATAAATAATATAGAGATAATTTTAAAGATCGAATTTATAAAGAGTGGAACGCAACGCGGCTTGCCGGTCTTGCTGGTCTTGCCAGTGGTCTTATTTCAATGCTACCAACATTATATCGAACTGCAGATTTAGTTCAAACGCACTTTATTTTGACAAAAAGTTTCATGCATCTGTTTGTTTGTTGTTGCTAGGCAACAGTTTGTTTACATTGAGTCCAAACCGAATGTGACTGGAGTATATATGTAATTACTGTGAGTTTGTATGGTGCAATCACTTGGAAACCCTAATTAGGTTAGAGCTTACATGTACTCTTAGCGAGGTTGAAGGATGTGTGTTCCGAAGCCACCAGGAGCTTACCGTTCTCGATTATTTTTTCTGGACGAGTGAGCATTTTTCTCGACCGCTTACAAATGACCGCTTAGTGAAGAAATCTCTCTCTTACATTTTATTTTCCCTCCCGTAGATACATCCATTATTTTGTTAATGGAACGGTGTTGAGATGCCCAAACAATGAGAGTCTAGGATCGTTACATATGTTCGTATACTTAGTTTATATATCCTAGCCCACAAATGATAGCAATAATAAATAAAATAAACTTACAAAGAAAATTATCAGTTGTAAACAACGGAAGTGATATCACAATAACTCTGCTGTCGCTCGTTCCCAGGAGCTTGGTATGAGCTGAAACAAAAATAAATTCCTTAGGTAAAGACGGCATTGCGGTTTTTAAGATTGCATCTTCTTTGTACCAATGTAATATTAAACTTAGAAATATAACCCTACAGCATTTGTGTGCACAATTCTTTTGGTTTTAAAAACTATACTTCATGGCTAGGATAGCTTTTTAGGATTTCGAATCAAAATCAGAATTCTTATAGTTTCATCATGTCTGTCCGTCCGTCTGTCCGTTCATCCGTCCGTCCAACTGTCTGAAGCAAAGCGCTGAGACCTTAGTGCTAAAAAGCTGTAATTTGTAATGAATATATGTACATATTTATTAAAACTCCAGAATCGTAGAATAAAATATTGAAAAACATTTTTTTTAGGGTACCTCCCCTACGTAACGGGTAACGTGAGGATGAATTCTTTATTCGTCGCGCGCCCTATAGTGTGGGGTATAGGTTGAAAAGGTCTTTCTAAAATATTACGGGCCTTCTAAGACCATATTTTTTGGAATTAGGGGTCCATTTGCGAAATATTTGGCTTTAAAGTGCTAATTTTGGTTAGAGTCAACGCCCCGCCCCCCCCCCCCCTTGCCGGCTAAACGGTTGGAGTTGGACAAGTGAAGAAATTCTCAAAAATAGGTTATATGATGAATTTACAAGGAAAACTATCACGGCTTTGTTAGCATAAGTAGTTAATAAGTAACATTTAGTCGATAAACTCAGTACTTCGGAACCCTACATTGCGCGTGGCCTGACACGCACTTGTTTCTTTTTGTATCTACAACAGTAACCACTGAGACAAGATTAGATCGTTGAATTGTTCTGTCAAGATAATAGAGTTTCAACTTCAGGTTATGAAAAGATTAGTATTCACTATTTATTCATTATTCATTATTTTACTATTCATTAATTACAGAGCATTGAGTTTTACGAAGTCGGTTTTATTATACTCCACATATCTCACAATCCTCCACTGAAAATCATTGTTTAAATAAGCGAAATGAGAAAAGAGCGAAAGCTTGATTAACATTAATAAACTCATAACAGAGTTTTCGCTACCGGGCGCATTGTATTTGTAAAACAATGAATTTTCTTTCATGGAGCTTCGTTAGTTTTCCGGCATGTAAGATTTTACGTACGTCTCATATCTATTCAGACACAGAAGAACATTTTTATCTTACAAGTCATACCAAGGCCATTCGTTACTTTAATAACACCAGATACCTATTGTTATTCTAATATTATACGAAATATAGTATGAATGCAACTTTGAACACTGTACATAAAAGTCAGATTGCACATTCCTTGGTACTAAAACGTAAATAAAAATAACTTACTGCCGTTCGTTAACACCGCAGTGTCGCTCAAATATCTCATCTTATTCCCCTCGTCCAGAATGTAGACGACTTTTTATTTTCTAAACTTCTATAACATACATAATGTTACAATGACTGTACGTCATAGTTAAGGGTCATAATAAGTCATGTATCGCATTAATTCTTTCCCTGCGTGATTTTGTGACAACAAGACAAAGGTAACAACAGTTTATAAGTAGACATTTAAGCTGTACATCCTATAAAATAAAATATGGCTTCAACCCATTAACGGCCCACTACTGAGCACAAATCTCTCCTCTTGAGGAGGCCTAGAGCATACTCCAACACGCTGCTCCAGTGCGGATTGGTGGAGGGGTTAGTGGCCAACCCAATTGTCGGAAGTTTTCATGCCGCCCGAGGGCCTCCGACATGGCTTAACGACTGTTATCTTACGATAACAACCGGGACCGACGGCTTTACGTGCCCTCCGAAGCACGGAAGCGCTCAAGAAATATAAAAATAATATACTTATAAGAAATATAAAAAATGAAATAAAATATAAGACCTTGTACTTAACTGTTCTTGCCTGTCAAAAGGTACATACATTACCTTTACGGGCAATAAATGTACTTGTTAATAACATTGAGATACATACATAGAGGAGACATCTCAAACAAAATGTGTGTTCCACCGCCGGCTTGCCCTCCGTTCTCTTTCCAAATTAGAAGCCTCGTTTGCACACTTTCCATAGAGTAACTTTGTATATGACACTTGCCGAACCAAGACGGCAACCTAAGCAAGTTTATATATTCCATTAACACGCTAGTGGCTTGCCAAGTTCAAACGCTCCTTATGATTTTTTTATTCAAAATGGCGGGAACATTGCACAATAATTTAATTAAATTCGTTTTAGGTGATTTAACTTACTATTTTGTTTTCTTACCGATGATAAAGTGATACCATTATCTTTTTTGTTTTTTGTCGTGCCATTGTGATACGTTCATAATATGCACGACGGCATTTTTTCAGTTTTTTCATAAACAATTTTGGCATGCGGCCGCCATGAGCGCAGCCGAGTGACAGCCGAGTGACAGAATGAAATGCAGCCGGCCGGCTGCAATGCACACCCCCGAACCCAATGTTCGCGGTGTCTGTTCTATACGCTAGTAATACTAGTTCAATGGTTAATAAGGATACATTTTGTGTTATTATAAAAAGTTAAAAATATATCAGAGAAAATGAACAAACCTTGCCACATAAATTCTATGACAAATTTTAAGTTGGTGATTACCACCAAAACAAGTAATCGTTGAAATCTGAATACAATTAATTGTTGTTGTTGAGCTGCGAAATTCTACGTAATGTTCGCACAGAATATTTTCTTACGCTTCATTTCATTGAACCCCTGCGATGAATGGATATATGGAAGCAGCGCTGAGTTTGATACCTACATCGCGGCGTTGCCGTGAAATTAATTGGTTGTAGTAAGCGCCTTATGTAGAATATTTATTACCAGGGCTACCATTTTTTTATGGAAAGAAACCGGCAGCTCTAACGCTGTAATTTAAAATATTTCAAGACTGATTTTGGAAAGCGAGAGTTCGGTATACAGGTAAAGCATGAAATACAGAGTGATACAGAACTCAACCGCCTTTATCAGAACGAACCTGGAGCCATTGCCTCGTCTGTTGTTTCTAGAAAGTCCCTTAAGCAAGGAGGTTTGCTGGGATTCTAGAATGGATGGTATACCTTAATATAATAGGTGTAATTGATTGATATATGTTAATGACGGGGATGGTCGGTGAATTAAATAAAATATTATAACCGTTTGGAATGAGTGAAAGATTTTAATACATATTAGGACACAGACAATATTGACAGTGAAAAAAAAAACAAAAGAAGAATATAAAAATAGTGCTCGCCGATTTAAATAAAGAATTATAATAAAATAAAAAGTCCTCGAAGACGTCTTGCCTTGGACGGCTGGAGTTTTGCCACGCGTGTGTGTCTTTGACATGCGTGAACAATATATATATATATTATGATCTAACTGACTTAAACAGTATTACCTGGTATACCTTAGGTTAGGGAATTTCAAAGGGATTCCCCCTTCCCAAATAGATGAACATCGCTTTAATAGAATAAGTCAGTAAGTTAGTAGGACCTTACATGATAACAATCGACGTAATAGGGACTAAATATTTAAGTTTCATGTTTTATTTGGTATTCCTTGCTGTTACTTACAAGTACAACCTATAAACAATAATGTGAGCCCATGCATATTTAAATCCCCTTTATATCATTTATGTAGCGTTTGTTTACTATAACTTAATCGGCAAGTTTAATGCTTGGGAGTTTCCGTCCGGACCTTTGTTACCAAGGGCTGACATTTCGGATAGATAAATTGAAATTAACGGCTACATGTACTGAACCCTGAACCAAAATTTACAATAACAAAGTAGTATTCCTGTGACAATAATCCCATAAATAACACCATTATTTTATTATCCCGTCGAATACTTCTACCATGTGACTATCACGATTTTCACTTAAAGCCAAATAAAAACGTCTGAAAGCTTTCAAACATAAAGAGATATAATAAAGCACTCTAAAAATTTTATTAATCTTACACAATTTCCCACTCACTTCGTATCCACTATAAACAACGGTGGTAGCTTTGCTCTGAATGACACTTCGTAATAAAATTTTATCATAAATAATACATTAAGTATCGCGTTATTAATATTAGCGCGAGTCAAGCACATAACTGAATCTGTTTAAGATTTTCTAGCATAAAATAACTGCGTGAATATTAAAAAACTTTCAGTTAAGTTAGAAGTGGACTTGCGTATGTTAGGATACCGCGTGGTTGATGTTCCTGGAATATTTTTGCCTATTATACATATCCCGCGGAATTTAAGGATTCATGTATTCCCTATTTATTGACGGCTAAGTGCGTGTCAGGCCACGCGCAATGTAGAGTTCTTCAGGTGTAAGTTTATCGATGCTCATTAAGTACTTAAGCTAACATAGTCGTGATAGTTTTCCTTGTAAATTCATTATAATACATGATGTTTGTGCGGAATCTTGGCAACGTAAATTTTACAACATAGTTTTGAATTGTGTTTTGTTGTCTTAAACTGCGACCAAACTGAACAACAGATTAGTGCTTAACCAGTAGGTAAATGCAAAGCTTCCAACGAAAACAACTCGTTAATAACATTTAGTGTGTCTCTCTGCGTCCATTTGGTTGCTCGTCGCTGTACACTCTGTCACAGGTACTTGTCTGTCTGAGCTTTTCATGAATTTTTAAATAAACTCCACATCTGTGCTTTCTCGCAAACTCAGTGAAAGTAGGTGATAATTACTTCTCCGAAGAGTTTGCCTTCTGTCTGCGAGAAATGTCTGTCAGCTGTAAATTTCTGCTACGTCCCGTCTTGTTTGTTTATTACTACATTATGATTTAATTTTGTAACAGTGGAAAATTTCATTATAAATGTTATGGAAGTAGCATCCGAATATGTTACTTATGCAATGACCATGGGATTTTGAAATACTTTCAAAATAACTATTATCTTATCTTATCTTAACTATTATCTTATTGAGCACTGCGACACAATTACAAAACTTTACTAGTCACTAGCCGACCCAGCAGACGTTGTTCTGCAGCATGTTTTATATTGTAACAGCCTTATTTACTTGACTCTCTTTTGCCCCACCTTTGGTAAATGCTCATCATATTAACGTATTATATACATTAGCTAAGACGGCATTTAATTACCTAACTCTAATAGTTTGGTTGATCCCTCGGAGTTTCTCATAAGGTAGCTCCGACCTTCAATTTGCATACCTTTGGTAAATGATCATCACACTTAATAACTTTCACTACGTCTGCATTTCAATAACTTTAATAGTTTGGCTGATTCCTTTTTAAATCAATTCTTTGTGGTCAGAAAGGTTAAGAAAAAGATAAATTAGGTTTTAATACATGACGCTGTAGAGCTATGATATTTGTGTAAATACTGACATGATTCATATTTAAATGCATTGCAGAACAATGTCAATCCAAACAGCGCTAGATACTTTTACTAGATTGGTTGGTATTTACTGTACTATGTATAAATTCTTGATATACTTTGTACGAGTAGAAGAGACAAGAAGGTTACTCACTTTTTATCCTTACAACAAAGAATTACGACTAGTAGTTAGCCTAAAACTATTCCATGCTGTGATTAATTTGATAATTAAGATATGACCTTATTTTCAAATTCAACCCATCTCTTGAGACATCTTCACAGCTTTAGATGTGTCATTTGTACCCTCTGCAAACAAAGAACGTTTTGCTCTTACAACAAAATGGCGACAAATTGTTGAACCTCACACATTCTCTTTTCCGTGGTTTAGAATTAATGCTATTCATGGAATTTTAATTTGGCTGACCGAGCTTAACCGAGATCTAGAGGGTGAAAAATGATTTATACTGTTTTCGTTAGTAAATAAAATTAAACTAATTTCAGTACATAGACAAAAGGAATTAATATGCCATCAAAAACAAAACTTGTAAAAAAACCAAGTCTCGCAACTCAGTTCTTCTACCGTAAAAAGTTGTGAGATCCATGTAATACCAAGTCGGTTAATTTATTCAGTTCCTACTTAAGGGTCCTTCTGTCTTAAGTTATCACGTAATTAGCTAACCTAACAAGTAACAACATCTTATAGTGACCATATTATCAATATTAAAAATCTTTTATGTTTTAAATAAATAGATCGACTTGGCCATCGTATGAAAACACAATATATCTCACAAGTTATACCTACATATTATATTAAATTTGATTGTTTAGTGCGATTGCCAAGTCAATCTATTTATTTAAAACATAAAAGATTTTTAATATTGATAATATGGTCACTATAAGATGTTGGTACTTGTTAGGTTAGCTAATTACGTGATAACTTAAGACAGAAGGACCCTTAAGTAGGAACTGAATAAATTAACCGACTTGGTATTACATGGATCTCACAACTTTTTACGGTAGAAGAACTGAGTTGCGAGACTTGGTTTTTTTACAAGTTTTGTTTTTGATGGCATCTCATTTCTTTTTGTAGATAGTTCTACTTTTTTTCCTTTTACAAGTTACCTTTGAACATAATTATATTTAGGTACCTATCTACACCTATTATTCCATTATATTATATACAGGTACACTGATTCATTCACTGCAAATGTTACTTTGTTATACAGGTACAGTAATTCATTAACTGCAAATGTAACTTTGTATTCCTATATATTTATATGGGATTACAAAGTTATTTATGCAGTTGATGTATCTAAAAAACTAGACCGAAATTGCAAAATGTTTTAGTTTTTCCTTGATCTATACACTAAACACTAATTGTGTTCCAAATTTGAAGCTTCTATGTCTGCTAGTCAGTGAGTGACGAAATTAAGAAACTTTGACTAGTTATAATTCTTAAACTACTGGTTCAAATTGATTGAAATTTGAAATATAACTCTACGAGTATATACAGTTGAAAGATGATGCTTATCTGCTTTTACGAAGACATTAAAATACATTAAGTGTCTCCTTTGGCCAGATTAATCCTCCGATGCTGCTCCTATAACAATTTACTGAACGTATCTGACCCAGATGTACCAATGAGATTAGACAAACTGACTTCGCTTTCTATTTATGTTCGTGCAATTCTAAGTGTTGATGTAAATATAGTATAGTTTGTAAACACAAAAACACATAGTGTTTTTATTGTAAAGTCAGTTTCTATAAGGTTGTAGGAATGTTATAGACAAATGACACAATATAAAAATATAATCTCAGTCAAGCTTTTTATAGAACAACAACCAATATAATTACTGATTTCTACTATTACTTCCATCCATTAAAATACATTCAAGGTTCGAAATCAGACCACCGAAATTAGATTCAACTTTCAAGTATTTTAATTTTAAAAGATAAATTAAAAAATCTGTTTCAGAATCAAAGAAGAAGTCACTCTAACGACTGGATCTCTCGACAATGATTCAATTGGATAATTTCAAGCGGCCCTCTCCATCACCATCCCACTGCTCAATCCGCAGCGATAGTCGAGTGTTTCGACAGCCACGTGTCATTCAAGTGAACCGCGATGCTGCCACCATGATGGACGACGAATCGAACGAAACCAGTGGCAATGTGGCTGGAACTGATGCCGGACTGGTATCTGACTTTGAATCGCAACTCGGACAGCATTCAGCTCATTTCCGGTCACGTACATTCAGCGATGGATTTATCAGAAATACAAGTCTAGAACTTCTTCTCGGGGTCGACTGCGAAGCTTGCCTCGCATTGGCTGCTCAGAGACAATGTCTTACCAAACACATATCAGATCATGACTTCGACTTAGTATGCAACTGCAACGTACAACAAAACAATTACTTAAACTGCCAGCGAGACGTCTTAAAGCCCAGAGGACACACACTGAACATTTATGATTTAGAAAGAATGAAACGAGACACGATACGAAACAACCTCGCTATCGGATCACATCGGAGTCTAGACAGAAGGCATAATAAAAGTAAAACAATCGGGGTATCGAGTTACATTTCGAAGCAGCTTATCGCGTACGACCATACTAATACATTGGTTCAAAAAATTAAAAAGAAACTGTGTAATTTGAAAAAGATCGGGGGTGAAGCGATTTCCAAGAAACATCACAATGCAGTCCAACTTGCAGAGATAACGGCAGGTTCTACAAGTTCTCTCAAGAAACTGTCGATGCTGTCGCTAGTGGATAAGTCGCAACGGAAAGTCGATAGCCAAAGTTGTATTTTCTCCTCTTCAGCTGTCCAAAGTAAAGACGACCTAAAAGACAATGTTACAACTTATGCAAACTTTTCATCAAACGTTGATCAATGTTTCGACAGAATTGGAAATTGCACCATGAGCGCTGATACTAGTAGAAATACGTCGCAAAAAATGAGAATTTTCGAAAACAACGATGAGATTTTATCTCGATCCTCTCCACCGAGACAAATGATGAAATTTTCGACGTTGGATAATCGTAGCCGTTGCAGAGGTATAAGGAGACAGATGTCTTATAATGATTTCCCAAGCGACCGATATAGAGATCGCATAGCGCAGTCGTGGTCTCAAGAAGACGGCATCTATGATTCGAGGAGCACTCGAACTGACATAGTTGACGACGATTCCCATACATTCATTGATGCTGATGGAATAATACACTCGAACCCTAGAACTACTCAAGCACACTGCACCTGCGACTCGACACGCACGGACCGAATTCCTTCCATATTCTACGACACGCGTGTAAGTTTTTCCTAGTACATTAATATTTTATTACAGCTGTAGCAACTTACAATAAAGGAACAGATTAGTGTTCAGTCTGTAAAGAATTTTTATATACATTGAAGCTTAGATATGGGTCACTATTTTTTTCTATATCTATCAATTAATTTTAATATGACATTACATAGGTACTAACCTCGTTACATGAGATCCAGTTACGCGAAATGTCCTTGTGATCGTGAAATTACCATATCAATGAGTTACAATTAGATACATAATTATAGACGTCGCTCCGTGTGTTGCATGGATTCATTAAAGACTGTAATTATAGATATACTAAACAGTAATTAATGTATAAAGTCTAGACCGAGAGCATACTCCACCACGCTGCTTCAGTGCGGATTGGTGTAGGGATTAGTAGCCAACCTAAGTGCCGGAAGATTTCATGCCGCCTTGACTTAACGCTTGTTATCTCACAATAACAACAGGGATCGTAGTCTTAAAATTCCCTGTGAAGCACAGAACCGCTCAAGAATTTTTTACCACTAGTGGTCACCCATTCAACTACCGACAAACATTTCGTAGACATTATGGGATTGGTACAGAATATTTTTGACAGGGCAAGAAGCGTGCGACTCCCGCCCCCGATGTGACCGACCGAGCACAAGGCCGAGTGGTGGCGTGCTCGGCGTGCAAGTCTCCGCAGTGGCTGCCTGCCACTGCCACCTCTACCACCAGCCACAGCTCTACTGCCACTGGAAACTCTTCACGTAATCACCATAATTATTGTACATACATAATAACATTCTAACTCTGATTAATCTCAGAAATGGCTTCATCGATGCAGTTTTCACTAATGTGTTACTGTAGTAGTTCGGTTTTACTGTTTATTAATTTTTTATCGGCTTGCTAATAAAAAAATAAGAATCCCGCCTTAAAATTATCTCGAGCGTAAGTACTAAGTCAGTGGTTTCCATGTAACTCAAACTTAATCAGTAAATATTATCACAATTGTATCCTAACTATATGTACGATTTATTCAATCTAAATAATGATATTGTATCAAGTACTCATTCAAAATGTTCTTGAAATCATTAAGTATTTTCTCATGCATTTATGCCGAATGACAAGGGATTTCAATTTTGACGCCATAATGTTATCATTTCTCGGCAGTGTAAATACAACACAATAAAATTTCACCTCGATAGTTGGACTGGAAACAATTTCTTTGAACAACTCATCTTTCAGCCTGTGGGGTTTAGTCTTGAACCGAATCCAAATAGAAGAATTTGGTACATATTTTTTTTTATGTAAAGTAAATTACTTTTGGATCTTGTCTCTGGATTTAAATAAAAGTTAAGATCTCTTGAATATTTAACAAGATTTATTGGACAATCTTTCCTCTTTTTATTCAGATAACTAGTATTTATGTTCTTTAGAGACGTATTAAATAAAGATGCCCAATAAAAATCCCTATTAGGGGAATTTAAAAATATATTGACCCAATTAAATCAACCTCGGAATTTGAGCCCTCAATTAATATTACAATACCTAAAAATGATCGTTCTAAGGCATAAACCTATCATTAACCTAAAAATATTCGTAGTAATCACTACACGATTAAATTATGCCTTATACCATATACTTACTAAAATCACAGAAGAAATAATATTACTTAAAATAGTTAATATCCAATTTTTGAAATTATATATAATTAGAGTTACAAAATAAATACAGATGTTATTTCTGTTGAATTATTTACCAAAAAACTAACATCTTGGTCGTTCACATATTCATCAATAATTTGGTATTGCAAAGCCGGGCCAGCCGTGTGCTTGACAGCAAGATTATCGGACGTGTCGTAACGCGCGATTGCTATGACCCAAATTGATTCCGATATCAAAGCATATATAACATTGTTATCCGATGTATGGTTTCGACAAGCTTCATGCTTCACGTTCAGGTTTTATTGTGGCTTGCTTTAAAAATTTTATCGGTATTTTTCTGCTACAGGTATAAAAATAATAGGGACACTAGCGTTAGTAAGCGGTCTGGAGTTTGTCCTATTCGCCTAGGGTACCCAGACTTGCGATTTGTACTGTTTGCTATTTTTCCGAAAGATTTAATTGATTACATGTCTGCAATCATCGTATATATTTGCTTTCCAATAAGAAGAGCATAAAAATCAAGGATTCAATGACTGATAGCCATTCCATAAACTTTTCGGTACTAAACTGTTGCCATATTAAAGGTTTATCGGCGTGGCATCGGCGTTGGTGTTGCGTGGCCATCCTCGTGTTGGTGGCGGGCACGGCGTGCGTCGCCGGTCCTCTGGCCCTGCGCGCCCCGCCCGGAGCCCCGCTGCACGAGAGACTTCGCCTCGCAGAAAGACTACTTCATGACACTCCCCTCGTAGACGGACACAACGACCTGCCTTGGAATATCAGAAAGTTCTTGCACAACCGAATTAAAGACTTCAGGTAATTTTTTTTTAGTAGTAGCAGGTAGTTTTGCAAGCAATAAAAATAAGTTTAGAAAATAAAACCCGACTTCCTGGAATTACTCTCTAAAAAATATGAAACAAGAAAATATTCCCAATTGAAGCTGTTATGCACGGCTATTACATAATTATCGTCTGTTTAATAAACAACTTACTCATTAAAAAAATTAACATCTTTATAATCACCGATCGCAATTTCTAAATTACGAATTCTAAAACACAAGTTGAATTGCAGAAAAACAAAAAAAAACCTAAGGTATATTAGGAGGTATTTACCAATTATAATTACGACCATAAGCTGTATTGGTCTGTTTTGTACTTCGTCGGCAAGTTCTCATATTATGCGAACTTGTTTTCAGTGAAATAAAACATAGGAAGTTTAGAATTAAACCTCGGTTAAAAGTTTTTCTGGATACGTAATACGTGCTTTTCGTTCTGGATGTGTGCTTTTTTACTTGTAGTTATATTTTTCGGTGAAAATGAGAACGTTGGAAACATTTTTATCGGCAAAACATCGAGATATAATTAATAGCTATCAAAACCGAAATATTTTTTATATCATGTGTACAAAGAAAAATCTTGATAAAATAGAGACTAACTTTTTACAATATTTAAATACGAATATCAATTTGACGTTTCATAAAATTACGATAAAAACTAAGGATTCAGGTTGATGAACCGATCTCTTATTATTATCTATTAAAGCCCTAATGTTGCAGGGTTTTAGATGTCCATGGGTGGCGACAACCACTTGCAAACACGTAAACATCTGCTCTTTTGTCGGCTATTACAGTAAAACAAATAAAAGAGTTGCATCTGGCGTCTGCCTGCGCTTCGCCGACACAAATCACAGACGAGGTGTTAGGTACTTCTGAGAACTAAAAATAGTTCAAGCGAATCTGATGTCGAAAGATAACTACACAGTAGTATAAGAAAATATAGAGTTATAAGTAGATTTTTCTCCGATATTATTAGGAAATTACTAATAATATCGGTCCCCTGCTTCCTATTCGGTCGGCAACGTGAATGGTCGATGGTTTATCGACCGGTTACATAAAAAAGTAACATGAGTTGAGTTTCAACTTAAGTTTATTCTTATTTAACAGGTTCGACGAAGACTTAAGGACAATTTCACCATGGGCTACCAGCTCATGGAGTCACACTGACCTACCGCGGCTTAAGCAAGGCAGAGTAGCAGCGCAGGTAAAAATTTGTATATTATTTTTTGCATATATCTGACACCTGAAATATGCCTAAAATATACACATAAACATTACATTTTTTGTAATATCTAAGTATTCGTAGGAACCTAACTACCTAGTCATGAATAAATAAGTACAGGTAGATAATCTTGAGCACTCAGTAATTCATGAAAATAATTTTTAAACCGTATCTTAAGAAAGCTTTGCGAGGAAATATCGTAAATTATAATACTAGAAACTGCCTTTGACCCTCGCCCAACCCTCGCCGCGATCCGCGCACTTTGGTATGGAACTTCACACAAAACACTTCGGTGTCAGTCTTAAGATGGGTCCACTACTTGTATTGATTGAACTAGTTATATTTGATGTGCAGTCCACATATTCAAACCTCATCATACACATAAAATGCTATGTCAGAGTGAATGGCATAAAATTTTCCGAAGTTTGGGTTCCGCACTGTAGCAACTTGGTGGAATACCTGTGCTCTAGGCCTCCTCATAAAAAACCCGTGCCCTGTGATCCACCACATCCGTTAATGAGTTAATAGGTGAAACAAATGCTCAAAATTTATTGGAGACCGACGTCTGCTAGCACTAACAATAAGCTCTTATATTTGGTCTATCTATCTATCTATACCTGAAGGTGTATTTTCGTAGCACCAAACCCGCTCTTCAGACTCGAGTCTTATCGTTATATTTCAACACAATGAGTATCATTTGAGCGTAAACTATCAAGACAAGCTTGTTAATTTAACAGAATTGATAAATTACTTTCAACTTCACAGAACAATTCACTGAACTGGAATTGCACATAAATAAACCAAAATGATCTGTACCTTTGACTCTTGAACGAGATTAAACAGAATATAGAGCACAATATATTTTGTTTAACCGCTGGAGTTACCTCACGTTTCCTATTACATGTCAGTGCGTACATTGAATACGAATGACGCGCTCTGAAAGCGCAGCTTGCAAGTCGTGCATGACATTTAATCAACTGTGTGTCAAAGTGATGTTCTGAAATCAGTTCTGGGCTGCATACGTGCCGTGCGACGCACAACACCGGGACGCCGTGCAACTTACTTTCGAGCAAATAGACCTGATACAGAGGCTCACCGACAAGTACCACCCTCAACTCACACTGTGCACTTCGTCTGAAGGTATGTTTTTGTAATTAAATATCATCCATCCATCCATCCATCCATCTATAAGCCCTTGAGGCACGCTACTGGACATAGGCCTCCCCTAACTTGCGCCCCACTCTGACCGGTCCTGCGCATTCTGAATCCAGCGGATGCCCGCTGTTTTCCTTAGGTCGTCAGTATGACTTTTCAGGGGGCGTCCTATACTCCGTTTACTGAGACGTGGGCGCCATTCGAGGACCTTTCTTCCCCAATGGTTGTCGGTCCTTCAAACTATATAGCCAGCCCATTGCTACTTCAGCCGGCTTATTCGGCATATTAAAAAATTGTAGCATTATAATCAATTCATCATAAAACTGAAAAAACAATGTTTTTGTTGTTAAAAAGTAAACTTTAGCCGCATTTTTAGGCCGGACATAATTTACACGCCGCGGCGCCGCGCCGATGTTTTTTGGCGCGCTTTAACACTTTTATATAAACTCATATGTAAAAATATGAAGTATAAATAAGGAATAGAGTTTAAAGTTTAAAAAAGGAAAAGATACAGTACGACCCTGTAGCCCTGTAGCCGAAGGGTTCCGGATTTGAAAAAAATCCCAAAAATAGGTTATATGATGAATTTATATGATAGCAATTAAAAAGTACCTACCTACTTAGTCCAAATATATATCATTTCATTTTAATGAATATGACAAAACCATTTCATTTTAAAATAATAAGGATGCCGCAGGCTTGCAATTAGGCAGATTTGAGATTGACGTTTATTTGCGACACGTGTAGGTAAATTTCTCTCAGAATAAAACCTCACATATTAACCACAGAAGAAATAATAGTACTTATTTTACTAAAGTGTATCTATCCAATACATTATTAATTTTTGGAATTAAGTATTGAAAGGAAAAAACAAAGATAAATTAATTTATCATCAAATATTTGACCATTATAAGTTTTTTCAAAGGTACAAATAAAACAAAAGTAGTAAAAAATATATCGGGGAAACTTACAGCTTTTTTCAAAGAAAAAATATGTAATTTGACGAATTGGCTCGCCCAACCTTCCTTTAAAAATGTTTTCTTCCTATACTTACAAGGAATATTGATTAGGTACTTTCCATGCTCTTTTAAACGTAAGTCACTAGAGCCTCGGCTAGAGGCTAACTTTCCATCAAATATATCTTTAGAATGGGACTTTCAAAGTTCTAAAGACGACAGATTTGTAGATAATTTTTGAAGAGGACATCGTATCGCCTACCGTGTACCTAAGCATTAATGATAGATCGATTTTATTATAGTGGCAGTAATATTAGCCAGAAAATTGCCAAACAAATGTAATCTGATATTGCGCTGTTGAAGCTGTTTAGTTCCTTGTTCTTTTTTTACACGCTATATATTAGCTTCACCTGCATGTTTGTTTGTTTGTAACTTTTTTTAAACTTGATCTTGACCCACTTCAACCGGTCAGATTTCTTTCAAACTTCGTGGACTTTTTGAGGACCGATGACAATTCAAGATTTAAAGAAAAAAAGAAAAAAAGAAAGAAAACCTAATTACACGCTTTATATTAGATTTAAACGGTCAGATTTCTTTCAAACTTCGTAGACTTATCGAGGATCGATGACAATTCAATATTTAAAGAAAAAAAGAAAGAAAGAAAGAAAAAACTAAATTTCATTTCAAAAATCAAACTAAAAATGAAAAAATAAATAATAGTTTAAAAAAACTAAAAAAATACGCTTTTATAGAAAATCCAACTAAAAAAATAGAAAATAAATTTGAATTAAAAATCGTGTAATTGTAATAAAAGCGTGGGGTGCATGGTGTCAATGAGTAGAAGGGATAAAATCTTTAAAAGCATCCCACGCTTTTTTACAATTACACGATTTTTAATTTTTATTTTCTATTTTTTTTAGTTGGATTTTCTATAATTACTAATACAAATTTCATTACTTAAAAAATTAAGCATCTGAGGTAAACATTTCTAGAGGATAATTACTGAACGATCAATACGACTGATACACTTTTGATGGTTTTCTCATCGAAATTACTCCAGTAAAATCTGTAAAAGACAGATATCTGTGATGCCAATTTATTTTGGATACTTTTATAACACGAAAAGGTTTTTTTTTAATGTAACAGCTGACTAACGACCTCAAGAACCACTTCATAGTACGAGGCCATGGTCGCCAATGCACATCAGTAACACGGCAAAAAATTATATTAATTTTTTCACATTGTATTATACTTGATAAACCTGTCCTTGCTACGCAATTCATTCTTCAGCTTATAACGGTATTAAAACAGCGATAAATCTCAAATTAGCATAGTCTGAATAATCTACTCCTGAATAATTTGAACGCAAATTCTTTTTTGTTATGGTAAAACTTGATCAGATTTATAAAACCTGTAGGTACTGTTAAATATTATAATTCTACTAGCTGACCGGGCAAACTTTGTTCTGCCAAAAAAATTTTAGGGGTAGGGGGATGAAAAATAGATGTTGTCCGATTCTCAACCCTAGCCGATATGCACGCAAAGATTCACGAAAATCGGTCAAGCCGTTTCGGAGGAGTTCAACTTCTAACACCGTGACACGAGAATTTTATATATAAGATATAGCGTGATACGTTTAAAGTTATCTATAGTTATATTCAATTATATTGAAGCGCTCATAGCCCGGCGGCTTGCGTCGATCCTATGTGATCGTCAAAGTTAAGCAACAGCGGGCGCGGTCGGTAGTTGGATGGGTGACCGCTAGTGGCAAAAATTTCTTGAGCGTTTCCGTGCTTCGGAGGGCACGTAAAGCCGTCGGTCCCGGTTGTTATCATAAGATAACAGTCGTTAAGCCTTGTCGGAGGCCCTCGGGCGGTTTGAAAACTTTCGACACTCGGGTTGGCCACTAACCCCTCCACCAATCCGCACTGGAGCAGCGTGGTGGAGTATGCTCTAGGCCTCCTCAAGAGGAGAGACCCGTGCTCAGTAGTGGGCCATTAATGGGTTGAAGCCAACAGCCAACAATATTCAATAAAACTGAACACATTGAAAGTATCATTAAACTCAAAACCAGCATGGGTCTTACAAATTAATACTTCTCAAGTATTTTCCTTTAATCAAAGAATACAATCCTAATTTATATCCTAATCTATTATCTATATAAGAAGCATGGCATGGTAGGGTCACTAATATTATAATTATCATTTTAACACATTAATTTCTACATATTTATCCACATCAATAACAACATCAGGTTGAACAATATAATGTAACAGATTACGTTTGTCAGATATACTAACAGCGCACGCGAATCATCGGCTGTGCTCACTGGTAGGCGTTGAGGGTGGGCATGCCATCGGCGGATCACTGGGCGTACTACGTACTCTGTACCAAGTTGGCGTCCGCTATCTGACACTTACATCGACCTGCGACACTCCATGGGCCGAGTGTGCCTCGACGGATCGACTGGATCCCACTCAACGAGGCGGACTGACGCCGTTTGGCAGAGTGAGTATTACAACTTATGGTTTCTTTTTTAACTGTGACCCATCTGTTATTTGCAAAGCTAACAGCAAAATTTTTTTTTGAAGTTATACTTCTTTAGGGTCCGTAATATCAATAGCAGTTTAATCTATGATTAAACTCAACAAAGTTCAACAAACAACAACAAAGACAAAACATAAAAATAAAGCATATAAATTAAATTGTTGGTTCAACAAAGACAGTTTAAACTCAGAATCATAGATTAAACTGCTATTGATATTACGGGCCTTGGCGCGTTATGAAAAAATGATGAGAGTAAAATTTTAAGATTTGTAACGCAAAAGTAACAGGATGAAGTTGCCCGCAAAAAGTTGCGCGCACATAACTGTGAAGTTGCCTGCAAAAAGCTACTAACAAAATAGAAATAGAACCTCTATTAGTCATGAATTATATTTATTTATATAAATTAAAATGTTATTATTTAATATAATTGATACTAAATATTATTAAATTATTCATGTTAAATAATTATTTAATGATGCCAAAGAAGTATAACTTCTCATGCGCGTACATAAGTACACGTCTATGTATTTTTTTATTTGTGAAATGCTCTTGTGTGTCGAACACGTCACTTTATTAACCCACGATTTATTGAAAAGCGGCGTTTCAATTATCTGAATAATAGAAATGACTCGACGCAGACGATTAATTTCAATAGGGTACCTGCGACCGTGTTTGGATAAATGATTAAACTATAGTGGTAATTATCTCATATTCTGAAAATATTTTTAATCCGTATGTCTGTTAGTATATTCCAGCTCTTTATTACCTACCCCTAAATTGTTACAGGTTACTTCTCTCCCCGTTACATGTTACAAAATGGGGTCTCCAAATAGACTTATTTTCAAGTTTTTAGTAACTGCAACTTACCTAGTGTTTACTTTTTGAGACCAATTAAAAAGTAAAATGTAGGTTTAGGTTTCTTGGCAGTGATCCGAAGTAAGTAATACAAGGAGGTAGGTAGGCGAAACAATACCGTGAACATTGAGACGTCGTCGAGCAGAGTGAGTGTGCCATAATCATAAACATCCTGTGCTTCGGCAATATTTCGCTTTGTGCGAACTCCGGCTGCTATGAAACATTTTCTTTGTTTTTGATGCTACGATACTTCCCGTAATATTTTCTTTTGTTGAAACCACTCACTGCGTGCGATGCAGCGGTGCATGAGCACCAATTACGTGCATAGTAAACAACATTTTATATCGAAGAGAAACTCCACTGCTCCACATTTCTCAATAGATGTATTTCTGCTGATGTATTTGTATTGTGACTATTGCACTTAGCATTCACAAGAAGCAAAATCAATTGTTCAGCATCCTATACTAAAAATAAGTATTAAATTGCTCTCCAACAAAACTTTATAAAACGACTACTTTAACTTAAGCTAAAATTTTACTTAATCTAATAAATAGGTGTGCAGGTACTAAAATTATTACAATTAAAATAATATTTTAAAATTACTTTAAAAAAACTGTTAAAAATTTTGTTTTTGTACTGTTGAACGCTGTGGAGTTCCCTTGTCTGAAGCCAAATCTGAGCGTAGTATTAGGTCACCATTATCATAAAAATGTATTGTCATCGGAGCCAAAGCAAGCAAGAAATTATTATACCTAATTTAACTTTTAAGATTTGACCCATATATATTACGTGCTAAAAACTACCGAACAAAGCAAAATCGGTAAAAAATAATTTTAAATGATGATCACGTGGTGGTAGAACATTTTTACGCCTCGCTTGAGTCAGGCTCTGATTCCGTCGTGTACGATGTACCAAGTTCTTGTTTCCGTAACAAATACGTATGTTGTTCAGGGTTAACTAAGCATATAAATTAAATACCTACATCCGTCACTGGCCTTTAATAAGGGTTGGATTTTCATTAGAATTTTTTTCCGGTTGTGGCAGCCACTTTTCTTACTAGTGGACTGTATTGTCCCTTGAATTCCATATATTTCGTCAGAATCTCTTATGTGGAAATAGGATCAGCCGTTTTACCATACGTTTATCTAATTTACGCCTACAACCTTAAAATGACGACGCGTCGAGGTACGCAAATTTTTCCCTTGAGAACCACAAATAACTTCAGATTTAGGAATAAAAAATATCCATTATCATAATCTTCGTCAACGATTCCCAATTTTATTTTTCCTAAATTAATACCTCTCCTTGATCATTCTTCTTTCGAACAGTGAAGCTATTGAAGTGTGTTAAAATATTAAGTACTATTTGTGTTTTATGTAATATAGATATATTACGACGACCCTGTCGCCTAGTTGGTAGCGATCCTGCCTGCGAAGCGATGAGTCCCGGGTTCAATTCCCGGCTGGGGCAGATATTTATTTGACAGATAAATATTTGTACTCGGGTCATGGCTGCGATTGTGATGTGTTATATGTACATATGTATCGTCGATGCCACCCGCGACACAGGTAGTAACCTATTGCGGGGGTACGGGTGTGTTAGCGTTTAATTATTTATTTATTATTAAATAATGCATAATTGAACGAAGAAAACGACGTAATAGAAGCGTTAACTTTTAACATTGTTTTAAAAGTTGTTGTGACTTGACATGAATAGTAGGTACAGTTATTTTGAATTGTATAGTACCGTAGAATAGTTATTTTGTATCACTTATAATATTTATCATACATTATTATTCAGAAGTCGAGCTTACGGGCTAATGTCTATTGGCGGCAAGGCATGCCTATGTTTTTTTATACGACGTATAAAATATACCTTAATTTTATAAAGATAAGGTTGAAATTTTAACGTAGCTACGTACAAAAATAGTGTAATATAAAAATAATGTACCCAGACATGCATTTCAACCTTGTCGTCATACAATTAGGCTATATCTTTTCGTCGAGTAAAAATGCCTATGCCACCAGTTGGCGCTGGCCCAAGATACATGTCGTACAATTTAACAATTAAGTATCAAATAGGCTCAGGTGACAACTACACATCAACTGAAGCACATGCACTCCCGTTTCCTATTTCGATATCAATATAAAAATACCATGTGACAGCTTTGTTCGATATTGTATCCGGTCCCGGTCCCGAATTCATCCGACCCATTATTTGAGAAACGCTGATCTGAGCTATAATATATTCATAGGTATGCAATGCCATGCCGAATTTCGCGTAGCACACTCAGAATATTATATGGTTTTTATTAAATAAAATAAAACGAGGCAACAGTAGAAATATGTCAGTTATGTTTATAAGAACAAATAACAAGTGCGATAACTGGCAATTGAAAGAACTCTACGCAGAAGTACTATTATGTACTATTATGTCTTCTCTGGCAGAAGATAGAAAAGTTATATTACTGTTCAAAGACATTAATTTATAAAAGGTAAAAGAAGGATTTCTAAACAAAAGAGTACCTATAATCCAGTCACATTTCGGTTTGGACTCGATGTAAACAAACCATTAAAATTCCTTTGTAGAGGTTTCACCAACCGATTTGTATTTCGCACTCTAAATATCTATTATAGAACTAAATTTTAAAATTGACCAATAACAACAACACACTAAGAGAAATCGAGGTAAAAACCAACATCTTAAAATAATTTTCATCATTGAATAACTCGCGTTCCCGCATCCTTAATTACGTGAAGCGACTTCAAACCTTTTCACAAAATTATTGTTTTAAGGTCTGCCTGCCTATGACTATAAATAGAATTGACTACAAAAACCTCACAACTATAATAGCGCTTACATGCTTTGCAACTTGCTCGTATTATTTTTCGAAATACAGATTATACAGATATTTCATTCCACCCAATATGCATGAGTGTAAAATTATTTATAAGAAATTAAACAAAGCCGAATAACATTTTATTTATGTTTATGTATTTTGAAACAGTCTATATCGATTTTATACGTGACTATTCCGTGTTATTTTAAACCACGGATATATATTTTAAACTATTGCAAAATAAATAATACAGAATTTGAAAGATCGAATTTATAAAGAGTGGAACGGATCGCGGCTTGCCGGTCTTACCGGGTCTCCACACTCTCCACAGATGTTATATTATTAAAGTAGTCTGTGGCCGGAGACCTAGCCGTGAACTGTTATCACGACAACAGACAGTCTCATGCACCTGGTTGTTTGTGGTTGCTAGGCAACAGTTTGTTTATATTTATTCCACATCAAGTTTGAACGAAGTATAGATTCTCAATGTTCAATCGTTTGGTTTTTTTTTATCCTATTCGATTATTTCGTCCACAAAATAAAATCAGTTTCGCTCCTAAGACATAAATATTGTCGCATAAATTATTTACTTACTACTAATGGAAATATAACAATTCAGTGATATAATATACGATGATATAACATTCATGTTTAAGGTTCAAATAGCTGCACAGAAATGAAACATTTTTCGCCCTTTGTAGGTTGTAATTAAGGAGATGAATCGATTGGGCATGTTAGTGGACCTGTCCCACGTGTCGGAGCGCACAATGCGGGACGCGCTTGCCGTGTCACGCTCGCCGGTCCTCTTCTCGCACTCCTCCGCACGTGCCCTCTGCAACGTCACCAGGAATGTACCGGACAGCGTGCTGCGTCTGCTAGCCGCCAACAAGGGACTCATCATGGTTAATTTCTACACGTCATTCCTCACGTGCGGCGATACCGCCACCGTTCAAGATGCTATTGGTAAGATTTTAAATCGATTTATTGCAGCTGGTGTCTCTTTACTAATTGTGGCTTTAGAAAATATTTATTTCAAAGTCCTATAAGACAAAAAATAACATTTTTATACTGTTAGAATCTATGGTTAGAATAATTCATAATGTTCGTGTTCATATTCCAAGACTAAATTTTAAAAATGTATTGGTAGCCAGATTACTAGCCAGGTTAAAGAATCCCTCATATAAACCATATCGCCCTCTAAAAAAACAGCGGCCATCGGAATTGCCTCGTCCGTTTTTCAGTAGAGTTCATCGGGAGCAGCGAATTGAAACTGAAATTAACTCAAGGGTGGAAATCGAGGGAACCTTCATCCAAAATCGCTAATAAGTAAAAATATTTCATCGTCTAGGCCCACTAGATCAAGGCAACCCTGCTCGGATTGTGCAGTGATATTTATTGTTCTAAAGAGTTGTTCATTTAACAGTCCATTATAAGCTATATTGTATACGAGTATGTTGTTATATTATTGAAAACCTCTTGTACCGATTCAACAAATGAAAGTCATGAAATTGTCACGTTTCATACTGATAAAAATTAATTCATCAATATTGTCGTAAAATGGTATTTTTCAACAAACTCTGCTTTTCAACGAAATATAATGTTATGTCAATATAACAATGGGACACGACATTGATACCCCCAAAGTGGCATCTACAAAATTATCCCACGCCTCCTCTACGCTACCTCTACGCTGCATCTACGCCACCTATACGCCACTCTATGGCACCTCTACGCCACCTCTACGTGACATCTACGCCACTTCTACGCTAACTCTACGCCACGTCACGCCAAAAACTCAATACTCTGTATATTTATTTAAGTAACTCAAAAGCATTTATTGCCCTATATCAAGACGAATTTGATTAATCAAGGAATGGCACATTCTGTTAAAAATACAGTACGTGCCTCTTATTTAATTAGGTGGAGATAATAGACTGGCACCTTATTAAATGTGCCTATAGTATAACAAATTTTGTCATTCCTACTATAATCAAAATTACAATGGCCTATGTATAACAATAAGCGATTGAAGTTTAAAATACGGCTCTTATTTTCAGCTCATATAAATCATATCCGGAACATTGCGGGCGTTGACAGCGTAGGCCTGGGCGCTGGTTACGATGGAATTAATTAGTAAGTTTATCATCAATCTTCTTACATTTATGAAAAAACGCGGATCTTATATGATTTATTACTAGATAGAAATGTATAATATTTGTCAACTGGAAAGGAAGACTTAATAGATAGTTCGCTTAATTTATCATGATATTTTTTGTGGTCTCATCTCGCCTTGTAATAAACAATAATTGGGTTCTCGAGAGCTCTTCTCGTACCCCTCTGCGTTATTTTCATTTCCATCGATAATATTTAGTTACTCGGCCCTTCACAACATTATATAACTTACTTCTAGGTACCAATTAATGCGTTGATGTAATACTTTTTCACATAAAAATTTTAACAATCATCTAACTGAAATATTATTCTTCCCATATATTTAGTACTCCTCAAGGATTGGAAGATGTATCCTCATATCCGCTGTTATTTGCCGAGCTCATGGAAGACGGATGGAGCATAGAAGACCTGCAGAAACTGGCTGGGTTAAACTTATTGAGAGTCCTGAGTGCTGCCAAGGAAGTGGCCCAAGAATTAGCTTCAGCGAATGTTACCCCTTACGAAGATGTCGCACCTCGCGTCGTCGATGCACATAACTGTTCAAGTCTGGACCTTTAATCTTACTTAATTCGTCCGACTTTGTTGGAGTTCTTCAAATATATTAAATGTGCTAGGTTTATTCAAAAGCATTGTGATGATAATTATCTTATAGCTCACAAAGCTAATGTAACATTTGTTACACCTAGCACTTTCATTGGCCTCTATTAAAAACCAAAGTTCGTAAGTCTAAAGCAGATTTATAAATCCTTGGCCTTATATAGAATTTTCTATAACGATTGTAATGAGTAACAACCATTTAAATGTTCACGTCGTTCATAATTGCGACTGTTTTTAAATTACACGTAATGTAATGATCCAAGCTTTAATATTTTATCATACATTAATGAAGTCTTGCTCTTTTTCTTACATAAAAACCGTTTACCTAAATGTTATTGCGTTTAAAATAAAAGTATGTATATTATACAACATAGTCTGTAGGTTTGTAATATTATATAATGCCAAAACTTTGTAGGGTTAGAGTTATAAGGGAAATGGAAAATTCTGTCAGTAAATTCTTAGTGTAGGTACCCTGCAGTCCCGTTATTTGTGTAATGTTTGCCAAAAAATACTGTCGTAATTAGGGTAATTAATCACTTTTCTGAATTCTATATGTGACACTTCATATAGTATATATTTACTATACTCTATTTATTTATATACCTACATGATACTCTCCATCAAGTGAATCATAAATGTAGCCAAAGAAGTAACTACCTATCTTTATTATTTATAGTAAGAAACAAAACAGATTTATTATGAAGGTACTTACAAAAAGCACATTAAGTAACTAGCAATTATTTCCGTACCTGGATAAAACAGTTATACAATATTAAAAAGAATTAAATTTATAGAAATTTGTATTTAAAATGCCTATAGTTATATATTTCAACGTACGTAAATATATAAAAAAGGAATTCTTATAATCAAATAACTGTATAATAGACATAAAGAGTTATAATTATAACAAACACAATCTTTACCTATAAGCATAATGAGACCTTCAGCGTGACAAATTAAGGTAAAACTTTATAACGAAGGTAGTTCAGTCGGGCAATTATCGCCTCCTCATCTTTCAAGTGGACTCATAATTATTTTCCATTCAAAGAAAAGCACTTTTATTTTTAATACTGTCAGTAAATTCAAACTAGTCTTATTTGCGTGATATTAAAATATAAAATAATTTACATAAATCTGTACTATTTACTACCTATTTATATTTTAAGTCAGTCGATTTTTTTACATTAGGAAAATAGTCTTTGCAACGAAAACGTACTGAATAAATATGACAAGGATTTTCAACCTTTCATTTCCCGGAAAAGTCGATAACGCCCAAGCATCATTACGCGGCAATATTGCGCACTTCGGCTTTTTATATGTTAGTCGTATACTGGTACAAAAAAAGAAATAAACACGATACATTGACTAAATAATAGAAATGCTTTTCACACAAAGCCAAATAGATTTATATTTGCAATAGCAAATGCATTTAATTTTGTCATTTGTGGAATAGCGCGGTGTGTTAATATTCTGTCAGTATGCTACACACTGGATGTAGTGCCAAATGCTTGACTAGAGACAGGTGTTTTATGTTTTGGTATCGGTAAAATGTTCAGCAACTTAAGCTTTTTACACCTGGATGACATTTCATAGCAGGAATTGTAACACTGACCTCATTTTATAGAGAATTTAAAAATTTTCGCATTTCTCGTTTGTTTAAACAAATACTGCGAGATTTTTATACCCCATTTACACGCGCGCGCGAGCCACGAGACAATCCGCGAGACGCGCGCATACGCGCGCGTGTGAATAGGGCGCTCGCGGACCAGACCGCGGCGCGTCCCATGGCTCGCGGGCTCGCGTCGGGAGCGGTTTTGTAGGCGCGCGCCAAAGGGGCCCGCGCGAGCGCTCGCGCGGTGTTCACACGCGCGTAGGGGGCGTGGCTTACGGACGCGCCACGAGACGGTCCGCGACACGCGCGTGTAAATGAGCGGTTAGCTGTGGCCTGTGGATGAATTTACAAACGAGCGCGTAATCCAGCCGATGACGAAACAAAAGAAATGCACAAATGTTATTTAAATGGACGTTCATTTTATGTAATTACACTGGCTCTCGCTCACGGACTAGAGCTGAATAACATTAACAAGTGGAATTATGACATTTTTATTGTAAGCCACTTCACGCTGATGGCCTGAATTTATGCAAAAATATATAAAAATGAATTTTTATTTTGTCTGTAGATACTATAAAACATATTTCAAACTGACTTGAAAACATGTTATTTTGAGTAAATACTCGTAATAGTACATGATTCTTCTACCTTAATCTATAGCTTTACTTATTACGACCAAAATAGAGTGAATAAATAGTACTAGAAACTTAAAAGTTAATAAATAAGAACTGAATTTGTTATTTAAAAAAATCGTAATATAATCGCGACCCTTTATGACTCCTCTTATTAAAATACTAGTGTTATAATTCTTACTACTTAATAATAAGTCGTTATATAGGTAATAATAGACGGATCTTAAGATGAAGACTGACTAAACAGTAACTAACATTATTAAGTACGTATCTTACTTGCCTACTTGATATCTTAAGATGTGTTTATTATACCTTACTTAGAAGTTTCTATCTTCCGTTATGAATAAGAAGACTTGTTTATTTATTTTTTAAGAAAACGATAAAGATCTGTATCTAAACATATCTATAATTGTTGGTATAAACTTTTCAAGTGTCAACTTTTATGCTGGTAGTAGATAAAGACACAATCATAATGTAATTAGATATTATACATTTATTGTAGGTTTTGTTTATCTGTTAATTCTCTTTCGAATAGTCTAACATCTGGTTGTATTAAGTTTCATGAAAAAATAGACACGTAAACGTAGACAAAACAAATCACTTGGTAAATTTAATTATTAAGAATCTATGTACTAGAAAGCTTTGTAGACCTGTAAATTTTTGGTTTAAGTACGAGCAAAATTTCATAGTGAATTAGAATTTTTTCTTTGATATCGGTAAAATGGGAAGGCTATTGTAAGTATTCAATAATTTTAAGACCAAATGGTTACCATATCACATTAAAGTAGGTATTTGTTAAATTTAAGTAGGAGCTTATACTATGAACTACCTTCATATTAGTATATACAGAAATTTTCACTTACCCACCTCCATATAAAATTGCATTCTATCATTCCCAGTGGACCAATAATTTTCCCTATCATGCTACGAATATTAATATTGTTAAATTTTAGACTATTTAGCAGGTATGTTTGTTAGATGCAACAAGGGAATCATCGGCATCCCAATTCTGTTTATGTTTCAAATTCACAACGATTCCTTATAATCATTATTATTATCCAAATAAATAACCATAGTCCATTAGGATAAATGCTTTGTATAATTAGATTTTTTAATGTCCATCAATTTCATTGAATATGTCTAAATATCTAAAACTGTTAAAATAACAGGTACAGATAATTATGTATGTATTTTGTACAATTGAATCAAGATAGATCTACTTATTACTATCTTCGGGTAGAAATTATTCGAGTAATTGTTTGCATTCCTGATGCCTTTTGAATGTATTATAATGATGATGTTTATTTTAAGCGCGTACCGTATTTTAGTGTAACGCTCCTGTAATTTTGTAATAACCCAAAAATGCAATTTATAATAAACATTCATACATCGTTTACAATGTGTGTAATTTATAATTTTTATTCTTATTACTCCCAATAGCCTACAATTATTACAGCAGGTACATCTACATGCATCTACTTGCTAGCTATAGCGTCCTCCGTAGTTCGTTGTTGGTAGCTATAGAAAGGTATATTTTTAATTAATCCCAGTTTATTATTTACACTAAAATACTATTACTAAATAATATTACCTGAGTGTAACAACACTAACAACCATAGCGATTTTTTTAAATCAGTGTCAATATCGAAACATCTATTTTTATCAGTTCATTAGTGCTATGCTTGCCTAATAGTCTTTCCTCGGTTGATATGAAGTAAATGAAATGTTTATTAAAATACTAAGTAATTCAGTAGTAGGTATATCACGATATCCTCCAAAACTTTAAAAATATACAGGTAGGTACACTCTTATTATACATTACTTGCTGACCCGACGAACTTCGTATCGCCTAACAAACTATTTTTTTTTTAAATAAACGTAGCCTAAGTTACTCCTTGTTACATCAGCTATCTGCCAGTGAAAGTCCCGTCAAAATCAGTCCATCCATTTCAGAGATTAGCCGGAACAGACAGACAGACAGACAAAAATTGTAAAAAAAATGTTTTGGTATACATCCAAATGAACTTAGTAAAAAGCGGTTATTTTAATATAACAAACAGACACTCCAATTTTATTTATTTGTATAGATAATATCATTGTGTCTACATAATAAATAATAATATGAGATTAATGAAATTACGATGCACATTATACGAGTATCTTCATATCACGGACGTAAAAAAAAGACGGACGTAATCCCAAGAACAAATTCAGTGAAGCACCCATAGTAATACCAACTCTGTATTCGTACAAGTACACACACCCACACATTGACACCATACTGCTATGACATTAACACCATCGCGAATCAAAAATTACAAAATTACGCACACATGGTAAGCGAGCTGTCATTGCTATGCTTCACTCTCGATTAGACAAGGTTACGTCCGTTCTTTTTTTACGTCCGTGCTTCATATTAAATTTTTGCTTCCATGAAGGATAACATCTGTCAACCTAACCAGGCGTTTTTTTTATGGAAATAGCCGGCAAATGAGCTGACGATCCACCTGATGGTAAGTGGCTATCCTGGTCCATGGACATCAACAACACCAAAGGCATCACTGATGCGTTGCCGCCATTCACAGAAAAAATTAGTGTGTCAAGTCTCTCTCTCTCTCTCTCTCTCTCTGCACAACACAATCACATTTTCACAGGATAATGTACCTATTGGCCATGGAGGATAAAAGACGTAAGAATAAAAATTGTGGAAAAACACAGTGTGCTTAGTACGAGTTTTATTTGACATAAAATAAACGCGGCGTAAAGTAAACTAAGTAAGCGTTTATGTTTTGAAGTGAAAACTTCTTTAGCATTGTTGTCATTTGAAAGTCGATGAAACGAAAAAGGGACAGTAAAAAGAGACAGACACATAAATTCATAAGATTTAACGTGGGAGAACATGAGATATGAAGCTTTATACAATGTTCGTGGTTTTCTTTGTTACCTTAAAAAGTGCTAAATTGTATCCATAGATGGCGAGAGGAACACGATAGAAGATTCGTTTTATTGCTGGATAGAGATGGTGCAGTTATGTTCGTGATTCTCTTTGTGTTACTTTAAAAAGTGCTAAGTTGTATTCATAGACGGCGCGAGGAACAAGATAGAAGATTCGTTTTATTTCGTCGATACAAAGTTCGTTGGATAGATGGCGCTAGCTGCTCATTTTACTCTTCATATTATGTTTTAAGAGATTGCGTTAGTAACCACTTTTTTATTTTTATTTAGTACAAAATAGTTTTTGAATGATAATGAACACTGATACACGTTATTAAATTAATTCCTTTATTTTTGAAGGTTTCACTTCAACCACGTGTGAATTGCACACATTTCATATTATTTAACTGCAGATTTAGTTGAAAAGCACTTTAATGCGTTCTTTTAACTTCCAAGTAAATCTGACTAAATCTACGCTTTGCTATATATATCGCACCCCGGCAAGAAAAGTGTCACAACACATATTGTGTACAAAATGACATAATCACAGCATTAAATAGCGCACACTTCATTTGTTTGGCTGTAAAAACGTCGTTATTATGTGGCGCATGGTTACCGCTAGATGGCACTAAGTACTCTTTTTCACGGAGCCGTTTCGGTCCGATCACCGGCGTGAACAGTGTCACATTTGTGTTCGTACGGAGTAAACATGTATTGTGTCGCCAGAAAAGCTTTATTAATTATTAATAATTAAAGTTTTATCGAGTGATGTGACTTTCTATCGAAAAGTTTCATGATAAAATAATAGTTTTTTTTAACGAAAAATGCGACACAATCTGTGTTATGACTATATTGTTGACGGAAAAGCATTGTAAATATTGCCACGTCATATAAAAAACAGACATAACCTGTAAAGGGTCTCTTTTTTCTAATATTTCTGATCTATATTCGCGTTTTATGGAATAATAAAGACGCAATACCTACATGTAATGGGGTTGGCTATAGATTTAAGGTACCTGATTTTGATACTGGTGTGAGTTGAGAGATGTAGTCAGGGTTTAGTGTGAACGTTTAAAACTATTTTTAAATCCAGGAGACGCGTTTTGAATTAATTACGACAAAAATAAGTTTAACAAAATTTGCGCATTACGGAAGACAATTTCTCGTCAATTTGGTCTACAGTTAGAGGGTACTTGTCAAAAACGAGTCAATTGAGTTGTTTCCTAATTATTTTTTTTTGTTTTAAATGGAAAGTTCATATATACCTAAGTTTTATAACAAAGTTATTTTAGTTTTTTTATTCGCTATAATTTAAAAGTTACATCAAATCAAAAATACGTTTTTGAATCCAGTACCGAAAACACGCCGACAATTCCCGAATAGACCCGAGCGCGCGTGTGACGTCACTTTGTTAATTGCTATTCATTGCAGCATACAGCTGATACTGTGATTTGACTTTTAACTGATAAAATCTTGATATTATCGTCAATATATTGATAAATATATCAAAAATGCTAAACCTTAAAAGTTATCGTGCTTGTTTTGTACCATTACGTGGGAATACTACAAAAAAAAACACCCCAAAGATAGTGTTAAATGTGTACCTGTGACCTTTTCGGTTTTCCCGAGGAGTAAGAGGTAAAATTTTAGTTTTCGTTCATAGATTCGTTTTTAGGATTCCGAAGTAAAATCGGAATCCTTATAGTTTCGTCATGTCCGTCCGTTCGTCCGTCTGTCCGTCCGTCTGTCCGTCCGTCTGTCCGTCTGTCCGTCTGTCCGAAGCAAAGCGCCCAGACCCTTAGTGCTAGAAAGCTGTAATTTGGCATGGACCATTTTTGGAATTAGGGGTCCGTTTGCAAAATGTTTGGCTTTAAAGTGCTAATTTTGGTTACAGTCAAGTGTCCCCCCCAACTGATGACTAAACGGTTGAAGTTAGACAAGTGAAAAAATTCTCAAAAATAGGGTATATGGGCCATTCTCAAATAGTGACTTCAAAGTATTAAAAAAATAAATTGTTTTTGATATGATTTAAAGTGGTCTCAAATGAAAGGTATCATATCCCATAACCTGTCCCAATTATGAGCCGAGCTATTTTCACAGTATTTTTCGCGAAAATAAGGAAAAAAGAAAACTCACCTCCATGGATGTGACACTGATCCATGGTAGTGACATATTTTTTTAATTTGACATATTGTAATGAGGTATTATTGAATAAATCTTTCTTTTTATTGAATATTTATATTTTTGTAATCATTCACTTTTTTTAAACTATGGTACACTACGTACCTAACACATCTTATTATGTAATATTTGTAATATTAACATTTTTATATGAACTCAAATTATCTAATCAATTCTTAAACAGTCTTCTTCTCTCACATGATCACAACCGAGCTATTAAGAGCTGGAGGACCCTTCTAGTGGCGCTCCAAAAACTGTTCGATTACGTTATCAATACTGGAACTACCTCGGAAGCGTGGGGCAGAAGTGTGGTGACACTGTTCTTCAAAAAGGGCGATAAAGCTCTTTTGAAGAACTACAGGCTCATTGGACTTCTGAGCCACGTTTATCAGCTTTTTTCGAGGGTGCTCACAAATCGCATTGCACGCAGTCTGGACGACTTCCAGCCTCCCGAACAAGCAGGATTCCGAAAAGGCTACAGCACCGTAGACCATAATAATATACACGCACTGCGGCAAATTATACAAAAAGCCGAGGAGTATAATCTGCTGTTATGTGTTGCCTATGTGGACTATGAGAAAGCATTTGATTCTATCCAGACCTGGGCGGTACCAATTTCTCTCCAGCAGTGCTGGATCGACTACCAGTATATCGAGGTGTTAAGTGTTTAGACTTATCTGCCACCATGTCCGTCAGAGTACACGACACAAAAACGAACCCCATCGAACTGCAAAGAGGTGTCGAGCAAGGGGATGTCATATCCCCAAAACTGTTCATCGCTGCGTTGGAAGACGTGTTTAAGCTGATGGAGTGGAAACGACGTGGCATTAACATCAATGGCGAATACATCACACACCTGCGATATGCCGCTGATATAGTCATCCTGGTGGGTTCCCTGGAAGAACTTGGTACAATGCTTGGGGACTTGAACAGTGTCTCACAACGGGTGGGTCTTAAGATGAACATGGCCAAGACGAAAAACATGTCGAATGTCCATGTCACACCCATATCGGTTGTTGTTGACGGCGCTGCGCTCGGAGTTGTAGACGAATACATATCAATTACTTGGGACAAGTGATCCAGATGGGTAAGTCCAACTTCAAGAAAGAAGTCACTCGTAGAATCCAATTCGGATGGGCTGCGTTGGGGAAACTGCGTGAAACTACAAGATATGAATCTAGTCGTCCAAAACACTACCTCAGTGCCTGAAGTTGAAGGTGATGGGGCAGTGTGTATTTCCAGTGATGACATACGGCTCGGAGACGTGGTGCTTTACTATTGGTTTAATCCACAAGCTCAAAGTCGCACAGCGAGCTATGGAGAGAGCTATGCTCGATATTTCTCCACGTGATCGCATCAGAAATGATGAAATCCATAGACGAACAAGGATAACCGACATAGCTCAACGAATAAGCTGCCTGAAGTGGCAATGGGCTGGACACATTATTCGAAGTACTGATAACCGTTGGGTGATAAGTCCTCGAATGGCGCCCACGTCTCGGAAAAAGGAGCACAAGACGCCCCCCAACTACGTGGCCCGCTGGATTTAGAAGGCTCAGGACCAGTCAAAGTGGTGCAAGTTAGGGGAGGCCTATGTCCAGCAGTGGACCTCCAAGGGCTTATGGATGGATGAATAGATGGAGACGACTTAGCTGTGCAAACTGTGATAAAGATTGTTCTCATTATGGCATAGGAAAATATACTTATTCACGGAGAATATTCGACGTAGAATCTCTTCCTGGCCTCTTTTCGAGGGTGCCATAATATCAACCTGTGTCAAAAATATTCTCATCAAATTCATTCAACATCAAATCCAGTAAAAAAAAACCATAGTACTTCCATGGACAATCTATCACCTCCGTGGATATTCGCATTCCACGTGGATGACGTCTATGGAGGTGACATTTTAAACGTAAAAGCCGTTTTATTATAACCTCAATTACTGATTATAAAATACGATGACATACTTAGATAACGGTTACAATGGCTCAACATTTTAAAGTACCTGACAGTAATTAATTAAATAAACACTGCCCCATATGTAATCCACAAACGTGACCAAAATAGCGTGCCAATTTTTGAAATATCTTACTTTAGAGGTCCGTGCTCCAAAATTATTATCCAGAAAATGTCAAACTGTCAAAAACTTTCAAGATGGCGTTGTGTTGATTGTCTACAGTCGTTCAGAAACTGTGTTCACAGTTTTAATGAATAATAGCTGCGTTCAAAAAGTTTCCCCATGGAGGTGATCATTCATCCATGCACAAATGTTATACACTACGTAAAATTCTATATTTTATATAAATTGTAATTATTTAATGTTTTCTATAAAGTTTATTTCATAGGGTATCGTGGAAGAATATAAATTAGCTTATTTATATGAGAAAAATATATTTTATTCAGGTCTGTATCATCGTAAGTCGTCTTTGCACACGACATGGAGGTGACTTTTTCGTCACATTTTTGAGGATTATTTAAAAATATATTTATATATTATTATTTTTATTAAAAATCCTATCAGTATTAACTATTTTGATTAATTCTACAATAAGAAACATGCAAGTACTTCAATACTTATTTTTTAACACCAATGCACATCTTTTTTTCGCAAAAATGAGAATGAGCCATATGATGAATTTACAAGGAAAACTATCACGGCTATGTAAAACATAAGTATGAGTCATAGTCGATAAACTTACTATTTACTTCGGAACCTTACATTGCCCGTGGCCTGACACGCACATGTCCGTTTTTTTATGAAACAACTCATGGTTTTATTTTATTAGGTTAGGAATTTTGCAACGTTGATCCTACTCAAATTCAATGAGGATCTGATGATGGGTCCTGGGGCTACAAAATGGAACACGTGGTAGAACAATGGTAGAGTAAAACGGAACCGTGTTTGAAGATATTAGTTATTATTATCGTTAACATTGTAAAACCAGTAGGTACATAAATAAATAAATAAACGCTTCACACTTATAGCCCCATACTAGGATACCCAGTGTCGTGGGTGCCATAGACAACACAAGGACACACACTCAGACCAAGAACAGAAATAAAAACTAATCATTCAAACCATCTCGCAGCATCCACCTCGCATCGAATCGAACCCAGGACCCTTGACTTAGCGATCTGGAGTGGTAACGATTCGCCACACGAGTCGTGATCATTGACCAACTTGGCGTATTTCGGAGACAAAAAAATATATATATTGTACCAGTTTAATGTCCAAAGCGCGTACAGACCCATACCACTGCAGTAGGTTTCCCTGTGTCGCGGGTGGCATGGTCAACACAAATAATACGTCACTATAACACACAAGACCCAAGTACAAATGATTATTTGTCACATTTTATTAGATATGGCCGGGAATTGAACCTGGGACCCTCACTTCGCAGGCTGGATCGAATCGCTATCGACTAGGCTATAGGGTCATCATATGTATGTACCTACTACTAGCATAGAATTTCTCTAGTATTGCATTGTGCATTTTTTTAATAATCACATTCTTCACTTCTCTCAGGATCCATATGTGAAATTTAGGTAGACGAAGTCGCGGGTAGAAGCTAGTTGTATGATAAATGAAATATAATTTTATCATACAACCCTGATTTATACCCCTAACACCCTGCCCTGATTTCTCCCAGACACGATTTACCAGTAAACAGTGTAACCTTAGGTATCTAAATTTATTTAGTGTGTACAATCAATAGAGAGTTTTATTATAATATTTAATGAAGAACAAATCATTTAACATTTAAATTTACAATAAAATTACGTGTTATGAATATCTTTTTGCACTAAATTCCGGATATTTTTACTCAATTCACGTAGAAGCTTCTAACACTGTGTAATTGCTTTAACAAAATGACGTCACTAACATGGCGACCAAATCTGGCGCGTTTGTAGTCACGTGATTCTTTTTAAACATTTTATCAATTTTGATTTCATTATTATTAATATTAAAAATAGTTTTTAAGCGTTTTTAACAGTGCCAATTAATATAATTTGTGTTAAAGATTTAAAATACAAAAAATATATATTTTTTTAATGAACAACTCAATTCTCGTCAATTTCGTCTACAGTTAGAGAGCACTTCGTCAAAAACAAGTGAAATGGAAGGTAGGTAGCACAAAAGTTATTGCACAAAACTTATTGCATTGTCATTCTGTTAATCTTCTTATTATGTGAATGTGCTCTCTTGTGTTTCTTTTGGATTTTTTTAAGTTTCCAGATGTTGGTCGAAATGGTTACAAAACCGACTTAGTCAACCCTGACCCCACGTGGTACTAGTCTGCCCTACCCCTAGAGTGAATGTAAACCCCGGAGGCGCGAAGGGAGAGCAGCCCCCGCCCGCTGTGACAAACTTTAACTAAAAGTAATAGTGATACATACATAAAAAAGTGTATTATTTTAAAAACTACAGACATTTCAATCGAAAAAAAATCATAATATACATCTAATTAAAAGGTTCTTAAAAGTTAGTTAAAAAAATACGATTTTGCAGTTAAATTTAAAGTCTTTTAATAAACATTTATATAACCTATTTACACATAAAATTTCAGTAATCTGACTATTATAGTTTTTAAATTATTGACGTACAAATGAACAAAAATCTATAAAAGTTACATTTTCTCGAAACAGGTATTTTTGTATTGTGACACTTTTTTCGCCGGGGTGCGATATGTTGGTAACATTGAAATCCTGTACGAAAATTGCAATCCAGTTAAACTTTATTATTCTTGGCTATCAACAACTGTCAGACTGTCAGCTGTGTCATGTCAACTGTCAGATATGGCTGTCAGCCTTCTGTCAGCGCCTCAGCGCCTGTTTGTTGAAATTGTTGATAAAATTTAATTTGTTTTGTTGCGTTGCGTGATTTCGTGATGTTCATGTGTTCCTGTTCCTTGTGTTCATGACTCGACTCATGTGATTTTGGACTGTTATAGACTGGACAGTGGACAGTTTGTTTTTAATATCTGAAAGATTTAATTTGAACCACATTTTGAAACCAACAAAAACATTTTTTGGGCTTGAGGGTTAAAGCCCTATTTAGAAGGCTAAGCTCTTCATGAAGATAACTTTTTAGTTTCATAAACCGTTAAATTGCATTAAACAACAAAAATGGGAGAAAAATCAACACCCCTATTAGCTGTTTTACAGTTACTACGAAAATACAATCTAAAGGTACATGCAATTTGTAATCGTGATTATGATGTGTACATAATTTTAAATAACAATTTCTGTGATTTTTTACTTCTCCAATAATGTTAAATCGGTAGACGTTGATGAATACACAAACGTAATTAATAAACACTAAATTTTTTTAGCATTTGATTCAACTGTGGCGATTGTCGCGTAATATCATAATTATTTTCTATCTAATTTAATTGATTGTTAACCGGAACTACGTAATTTAAGTTGTGCCAATAAGAAGAAAAAGAAGGGTGCTATATTTTTTCCAATTTCGGTACAGCAACACTCTTGAATAGTAATTAAAAGATAAACATACCTAATTATAAACAATCTTGCATTTTTTTTATTGAAAAACAGAAAAATAATTTTAAATATGTTTTTATAAAGGGCACTGAGGAGATTCTAAGGAAAGAAGCCAGCTTAGGTGATGTTGAGTTAGAAACGTTGGACCTGCCTGATGTGGAATTGGCTAGCATACTCACAGCTCACCATACGGAGAGCGACCCCTATAGCTACGAGTTTGCCTATGACAGCCTAAAAAAGTTTGTTGAAAATTCTCTAGATGTTTATAAAGTAAGTTTTGATTTTTTGTGTATTTTATAATCAATTATAATAAACTTCTTTGTTTTGTAGCCAGCAAATTATTATAATACAAGATTGATAAATTTATTAATATTATAGTTCCATAATTATGTAATGTTGCTAATTGTATTAGTTAGTAAACTAGGTCTCCATAACTGACAACATATAAGGACATTCCACTATTGATTTTATAAGTAGAATGGTTACTAATCAAGTTATTAAGACCATCAAATACAAGTCAAGTCAAAATTATATTTAGCATAGTAAGTCCAGCAGTAAGGCCTTTGGTCTTTGTTTTATCCAATGATCAGAAAAGAACACGAGCTTGGGTAGAGTCTGTTCCATCTATATGTCATACTCTGGAGGTCCAAGCTCTCCTAACAAGAGCCACTCTGACTGCTCCTTCACATTCTGAATTCAGTGCATACCAGATGTCTTCTTCAGGTCATCAGTCCACCTGTTACATCGAATTTTAAATTGTTTCATGTTAATTTTACTTAATTATTTAATAACTGTAGCTAAATAAGACTGTTTAAGTTATGATGTAAAATAATGCAAGTTAATTTTTTTCAGTACGAGTTGTCCACACTTTTATACCCTGTATTTGTCCACATGTATTTGATTCTAATTCTGTATGACCACAATGAGCATGCTTATAAGTTCTTTGACAAATTTGCTGCTGAGCAAGAGGATTACTATCAGGAGGATTTGAAACGACTTTCTATTGTGAAAAATAAGGACCAAATAAAGGGAAATGAACTTGCCGAGATATACAGGTGAGCTTTTCAAATTTAATCATCCTGAAATTGGTTCTTTTCTCTTTTGTAATTCCTAAGCAGCCAACTGTTGGTGTCCTTTTCCTGATTATAGATAAAACACAGTGACCTACTTTGCATATGCTTCGATATAACTGAATAAATTATTGACTTAAAGTATGTAATACAGGTTGCTTAAGTGGCCAGTTACTACTGAGTTGACCCTAGTTACAGATCTAACAATTTGATCATTGTTAGCAACACTATCAAATGTTGTAATAATACAGGATGTATTTTTTTTTTTCAAAATCAATGGGTTCGATTCCTGACCAGGAATATTAATTTTTCAAAAATCTAATAATGCAGTTTTAGTTTCATCAAAATCGGCCCCGAGCTTCTTGAGGTTAAAAAACTAATTAATTGTAAAAAGAAATTAGTATTAGCATTAAATGATTTTATCTGTCCTTAAATTATTTTCATTGTGTGTCAGCCTTATTTTTAAATTACAATAAAAAGACTAAAAATTGTTTAGACAATACATTATCATAATTCTGCTCAATAACACTTATAAATTATGTATGTTTTATTCATGCAATATTAACAATAATATGTTAACAATTTCAGATAAAGCTTAAAATACATTCATATAGCAGAACTATTTTATTTTTATATCTTTCTTCTCTATAGCTCCAACAAATTTGAAGTTCAACTATCAAGAGATGCATCTTCACAATTGAAACGGTTCCTACATGAGCAGAAAAACTCCACAGTTGTTATAAACATTATTAACAATCATATTCAGATTGATGTGCACAATGGTCCAGGACGTACACAAGCTCAAGTAAGGGCAGTTGCTGGTGGGATCCTTGGGGAAGCTACTCGTAATGGTAAAGATAAATACCATAATTCTATTAATATGTATAAAACCTATTATATGTTACACTCCGCATCAGAGATATACCAGAATAGATAGATCCTAGGTTATAAAGATCTGTTTGATTCCCTAACATTAATTGCTTTAAAAGGATAGGTTCTTTTTCTTGTAGAATCTTTATTCATTCTAATAATACTTGGATGACATTTTTATTTTCTATAATAAATAGTGGTCTCTTCTTTGATGTATGTAAACATACAACCTCTCATAACACCTATCAGGTTACATATGTAGATTTAGTTGTATCTATTTTATTTTTGTACAATCATTAATATACAATTAGGTAAACTAACAGACATATTTATATATATATATATACCAGACATATAACTAAGGATACAGATTTGATATGATTGATGAAATACGGTAATACGGAAAGTAGTGTGTAATGGCCCTGAAAGTTAAATGTTATAAAATTGTTAAATATTTTACAGAGAATCGAGCAAAGGTATTCTACGGTCTGCTAAAGGAACCTGATATTCAAGTACTCACTGCTCCTGTAGAAGACGAGGAGGAAATTGAAGAAACTCCAGATAAACCCAAGAAAAAGAAGGCTAAAAAAGATAATATATTTATGAAGAAACCTAAGTCAGATCCCAACGCTCCTCCAAATGACAGAATGCCTTTGCCAGAATTGTAAGTCTATATAATGAAATATATTTTGTAGCCTAAAATTTTATAGCTTCACGATTAGAACCAAAATATTATAAAATAATTATGTTCAACCTCAGATAAACAAAAAACCTTTTGTTGAACATAAAAATTGACAAAAGACACTACACTAAAAAATATAGAATGCTCGAAAAAAACGATGTAATAGGTAATTGGTATGCTATAATACCTCCATATTACAGTGCTTCCAACTTATCTATGAATTGTAGGAGGGCGCTGTCGGACGCATTGGACCAATCATTGGACGCAATTCGAGACGTAGTAAATTTCAAATGTATGAGCACAAAGAACTTATGAATGGCGCGGCATTAGTTCCAATTTTCGCCATTTCACAGATAACTTGGTAGCACTGTACTTGCAGCAATTGAAATCACTAATTAAATTACGACTATTGATTATGATAATTATGTGTGTATGAAGCCAAATTTCTTATTACAATTATTATTTCACACAATTATTATTTCATTTATAACAGGAAAGAAACCGATAAGATTGAAAAAGGCAAAGCAATCAGAGAAGCCGCAAAGAGGGTACAACTCGGCCCTGAAACACTGCCATCTATTTGTTTCTACACTCTTCTGAATAGTGGAAATACTGCGCTATGTGCAGATATATGCGAAGATTCAACATTACTAGCTGTCGGTTTCAACAATTCTAATATCAAGGTAATGTAGCATTAAATTATAAAAAGTTTCCGTCCCATTCTCATCTTTGATGGAAATCGGACCTAAGGAAGCGATGTCGACCACTTTGAAAAAACCGTTGATAAATATTATAATGACTATTCTAGGTATGGACGCTGACTACTGCAAGGCTCAGGGGAATGAAATCTGCAGAGAAGTTGCTTGAAATTGACCGCGATGCTGGTGAGTAATATTGGTATCTTAGAAAATAATTTTGAAGGCTACTTTTGTATACAACATTGATATCATCGGATTCTTTGTAGGCGATGTGCTCGTGCGAATGATGGAAGAAAAGGACCGGGACACTTGCCGCACCCTGTTTGGCCACTCTGGCCCAGTGTACCAAGTTGGATTTGACCCCTTTAAAAATATGTTACTGTCTTGTTCAGAAGATAACACAGGTAAGTCTGTAAATAGAAATGAGAAAATATTGTAGATGACTGATTGACCGCTCGTGAGACTATTAAAAAATAATTGACTTTAACGAAATAGATTTCATGTATAATTTTATTATTACCGCGCGTGAAAGGGCGTTTGGCGACGGAGGCACCCACTGCACTTACGAATATTTATTTATTCGCGATTTTGGGCGGCGTATGCCACTGCACGCTAAAATGGCTATGAGTTCCGAACAGCGCATAGCTAATGAACTGTTGACGTTTCTACAACACACTATGCTCACAACACACTATGATGACACCGAGATCACGACGACCACCATGTCACGGTCCTCTTTGGGCGACTCTCTAGTTATAATATTATTAGGATGCGAGTACGTAAATCTGTAAGAATTACCTATATAAGTTATGGGTGTAATATAAATAAATACATAAAATAAATTAAAATCGTTTTAAGGCTAGGTATTCCCGCAGTGGCCGCTTTTTGAGTTTTTTTTAAAGGATCTGAGACATAGAAAATAGGTTTTTTTAAATTATGAAAAAAAGAAATGTATTAGTTAAGGATCCAAGTCGCTTTTTACGTTACAAAATCTGCTGAACTTGACTCGATAAAAAAAATCTCAAAGTTACCCTTTTTTAATGTTTTTTTCAATACTATGACTAAATTAGTACTAAAATATCCATTTTATTTTTGTACTCAATTAAATACAGTAAATATTTGTAGGTAAATTCAGTGCGTTTGATTTGATACAACGATTGTCTTAATTACTGTTTAAATACCTACTAAATTAGTGAGCGCGGTGGCTCGGCAGGCCCGATTAGTCGCTTACTTTCGCTTACAGACGACGGGAAACACTTTTGTGGGAATACCTGGCCTTAAGTATAATCTCTGAGTATAATATTTGAGAGGTTTCCTCAATGCTTCACGAATCCCATCATCCGAACTCAATGAAGTGGGCTGAACCGTCGTGTTCCAGTCCGTCTGTGGTCGCTGCAATGCTGGACGTGCCTGGTGGTGTACCGCGGGCACGTGTGGCCGGTGTGGTCGGTGCGCTGGTCGCCGCACGGCCACTACTTCGCGACGGCCAGCCACGACCGCACGGCACGGCTGTGGGCCACCGACCATCACCAGCCGCTGCGGGTGTTCGCTGGGCATGTGTCTGATGTTGATGTGAGTACGGGTATCATTTTGTAGGAGCAACAGGAGTCCCAAAACGGTGGAGAGGTTCATAAAATCTTAAAATGTCCTTATCTCATCGTATTCTCAAAATGTCCGGACATTTTTTGATCTGTCAGGACTTTTCAAATTTCTATATGGTAACCCTACTAGTACTAGTAATAAGGTGACATTATTCATTCCAGTGTGTCCAGTTCCATCCTAATTCCAACTACGTAGCCACTGGCTCGAGCGACAGGACTGTTCGCCTGTGGGATTGCCTGACTGGAGTCCAAGTTCGGATTATGACCGGACATAAGGTAAATGATTATGGATGTAAGGAGCTGCATCTTTCTTGAATCTAAGCTAACCTTGTCTGATTATGCACCCTGCTGATCGGATGAGGCTGTGGCATCAAACCCTCATGTTTATTATCGCTGGGGTCTCTATCATCAGTTTAACCCCGAACTAGACTAACCAGTAGAATTAGTGGGAACAAAACGTAGATACGGTTTTTGTTCCCACTAGTTCTACGATAGAACTAAGCAGTAGAACTATTGGGAATGAACGGATGATACCAGCGTGGTGATAGATGATAGGTTATCAGCCTAACTAGCTACCGCCCACCTATTTCCTGTAAATGTTTCTAATGTGTTTCGGTCCATGAACCCCGTTTCTGTTGGCAAGCTTTGTTGATGGCTTTTCTGTTCGTATGGTAAGTGGTTATGTAAAAAACTTATGTACCTAAAGTTCAGTCAGCGGCAGTTATTAAGTAAAAAATTCTAAATCTGTGTTTCAGTCGACAATATTCACCCTGGCATTCTCTGTGTGCGGTCGTTGGCTGGCGTCTGGCGGGGGCGCGGGCGAGATGATGGTGTTCGATCTGTCCACGGGGGCGCCGGCCGCAATCATTCCCCCCTCACACACTGCCCCCATACATGCGCTTGCCTTCAGTCGAGATGGCACCATCTTATCATCCGGTAAGGACTTGACTTATACCAACCGTGATGTGAGGATGCGATTCCTAACTGAAGAATTCATTTATTTCATAGATAAATATTAAGATATCTGCGACATATTCGTATGGGTCACCTCTATGAGGGAAGCAATAGATTCATTTATTATCTTTTTATAACTGACACTTTAAAAGTGACTAACATGAAAACATTATGATAATGAATGTGTGTAGTATTATTTAGTTTTCGGGGATGATAATAATAATAATAAGTACCCTATTAGACCAGTGCCGATAATTATCAAAAATTATAATTTTTGAAAAGAAACAAAATTATATTAGGATGAAATCCATTGCAAAAGGAAGAGAATATAACGAAAATTATAGGAAAAATAAATTACGGCGATCTGAGGTCGGGAAGTGGGGGGAGGGGGGGTTTAAGGGTAAAAAACGGTTTATCTCGATTTCCGGAAAAACTACAAGTCCTATTGAAAAAAGCTAAATGGCAAAGTTGTAGGTAATAAAAAGATCTACAACTTTGTATTTACACTTTTTTACATAACCTCAAAATTCATGTGAAAAATTCAAAAAACCACGTTTTTGGTTTTTATTTTTCTTTTACAAAAAATTTCTCACGAAATTTGGTGAAAACTTACCTTTTATTTAACTATTTTCGCATGTTTTTTGCAATCTCATATGCGATCAATGGAATCCGATTTTTTTTGCGAAAATAGTTGTCGTTTCATTGCATTTTTTGCGAACATTTACCATAGTAGTGTATAGTTTTTTATATACCATTAGAAAGTAGAGATTCCAACGAACAAAAAGGCCACCGAATTTTTAAAAAAATCAGATTTTTTGACGTGAGATTTTTCGACTGAAAATAAGGGTGCTTTTTCGATATAAGGTCAAAATAAGGTGAAAAAAAATATATTTTTGAATCAAAAAAATTACAGTATGTTAAAGACATACAAAGGTAAGTTTTCACGAAATTTCGTGAAAAAAAAATTTTTGTAAAAGATAAAAATAAAAAACCAAAAACATGTTTTTTTTATTTTTCACATGAATTTTGAGGTTATGTAAAAAAGTGTTAATACAAAAGTTGTAGATCTTTTTATTACCTACAACTTTGCCATTTAACTTTTTTCAATAGGATTTGTAGTTTTTCCGGAAATCGAGATAAACCGTTTTTTACCCTTAAACCCCCCCTCCCCCCACTTCCCGACCTCAGATCGCCCGTAATTTATTTTTCCTATAATTTTCGTTATATTCTCTTCCTTTTGCAATAGGTTTCATTCTACTATAATTTTCTTCCACTTTTTACCGTTTTTAGAGCTATCGGCACTGGACTCAGTGCTCAGTGTACTAAATTTTATGAACATCCGTTCAGTAGTTTTGCATAAAAGGGTAACAAACATCTATACATCCTCACAAACTTTCACATTTTTAATATTTAGCAAATATTTATAAATCGCTAAATTATAGTCAAAATTATCTAAGATGCCCATAATGATAGCTGCTATTTATTAATATGAACTAACCTTGTATGGGTGCTTTGAGCGAAATGGAATATTAATTTACTTGACATGAATAGTTGAATACTTACGGACAAAGGATTTTGCCAAAATTTGTTAAAAATCCCTTACTCATTTTCATTGGCGTTAATTATAAATCACATTATACGTTAAGATGTAGTAAAAATCCCATCACATCATAATTTATGCAAAATTTAATAAAAATATATGACGCCGAAACAATCTTATATGAAGAAGCCTAAATCTAATCTGACGTAGGGTGATGTGACGTCTTGAAACCGTTTATAAAACCAGTCATAATCGATACATTACTATAATCGAAATTTAAAAATGAAAATTGAATAATTTAATTACTAGATGTTAGATAGAACAATTATTAGAGTATGACCAAATACCATCATCGTATTAATTCTCGATATTCTCGTGAATAGAGTATGAGTATTGAGAGATTCTAACAAATAGATGGACGAGGATGAGTCGACTGTAAATTGTGAGTCCCGACGTCGCCACGTGTTAGATAGCCGTGTAATAAGGGACGCGGGGTGACATTCAAACGACGCAGTAGCTTGATGCACACTGATTTAATTGCCTCAATTACCTGCACTTAAACCATTCGCGAGACGCAGCTCGCACGCACACACGCTCACACACACGCACACATGCATACATAACAATTATTAAAAATTATTTGCTTGCATTTGAATTTAAAATTAAGTACCCAATAATACCACGATGAATTGGATGCTACAAAGGACATTTTCCATTATGTATGGGCACTTCGCCATCCATGGACAGTAACTGCAGATAAAATGTTATATGTAATTATGTATTTAAGGTTGCGGTAGCCATTTTTTTTTTCAATAAAATAATAATTATGTATACATGAATGTGTCTTACGAAATAAGCAAGAATTTATTCACTGTAGTTTTTTCCTGACGCTCATAATATAATATTATGTCAAAATATTATTATGAAACTGAGCGGGACTTTCATTCTATCATGATCTATCTTTCTTTCTTTTTCTTCTCTTTCTTGGCCGGCAACGCACCAGTGATGCTTTTGGTGTTGTTGATGTTCATGGGCGAATGGATAAAAGAATATTTTATTGAAGTCGTAAATAGGTACATATTAAGAATACGCGGTAGGAGATAGCTCAATCGAGGTAGTAGGTAGGTAACTAGGTACCTAAATATTACGGTTTTTATTTTAAAATTTAATTATCGAATCGATTAGAAGGTCTTATAATTTTGAATCGATTTGTTGTAAAAATTGGTTTCTTTCGTGAACCGATTTTTTTGTACATCTCTAATGTCACTGTGATGGCAAACGACAAATTGGGCTTCTTAGTTCGCGGTGACTATAAATCAATAGGATCTTTGACGTATGCGCAGTATAAAATTCGCAGTATGAAATTTTCTATTCGATTCGATTAACTCAATATAAATTCTTAGTTTTCACATTCACAAATTTCAACCCGAGCATCATCTAAAGCTGCTATGAAAAGTATCTAACTAATGCTATGTGTTACATTTATTGTTACAGGTTCATTAGACTGCAATATAAAACTATGGGATTTCACAGCAATTACAGATGAAGCTACTGTTGAAGAGCCTGGAGCAAATTCATCTGCTCAGAGGGAAGATAAATTCTTATTGCGATCTTTTGCAACGAAAAATTCTCCTATAAAAAGTTTACACTTTACTCGACGGAACTTGTTATTGGCTGTGGGAACTTATGAGGGAAGCTCTTAAGAAAAATCAGTTTGATCTTTACATTTATTAAATAAACAATTCCATTTTATTAAAACTGACTTTTATTATATTTGAAGGAGATAAGACCTCTCACTGGTAATAAATTGAACCATTAAATTTAAAATTGACTCATTACTCCTTGCTACTTGTGCTTTCATTGCTTGTTTAAAGTCCTCTTTAACTCCTTTATCAGCACCGCGAGTGCCAATCCGCCTCTGTCCCAAGTGTTGCTGTGAGGTTGGCAATATGTCCAAAACAATATTTTTACCTTCATTCCAAATGTAGGTAAGTTCCTCTAAAATGTCTATATGTATTATATAAGCTGAAAATAGATGGTAATGAAATATACCTCTTTGTTTTATAACTTCTAGAATATGTATGAATATTGCTTCTTCTTGTGGCCAACCAAGTTGCATCAGCACCAGCATATGGCCATATGTTAAATCAGCTGTATTTCCTGTGTTGATCAAGATTCTTATTATCAATGTGCAAAAGTAATGCATAATGGCAACTTTGGTCATTGGAAGGAAATGAAGATGTCTATGTTTACCACCAACAATAAGATCAGATTCCAACACTCCTTCAACTGAGGGTAGATGAGGTAATGCAGCCAAAATATTTTCTATACAGGCTTTGTAGTTTTTCTGGAAGAAACATATTGATACCCTCACTACACTACTTGCTAGAGAAGTAACTGTAATTGGAGGCATTGCTTCATCATATCTACCACGGTACAGAGCTAGCTCTTCAGTAAAACCTTCACACCAAGGTTTAATTTGTAGCTGTGATGTAAGCTTCATAAACTCACGTGATATTACATCACTGCTGTGTAGAAGCTCCCAACAATTTGCAGCAGCTTGAAACTGGTGTGCTGATATACCTGACACTTCTATTTCACCTTTTTTTCTTTTTGATGGAGGCATCTCAGGTTCTGAAAGAGCTTCGACAAGTATGTGGTTTCCTTTTAGTGACTTCTGATCAAAAAGTGATCTTAAGAAAAATACTACTCCACAATATAACAATTGTCGACAATCTTGGTTGCTCCTCAATAACATCAACTTTTGGAAATATGACTCTTTATTCAAACTGTTACTGTAGTTAGTAAGGTATGTGTCCCACCCTAGCTGCCTTCCCAATAAGTCTAATACTCCATAGAGCCTTTGCCATGGGTCTGTAATGTCACTTTCTGCTTCATTATAGACATAGGAATTGTAAAAATCAATGGCTTTTACCAAGAGCCTTTGAAGCAGACGTGGTGATTCCAATGAACTGAGCAGAGGCAATGTTTCTACTACTAGTAAACGAGCATATCTATTATCATAGAATACTTTTTCTGTATTTATTAAAGTTTTAACGAGACTATCCACACCTAATTGTGGAAACTTCTTCAGCAGCAATACTAACAATCGGCAATGTTCCATAGTATCATCACTATTCTCAACACTTGTCTTAAGTATTGTTAATTGTATATCAGGGCATATATTGTCAAACATTTGACTTAGGAAACTGGCATCGTTTGATTTCAACGCATTTGCAATTGCTGATATTTCCGGTAGTAAGTTGGGTAAATTTTGCCTTGACATGACCAGGGAACTAAAACATTCTGCCGCTTCTTGAACATTACCTGACTGTTTCTCCATCAAATAGGCTTCAAACTGTATTTTAAAATTTGTTGGGAATAAAGTTTTTGCAGTAAGCATCCAGGCTTTGGCGGAGTGTATATTAAATTTTTGAGCTTCTTTCGCTCGCGATATAATGTAATCTTCATCATCGTCTGTCATTTTAATTTCTAAAGCTGGCATCCTATGTTGCGGTAATGAAAACGTTATACTTATTTATTGTTATAAAACACTTTTCCTTTTATTTTTGAAATTCGAGATCAATGCATGTATGCATTTTCTTATAAAAGTGACACTGACTTGACATAAGTGACATATGGCAATCTCGCTAAATCTAACCGCTCATTTACACGCGCGTGTCACGGACCGTCTCGTGGCGCGTCCGTAAGCCACGCCCCCTACGCGCGTGTGAACACCACGCGAGCGCTCGCGCGAGCCCCTTTGGCGCGCGCATACAAAACCGCTCCCGACGCGAGCCCTGCGAGCGCGAGACGCGCCGCGGTCTGGTCCGCGAGCGCCCTGTTCACACGCGCGCGTCTCGCGGATTGTCTCGTGGCTCGCGCGCGCGTGTAAATGGGGTATATGAAGTACGATAATTTAGATACTCGATACTCATAACTGGTACTCACTCGCAAGTACTCATTCATACGAAACGTCGGTATCGAGTACTTTTATAATACTCACTGAGTACTTTTCAGTGTACATTACTATGGGCCGTGTCTAGTGCTGCCAATATATTGATTATCGGTTCAACGCTCAGACTAAAAAAAGGGTCACTGGGCCTCTATTTCTCAACAAAGTGATATGAAATTCACTGCCCATGACCTTTTTTTAGCTCCTAATGTGATGCTCGCAAGTACTCGATACTGAGTAGTATCGATACTTTTTGGGTATCGATACCACAAGAGTACTCGGTATCGATACCAGAGGCCGATACTTCGAACCCTAGAGTCAAGTGTTCACCTCCTTGCCGGCTAAACGGTTGGAGTTGGACAGCTTGGACTTGAGTTGGACACCGTACCACTACTACCCTACGAAGTTATGTATCCAGTTAGAGTAATATATCCATGGGCTAAAGTGCCGCGCCGGGTCAAGTTGCCGCAGCGCAGTAAGCAGGGGACAGGGTCGGGACATTATTATCATAATTAGACATGGGCGGTAAAAACTATAAATAGTTTCAATAACCCTTTATTTGTATAATACCACAAATACGGTATCAGGTGCAACAAAAACTGTTTATTGAGAGAAACCATTTATTCGTGAATACTAGGTATTGCGCGGTAAGGTATGAAGACGTGGTATAAACTATAAACAGTTTCAATATTTCAATAAACCTTTACTGGTATAATACCACAAATATGGAATCAGGTGCCACAACCCAAAATAACCATTAGTGTGCGCTACTAAGCATTCATTTAATCAGTTATTTCGTATACCGACATTACTGAGAATAAGCGTATACCAATGATACCGTAAACCTGATATACCGAGTACACATTTCAATAAATGGTTATTCAAATAGTTTTAAAACCCTTTATCCTTAATACCGACTTTACCGAGAATATGAGAATACCGATGATACCAGATAAACCGAGTGAACGTTTCAATAAATAGTTATTAAAATAGACAGTTTTAAAACCCTTTATCGGCGACAATACCAATAAATAGTTATGGTATTACGAAAACGCGTACCGACCCATGTCTAATCATAATCACACAAAGCATGACATCACTAATCCACAGACATTGACAATAAATCACTGTCATCTGTCTGTCGTAATTGTCGTAAATTGTATCGTAAACAAAATGTCTTAATTTTCATAATCCTAAACGTTGCTGGAATTAAATATTTATCGAGTCACATTGAGTGTAAATTAACTCTTGAATTAATTGTAAAATAAATATAAACATTACTCCGCCACTAAATCTATGACTCCGCCTTATTTAATATACTAAATTGAAATATAACAATGAGTAGAGTTAGATTTATCGTTCATGGTCGTGCTAGTGATCTTCCCGATCACATTTTAGAAATGATTTTTTCATATTTAAGTGTATTAGATCTTCGGCATTGTTCTTTAGTGTGTAGAAAATGGTACAGGATATTGCAAGATGTAAATAGTGATGTATGGCGAATTCATTGCATGAAGAGGTTATCAGAAGAAGTTATCAAATCAGAGCTGTTGATACCTTTACCAACCTACAAAGAAAAGTTAAGAGCATTCTATCATGCGTGGAGCCCTTATGATTGTTCCAGAAATATATATATAAAACCTAATGGTTTTACATTACACAGGTACATCTAAAAGGATTATTTTTATTGATTCCAAAAGTTTTATGTATTTTTTATTTTTGTGTTGTACCAATTTTATATTTGTATAGATGTTTGTTTCCAATAGAAATCCAGTGGCACAGAGTACAGATGCATGTAGAGGTAAAATTGGATTCCAGCGAGGAAGACATGCATGGGATATTATTTGGGACGGGCCCCTAGGGACAGTGGCGGTCATTGGTATTTCTACTAAGGAAGCTCCATTGCAATGCCAGGGTTATGTAGGTCTACTGGGATCTGATCAACACAGTTGGGGTTGGAATTTAGTTGACAATCAATTACTACATAATGGAGAGACGAGAGGGCACTATCCTCTTTTAAACAATTGTCCTAGATATCAAGTAAGCAACTTTATAAATATTGTTAAAAAAATTGTAAATAGTAGATTTTTATATAGAGTATTAATGTAAAATGTATCTTCCATTTAAGGACTATGCAAACTGGCATGCCTGGGAATTTTTATTTGATGTAAAGAAATATACCTTAAATGATTTTAAGGTTCAAATGCATGACTAGACACATCTGCAAATCTGCTATAGTAGCTATGATTTGCTTAATCAAAATGTGTTTATCATCATACTCATTATATCATGAAGTGTGTATTTCTGTTTGTCAAATAAAAATGCCTTGGCATGCCATGGTGTTATTTGGCACAGGCTCTAAATGGATTTTAATCTTTGTTTTAATCCATAATTTCTTTTTTATGCTTTTGTCCTGCTTTTAAAGACACTTACATATTACTAAAGGATATTTTATAATTATAACATATTTTATATTCCAGGTAGGTGAACGCATAAGAGTGATATTAGATTGTGAAAAACATATTTTAGCATTTGAAAGGGGTTATGAGTTTTTGGGTGTTGCATTTAGGGGTAAGAATTATATTGAATTAATTTTTATTAATGTGATTATATATTTTTTTTCGAATGGACCATTCTGCCTTATTGGCCTTTGCAACTTCACATGGACAGAGGGATGACTTTGGAACAGCTAAGTGAATACAGTTTATATATAGGTGTCGTAAGAGGAGACTAAATCTGGCCCGCTGGTGGTAGGGCCCTTCGAGGGATTGTATTGGTAATATTGATTTTAATTTTTAATTAACACCATTATTACTATTTCTCCATGTGACTCGCCAGGATAGCTACCACCCTTGAGCATGAGTCAGCCGCCAAACGACTCGTCGTGTTCCGGCTGGGGGCTTGAGAGCCAGTTCTTTCTTTCTTTTCTCTCTTTCTTGGCCGGCAATGCATCAGTGATGCCTTTAGTGTTACTGATGTCCATGGGCGATTATTTTCTCTCTTTCTTGGCCGGCAATGCATCAGTGATGCCTTTAGTGTTACTGATGTCCATGGGCGAGGATAGCCACTTACCATCAGGTAGATCGTCAGCTCGTATGCCAGCTATTTCCATAAAAAAAAGAAATGTTTAAGAATCTTAATACCCATATTCCAAAACAGCACTGTGAGGACTCGCAGTGTTTGCAAGTGCGTAGTGTCATTAAAACTAGTTCATAAACAATACTTGAGTGAAATCCATTGCTAAGCTTTTGTCAAAATAGAAAGAAAAGATTGATTGTTTGTACTCCTATCTTTGTCTTTTACCTTTGTCAAATGACTAGAGTTTGCCACATCAAATGGACCAATTACAGGGCTGTATATAATGTTGTATACAGCCCTGTAATTGGCATAATTGCCTCCGTTCAGTCAAATAATACTAAGTATCATTCAGTCAAATAATACTTAAGTATCAACTATGGCACAAAAGACTTGCCATAACAAACGCACTGAGAAATGACTTACTTCGCATAGTATTGCTTCTTTACTTTGTACAAGTATTGTTGTTGAATATGGGTGTAAGATATTGATATTGAAGTTTTTAAGATTATTGTATAAATCAATTATTTCTGGTTACGGTGACAACAAAAAATATTGAGTGACAGTCTGTATTTCTGAGATATATCACAAATTTAAGAATTACAACCACTTACCATGAGGTTGGATTGTGGTCAAGCATTAACTTATTTTTAAGTAAAAAAAAGTTTTAGAATAAAATTATTTCTAGAATGTTATAATAATAAAATGAATGTTAATACATTTTAATTTCTCTTTTCAGGCCTTCCACATAAGAAAATTTTTCCAGCAATCTCCGCTGTATATGGTAATACAGAAGTATCTATGGTTTATGCAGGAGTGCCACTAGATGGTTGACAGTTAGAGCATTTAAAACATTTTCTAGTCATAAAATTTGTGTGATATTTATTTTGCAATTAGTAACTTACTGTTACAGTTTATATTTGAGTTTGTGAACAATTATTTATAGTATTTATTAATTACACTGTAGGTTTAGTATATTAAAACTTGCACTTTAAAATTACTAGTCATAAAGACCGCAATAAGTGATGATTATACTTCCAACATTCCATATAAATATAGTATTAACAATACTTTTTAATAGGTAACGGCAAAGTTAGCGTTTGTGCGGGTTTATGCACTGAACGCGGTCCGAACTAGGCATCAGATCGGCCGCATGCGTCCACCTCATGTTTAATTTTTGTGCGAAGCTGTACCTCCTGATACGTGCGATCCGGGTTACTCGCGCCGTGCCTGTTTGAGCGTTGGCCCTTAAATTATCGCAATCGCAATCGGCTACTTTTAGTAGCGCGAAATTAGCGATACAACCCGCAAATCGGTCGCGATATGAAAAATCCTCAACAAACATAAAATGAAGTAGAATGATGTCCTTTCCTTTATTTTGATATTTTTTCTTAGCGTACTATGTGAACGCAAAATTTTTGAATTAGTCTCGAGTCAGGCTAAAAACTATGGAAACCTTGAGAAAGGCTGGTCTATAGTGTAAATACAAGTCTTTCATTACAAATATGTCCTGCAACTTTCTTATCATATTATCAATTTGTTCTCGACTTTCCTATACTAAAAGAATAGCATCCACAAAGACCAAAATTAATAATTTACTCCTTGATATTTATACTATGAACACAGAATAAGTATCCAGAATGAGCACCCAGAATAAGTTTCTGAAGAAATCGCTCACGCACTCTATACCCTCCTTTGAGTCATGCCTTAATAATGACTAAACAAGTTACTTCTTTTTAGTTTTCATCTTTGTCTCATAATTGAATAGGTACCTACTGTTTGTTAAAAATTTAAGTGTTATTGTACATAAATAATAAATTGATTGCTAACTACACTAGAATTTTCATGTAAGTACCCCTTTCCTGACATTAAATATAATAATAAGTAAGTGTACATAGCTTATTCATAAAAAGGGATAAATACATGGATAGATGGCATACGTCTCTAACCTATGCTTATAAAATGATACGTACCTATACGTATAAGTTTGCTAATGAATAAAGTTCAAAAGCTATGCCTATTTTTGGATTTTACCACAAGACAATAGTACTTTTATACATATAAGTAGATTTTACATATTGTTAGATAAATACTGAGCCTTAATGTCCCATTGCAATACAGGAGTCATGTCTTGATGCAATGATAGAAAGAATAACACATGCCTTTAGGTACTTACCCATCTACATCAGCCCCGGATCTACGATTTTTTCGAACCGGGGCAGAAACTTATTAGTGGCGCCTACTACGGAGTTTTGTATGCACTATGCCATAATTTCTATGAATTGCAAAATCGGTTCAGGCGCTCACAAAAAAAAGGTCATCGGGCGACTGTCCGTACATAAACGTATAGAAAGCAAAATCAGTTTAGCGCTCAGACTAAAAAAAAGGTCATCGGGCTCTTTCGTCCTCTTGGCTCTTGACGTCAAGTTCTTTTATTTTTAATCATACTATATTATCATTTTGGCGCCCCCACTACCGCCTGGGGCGGATGCCCCGGTCGGCCCCCGCCCTAACCCACATACCTGCTTATAAAATAAATAATATACAGTATTTTGTTAATAAAACTTTATTCTTGGTTGCTCAGTGCTTATATTTAGGGAATAGTTACATGAATACCATATAAATTATCTATAATACCTATAGTGTTGCTAAGTTTGGGGTTACATAAATATATATTTTTACATAAAAATTGAAGTTCATAGTGTGATTTCATCGATAGGGGTAGGTACCTACTAGGTATATTATTTTTTGTAAAGAAGCAAAAAATTATTAGATGTAGGAAGGTATAAATATTGTAGTCGCATATTTTACTTAAATCTGGAAATTGTAATATTGAATAATTACTAGGGCACAAACGCTAAATAGGCTTTGGTTATTTGCGCGACGCAAGGGAGGGTAATGTGTTTATCAGGCTAAGTAAGTATGTAAGTTTCTATGTAGCATTGTAGAGAGCAAATGTGTTGAGCGATTTTGATGATTCTTACGTCCGTCGATTCGATTTTACCTTGCGAGTAACAAAAAAAATCGACGAACTAAGTCAAGTGAGGTATCATTGAATAGATATTCAAAAATGTTTTTTTAGGTTCCTTTCATGATTTTTCATTTAAAGTAACAGCTGTTTAGGATTTATAACGATTTAAAGTTGTTCAACCATCCTCGCCAATTTATTAACTCCTTTAATGAAATGACAACATTGTAAATTTTTATCTAATCCTAATAAAGAATGATGAATCCTAACTAAAAAGTGTAAAATAAAAAATACCCGACTGCGTATTAAAAATTAAAAAGAAAAAATAAGCCCAGTAGTTTATAATTTAATTTTGTTAAAAAAATACTGAACAACTACACCATAGAAGGATTATCAGTATGTAGCCACCTGCAGGAGCTTATACCGGAGAATTGGCCCATAGGGTATAAGCTAACGGATGTTTATACGTTCACTGTACACACTAATACTAAGCTATTGTATATATTTTGCCCATCAGAAAATAAGTGGGTTCTTGAACCATAATCTTTTCGGTTTTTCCAAGCCATACTGTTCAACCATCAAAGTTATTGAAATGGAAATGGTTGTCGTTTCTTTGCATTTTCTAAGAACATTTACCATAGTAATGTATAATTTTTATAGCATCAGAAAGTACAGATTTCAATGAACAAAAAGCCCACCGGCTTTTTTAAAAAAGCAGATATTTTGAGGAGAATTTCCGATTGAAAATTAGCGTGCTTTTTCGATATTAAGTCAAAATAAGATGAAAAAAGATATATTTTAAATCAAAAAAATTACAATGTGTCTGGAATATAAAAAGGTAAGTTTACACCAAATTTCGTGAAAAAAAAATGAATAAAGTTTAAATACAAAAGTTGTAGATCTTTTTAATTATTAATTAATTAATTACCTTATTTTTATTACTTTATTTTTTATTACTTTATTTTATTACTTTGCCATTTAACTTTTGCCATAGGATTTGTAGTTTTGCCGGAAATCGAAATAAACCGTTTTTACCCTTAAATAACTTAAGGGGGGGAGCCTTACTTCCTCAGATCGTTTGTAAATTACTTTTCCTTTTGTTTTATTCTCTACCTTTTCCAATGGGTTTCATGCTACTATAATTTTTTTCACTTTTTACCATTTTCAAAGGCTTTGCTCCGCTGCAGCTTCAGCACTGGTCTAGATCGGAATGGTGGCGGGGGGGTTACCATTTGTCTTCTCTCTCACGTCCCCTTCAGTGTGATTTGGTCATCCTCTAATGGTCTTTGGGACCGAGGAGTATTTATTTGCTGAAGTTAATCTTTCCAGTACTAATTCGGGTTTACAGGTTATCATCAGTTAATGTTTTTTTGTCATTTAAATCACTTCTCGAGGATCTAAGTCCATTTTATGATGAGACCGTAAACGATAGCAGCCTGTATCCTATTTGTATAGTTAGATATGGAATATTTACTAATGACAGAATAGTTTAAGCAGGCAGAGGCTATAGCCAGTCGCGGTCAGGATACTAAAATTATAGGAATATAAGGTATTATTACCTAAGTAATTATTATTTAGATAGTTTTAACTAGTTATTTTTGGACGAATAATTGCTCGAAGTCAACATTATTGACATTAGGTTACGTTACTTTTTTAAAGCTGTGGACATCACGAAATAACCATGCAATGTCGATTATATTAACACACGCATCAAAACATTTCAAATGCAATTGGATTTTCCACGAAGATGTGACTCGTCCACAGACTGAAGTACCTACCTACACTAATTATATGCAATGTTTATGTTACCAACACAAATACTATCGATACAACGATACACAATTCTAAATATAATCATAAGATTGTTTTCATAAAATATTAATCATAATTTATCAAACACCTTGCTACTTATACTAAGGGCATCTTTTGAAAATTTACATATCATTACGTAAGTAGTTTACGACTTCATTCATAGGTTTACAACTTCACACGTTAAGTAGTTCGTTAGATACCTACATAATTACGTCCTAATATAATTTCCGTTACTATTTATTGTATATTCCCTTTGTATTGAAATATACATTTAAAATGTCTTTTAGTTACAGGCAAATCTATTATTCTCTGTATAATCCGTTGTCAAAACGGATCCCTTATAGTTTCGTCTTTTTCGTCCGTCCGTCATATAAAGTGGTAAAATAAATCGAAAAGTGTATTTGCAAGTTTGTTGTGGGTTCGCAAAGACAATTTTCGATTCAAGAATCCTTTTGCGAAAAATTTAAAGCTTTAAAGTGCTAATTGCCTCCCTCCCACCTCATTTTTGCCCGGCGACGGAGAAGGCAATTTGCCATATCGACCTAATCTATATGCAATCCCAAGTCGGGTGAAAAGCATAAGCACCGAAGAAGTGGTGAATAAGCACTACTTCAACCTACACAATCGTGTAGCCAAAGCTAAGACAATCTCAGAGTCAAGGGTCAGTATAGCGGATACACCAAGATATTGAAAACATGCTTATTTATGTAGTTCCTGGTTGGAGAATAATAATACAAAAATTTACAGAAGAATAACGATTAATTCAGTTAATTAAACACCTATAGTCCTTATAGAGTTCATAAACAGGTAAAGACTAATGCACTTATCGTTTGAAAGACAAAATCCTGAAATATTTAACGCGGGATATACAGAGTGAAGAACCGGAAACAACCTTAAGAAAAAAATTATGCCTAAAATAGATATCAGAAAGAACGTGTAGCTATAAAGGTGACTCCAAGTTAGACAAAAATTTAGCTTTCACAAAAAAATAATAAGAACATAAAGCAGAAAAAAACTGTGTAGGTAATTCAATGTGCCATAACCGATAATTATTTGCACAAGAAATGCGGTACTTACGAATATATTTTACATTCAAATCAAATAAATATATTTCATTTATTTTAAATCCTCACTAGATTTTTTTTTGTTCGGGAAATTTAAAACATCAGTTCACCCAGGTGCTAGTTGCTATTGAAAAATTAAAAATACCAATCCACATTCTTATACTTATTCTTCTTTTCCAAAATACAAAAAAAGTTTAAGTAAGGAAAGTTTGTGACAAATCGGTTGATATTAAATATAGTAGATTGTTTAAGAAGGAAATAAAATAGCTTCAAACAATGCCAGTATTGTTTGTACCTACTAGGAACCTATTTGTCTAATGTCGTATGGTACCTACATATATTGGAATTCATTTTAACTATATGTAAATACATAAACTCTATTGTAGTCAAAACAAGTCCAGTCACCTTACCTAAATAAAGTTTAACCTCCGCTCTAGAATTTAAACTGAAATTAGTCTGTAACTCTGTTGGTACTGTGCCTACCTAGCAGTAACTAATGATATTAACAAAATAAAATAAAAACTGTGTCTTAGGATATTCGGTTGAAACGCTCACTGATCCGCTCACATCTAATAGATAAACGCTTTGAGTGTCAATGTTAGGTACATTATAATATATTAGGCTAAAGCAAAAAAATAATTTAAACTCTTTGATTGACAGCAAATTCAAATCAACACGGTTTATCTCGTTAAAAATCATTTCTATCTTAAACTACGTAAAATTACAACTCCACAGGATAAGAGGAAGTAACAGGGTAAGCTAAATGAAAGCGTTTAAAAAGAGGTTTTTCCTTCACTTAACAGGCAAGGAGCTTACACGTGTATGGTAATACCCCATTATCCGCAACCGCGCGAGGTACAACATTGGCCATAATGGATGAAAATAAAATATGAAACCACATTATCAACGAACCGGCAACGGAAGCTATGAAAATTGCTTTCAAATTTATAATTTCGTTAGATAAGTTTTAAAATATGCAATATAATGCAAATAACTATTCAAAATATATGTTGATGATACTTCACTTGCATTACATAAAGCAATACTAAATAGTTTATCAAGCATTTCATTGCAATGCTTTTCCCCTCAGTCTAGCTAGATGGTATACGGGTATCTTGGGACTTAGCTAATAATTTTGAGGACTATGTTTTCTGAAGCTTATATTTGATGTAGTATGTCTTGTGTAATACAAACAATATCTAATCACCATTACTATCTAACACATAGGTCAACGATAACTTGTGGTTCTTGTAGGTACTTTCTTTATAGTTTATTGTGTATCCTAATGCATATTTATAAACTTTATTATTATGTTTGATTACTTATCTATACTAATATATAAAGAGGAAAGATTTGATTTTTTGTTTGCATTGAATAGGCTCCGAAACTACTGAACCGATTTGAAAAATTCTTTCACTGTTGGGAAGCTACACTATCCCCGAGTAACATAGGCTATATAATATTTTCAAAAAAATTAGGGATCCTTAATAAAACTCCAATAATGTAACCCAAGGTGTAAAAAATAAGAAAACCGAAGCAAAGCGAGGGCGGTTACTTGTATGATATAAGTATGTTATACGGTTAAGTACAACTCGATTATCGAAAGCTGGTACGTTCGCACTATTCACAGTGCCCACACTAAAATAATGTATTGTATACACAGTAGGTATGTTTTAAAAAATCGTATAGGTAAGGTAAGTAATATTGTAATTAGAAATATGGCTTTCATATTTATATTTTGGAAAATATTTTATTTGGTTTATTTAAATGATAAAATCATCCGAAAATACCTGAAATTATATTAGATAAAATGATTATGGAAAGTAAAATAATAAATAATTATTTTTGCAACTCTGGTAAGTTTATTCTTCTAAGGCACTTAAATGTTTCATCGCTAGAAGAAGTTGATGCCTCAATATCGTAATTATTCAGTTTTGGTTTTGGTTTATACATTTTCCCAAGATTGTCTTCTTCGTGATTTGCATGATTCAATGTTTTCAGAAAATATTTGATTTCAATATTTTTAAAGTCAAAAATAATTTTAAACTCGAAAAAATCATTTTATTTTTACTTCATTTAAGTATTTTAAAAACATTTTATTTTTTAATATTTGTCAGTTGACTTTCACTGACGGCAAAATTCTCAATCTCTCAAGAAAAATAGGCCTCTGTCGCGCTCTAAGCTTGTCCGTGTGCAAGAGAGACATGTATCCGTTTTTTGTGTTGTCTATAGGTACATATAAGCAATACGACTTCACTGTAAATTTTTATTGAAGAGTCTTCTATAAAGATAAGTACACAAGCGCAATTTGTAGGTACCTATCTATTTGTTTAGTACACGCTAGCTTTCGGTAATCGATCTACTTTTCCTACATTTCCTTGAAATCTCAACATCAAAAAATGATTATAAATTCCAAAACATTGCAAACAAAATATAAGTACCTTCCTATCGTGGGTTAGTATGTATGTTCTGATAATATTTATCATGAGCTCGAAAAAACATGAGAGTAATAATTAATACTGTTCCATAAATCACCGGAACTACCTATTACCTTAAAAGTTTTGTCTCTATTGTAATAAATAACTTAGTACGAATTTGCTTAATATTATACATTGATGTTTTATATTTATGTATGTGGCTATTTGAATCCGGGTCATATCATTGTAATAATATATAAATTTAATTATGTAATTTGTTTTAAATGGCAGAAAGAAGTCCCTTCGGCAGCCTTATTAAATATTATTTATTTATTTATTTATTTAATCTTTATTGACCACAATACAGGATTAAGGTACAAATGGCGAGCTTAATGCTTAATGCATTCTCTAATATTATCTGCAAACAGCAAATTTCATTTGCTCTATCAACAATTTACAAGGTCGAACGTAAAGCTAACAGGACCAACGCATGTTCATATTATTATATTATTTATAAAATATAATACTTCTAGTTTCTACAGAATGGCTATAAAGGACGAAAGTCATTTTGGGATTTTAATGTCTCCTACATCAATTTATCTGTCTCAGCATTATTTTTTTTTTATTTAAACAGAGTAGTTAAATCAATTATTTTATTCGTTTCTAAATTAAGAGCTACATTTTTTCCAGTTGTTTTCTTAAATTTCCAGGACATAATCGCGGGCGGGTTCGACCGAATATATTCAAGTGGTACCGTTACGTATTCGTAGTATTTTTATCGTGGTAACGACGGTTGACACTAAGGTCAGACAAAATCAAGTGCACAATCATTACCTCCACTTTTATGTTATAATATAATTATATTCTTATTTGTCTTACATGTTCATCAACTCATCAATATTCAAGGGATAGTGAGTCTGATATATGTAAATCATTATTTTGTCGAATCTATTCTAAATCAAGGAAGCTAAGGCAAACTACATAAAGGGACCATAATATAAACCATTTTTAAATATCTCCCTTGTATATTCTGATTTTCGCTCAAGAGCAATTTCTATAGGTACCTACTAATAAATAAAAGTGAAATCAATCAAATTATTTCATTGTATCTGAAGATAAAATCCACAAGGCACCAATAAGTGAATTTAGGATATAATTAAAGAATACGTACATAATACTGACGAAGTAATAAACCCAAAGTTAACTACTTTGTCCTGTCCGATTAATGCATAACTATGTAGCATTTTACAGGCTTTATAAATTCTTTCAATTTAAACAACACGCATTATATGAATACTGCACTATAAAAATGTTGACTATAAGTTAGGCATTATTTAATTATTACGGGTTCACTCTTAAGTTTGCCCTTACCTCCCGTCCCGTTCCTCGTACCGCAGCTCATTTAATACGGATAGCAACGCTAGTCGCGTATTTTTGAGGTCCCGTGCGGCGCGTTCATTCTTGAGTTTGTTGTTGATTTTGATGTTACTTTCGTTAAATTATTTTTCTATTGATTTATTTTACGTTCGTTGATTTTCGTCGCTACAATGACTAAAATAGAAAATGTTTTACACAGTGGCAAACGTTATTTGTTAGTAACGGTCGACGAGGGCAAACTTAGAGTGAACGCGTAGTAAATGTTTCTTAATATTTAAACCTTATCGTTAATGTAAACTCTCACCGCTCTTATGGACTAGACACAGCCATACCCAATTATTTCGTTAACGAATTCATAGACCCTTAGACTGTGAAAGAGGCGACATTATGTTAAGTATCGGAGGGCGATCCTCAACACAATTAGCATCTTTTCGGAGAAAATATTTCCGAGTCGCATAAAAAACAACAATAATTATTTTTAAAACACTAGCAAAACTGCACATAATACACCCTAGCCAAAGCAAAATTTCATTAATCGCATTAATGGTACTAATGGGATCGCTCTTCGTTAGGTAACATGCAGTATACATGAACACTTTGCAATTTTTACCTTCAACAATCACTACTCAGTGTGAGGTTTATATTCTGTAAGTAATTTATCATCTAGTAAGTGATCCTTCATTTGTGGCTTGACTTTAGTCGGTGGAAACTTCGTAAGGCAAAATTCTGAGATGAGGCAAAACAGTTTGCACAGTAACGGACAAAGGATTGCTTGATGGGTCACAGCCGCGATACGGTACCATGGACCATCGAAAGGGTCCAAAATAGCTGGACAGAGCATGTGGTTCAAATTAACTTGGGCTGGCTGAAACAAGAATTGTCACTGTTAATTTAATGAAGTAGGTACTTTATTTAGCAGTTATGAATGTATTTAAAAGAACAATGGCAAGTTTTGAACTCAATTATATTTTTTAGCAATATTGATATGATAATATGATAAGGATATGATACAAGGGATATTGCCCCAAAAATATGCACATGACAAAGTAAGGGTGTTTTATATCTTATTAGAACTGAAAAGATAAAATAAAAACCCCTCCCCCCTAGTCACAGCTGGTCACATTTGTGAGACCTCCCCCCCCTTAGTGTGACGTCACATATTATGAAATTTTACACCTAGAAATTATTAAATTAAAACAGCAGTTCCAAAATAAGTTTTATTTCCATTTTTTTAAACATTATGTATGTATAGGTATACCAATTATTCGATTTTGAAATGTGACGTCACATTTAGGACCCCCTCCCACCCCTTGTCACACTTAATTGACCCCCCCCCCCTCCCCCTAACATGTGACGTAATTTATGGATGGCCCCTAATTAGAAGTTTCAACATTATATCATACGAGTGTGATCCAATCATATATTTTGTTTGAAAAATGTGCTAAAACCAACCGGAACTTATGGATGGCCCCTTACATGGTAATATGACTGGGCAACCAGACATGTTAATGAGCAACATGATACAGGTACTTATGTATATATACTTCTGTTGATTTACCAATTTAATTTAATTTAGTAACAATAAAGTCAAGCCATCTCAACAAGTTTATCTCAGTAAAAAAGGAAAGATAATAAGCATTTAAAATAAAATTTTACTTACTATTGCTATTGGTTGTAGGATTATGAAGTGATACAACAAATTTAAACAGTAGCTGAACATTGACCAACTAAAATCCCAGAATGGTTCTACATTATAGACACCTGTAAACAAATTTAATCAGAATAATACAAGTTAGTTATTGTTCATTAATTCAAGTACCTAATTAATAAAATAACATACCACCAATTCTTAATAAGTAATAAGGTATAACAAACATCATTCCATGTTGTATCCAGTACAGAGCGGCTTCTGCTAAAATCTGACAAATAAAATATTAAAGACTCAAACATGTGAACATATTAAATAATTTAATGCTGATATCTTACTGTTCTAGATGCAGTTTCTGGAAAGAGAAAGGCTAAAAGAGGTCCATTTAATAAATTTAAGTGTATCCTAAATAATGCAGTGACAGTTTTACTTGGAGGTGCTGACAATAAATATATCTGAAAACAAAGAAAAGATTAAATGAGATCATACTATTAGTAGTCTTAATTAATGGTGGATTTACATAATACACTTTGTTTATTTAATAAATATGGATAGCCCATGGACATCTGTGACAAACATGGAATGTAGGAGGATGTGGGAAGTGTTCATGTAAATATTAGTAATTATCTGTACTATTGTAAGAGGACTGTGGAAGTGTGGACCAGTAGTGTAAGGTAATGCTGTTAGTAAATATTAAAGTATTTGATTACTAACTAATTGTTACTTCTTGTCCCACACACAGAAGGGTTGCTATGCCTGAGGACAGATGGTCACCTCTTGTAAAAGTGAAAGTAGGAAACTACACCCTTCCAACCTAATAAAATTCCTTATAAGATAGTGTTACCATCCCGGGAAAACCATTAAAAGGCTCTACCACCTGCCAAAAGGAGTTATAGGACATCCACAATGTCATATACACAGATTATTATGCACATGACACACATGACCATTACAGCAAGGAGCAAATGTTGAAGTGTGGCATGATTGTTCACAACACTGGAGGCATAGGAGTTTACTTTTTAGAGCTCAGGTTCTCAAACTTAGCTCAATTTCAAAGTGTGGTGCCCTTTTCAAAACTGACACTTGTTGACACTTTCAAAGACGGTTGACTTTCAAGTCAAAAAATATCTAAATGCCTAAGTTAATAAAAGTGCCGGCAAATGAAAAACATTTCATTTCAATGATAGCAAAACACAAAAATTTGCTTTTTAAATGGTTTTATTTAGCTAACCCTGTTTGTGTAGATCAAATCTTGCAAGCCTAATTAGACCTACTTCCTCTTATTCTAAGGAGGTAAAATTTAACATATTGCTTTAGTTTTGATGACTGTGTTTTTGTGACAAGCTTGACATGATACACAGGTTTCCTTAATTCCTTCATTGAACTGATACAACTGCATATTTAGTTTTTAAACTTTTAACTTCTTGATCAAAATGTTTGTGACTATTGTGAAGTCTTTGGTCTAAAGAGCTCAGAAGGAAGGCATTATTGCCCACTTTTGAGAAAGACTGCTTAAGAGATACTGTCACTATAACTATGTTGTGTTTGCCTTGAGAATTAATTTAATTAATTCAAAAGTTAGCTTGTTTAATATTAAGTGTATAATATTTTTTATATTCTTATCATGACTAAAATACCCTGCATGCCATGGACATACACTTAGATACATAATATCTCTCACTTACATATATATTCATATATACAATGGTAATCTAATAAATATTGATTTTTTACACAATAATCATAATGGTTACTTTTCATTATATAGCTAGGAGGGACTTGCAACTAAGTGATATTGATGTAGCTTAAAATAACTATAAAGACTGACCTGTATTAAAGTAGTAACGTGACAAGGATTAAGCAAATATATAACAGTACGTGATGCGAACTTAAATCCAATTTCCATTCCCCACAGCAATGTCAAGAGGATCACAAGCAACCTCTTTCCACCTCTATCGCTCTTAACATAATTTATATCTTGCGGTATTTGTAATTTCGGGTATGTTTTAATCTGTAAAAATAAAATCAATCAAACTTTTGTAACCTACTAAATTTAAATAGGATTTTTAGAACAACTTTCGTATTATAATTTAATTACGCTCAGTGTATGCTATTCAATGTCCTTTAATAATAATATGTTAAAAATATTTTTATATTTACTTACTAATACATAAATGCAAGCTGTTGTTACTACAACAGTTTCAATAAATTGCCTTTGGGGAGATAAAAAATATGCACATTCGGGGCCCACATTGCGAGGGACGGCTTTATTTGCACCACTGTAAGCCCATTCGAACATAGTAAAATTATTTATTGTACATAAAACAAAAAAATATATAATTATTTGCACTTAATTATTAATCGTCTTTCGATTTTCCGTAAATAAATTGAGTTTTTGTTGATTTCCCGCGATGTGACAATAGGCTTTGCGGTGTTGCCACACTTGCCACCTTTAATGTAGCCACAGAGGCACAGGCTGTGGTAAATACTGGTCAAATAATATCAAGGATATATTACTCTATCTGGATCACTAACTTTGCAGAGGTCATGGATATATTACTCTATCTGGATCACTAACTTTGAAGAGTTCATGGATATATTACTCTATCTGGATCACGGACTTTGTAGTGGTACCTGAAGATTGATTCGACCAATCACAGGCCGGATTGAGGTTGTCCTTCATTAATGTAGGGTGTCCACACTTAGAAAATTTTTGTCCTATTTTGATAGTTCTTCAAAATGTTCTATTGGTATTTTTTCTGGTGCTAAAAATTATAATATTAAAATAATACATTTTACTAAAATTTCATCAAAATTACCGTATTTAAATTATTGCATTATGAGTAAATTGAAAATTAAGGTACACAATTACGGTACATATTCATCTTAGAAACTTTTATACCGATAAAAAATCACAATCAAATAATATGTATATCCTGGGACTATAGATAACATAAACAGAAATAGGATATTCGAAATCACAAATGTTGTGAAATATGCAATGACGTTTTATATTATCTTGTAATATAATTATATTGTTATTAACTTTGATGGACGTGACAACAACGCAATTATTATTTCCCAATTGGAAGTTATGGTTTTCAAATTTTAAAAACACTCATTTCAATGTCACCAACATTATAGCAAAGTGCAGACTTACTTGAAACGCACTTTAATTTGGAAACTCCTATTTAAATCCTTCTATGCTCTTTCGATTTGTTTTGATTATTTTTAGGGTTCCGTATCTAAAGGTTGAAAAACGGGGCTCTAGAACAAAGTACTACACCCATGCACAAGTTACTACACACGACGTAGTGTCATAGACATTAGAATTCGATGGACCACTTTGACAACTCAAATGCACAAATGTTGCCAGGGGGTGAATTCGCGTTTTTGAATTATTTTGTTGTTTTTTTTAAAAGTATGTGGAAATGCGTGCAAAACCATGAAAAAAATTAGCACATAAAATTTCCTTTCTAAGCCTACAAAAGTCCTCAAAATTCTCAAAATCAAAAGTTATTGGGTCGTAAATTTTTTTTTAAGAAATGGTAATGATATTGAGCAGCCTGGTAATGCCTTTTATTTAACGGTAATGATTTTTTGTTAATGGGAATGACAAAATTTAATGATATTCAAAAAAAATTTAAAGCCGTGTGTATTATAGTTATGTCTTTAAGTTGCTTATGAAGATAAAAAATGTCAAGGTAAAACCACTAATTAGAGTATTATTGGTAACGAAATTGGTAGTAACAAATTACGCAATTCTAAATATGAATTATTAGTTCATGGAAATAAAATTACCTCTGATATAGGGGGGGGGGGGGGATTAATTCGCCAAAGTCACAAAAAAGATGTTCCGATTGATAAAAAATTGAATTTACTACTTTTATAATTTTTTATTTTTGAAACTGCTTTTATACATATTTTTACATAAGCGCCCACATATTTCATTACATTAATTGAAGTAATTTATATAAAAAAATTGAATAACACACCCAAAACATCATTACCATTTGTAGGGAAATTGCTGTTATAGATATTCCAAAATATTTTTTGAAAAACCTGCCTTACACATTGCGTGTTTAATTTTATATTTTGAGACAATATTTAGTTAGGTACATTAAAACATATAATATTATGGAATCAGCAGTGCAGAACTAGTAAAAAACATCAATTAAAATTTAGTCACGAAAATTCGTCAACTCCATGTCAGTACCGTCAAACGTTATATTTCTCAAATGTTTTTTGGGCTACGCTATAAAGTACCCCTCGTTTCTCCTCGTCTGGTCCACTGTAAAAAGTGGAACAGGCCAAATTTTTACTGCTGCATGGAGAAACAACTTTTATTCATGAAAAACAACGACGTTCAGTACTTTGTCCCGATTTTGAATCATTGCCATTTACTGGACTTACAAGGTATATATAAATTATACATTAATTTTAATACTCCACACGTATGTGTAATAGGAACATGATTTTCACTGGCACAAAGAGTTCATAAATTAATGATTATCAAAATGAATTTTAAGCAAAAAAGAAAAAAATATCATTACCATATGCATCATTCCCATTTGTTTTTTTTTGTAAATGGGAATGATTTTGTGTGAATGGTAATGACGATTGGGGATTTTGAAATCAATTTTGATTGAGTAATGAGACCTAGCAATTTCTTTTTCAACGATAAATTTTTGATATGTGTGTTGTAAATTAAATTTGAGCTACAAGTTGTTGGTAAAGAATCTACAAAACTTTTTGATTTTGCAATATTTTTGTAGTAAAATAAATTATAAACGAAAATTTAATGCAAATAAAGGCAAAAACCGTTAAGAGAAACAAAAAATTGCTAGACGGAGGAGATTAACCGAAATCAGAGGAGATTGTGCATTGTACGAAGAGGAGAACAAAGAAAGAGATAAGAAGAAGAGAAAATAAAGAAAAGTTTCTGAAGAAAATTCTCTGAAAAGAAAAATAAATTAAAGTGTCCTCGTTAGTAGCAAGCTACTACGTGAACAAAGCCGATGAGAAATTTAATACCCCAGATTTGTTTCGGCACACTTGCTGCATGTTATTGCTATCCTAGTACTTACTGCAAGAAACGAAATATCTGGCTTGCTTTCTATAAGAGAGAGAGAGAGAACAGACAGAGAAACATGCGCACGCCGCACGACATGTAACGACGCCGCACGAGTTATAATGACTAATGATGGCAAAAAGTGTCGTTACAACTTTTCGTTACCAAATTTTCCGCCTAGCCCCCTTTCGCAACGCGCGATAAGGAACTTCGTTCCAAAAAATGTAATGAAATAAGATGAAATAATCTTTTATTCATGTCGATATCACTGATACACTTATGAACGTCATTTTTTAAATCTAACAGCATTTCGGAACGGTGCTTTGTCATGGAGAAGGAAATCCGTAAAGGAACTCCACAGCACATCTTTTAAAATAATGAAATTATTACACAAGATGTTCTAACTGACGCGGAACTGGATGCATTACTAATTTAAATGCATCTTTGTCAATAATATATTCATCTATACTATAATATCCTTTGCCTACTGGCTGGGATTTCAGAGATCTCTTATACATTTGAATAAGCAAATCATTTACTTAGGTAATTTAATGTAAAAACGTACATAGAGCCCCTCAAAAGAACGTTGTACTCTACGTAGGTGAAAAGAATCCGTAACCAAAAGTATGTCTGTTTCAAGTTTGATGATTTTGCGTATCACTATTTTGCTTGAAGCAACCGCCGTTGTTTCTTTATGAATAAAATATAATTGTAAATTAATTGAGATGTTACTGTTAATATGCTTATTTCTTTAAATCTCTCCCGCAGGTAGTGGCGTAATTTTAATTATAGATGGTCCTAATTGCCCTTTTCTGCAAAACAAATATCGCATCAATGTCAGCCTCTGCACTCCACATCAATAATATCAATATACCATAGGACATGAGGCTATGAAAGTGTGCAAAATAAACAAGTTTAGCAATTTCTACATCAGTAAACTGTCTTATCTTTCTAATGGCATTAACTAACTAAGCCGATATATGATTGCCCCATTGTAGTTTAGAATCTAAGGTGACACCCAAGAAAACCGTGGATTTTTCCATAGCTATAATTTCATTATTTATAAGGTGAAACAAATATAAACCGGACTTTTTTTACTAGTCGCAGAGTGAAGTGACGCACTTGGTACTGCTGCACGTGTTAAAGGGGACTGTCTCGTATTATTCCATTTGGTAGCAAACATTCTATATACTTAGTTTTTTAGCACTTATAATTATTTTTTGACAAAAAATAAAACCAACGAAAAAAAACTGAAAAGCGAAAAATAAAATAAACCATTTAGTATTATAAATTAAGATCCTAAATTAACTGAAAATAAATAATTTTGAGACCGTGCCAAACAAACAAAATTAATTACATAAAGTTCATTTTATAAGGGCAGTGGCATGCGATGCACACGGCAGCAGCAACGCGGCGCACATCTTTTCACCGTTTGTTTTTTCATTGGTTTGGCACCGCCTCAAAATTATTTATTTTCAGTTAATTTAGGATCTTAATTTATAATACTAAATGGTTTATTTTATTTTTCGCTTTTCAGTTTTTTTTTCGTTGGTTTTATTTTTTGTCAAAAAATAATTATTTTTTAATTTTTAGTTGCTATGAAAATTATTAAGTTATTGGTGATATATTCAGTTACCAGGTAAAAATGTAGTAGGGAAATATAAATCATCCCCTATTTTCGTACCTTTAGGGGTAAAATTTTCTTTCCAAATTTAAACAAGAGTAACTTCAAGGTATACAATATTCAATAAAAAAAGAATCATCGAAATCGGATCATCCAGTACAAAGTTATTGGGGTAACGTGTAAAAATTCCGTGGGTGAATAATCAATCATCCCCTATTTTCGTACCTTTAGGGTGGGAATAAAATTTTCAAAAAAATATGGGACCAACTTCAAGATATACCCTATCCATTAAAAAAAGAATCATCAAAATCGGACCACCCTGTGCCGATTGCCGAGTGATCATACATAAAAAAAATATATACGCGTCGAATTGAGAACCTCCTCCTTTTTTTTCGTCGGTTAAAAAACTAAGTAATGTTTGCTACCAAATGGAATAATACGAGACAGTCCCGACAGTCAGAAATTATAACTATGGAAAAATCCACGGTTTTCTTGGGTGTCACCTTAGGATTCTAAACTACAATGGGGCAATCATATATCGGCTTAGTCAGTTTATGCCATTACAAAGATAAGACAGTTTACTGATGTAGAAATTGCTAAACTTGTTTATTTTGCACACTTTCATAGCCTCATGTCCTATGGTATATTGATATTATTGATGTGGGGTGCAGAGGCTGACATTGATGCGATATTTGTTTTCCAGAAAAGGGCAATTAGGACCATCTATAAATTAAAATTATGCCACTACCTGCGGGAGAGATTTAAAGAAATAAGTATATTAACAGTAACATCTCAATTTATTTACAATTATATTTTATTCATAAAGAAACAACGGCGGTTGCTTCAAGCAAAATAGTGATACGCAAAATCGTCAAACTTGAAACAAACATACTTTTGGTTACGGATTCTTTTCACCTACGTAGAGTACAACGTTCTTTTGAAGGGCTCTATATACGTTTTTACATTAAATTACCTAAGTACATGATTTCTCTCTCTGAAATCCCAGCCAGTAGGCAAAGGATATTATATTATAAATGAATATATTATTGACAAAGATGCATGTAAATTAGTAATGCATCCAGTTCCGCGTCAGTTAGAACATCTTGTGTAATAATTTCATTATTTTAAAAGATGTGCTGTGGAGTTCCTTTACGGATTTTCTTCTCCATGACAAAGCACCGTTCCGAAATGCTGTTAGATTTAAAAAATGACGTTCATAAGTGTATCAGTGATGAATAAAAGATTATTTCATCTTATTTCATTACATTTTTTGGAACGAAATTCCTTATCGCGCGTTGCGAAAGGGGGCTAGGCGGAAAATTTGGTAACGAAAAGTTGTAACGACACTTTTTGCCATCATTAGTCGTTACAACTCGTGCGGCATCGTTACATGTCGTACGGCGTGCGCATGTTTCTCTGTCTGTCTCTCTCTCTCTCTTATAGAAAGCAAGCCAGATATTTTCGTTTCTTGCAGTAAGTACTAGGATAGCAAAAACATGCATCAAGTATGCCAAAACACATCTGGGGTATTAAATTTCTCATCAGCTTTGTTCACCTAGTAGCTTGCTACTAACGAGGACACTTTAATTTATTTTTCTTTTCAGAGAATTTTCTTCAGAAACTTTTCTTTATTTTCTTTTCTTCTTATCTCTTTCTTTGTTCTCCTCTTCGTACAATGCACAGTCTCCTCTGATTTCGGTTTATCTCCTCCGTCTAGCAATTTTTTGTTTCTCTTATCGGTTTTTACCTTTATTTGCATTAAATTTTCGTATAAAATTTATTTTACTAAAAAGATATTGCAAAATTAAAAAGTTTTGTAGATTCTTTACCAACAACTTGTAGCTCAAATTTAATTTACAACACACATATCAAAAATTTATCGTTGAAAAAGAAATTGCTAGGTCTCATTACTCAATCAAAATTGATTTCAAAATCTCCAATCGTCATTACCATTCACACAAAATCATTCCCATTTACAAAAAACAAATGGGAATGATGCACATGGTAATGATATATTTTTCTTTTTTGCTTAAAATTCATTTTGATAATCATTAATTTATGAACACTTTGTGCCAGTGAAAATCATGTTCCTATTACACATACGTGTGGAGTATTAAAATTAATGTTTAATTTATATTTACCTTGTAAGTCCAGTAAATGGCGATGATTCAAAATTGGGACAAAGTACTGAACGTCGTTGTTTTTCTTGAATAAAAGTTGTTTCTCCATGCAGCAGTAAAAATTTGGCCTGTTCCACTTTTTACAATGGACCAGACGAGGAGAAACGAGGGGTACTTTATAGCGTAGCCCAAAAAACATTTGAGAAATATAACGTTTGACGGTACTGACATGGAGATGACGAATTTTCGTGACAAAATTTTAATTGATGTTTTTTACTAGTTCTGCACTGCTGATTCCATAATATTATATGTTATAATGTACCTAATTATATATTGTTTCAAAATATAAAATTAAACACGCAATGTGTAAGGCAGGTTTTTCAAAAAATATTTTGGAATATCAATATCAGCAATTTCCCTGCAATTGGTAATGATGTTTTGGGTGTGTTATTCAATTTTTTTATATAAATTACTTCAAATAATGTAATGTGTGGGCGCTTATGTAAAAATATGTATAAAAGCAGTTTCTAAAATAAAAAATTATAAAAGTGGTAAATTAATTTTTTTATCAATCGGAACATCTTTTTTGTGACTTTGGCGAATTCACCCATAAGGTAATGATATTTTTTTCTTTTTTGCTTAAAATTCATTTTGTTAATCATTAATATATGAACTCTTTGTGCCAATGAAAATCATGTTCCTATTACACATACGTGTGGAATATTAAAATTAATGTATAATTTACATTTATCTTGTAAGTCCAGTAAATGGCGTTGATTCAAAATCGGGACAAAGTGCTGAACGTCGTTGTTTTTCATGAATAAAAGTTGTTTCTCCATGAAGCAGTAAAAAGTTGGCCTGTTCCACTTTTTACAATGGACCAGATGAGGAGAAACGAGGGGTACTTTATAGCGTAGCCCAAAAAACATTTGAGAAATATAACGTTTGACGGTACTGACATGGAGTTGACGAATTTTTTATTTTCGTGACTAAATTTTAATTGATGTTTTTTACTAGTTCTGTACTGCTGATTCCATAATATTATATGTTATAATGTACCTAATTATATATTGTTTCAAAATATAAAATTAAACACGCAATGTGTAAGGCAGGTTTTTCAAAAAATATTTTGGAACATCAATATCAGCAATTTTCGTGCAAATGGTAATGATGTTTTGGGTGTGTTATTCAATTTTTTTATATAAATTACTTCAAATAATGTAATGTAATATGTGGGCGCTTATGTAAAAATATGTATAAAAGCAGTTTCTAAAATAAAAAAATTATAAAAGTAGTAAATTAAATTTTTTATCAATCGGAACATCTTTTTTGTGACTTTGGCGAATACACCCTAGGTAGGGTTGCCAGGTCAGCCAACCAAAAAGCCGGACAGACCAGCCAGTTTGGCCGGACATTTGGGTAAAAAGTCCGAACACCCTAAATTATCAAGAAATTTATGTATTAATATTATTAAGACAATTTTTTAGAACTTCTTCCCTAATTAATAACATTTAAAGTAAAAAAATAAAAACATAAAATAATTAGCAGAAACGTGGTTTAAAAGCTCAATATTTTTCAAAATAAAGTTGTAATAATCTTTAAACGTCAACTATTTTAAATAAAAAGCCATCTGGACTACTCCTATCGATTTAAAATAGGCTACTCGTTTCTTGTCAGCTTCTTGAAATCAACCATCAACATCCCCATTTTTGATCAGAAAATATTTAAGGTTCTGAAATTAGTCAAAACCTTTGCTACCAACTTTTACGTTTTCTTCATGGTTACTAGTAGTTTCGGAAACGATTACATGCAGGAACGTTTTTAAACAACTATCAATATAAATTGTTTTGTGTCCTTGTAGAAGTTTCTTTTTTGGTAAAATGTAAAAAGCCTAACAAAGCCGGACAAGCCGGACACAGTTAAATTTGGCCGGACACGCATTCAAAAAGCCTAACCATGTCCGGCTTTATCCGGACGTCTGGCAACCGTAACCCCAGGACATAGGCATTGCCGTCATAGATTTATAGATTCGAGAGAAACGGACAAAAAGCGCAAGGACAGTGTTGCCAAGTCAGTGAACTAAGAATTTCACGTAGTGATTAAGTACTCTGTGAACTCTATTAGAAAATTACTAGAATGTAATGTCAAAATTTCGTAATGTCAAACACCACGCGAGCGCTCGCCCGAGCCCCTTTGATCCACGAGACGCGCCGCGGTCTGGTCCGCAAGCGTCCTGTTCACACGCGCGCGTACGTGCGCGTCTCGCGGATCGTCTCGTGGCTCGCGCGCGCATGTACATAAATGGGGCATAAAAGTTTCCAGATCTGGCCAAAAAGTGGCTAACTTGGCATCACTGCGCAAGGAATTTTATTCGCCATGCGTGTTGGTTATGATTCAGTACGCGATTTATAAACCGTCAGAAATAAAATCGTGGCAATAAAATTCGCAATGCATGTTAAGCCTAAAGTAAACAAATATCGTCCATTGAACTATTATTACTAGCGTATAGAACAGACACCGCGAACATCGGGTTCGGGGGTGTGCATTGCAGCCGGCCGGCTGCATTTCATTCTGTTACCCCATTTACACGCGCGCGCGAGCCACGAGACAATCCGCGAGACGCGCGCGTACGCGCGCGTGTGAACAGGGCGCTCGCGGACCAGACCACGGCGCGTCTCGTGGATCAAAGGGGCTCGGGCGAGCGCTCGCGTGGTGTTTGACATTACGAAATTTTGACATTACATTCTAGTAATTTTCTAATAGAGTTCACAGAGTACTTAATCACTACGTGAAATTCTTAGTTCACTGACTTGGCAACACTGTCCTTGCGCTTTTTGTCCGTTTCTCTCGAATATGAGCGGTGTCACTCGGCTGTCACTCGGCTGCGCTCATTACGGCCGCATGCCAAAATTGTTTATGAAAAAACTGAAAAAATGCAGTCGTGCGTAATAAGAACGTGTCACAATTGCACGACAAAAAACAAAAAAGATAATGGTATCACTTATCATCGGTAAGAAAACTAAATATTAACTTAAATCAACTAAAACGAATTTAATTAAATTATTATGCAATGGTCCCGCTATTTTTGAATGAAAAAATCATAAGGAGCGTTTGAACTTGGCAAGCCACTAGCGCGTTAATGGACTAAATAAGCTTGCTAGGCTTGCCGTCTTGGTTCGGCAAGTGTCATATACAAAGTTACTCTATGGCAAGTATGCAAACGAGGCTTCTAAGGTTCGAAGTATCGGCCTCTGGTATCGATACCGAGTACTCGTGCGGTATTGAGGGTAAGGTATCGATACCCAAAAAGTATCGGCCCTGACGTATCGATACTGTGATGTCGTGCGCAGTACGGTGTAAAAAGGGTGTAAAGAATAAGACGTGTTGTTGCAACGATGTCTTTATTAATACTCTTCATTGATTAGAATTAACCTAACTTATATAAAGTGTCTTAGCTACACACTACAGTACTACAGTAATCAGTATCGAGTACTCACGAGGATCACATTACGAGCTAAAAAAAAGGTCATCGGCGGCACTCAATTTCATATCACTTTGTTGAGAAATAGAAGCACAATGACGCTTTTTTTTCGTCCGAACGCTGAACCGATACTAAATATTGGCAGTACTGGACACGGCCCACGGTAATGCACACGACCGTCTAAAAACTTGCATTGACAACACTGAAAAGTACTCAATAATATAAAACTACTCGATACCGACGTTTCATATGAGTACCTACTTGCGAGTGAGTACCAGGTGAGAGTATCGAGTACTCAGTATCGAGTATCGCAAACAAAAGTATCAATACCTACTCAGTATCGAAAGTATCGTTCGAACCCTAGTCAGGCTTTTAGTTTGAAAAGAGAACGGAGGGCAAGCCGGCGGTAGAACACACATTTTGTTTGAGATGTCTTTTCTATGTATATACTTCAATGTTCTAAATCCTATCCTACTCCTACTAATATTATAAATGTGAATGTTTGGATGTTTGGATGTTTGTTTTGCAATCACGCAAAAACGGCTGATCGGATATAGATAAAATTTGGTACACAGATATTTTAATACCTTAAATAAAATATAGGATACTTTTTATCCCGAGATATTGATCTGTTCCCGAGGGAGAATAAGTAAAATTTATAGTACTAGGAAAACAGTTTTGACGTTTGTCTTCACAGTGACATTAGAAAACTCAAAACAGCTGATTGTAAATTTGAATAATTATTATCGTTCATTATTTTAATATGTTTATTAACAAACATATAAAAATTTTACGATGATGCACATTGTGATAATTTTTGTCATACAATGAAAGCTTTAGTAGCCATCGATCTCGTATAAAATCAAATAAAGCCAACACAGCATTTTTTAAGGCTGCTAACACATCAGCGTTTGTCGAGCATTCCTCGCGCAACGCTTGATTAATGAACTATAAAAATAATAATTTTACGTAGAAGTAAAAATAATAATTTTACGTAGAAGAAATACTGTAGTTTATCAAGGGTTTTCCTAGCTCTCAGTATGAGGTGCGATTGAAATTTTATAATATGTACCGTATCAGGTTTAATTAATTGCATAAAATCATCAAATTTAGTTTTTAACGTTTCTAACGTTCTACCTATATTTTTTTATTTACGTTATAGAAATAAATATTAATTTTGTTAACCTATTTAGCAAATCATTATTCAAGTATGTCGGATGAACGCGTACGCTTATAAAATCCCAGTGTGGTGTCGGCCTTAAGTCAAGATCGGCCTTATGTCAAGATTTCTTTATTTTTCTATTGCTGTGCATGCATATATTACCAGTGTTTTTTTTTACCGAAAACTACAAACCTTCAATAAGTTTTTAATGAACAAGGAATAGATTCGTTACGATTTTCATGATGTTTTTTTTTTTGCTTTTTTTTTTATTGTATGGGGAATTTACTCAAGTTGTACTTCAATATAGTGAGATGATGGATTGTGGAGATAATGAGTGAGCTTCTCAATCGTAGGGAATAACTGAACCATGTTTAAATATATTAGCTGTTGTTATTATTGACACCGCCCATGTTGTTATCATTATCATCGTTGACATCGCCAGGTATGGTGGTGTGTCTTAGAGACGAAATATGAACATCCTTAACGGAACAATTGAAATACCTAAACAATTTTTAAAACTATTTGTTGTTCGTAATATTGTCTTCAATCCATTAATGGCCTACTACTGGGCACGGGTCTCTCCTCTTCAGGAGGCCTGGAGCATAGTCCACCACGCTGCTCCAGTGCGGATTGGTGGAGAGGTTAGTGACCAACCCGAGTGTCGGAAATTTTCAAACCGTCCGAGGGCCTCCGATATGGCTTAACGACTGTTATGATAACAGTCGGGACCGACGGCTTTACGTGCCCTCCAAATCACGGAAACTCTCAAGAAATTTTTGCCACTAGCGGTCACCCATCCAACTACCGACCGCGCCCGCTGTTGCTTAACTTTGTCGATTTCATAGGATCGACGAAAGCCACCGGGAAGTTCGTAATATTAACACTGCAAAACCAGACGCACAGACAAATAGACATTTTTTTTTTATTATAAGTTAATGCTTGACTACAATTCCACCTGATGGTAAGTAGCGATGTAATCTTGGTTTATTATGGGATCTATTTAGTACATTAATATTTTCATACCTTTCATACTTTAAGTACGATGATGATGATGTTTCGCGATGACCTGCGATGATTGCCAGGAAATGACTTAATTTAGCATATTTTTAATTTTAAATCATAGTTTATATAAAGATATAACAAACTGCAACTTCATCTGCGTAAATAAGGTCCACGGACAAATGAATAATTTGAGAGATGACACATTCACCTTATGGAATCTTATTTTTGACAACGGTATCGTGTAATTTTATCGATATAGTCGATGTGATTAGGACGCTCTATAATTTTTAGCTAACTACTAAAAGATATGCATGTGGCAACCTCGCTCTTGCCACTCTATGAAGTACATAAAACACTGAGTCTCTTCATTTCGTTTCATTTCAATGCCCTTAAAGTGTCGTATGGAAGCATCCATTAAATGCTGCGTGCTGACCCCACCAACTATCGGCCTATCTCAATTACCTCCATACTCTGTAAGATTATGGAGTGTATATTGAATACGCGCCTCATGGCATACCTAGAACGGAACGATCTCTTTAGCGATCGACGGTACGGATTTCACCGAAATCGATCGACTGGAGATCTTCTAACGTATGCCACACATATGGGGCGAGGCCCTCGAGAAAAACGGGGAGGCACTTGCTGTTTTCTCGATGTCTTGAAGGCCTTCGATAGGGTCTGGCACGCAAGCCTTTTAAGCAAGCTTTCAGGTTATGGCATATCCCCTGGCCTTATCGGTTGGGTTAAAGACTTTCTGAGTGAACGATTTCTCCGTGTTGTTGTTGATGGTAGTTCATCGCAATCGATGGCTACGAACGCTGGAGTTCCCCAGGGGTCCGTTCTTTCCGCCACTCTATTCCTGCTGCACATTAATGATCTGCTTATGCCCGGTATTTATGGGTATGGCAGATGACAGCACAGTAGTGGAGAGATACCTGCCCAGTGCTCGAGCCAGTAGGGAAGAAAAACAGTCTGAAAGAGAGGCTATGTTGGATCGTGTGAATCTCGCGCTCCGGGCAGTGTCCGATTGGGGCGATGCCAATCTTGTGAGATTCAAAGCCACTAAAACGCAGATGTGCCTGTTGACCGCAAAATAGAGCCTGTTTACCTTGGCTCCCACTTTCCGGAATGTATCCCTGGAATGCACCGACCGCCTACAGTTATTGGGAGTCGAAATTTCCTCTAACCACAACTATGGATGGTTCATCGAATCCAAAGCTAAAGTGGCTGCAAGAAAATCGGGGTCCTTGCAAGGGTACGGCAGTACTTCATACAGAGGTAGATTTTAACACTGTATAAAGCTCAGGTTCGCCCTTGTGTAGAGTACTGCTGTCACATTTGGGCCGGTGCCGCAAAATGTCACCTTTCAGCCTTGGATTCGATGGAGAGGCGTACAATGAAGCTCATTAACGACCCAGACTTGGTGGTAACCAACCCGCAAAGCCTCGCCACACAGGCGCACAGTAGCCAGCCTCTCGGCATTCTACAGGATGCATTTTGGAGAGTGTGCTCAGGAATTAAATCCATCGAACAACCCGTCATGTGGCAAGCATCCATCCATATGTCGTGAATATCCCACCGCTGCGAACGACGCGATTCGCTTCATCTTTCATAGTGCGTGCCGCGAAGGACTGGAATAGCTTGCCTGCGTGGTGTTCCCGTTCACCTACAATGTCGATGTCTTCAAGAGAAGAGTGAATAGGCATTTATTAAGTCAGTGCGTTCACCATCTTGGACTCCATCATCACTTACCATCAGGTGGGATTGTTATCAAGCGCTAACTTATTCTATGTAAAAAAAATATATACCGATGTTTTTTAAAGAATGCTATGGTTCGTTTGTGTTACGTTTGTGTAAACGTAATTCTCTTAATGGTTCTGCTGGTTGTTCTAATTGCGGAATAACTTTATAGTTTTTCTTCAGAATAATAGTTGTTCTTTTATTTTCTGCGCATCGCAAAATTTACACGCTTTGTTAATTTTGTCCCTTTTTAGAAGCTTGTGGCTATTGAGACTAGCGAGTTGTGATTCGCATCATACTCTAGCACCAGCCCGTGTCCGTCATTCTGTTTCATGAGACTCATGAGCATGTTGCTAACGTCGTTTACCTGTCTGTTACCTGCATGTTGCTGGTGTCAATGATGTGCCTGTTTAGGCATATCTTAAGGTAGCCTGCCGCTGAACTTATTCCTCACGACATGCCCTATGATTATTTTTTCAATCCTTAGCAACTTGCTAGAACGTGAAATAATAAGCATGGTGTCGACATCAATGATATCCATTCTTTGGGATGAAAAACAGGATACTGTAAGTTTAATTCACAAACATCCAAACATATACCTAACATCTAAAACGTCTAAATTTTTGTAGGATCAGGATCCAATTCTAAATTCTCGCGGACGAAGTCGCGGGTAGAAGCTAGTCTATGAATAATTATGGATTCGAGTAGAGGAGCTGGTGGTTGCAAAATAGACGGCTGAAAGCACCCACCACCAGTGCAAGAGTACTGTCTCTAGGTTTACTTCAGAACCTGGCTAGTGATACAACGGAATTGTAGGTACTTCTGTTTCGTTTTTTGTTTCTGCAACTTTTAGATATACCTAACTGAGACAATGATCAATAAAAAAACTTGAGAGGTGTCAAGGGACACCCGGATGGAACGAAGTTCCTTTCGATTAATTATTGAAGGAATTGTAATATATACACTTGCTAAACACACAATAATGGAGAGATTATAACGCGTATGACTTGGTTAGCACAATAGTAAAGAGAGGTTATACCTAATGCGTACCTACTTGCTAAAAATACAAAAGCATTTATTATTGTCTGTATAAAATCTCTACTTACCTAACTCCATCAGTAATATCCGGAACTTGTGCAGAAACACTGTCAGGATTCATTATTGTTTTTATCTTATATTATTTATTATGTACAAAAAACCTGTATACACTCAACAAAAATATTCGTCGCGACACTACACTGTTCAATGCGAAATAGAAAGACGAAACGAAAATATCTGGCTTGCTTTCTATAAGAGAGAGACAAACAGAGAAACATGCGCACGCCGCACGACTTGTAACGACGCCGCACGAGTTGTAACGACGGCAAAAAGTGTCGTTACAACTTTTCGTCTTAATTTTTTCTGTCTAGCCCCCTTTCGCAACGCGCGATAAGGAACTTCGTTCCAAAAATTTACGATAGTTCAGGGGAGAAAGGGAATAAGAGCTCTTCAGATTAATGGTGAAAATGTCTGTGGTGAACATCGAAAGCAGTTGTTTGGTGTGTGGCCAGCTTTTATGACACTTCCGTTGTAACACTAGCCAAAATAGCGATAGCTACGAATGAATTAATTCATTCCACTAATGACCAGATTTAAAGGTTGGGCATAGTAATAAAAGCGCAGATATAATTTATTTAAAAGTCATAAAAGGAAAGGAAAAAATACAAATGAAACAGCTTGCATTATTTAATTTTTTTATGTTTAATGAATTCTCCTTAAAACCTATCTAATAAGTTTATTTTATCTATTTGGCAGTGTCTACATATAAATCTTTCATTTTTAATTTCCAATATACTATTAAGTTTACATTTTGTTACAACAAATTATTTTATTATTGCAGCATATACTTTAGGTAGGTATAATAAATGCAAAATTATGCAGTAGGTAAATTAGGTAGGTAGGTAGGTACATTTGCAAGGTATCATTTTACACTATTTAAATTGAAAAAGGTATAATATTTACAATAATATACTTTACTATAATATACTTTTTGATAAATAGACTAAATGAATTTAATTCTTATTTTTTGACGTCACGTATTCTTTCATATTTTATTATCGTTCTCGATGTGACTAGGTGACAATACACAATTACCTAGGTATATTATAATTTTGGTGGCAGTAACTATCTAGTTACAAGTATAGTAATCTGTGGTTACTATAAACAATAAAATTAATAGTAGAAAAAACTAATAACTCCATTCTATTCCAAAAAAAAAACAAATATCACAAGGATACTTAATGTACTTAAAAACTGCAGATGAAATGCATGTGAGTTTTAAATAAATCTTTCTAATATAATTATAATAATGTAAGTACTTAATCATAAAACTTATTTCCAAGTACCTAACTTTGGTTTAAAATCAAAACACTCGATTAAATGCTTTTGTATGTACCTATATGATTTAGTAGGCATGTTCAATCTAGGTACATTATTATGATTGAACTTGTAGAAACGGCTGAATCACAAGCAAATGTACTGAATGAAGAGTTGAACGAGTGCAATAGTATTTATTAGACTAAGTAGTATTTTTTATGCAAACTGCACATCTAGACACGCGCTGTAACAGCCAACCTGCTTTTAGAGTTTCCCGTTCAGGCGCGGAGAACTGTTTGTTATCGTCTATAGTTGTAAGCCAGAAACTAAGTTTATTGGCGAAGTGATGACATGTGCCAGCTTCTCCATTGCATTCTATAAACGGTGTTGAACGGAATCCTTCAAGACATGATCCTGGACTCTCTAATGCTTGACCACCTCCTTGGCCGCCAGCTCCGGTATGCTAAAAAAGAATACATATTTTGTAATTAAATATAATATTATATCAGGTATTACCTAATTTGCTCTATTAGATATGTATGCTACGTCAGATCCGTCGAGACGTCCATGCCATGCGCAAAAGGCGAACTCATGGGAGTGGGGGTGGTATGGTTATTGTGTCAATGTAAATTGTAAACCAATAAATCAGGCAGGTAAACATTTGCACTAGAAGTAAACGCTCTGTTCCGTAGGTCTATTTGACTAATTTCACAATGAACGATTAAAGTCCGGTTTAGACGTAGGTATTGAACCTAGTTCAGTAGATAACTAAATTTTAAAATTAAATTCACTTGTGTGAATAATTTTTAGTGCGCGTCCAAACGTAATAATTTAGTAAAGCTCTTTAGTTCATACAATTCTTCACAACCTAATTAATTACTTAAGCATTTCACTAAATTTTAACTAAAAAGTGCCTGTCCAAACATGTTAAGTGATAAGCCCCGTCCACCTACTTAACAGAAAATAGAAAATATTCTAAATTATTTACTTGCGTACTAAATTTTAACTACTAAATTGTCCGTTTACACGTGTTAAAATATACTTAACTCTACATAAAATATGACAGCCAAAAACGAAGAAAAAATATTGTTGCTACTTAAGAGCTATTGCTACTTACTGACTTACTAATTTTAGCTACTCTCAATATGGATTTCAACTAAAAACTTATGAATATTTTGTAAAAGTGATAGATAGAAGGAACTTTCACTCCGTTAAGTAGGCATCTACTTTGACTATTTGCTGTTACTTTTTTGGTAAAGGTACTCCTATCAGCGCCAGGACTGAATCGAGTATTTTTATAATGCAATGTACTTCGTACTTACCATTACAAAACTGTAACCAATCCATAAGGTACTCCAACTTGGAGGGCAACTTGGCGTATCAAGTGTTTGACTGTGCACGGCTATAACATTGGCAGGAACTTCGCAAACCACACATCTTGATATATATCTAGAAATTTCTTTATCTTGAACTGGCATCATAGGTATAGGTTCGTTGGTGGATAACCAATAACTTCTGTCGTTTCGGCTTGCATAGTTACATACATCGTTCAGGTCGCAGAAAAGGAATGGCATAGTACTGAATTTTCTTATACAAGAACCTGCGTAGCCTAAGTCCTGATTGTGAGCTTTCTCATTTCCATCGATGTAGAGTAGGGAATATCCGTCCCATAGTTTTATATGACCTGGTTCACATTTAGGTATAATTTCTGATTGACTATGTCTAACTAGGAGATTTCCAGTCAAATAATCTGTGGGCGCACAAGGCGTACCAGGAGGGCCTGGCAAACCCGGTGATCCAGTTCGTCCAATTTCACCTCTATCACCCTGTTCACCTTGTATTCCTTGAAGACCTATTGGACCGGGAGGACCGGGTAAGCCAGTGAAGCCACGAGCTCCCTTTTCTCCTTTAGCTCCATCTAAACCTGGTGCACCTGGCTGACCATCTCTTCCCGGTGCTCCATCAAAACCAGGAGGCCCAGGTGGACCTGTTTCCCCTTTAGGACCAATCACAATTGTAGTTTCACCTTTATCTCCCTTTTCTCCTCTGTTACCCATCATACCTTCTCTTCCTTGGAATCCTGCATCCCCCTTTATGCCTTGATTACCCTTGGGTCCTGGTAGTCCATTAAGACCATCCAATCCTCTATCGCCTTTATCGCCCTTTGCACCTTTATCTCCAGGAATACCTTGTGGTCCTTGATTTCCTTTTTCACCTGGTAAACCATAACCAGTTGCACCTTTGTCACCCTTTTCACCACGGGGGCCATTAAGTCCATTAAGACCTGGTAACCCTTGTGGTCCTTTCAAGCCAGGGGGACCCGCAAGACCTTCACGTCCTTGGTCACCCTTTTCACCCTTTCTTCCCATAGCTCCAGGGGTACCAGGTCGTCCGATTGATCCAGGGAGACCTGTTAATCCTATCTCGCCCTTTTGTCCAGGTAACCCCTGTAATCCACGGGCTCCATGCTTACCAGGTAAACCAGGGAGTCCTTTTTCTCCTTTGATTGTAAGTCCGGGTATTCCAGGAGGTCCAGCAGGTCCTGTTTCTCCTAAAAGAAAAAAATAATATGTACAGTTAATAATACAGAAACACACTTTTTAAAATACTGTTAACAGTTATTAACTATAAAAATTTGTTTACCTTTACTTCCTGTACTACCAAGTAGACCCATTTCTCCTTTAATTCCCGTAAAGCCGCGGTCACCTTTTTCTCCTTGTAGGCCTTGCAAACCCATTAATCCCGGTTCGCCTTTAGCTCCAGGAATACCAGGCACACCTGGTAATCCAGATTCTCCCTTTTGTCCTTTGATGTCTATTGTTAGTCCAGGAGGCCCCTGATCTCCCTTCATTCCAGGATACCCTCGAAGACCGGGAGGTCCCATTGGCCCAACTGGACCCGGTTCACCTTTAGCGCCATCAAAACCATCTCGTCCTGAGAAACCAGTTTCTCCTTTGTTTCCTTTAAGTCCCTCTAAACCTGGTAGTCCTCTATCACCCGGTAATCCTGGAGAACCATTTAATCCGGGAGGTCCTGGTAGCCCTGGGAAACCAGACATTCCCTTGTCACCTTTTAATCCTGGTAAACCTTGATAGCCTCTATCACCTTTTTCTCCACGTTCCCCAGGAATACCGATGAGTCCAGGAAATCCTGCGTCACCCTTTTCACCTGGTGTTCCAGGAACCCCATAACCTGGTAAACCTGTATCACCTTTGTCTCCTTTGGGACCATCCCTTCCCGGTGGACCAGTTAAGCCTCTTAGTCCTGGTTTACCTACTTCACCTTTTTGACCTTTTTCTGACGACAGCCCTGGTTCTCCTTTTGGTCCAAGGTCACCCGGATAACCACGGTCTCCTTTTCGGCCTGGTAATCCTTCTCTCCCGGGGAGTCCCGGAGGTCCTGGAAGGCCTTTCTCACCATTAGGACCAGGTAACCCTACTTGTCCAGGCGGACCCATCAATCCATTTTGGCCAGGTTGCCCTGGGAAGCCTATTTCTCCTTTATCTCCCTTTAAGCCAGGGGTGCCATCTATCCCCATTGTACCGATAGGGCCGGATCGTCCGCGTGGTCCTGGGAATCCCTTAGGTCCATCAGGCCCTTGTACCCCAGGTTCTCCTTTACTTCCAGGTAATCCTATAAGACCTGGTGGTCCAATTAACCCTTGATATCCTTGCTGTCCCTTTGGTCCGGTACTACCAGGTGAACCAGGAATACCAGGTACTCCCGGTGGTCCAACAGGCCCAGAATCACCTTTTTGCCCTGGTGCACCTGGAAGACCTTGCCGTCCTGTCAATCCCCTATCTCCCTTTTCTCCCTGCAATCCACTAGGTCCCGGAGGGCCATCATTACCAGGCGTACCTGGTATACCTCTTAAGCCTGGTTCACCCTTAGGACCTCTTGCTCCCGGTTGTCCTGGTGGCCCTGGCATAGATGGACCAACTTCTCCTTTGTCTCCTTTCCGCCCTGGTAATCCGGGGAAACCTCTTAAGCCACTCTGACCAGGCGTTCCTGGGAATCCCATAGCCCCAGTATCCCCTTTGTCACCCTTTGGACCCATAAGTCCACGCGGTCCTACCGTTCCAGGTTTACCCGGCAATCCAATTTCACCTTTATCACCCCTTGGACCTGGTAAACCCATATCTCCTTTATCACCTGTATCACCTGCAATAAGATTTTGAAAATCATTACAAGTTCATGCCCATTTTATTCCATATTTTTATTTTTAATAATAAACCAATTCAAAGATGTGACGATTTAACCAGTACCTATTTAACCAGTACCTATAAATATTTCTAAAGTCAGTTTCTAAATAATCTTATTGATTCCGAAAATTTCGTTTGATGCCCGTGGTTGGACTATGGGCATTGTGGTTTACCCTTGGACTAACCGGTTTGACTTCGGAAGATTATGTAATGTCAAAAACGTTGTATTGAGAACAGTAACACGAACTTACGGCATATGCTTGTTTAGAAAAAATAATACCTTGAAGGCCTTGAGGCCCTGGTGGACCTGGAGGGCCCTTGTTGCCTTTAGTCAGTTCTTGAATGTTGGCGGGGCAATAGCCAGGCTCACCCTTAATACCGATTCTTCCAGGGAAACCTTTGTCACCCTTTGGCCCATAATCTCCGTGCATACCCTTTTGTCCTTTTATGGAAAGTCCGTTTCGGCCTGGAACACCGGGTATTCCATCACTTCCGGGAATTCCATCAATACCTGGAGGCCCCGTTCTACCTTGATCACCTTTTTGTCCAGGCATTCCATTAAGACCTCGGTCACCTTTAGGCCCATCTCGACCTTTTTCACCTTTGGGACCCATTGAACCTTTTTCTCCACTTGCTCCTTTTTCTCCCGGAGGTCCTCGTGTTAAATTGGATGGTATCATAGCATCTTTCCCGCGCTCTCCTGGTGGACCCATAGGACCATCATCGCCACGCTCGCCCTACAAAAAGAATTAAAGTAATAAGTACCTAACCAATTCATATAAACTCGATGTTAGTGTTTGTTGCCTTTGTATTCTTTTTTCTTAATCTTAATTATTAAGATATTTTGATTGTGTAAAAAAATATTAGAAATAGTTACGCAATATTTAAATACAAAGTAACGTACGTCCTTCATCTGTACTGTTAAAAAAGAGTATTTTTAGATCCTATTCAAAACAAAACTTAACTGGTTATTTAAGGTTCATTCATTTTACTAATGATTCATAGTTTTCGACACAATGACATAATGAGATATCTAAAGAACTTTTATCACCTACAAGTAAGTTTCAAGTCAACAAGAAAGTGGAGGATCTACATTTATTATTAATTATTCAGGTAAAAAAATAGGACTCCATAACGAAATCGTTCGGTACCTTACCTTTTATTTACTTAAAATATCAAATGTGACAGTTGTAATGATTTTTGTTTTTGAAATATGTAATTACTTACTGGGGCACCAGGAGATCCAGGTATTCCGTTAAGCCCATCAGCACCCCTTTCGCCAGGAACTCCAGTTGGACCGGTCGGTCCTCGCTCTCCTCGTTCGCCAGGCAAACCATCAGAACCTCTGTCTCCTTTTCGCCCAGGTCCGCCAGGCCTGCAGTCATTGCATTGGCCACCAATGTCACCTTTTGCTCCTGGAGAACCCGGTAAACCGTCTTTACCCGGACTACCTTTGTCACCCTTCTCACCTCGAGGTCCCATTTCACCTGGCATACCCGGAGTACCTCGGGTGGAATTACCGGGTTCTCCTCGTAAACCTGTGTACCCTCTTTCTCCTTTTTGACCTTTATCACCAGTACGACCGGGTAAACCAGAGACACCTTTCTCACCCTAAAATATTTAAACCATTTATATTATATTTATATTTTATTCATAAATATCATCTTAGTAATCGTATTAATATTCAAAATGTGAAAGGTTGTGAAGATGTTCGAATGTTTTTTATGTTTGTTTTTTTATCGCACTAATCGTTGTACGGATAATGATGAAACTTGGTACACAGGAAATATGTCGAAGACAAGAAGATGGGCTAGATTCAGATTCAATCTCAATAGTTTTTTTTTATGCAAATAGTCGGCAAACGAGCTGACGATGCATCTGATGGTAAGTGGCTATCGTCGCCCATGAACATCAATAGCACCAAAGGCATCACTGATGCGTTGCCGGCCAAGACAGAGATAAGAAAAAGAAAGAAAGGAAGAACTGGCTCTCAAAACCCCAGCCGGAACACGACGAGTCGTTTGGCGGCTGACTCATGCTCAATGGTGATAGCTATCCAGGCCCATGGAGAAATAATAATAGTAATAATGGTATTAATTAACAATTAAAATCAATATTACCAATATAATACCTCCGAGGGCCCTACCACCAGCGGGCCGGATTTAGTCGCCTCTTACGACACCCATCCGGCGAGGGATTGGCGTTAGTAATTCGTTCACTGAAGCTGCCCCGGCTAAAAACTGTCCGTACCCGTACTGTGTACCCGTGGAATGATTAGTGCGTTTATAAGTTCGTTAAGCCGAAACTAGTAATATTTTAAATGTAAATGTTTCAAAAGATCATGCGCTAAGTAGACCAGTGCCGATAATTTTTGAAACCAAAAAAAAAATAGTAGGATGAAACCCATTGCAAAAGGAAGAGAATATAACAAAAATGAAAGGAAAAATAATTTACGAGTGATCTGAGGTCGGGAAGTGGGGGGTCACTTCATGGTTTCATTCTACTATATATTTTCACTTTTTACCGTTTTTAAAGGTATCGGCACTGGTCTAAAGGAAGCTATCACAACTTTGTCATTTCGTTTTATAAAACAAAAATAATCTTGAGTCATGAACAAAACAAATAGAAAAAGGCATACAAAATGATTTATATCCTGTAAGTAGTTATATTTCTTCGCGTGATGGAAAAAAATGCTACGATATGTTTGGTTAGTGAATCAACATACCGGTATTGTGAGTCCATCTTCACCTTTAAATCCTCTTGGTCCTTGAGGTCCAATTGGTCCATCGTAACCTCTGGGACCTATTTCACCTTTTGCTCCCTCTAATCCAGGCTCACCTTTTTCTCCCTTTACACCAGATGGGCCTTCTCTTCCAGGGGTACCCGGTTCACCTTGACCACCCGGTGGACCCATTGGACCTGATTGTCCTCTCTCACCCGGCTTTCCGTCAGAACCTGGTACTCCAGGTGGTCCCGTGTAACCTCGGGGACCCACAGGTCCTGGAGGACCTCGAGCTCCTGCCCGGCCTCCAGGTGCTCCCGGTAAACCTCTAAGTCCTCTTAAACCAGGAGTTCCATCCTTTCCAGGCTCTCCTTTGGTACCTGGTCTACCAGGAAGTCCCGATAAACCATCATTTCCTCGATCTCCTTTTTGTCCCATAGGCCCAGCCGGTCCAATCATTCCCTCTCTACCCTATAAACAAATGTATTTTGTTAAATATGCAAGAAACCAATATTTTTACCACTTTTATAAACAGTATACTTACTCTTATTCCGGGATTTCCTCTAATACCTTTTTCTCCCTTAATGCCCATTTGTCCTGGTAAACCAGGTTCACCTGTAACTCCAATATCACCTTTTTCACCTTCCCTTCCAGGTTCTCCTTTATCTCCTTTAGGTCCCATGTCTCCTTTTGCCCCTTCGATTGCACCTTTATTTTCCCAGGCCCCAGGCAAAACTACAGGAGGGCAACCAGGACCCCTATCTCCACGATCTCCTCTATCACCTTTGTCACCTTGTATTGCCGCTCCCTTTGTACCTTTAGTACCTTTATCACCTTTTGGTCCTTGAGGACCCTGTTGGAGATTTGGAAAAATTACTGTTATTAAAAAAAATATAAAGTATAATTTAAAAGAAATTAGATATTACGATTTCAATACCATTGGTCCTGTGTTTCCTTTGGGCCCTTTTAAACCAGGTAAACCAGTAGGTCCTACAGGGCCTGGTAGCCCTTGCATTCCGTCGTTTCCAGCTTCTCCCTTCTGGCCTTTGTTAGGGTAGCGACCACTGTGAGCTGCTTCTCCTTTGTCACCTCTTTCTCCTTTTGGACCTGGATAACCGCGGGGGCCTTGCAACCCTTGTAAACCTTGCGGACCCGGCTCACCCTACATATTATAATAAAATACAAGTTTTGTTACTTTTATTCAAAAAAAAAATGGTTTTTCTGCAGACATAGTGATTAGAGGGAGCAATATGCTTGTCTTATTGTATATAAAAATCATGAATTTATACTCTGTAGTCCTTAAACTTCAAATAAAATATACTTTCGAACACGACAATTACATAATCCATAATAATTGAAAATTGTAACTTTATTTATAGTATAAGTCCAAATGTGTGATCATGCCATTTTTTATAAATTCTTAAACTGAATACAGTTGCCATATTCAACAATGCAACAATGCAATGAAATAAATTTTTATTATTATTTTAAAATAGTATTGGCTAATTTAAGACTACTGCAAATGTCATTATTATAAATATTTGGAGTTTCGTGAGGCTATTTGTTTTATTTGTCACATTGTGCCCCTGACCCTCCTGACCTCCATGACCTTATTCTACTACAAATAAGAGCATAGCCGTATCCAATTCCAAAATGTTTATTAACAATGTCATGTATTCACAATTTCACATTTAATCGCCATACTATATTTAAAGAGCTAATAAGTCTGTAACTTTCGTAATTAAGTTGTATTCATCATTTATTAAATATGAAAATAAGTATACTTACATCAGTTCCATTACAACCATCTCGTCCTGGAATTCCTGGCGGTCCTGGTTCACCTTGAAGACCTGGAGGCCCGGCTATGCCAATAAATCCTTGAACTCCTGGTTTACCAATATCACCCCTTGGTCCGCGTGGGCCAGTGGGACCCATTTGTCCCTTCTGACCTTTTGGGCCTTGAGGTCCTTCAACTCCTTCGTGACCAGGTAAACCTTGAATTCCTTGTAATCCAGGCATTCCTGGAAACCCCTGAAAGATATAAATAATTGTAATTCTCTGCAACAAAAATCTTTTTGATGCTTTATTTATTGTTTTCAAAAACTTACTCTGTTGCCCTTTTCAGCGAAACATTTAGGTACACAGCAACCCGTTGCAGTGCAGTTACGATCAAATGCTATGGTACGCTGTCTTGTAACAGGATCGTAAACAGCAAAATTTGAACCTAGTTGTGCGCGTGATGACGAATAATCGGGTCTAGCAGATTCACCATAAGTATTCCCTGACGGAGGTGGAACCGGATAATCTGATCTTCCAGACTGGCCGTACGCGTTTTCCGATTGAGGTGGCACGGGATAATCTGGCCTTCCAGACAAACCGTACGTGTTTACTGAAGGTTGTGGGGCTGGATATTCTGATCTTCCAGACTGACCATATGTATTTGCTGAAGGTTGTGGGGCTGGATATTCTGATCTTCCAGACTGCCCATACGTGTTCGCTGACGGTTGTGATGCTGAATATTCTGATCTTCCAGACTGATCATATGTGCTGGCTGACGGTTGTGGTCCTGAATATTCTGATCTTCCAGACTGACCATACGTGCTGTCTGACGGTTGTGGTCCTGAATATTCTGATCTTCCAGACTGACCATACGTGCTGTCTGACGGTTGTGGTCCTGAATATTCTGATCTTCCAGACTGACCATACGTGCTGTCTGACGGTTGTGGTCCTGAATATTCTGATCTCCCAGACTGACCATACGTGCTGTCTGACGGTTGTGGTCCTGAATATTCTGATCTTCCAGACTGACCATACGTGCTGTCTGACGGTTGTGGTCCTGAATATTCTGATCTCCCAGACTGACCATACGTGCTGTCTGACGGTTGTGGTCCTGAATATTCTGATCTTCCAGACTGACCATACGTGCTAGCTGACGGTTGTGGTCCTGAATATTCTGATCTCCCAGACTGACCATACGTGCTGGCTGAAGGCCCTGGATAATCTTGTCTTCCAGACAAACCATAAGTATTTACTGACTGCGGTGGAACTTGATAATCACCTGGTCTTCCACCATAATTGTATGTATTATCTGGTTGAGGTGCTTCCGGTATATTCGATGAATACCATTCATTGTCTGAATATATGTTATTTTCCAGTAAATCGCCCCTTCCGTAATCGTCTTGCTGAAAAAGTAAAAATTGAACAATGAAAATTATTTTATTCAACATAAAATCTAAAACCAGTAAGATATAACTTAAACCGCCCCATACTTTCCTATAACATACAGGATTTATACATTTGTAGTAATATTTTGTTACACTGTGAATATCCGTTACTAGTGAATGTTAAGATTCATCGATGTATGTTGACAATCAATAGTTTCAGTGGAGTAAGTTCGAACTGGTGAAGTTGTTTGTCGTCGTTTATAATCCAAATACAATCCAAACGAAGATTATTAGAATAAAAAAATCGTGCATATAGTTAGTGCTTAGCGCAACAACTAATTATCATGATTGAAAATTTGTAAAATGTCCCCAGTATCTTTCATTTTCTTACTATTTGTACTTAATATAAAATCAGAACGAACAGCTGTCCCAAAGCGAAGCAAGGTTACCTGGGTATTTTTTTATTTTTCTATACTTTTCTATTCTTGTGTTATCTATGCATTATAATTTGCATAAAAATGCATTTATTACTTCGTTACTAAACTATTGTCGAATAAAATAAGAATCATACATTGAACAATGAAAAATGCATTTTTTGTAAAGAAAATTATTATTATGCAAGATTTCTGTTTATAATTATTTGCCATGTTGTTTTGATATTTTTTTAATGATAGGATAAGGTTAAAATCGCTGGAATTGCATTGACTGCAAGTGTTTATACGAGTAGTTTTGATTAGTCTAGGGTCAATTTATACTAATCATATTAGATGAATACACAGACGTGGATGAATATATTTTCCGTTTTAAAGATTAACGACTTATTTTTTTTTTTGATATAATTATCGCATCTCTTACGTTTCAAATATATAAATCTCCCACCTAGTTTTATTGGAATATCCATATTAACCCATCCATATATGCCCAAGAGTACTAAAACGACCCAAGGGTGCAAGTGCAAGTTCAGTACTAAAGCGCCGTAAATGAAAATTATCAGATTTTTTTTGCGTTTGACGCTCTCTATGAGTTATTCGAAGACTTATCTAAGTTTTGAACATGGTGCACATACCATTCTAAAACAATCAGAGTTCAAAAATTAGCGTACAAGTTGGGATACTTTTCTTTCGACGAAAATTCTTAACCTTTGGTGACAAAAATGTAAGTGTTTATTTTTCTGCTTAAAATTTTGCTCTTATTGTTGATAAATTAGAAAATGTATATCTTTAACATATAAACAAGTTATACAATTTGTTCAGGACTATTAATTTTTGTTCATATTGAAACCAATATTTGTTAGGGTAGAAATCAACCCTTTGGGCATATTTGATACAGAATGTATCTATTTTTCTTACGGCATGTAGCGTGCTGTCAACAAATTCATTGTTGATTTCATGGAGAATTTGACTGATGATGATGATTTTTGAGGCGCTGACGTGTATTTTGAGGCGCCTGGTAGAGGTACTATGTGTGAAGGTGATTCAGGGGGGCGAAGATTGCAATGATATTGCAAATCAACCAGTACCAACTTTTTGCACTGGATGAAATATATAACTTTCTCAAAGTTATGAAAATTCTGAAGCCTGCACATGAATATGCTGTAGTTGAGGTATCTGTAATGGATGCCAATCCATGCATTCCCTCCACATCACAGTTACTCATCAAGGCAACAACGCACTTTTTTTTAGATGTGATGTTCAATCAGACACCGTGAGACATTCAGCTGTTACGAATGCCGTCAATAAAGACCCAAACACGACCTTTATCGGTTGAGGAAATGTATTACTTCGCAGGTATACTCATCCTCACTGACTGTACCCCACTGTCTAGACGGCGAAGACAATGTACTGGAAATTGAACGAGGACACACATAACGTTCTCGTCAGCAAATCTATGTCACGCAAGTTGAATGAATAGATTTTTGGATATTTTCATGAGGAACGAAGTTTTGATATTATGCTCCCATTGAAAAAAATATACGTGTCAACAAGGCTATCATTCTTTATTTCAGTCATCACGTATGCAAGCAGCATATTGACGGCAAACCAACCCCATTATATATACCCCCATATTACCGCAGTATTCATATATTTTTATTTCTTATATTGCCTGGTGCTAAATATTAATGTTCTATTTTTTATTTATATTTTTTTAATAGTGACATTAAAAAATAACTCTTATTTCATCACAAAATAATATAAATAACCATAACCCATATTCCCCTTCCTATCTCCGAAATCGTTTTTCCCATGCCCGTCCATCTAATGCACCGTGTAGAACGCATATTAAGTCCCTGCTACACATTCCTTGTCACAAGACTTCATCATATTCTCACTCCTTTTCTGTCCATGCTATTAGGCTGTGGAACTCACTTCCGCCAAAAATACGTAATTCTCAATCCCTTCACTCTTTTAAAAGACAAATCAAAGAAAAAACCTTTCCTTATCATAATAGCAGTTAGTCACAATTTTTGGAAATATCTGTTTCTATTTATTTATATATGTATTTGTATATATATATATATATATATATATATATATATATATATATATATATATATATATATATATATATATATATATATATATATATATATATATATATATATATATATATATATATAGTATATATATGTATTTGCTAAGTATTTATGTAAATATGTGTATGTTAATATATATTTTTAGTTTGTTAAAATCAATGTGCACGCTAATAAGGTTCTCATCACCTTTCCATTCCTAGGTCAGCTGGAAGAGATTTCTAACAGAAATAAGCAGTACCTTTGTACAAAGTTTATTTTACTATGTGTTATATACTCTATTCGTGTATAAGAATTGTTTAATAAATAAATAAGAAATTATTGTTTTTAAATAAGCATCTCTAGACATTCTCTGGAAGCATTCTAGGATTTTATGTATAATACTAGCCGTTGCGACACGTGATATTTTGCAGTAGGTGCAAGTTAATCGTAAAATGATCCCCTGTCGGTATGTGCTACGTTTAGCTTGGTAAGTATTTTTGACTTATCTTGATGTTGATATTATAAAATTGTATTCAATGAATCCATTAATAAAGGTAAACTTTACATATTTTTATGATTCAATTATATGGTGGCATATATTACGATCACATACGACGAAATGTATGTACGTAAAAAGTAATTAATTAAGAAATCCTTCACAAACAATTTAAATGATTTTTGGCGCGATGAAAATTTGCTCAGTCCTGTTTTTCCGAATAAAATAAAGTTACGCGTGCAGATGTAAGTAACGTACCTATGTGATGCCAAGTCAAATGTAAAGCTTGAATTACATGTTCTTGTGACTAAAATTTTAGGCTTTTCTACACAGAACTTGGCACCCATTTAGATCTCAATTCTTTTTTATTTTGAACTCTGCTCTCATTTCACATTTATGTTTTTGATGAGATATCATTATTTTTGTCTAGAAATTATTAGTGTTTAAAGATGTAAGATAATGAATTGAACCTATTGTTGTTTGTAAAATTACTCTACACATTGGAACGGCTAATTCACTATTTTCACTAATTATCAGTAATTTTCAGTTTTTAGATATTTTCCTTTACATACGCCTAATAGTCTACCTTGATGCCAAATATCAAGTATCTAGGTCATCTGGAACTGGGTTAGAGTTTTGATCTATAGGTCAGTCAGTGATAAAAATGACGATTTTTGATTGTTTACATAATATGTATAGTTTTTGAGTTATGAGGGGGTCAAAAGTGGCTCCAAATGGTTCGTGTAATATTACACACGGTGCTGCTCGCCAGTTCTATTGGCTTGACCTTGGCTTGACACGCTACCGCGTGTCTAGATATAATGTAAGAATTAATTGTATGTATAATTAATCTTATAATACCAAAAATGAATTTTAGTATTTGTTGGCAATCAGAAACCGTGAAAACGGCTGAACCGATTTGGTTGATTTTTATTTAAAAACATTCGTGATGGTTCAGGGATGACAACCATCCTAAGAAGAAAAATCTAAGTTCTAGATTAGGTGACGTGGAACATCAAGGGATCAGCTAAACTATCAAGTATGATGAAATGCCGTAAATAGAGTTTATTAATTAAAATTGTAAATATTATTATTATAGTATTTAATGGCAGTCAGAAATCGTGAAAACGGCTGAACCGATTTGGCTGATTTTTGATTAAAAACATTCGTGATGGTTCAGGGATGACAACCATCCTAAGAAGAAAAATCTAAGTTCTAGATTAGGTGGCGTGGAACATCAAGGGATCAGCTAAAATATCAAATATGATGAAATGCCGTAAATAGAGTTTATTAATTAAAATTATAAATAGAATTTTATTTAAAAATGTATGGCATGAGGTAGGTACCTACCTGACGAGGAACACTAAGGGTGAGCCCAGCTATAAAACATATTAAAATTAAAAAATCGTTTATTATGTTATGAGCATTTACAATGGGAATATACTTTATGTGATACTAAGGATCCAGCCAAACTGTTAGAGATACCTAGTCGTATTGAAATGCCGTCATAGCAAAAGGTATTAATTTGTGATAAGCAATTATCAGACGCAAGTAAGTAAATCATTTCAAAACAAGTTAACGTCTTTTGTGTCAAGTAGTCTGCAATATAATTGAAGTTTCCCGCAAATTAATATCTAGTAATTCAAAGTTCCCCACATCTTAATATTAATTGTATTGCATTTGATACGGGACACAGACAGAAATAGATTTGACCATGAAATATTTAGTGGATTAAGATATTATTAATTTTAAATACCTATTAATAGTTTTTCAAGCTATTTTTCGACATCAATAATGATGTCATCTATTTTTTTAACTTAGATCAACTTTATTTTAATGTACAAAAAAACATTTGTGATTATCGCTAAAGGAGGCCGATTTTACGAATTTTTTGTAAGTAATACAATAAACATTACGTAGCGCTCATAGCCCGGCGGCTTGCGTCGATCCTATGTGATCGACAAAGTTAAGCAACAGCGGGCGCGGTCGGTAGTTGGATGGGTGACCGCTAGTGGCAAAAATATCTTGAGCGTTTCCATGCTTCGGAGAGCACTTAAATCCGTCGGTCCCGGTTGTTATCGTAAGATAATAGTCGTTAAGCCATGAAGGCGGCCCTCGGGCGGCATGAAAACTTCCGACACTCGGTTTAGCCACTAATCCCTCCACCAGTCCGCATTGGAGCAGCGTGGTGGAGTATGCTCTAGGCCTCCTCAAGAGGAGAGTCCCGTGCCCAGTAGTGAGCCATTAATGGGTTGAAGCCAGCCAGCCATACAATAAACAAGTTAATAGTCTGAAAACAAACATTTAAGAATATTGTGTTGATTCTGAACATTTCCAACCTGAAGATTTCAAAACAGGATGTTATGTATGAATTGTCTCAAACTCTACCAGCGCCATCTGTTCACAGCTTTCCCACAAAAAAAATAGAACTGTAAAAAGTTTATTGTCAGCATTTGTTATGCTACTTAATATTATTAGGGTTCCGTAGCCGAATGGCAAAAAACGGAACCCTTATAGATTCGTCATGTCTGTCTGTCTGTCTGTCTGTCCGTCCGTATGTCACAGCCACTTTTTTCCGAAACTATAAGAGCTATACTGTTGAAACTTGGTAAGTAGATGTATTCTGTAAACCGCATTAAGATTTTCACACAAAAACAGAAAGAAAACAATAAATTTTGGGGGTTCCCCATACTTAGAACTGAAACTCAAAAATGTTTTTTTCATCAAACCCATATGTGTGGGGTATCTATGGATAGGTCTTCAAAAATGATATTGAGGTTTCTAATATCATTTTTTTCTAAACTGAATAGTTTGCGCGAGAGACACTTCCAAAGTGGTAAAATGTGTGTCCCCCCCCCCCCCCCTGTAACTTCTAAAATAAGAGAATGATAAAACTAAAAAAAATATATGATGTACATTACCATGCAAACTTCCAACGAAAATTGGTTTGAACGAGATCTAGTAAGTAGTTTTTTTTTATACGTCATAAATCGTAAACCACAAAAAACATCGATCAAAGTTACAACGAACTAAAAGAACTTTTATATTATGTTACTTGCTGCTACGGAACCCTTCATGGGCGAGTCCGACTCGCACTTGGCCGCTTTTTTTTAAGTTATTTTAACAACTGACACTCTATTGCAAACTTATCTTGTTCGTAAGTAATTTTGTTATCTAGAATAATAATTTATTTATGAAAAAAGTTTCTTACATAAGGAATATTTTAATCTTGGTATTTCTGTTTTCCGCAATGTACCTACTTTCTATTTGCCATTATTACATTTGCTCACATCTGAGCTTCGTCTCAAGCGTCGTCAAGCGATATTTCTTTACAATTTGGATTTAATTGAATTCAATTTATATTATATTTCTTAAAACTAAACTTCATAAACATTAAGTAATCCTCAGATTAGTTTAAATGATGAGTTTCAGAATTAAAAGCTGAAGTAAAAAACATAATATACCTACTTAGGTTGGTGATACCTACAACTATCTATTTTTAACAACCTGAATTAATAAAATCGCTGTCTAAATTGGTCATTAATGTTGTTAAGTTGATAAATATTGGTTTACAGAAAACATTGGTTTGCGCAATGCCGACACTTAACATCCGAGTGATGATAAACTTTGTCGGCCTCGTATACATTTGCGCTGTACTTAAAATAATTCATTGTTGAGAACTACATTCAACTAGTCAAGATTTTAAACCCCAATCGAAATTTTTCCGCTTTGTCGGATGAAAGCCTGTCTCTTTCTAAACACAGTTTGCTACTCCAGAAAACCTTGACAAAGCTCGAATTTTTAAAAAATTGCAAAAGGACAACTGCGAGCGGGCAAGCGGATCGGCTCGCGCGCGGCCGCCGCGACTCCTGCGCTACATTCACTAATTCAAATAACTTGTAATATATTTTGATAACAGTTTCTAATAAGAAAATCTCACTCACCGTGTTCACTCCACTCAATAGCACCAAAGCGGCCACAAACCTAAAGCAGTTATTTCATACATTATTATTCAGCTGACACCTAAAGCTTAATACTGTTGTAAAAAATACTTTTAAGAATATTAAAGCTACACTTAATAAAGAATTTAAAATATTACATCATTTTAACCACCTTAAAAAAATGTCTTTTATATATTTTTTGCACATTTAATTGTTGCAAAATTAGTTCTATATATATAGAGTTAGAAAGTCTTACCATAACTCGTGGACCGCCATGGTCCCTTGCGCGCTGCGCCAGAGTCCCGTGCGCGCGCGCCGTTCGTGCCGGGATACTAAGAAAAAAGGAGAGCTCAGCCAGCGGCCTGCGCACCCCCGCCCCGCAGCGGAGAGGCGGTTGCGCGGGCGCGGCTGCGGGCGCCCGTCGGCAGCGAGGGCGCGCGTCCAGTAGTGTGGCGCAGCCATGTCAGGCCCGGCGCGTGCGCGCCTCTTTGCGAGCAGGCTCGTGTACGCCGCCCTCCTGCTGCTGCACTGGACCACGCTACCTGTTTCAGCGGTAAGTGCAGCCCCACCTGTTACTTGCCCAATGCCCAGATTAATTCGATGAAGTAGGTGCATCCAAGTAGCGAAAGCCTTATCGTGGTGGCATGATGATATTGGACTGGTTGACATGATGATGTTTGATTTGGTTATATGCATTTAATGACACTGAGTTTCAAAAATGTGAAAATTCTATAAGCAATTGCTATTACTACGACAAGTACGGGTAGTCTGTCTTATGTTACCGGAAGTATGGAAAACTCATGGAGTGCTACAAATATTATCTGTTACTCATGGAGTGTTTTAAAATACGTTTGTTTAGTTTATTAAGGTTATTAGAATGTTTAACATCTATTAGCTTTCTATAACTTTTGTAAAAATGTCATAATGGAAGATTTACAGAAAGTTTTGGTCAATAAATATAATATCTACACTAAATGAGCTACCCTTGGCTAGACTGTTCTAAGATGTCATAATTATAATGCACTAGCTACAAACAACTAGTATAAACCTTAGTTGAAAAGGAAAGACCAATACTGACTAAGTATTCTCTTATTTTAATTTTGCTTTTGTTAACTGGTTATCTTCTTTTTGCTGTACCAATGGGGTGGGGTTTCTTTTATGGATATTTGCGGGTTTTTATGCAACACCACTAATTCATTTTGGGTAAATTTACGAATTTTACACTACTTGTGCATTTTGGGTGAAATGAATTAAGTTATATGGAAGGAATCGTCCAATGGTGATCCGTTTATTGGACATTGGTACATACGTTTTTTTAGATACGTTTTTGTTAGATATTTTGTTGTTTGTTGTGTTTTGATGTCTACAATGATGAGTATTTGATGTGTACAAGTGTAAAAAGCGTTTTACGGAATACTGCTTACTAATAATTAATACTGATTATCAAAAGTTCTGCTATAATACCTAAATGAAGGTAGCTATCCTGAATGAACCTATCTATGCTTCCAATAACTATATTCAATTCAGCAGTTAAACTACACACCTTAGATCTAAAAGTTAAATAATATACCATTTTGTAGGATTTATCACTGTAAACATATGTTACCTAATGTGTTATATTTTAAAAACATCACGGCGAATGAGGAAGCTGTGTTGATCAGTCAAGGATAGGTAGATACAGTATCACATGGACTTTGGAAGTTTATAGAATTTGTACGATATTTGGAACTCGTAGCGGAATTATTTGAACACTTGATTTGGGTTTTTTGTGAATAGCTGATAAACAAACAGATAAACTACCTGTTGTAAGTGATCATGAGCAAAACTAAAGGGTACCTTTAGTAGTACCAATACTTTGCCGACCAAAAAAAGAAAATAGAAGAAATAAAGAAAGCTCTGAAGCTCCCAGCTGGAGCCATAATATGTATAAAAATAGTAACTATCAACTTGACAATAAAGTATTATTGAAATCAGCACTAAGTATTAAGTTTAATATTCACTAGCATTTTAACATCTACTATTACTATTTTTATAACATTTTTTTTAAATACTAAGTACTATTTTATTTCAAATAAACAGTAGGTATCAGAATAATAAACAATAGATATCGCCTACTTTGAAAATTAACGTGTCCCCACTAAATATTATAATTACCACATGGTTACAACCTGTAAATGGAAATATTTACTTCTATTTATTAATTATCACTTGTTTCGGTGAAGGAAAACATTGGGAGACAACCTGCACACCTGAGAGTTCTCTATAATGTTCTCAAAGAATTGTGAAGTCTACAAATCGCAACGTGGTAGAGTATGGCCTGTACTCCTTATATCGTGAGAGGAAACCCAAGTCCAGCCGCGGGACAATTTGGGTTGTGACTTTGACTATTCAATACAACATAGAATTGGGAATGTTAACTTATTATATTTATTTAATTTAAAATGTTTCCTACATATTGACACACACGTTATAGCAATAATACAACGTGCCCCCACGTCCAATTTTATCAATGAAATTGAAATCGTTTTGAGAACCGTTTTAACTGGTCATTAAAAAGAAACTCGATGAAAAGCCAAGAATCGCCATCAAATCGCATACCTACATATATATTTTTTTTTCATAATAGTAACGTACCTACTTAATAGTAATATTTGGGAGTAAAGACCAGTTGGGTTCGGAAGGCTTCAAGCCTGAAATTTAAACGAAATGAAAATAAATTTATTGGAAGTTAGTTTTTTTATACTTTTCAAATAACCAGCAGTGTTAAGTAGGCATGTTAGTTATGCATTAGAAGAGCTGTTGGTCCCCGGCAACAGCCACTTAATCTATATATATTATTATATTAACCTGTTTTTAAATTTTCTTCTGTAAGGGGTTACAAATATGATAAGCATAATTTCCGCATGTGAAGCTGCGGGTAACAGCTAGTATATTATAAAACAGTAACTCGATAATGTCTGTACATTGAAGATATTTAAGAAAATTTGATATCAGGGGACTCAATAGGAGCAATAGATTGCGAATCTGTTATTTTTAAAAATCTTGTTTATTATAAGTAAATGGTAGTAGTAGGTAGTAGTATAAGTAAATTTTTTTTACACTAATAAGTTAATGCTTGACCACAATCCCACCTGATGGTAAGTGGAGATGTGGTCCAAGATGGTGAGCACATTAACTTAGTAAAAGCCTATTCACTCTTTTCTTGAAGACATCCACGTCATAGGTTGGCGGGAACGCCGACGCAGGCAAGTTGTGGCTGCGCCTGCCCAAATGTGCGAACAGTACTCCACACACGGCTGAACCTGAGCTTTGTACAAGGTTAAGAGTTGCCTAGGTGTGAAGTACCGTTGTACCTTTGCAAGGACACCAAGTTTCCTTGCAGCAGCCTTAGCCTTGGTCTCGATGAACCGCCCAAAGTTGAGTTTCGAGGATATCTCTATTCCTAACAACTGAAGGCAGTCGGTATAATCCAAGGACACATCTCGAAAAGTAGGAGCCAAGGTGAACGGGCTCTTCTTGGCGGTGAATAGACACGTCTGCGTTTTAGTGGCGTTGAATCTCACAAGATTGGCTTCGCCCCATTCGGACACAGCCCGAAGTGTGAGATTCACACGAGCCACCATGGCCTCTCTTTCAGACTGAATTTCGTCACGATTGGCCCTGGAACTTGGTACGTATCTCTCTACCACTGTGCTATCGTCTGCGTACCCATAGATATCGGGCATAAGCAGGTCATTTATATGTAGCAGAAATAGAGTGGCGGAGAGAACGGACCCCTGAGGAACTCCGGCATTTGTAGCCATCGTCTCCGATGAACAACCATCGACTACAACGCGGAAAGACCGGTCGCTCAGGAAGTCTTTTACCCAGTCGATAAGGCCAGGGGATATGCCGTAAGTTGGAAGCTTGCTTAAAAGACCTTATCAAAGGCCTTCGAGACGTCAAGGGAGACAGCAAGTGCCTCCCCATTTTTCTCGAGGGCCTCGCCCCATATATGTGTGGCATACGCTAGAAGATCTCCTGTTGATCGGTTTCGGCGGAACCCGTACTGCCGATCGCTAAGGAGATCATTCTGTTCAAGGTATGCCATGAGGCGCCTATTCAATATACGTTCCATAATCTTACAGAGTATGGAGGTAATTGAGATAGGCCGATAATTGGCGGGGTCAGCACGGCTACCTTTCTTGGGCACGGGCTGCACGTTGGCAAGCTTCCAGGATTTAGGCACTGATCCAGTCTCAATTGAGAGGCGGAACAGACGAAGGCCCTACCACGAAGCACAGTGTTTGTAACCTCTTATGACATCCTGGTCTGCCGGTATTAAATTGGGGTCGGTATTCTGGGCCACCTTAACACGGCCAAAGCTTGGATATCTTTGACTTCACCAAGCTGTATAAGATTGGGGTAAGCACTCTTGGCCACCCCAATATGGCCAAGGCTTGGAAATTTTTGATTTCACCAGGCTAAGAAGCCGGCTTCTGTCGCCTCTTAAGACACTCTGATCTGCCCGCATTCTTCACTCTCTAACTTTGTTCAACTACTAGCTCTTGCTAGCTTCGCTTGAGTAAATTATGTTTTCTAATACAAAATGGCCTGCGATGATCCCAATTTGGCTGCAACTATTTAGTCAAATAAATCTTACTAATAAGTAGAACTTTCAAAATCAAAATACAAAGAGCTTAAGCTAAGTATTTTCCATTATTGATTAATCTAATCTTCATAAAAACTTTCATCCCTTAATTTAACTATGAATAATGCGCGAAGGCCCTGAAGATCCTTTAATACAAAGTCTGTTTGCATTCAACAGAAAATCAAAAACCTATTTTCATGAATTTCAATTCAAAAATTTTAAAGACTTTTTTTACTACACAATATTTCAACTTTTATTTTACACCTTAATTGGTTTTCAAATGACGTATGATACAGTAAACTTTTATTTACTTTGTTTAAAACCATTAAGCTTAAGGTTCTAACTTCAAAAATAACGAGGTGTCATACAAATTTTCATATCTTCCCTTGTTTTAACCCTTTAAGTAAAGAATTTCTAAAAAATCATAAGACAGTAAACTTTGCTTCCCAACCAGGGGATGATTTTTGAAAAACCAGGATGCGATTTTTTTACTTCTAACTTTTTCTACTTTTTTACTTCCAAAAATTATAGTTAATAGAGTTACATAGTTGTTTTTTACTCAAAAATAAGTTAATGCTAATGCAAATGGTAATTTCTTTCCCTATTTTAATTCTTTAAGGAATGAACTACCACAAAAGCATACTCTAATATATTCTTAAATATACTCTTGCTCCCAGCAAATAGCTCGAACGTTTGTCCCCTATGGTAACCCTTTAAGGAATGAATTTCTAATAATCCCTTCTTATTGCCCTACACTATAATTAAGAAACCTCTGTATAAAGTTTCATGCTTTTAGGAAGCTTTAGGTCCACTGGCTTAGGCGGTGCATTGTCTGTAGTCAGTAACAGTTAGCGTTTCGTTAAGTAGTAGTTGCCCTGTCTAAATTACAAATAATTTACTTTCGTTTAGAATATTATGCTATTATATATATACATTGAATAACATTTGTCATGATGTCATTTTAATATATCGATTAGTTTAGTTCAAAATTAAGTAGGTACCTAGTCCATATCTCAATTTGTTATGATAAGTACTTATGGTAAATGGTCAATTCGGTGAAAACTTTTGCTACGACGGCATTAAAATATATCTAAAAGTTTAGCTGGACCTTTAGTACCTATTCCACATCAAGTACTACAGAACCTCAGTTTTAATACCTGTAGTAAATGCATACCTATCACATAAAACAAATTTTGCTAAGACGGCATTTTAATTTTTTCATTAGTTTGGCTGATCCCTTTTTGAGTTATAATTTAAATTAATAAATTATAAAGACGTCTTATTTAGTTAATATACAAATATCATGAAAATCCGGTTAAATAAAGAGAACTAAATCGTTTAAATTTTTCTCCTTAATGCATTAGGCATAAAAGCGTGTTTTTAGATTTTAAACTTTAAAGTCAAAATATTTTTGGCAAAGCCTTATTGTAATCTAGGATGGTTCCCCAAAACCTGGCCGTTGGTCTACTTTGTTTGTTTGTTTATCCTTTGTCGAAAATTAAAAAAAAAAATGAATATTACAGTGGGCGGATTTAATGCCTTGAGTGATGAGTGATGATGAAAATTTTCGGTAGGTGTAACAAACAACCCTAATTGTTATTTAATATATACATAATAGGGGAAGGGGGGGCATAACGGGGACGTTAAGGAAAATAGCCAATAAAAGAATAAACAAAATATATTAAGTAATTAACACTAATCATAGCACTTTGGTTACATATTAGGCTATCATTTGGCATAGAATTTGGCGAAGCAACTAATCAAATAATGTTGTAATTTTAATTTTACGAAACCCTTATGAAAACCCCATTGTGCCCCTGGGGTGGGGCAGTATGGGGTACATGGTTATTTTATTCACAATATGTGCAGATGTGGATTTCTTTTGGGTTCTCGTCGTCAACACCAGCACAGGCTGTATGACACAAACGTCTACATAGCTGGCAGGCCACCCAACCCTCCGCAGACTTCAAATATAGGTAGTTTAATGTATGGTTATCGTCAATACAGGCATAAAGTATTCAGTATAGTAAAGTAGTAAAGTATTAAGTATATATCAGAGTGAGCTTTATCGATGTTTTGTTTTTTCGAGGTTTTATTCAATCTCGGATCTAATATACTGTAATACTTTTTCGTCCGTTTGAGGTTTCTGTAGCTTACTGTTCTGCTTAAAACAGCATCAATAGCCTGTTTCATGCGTTCTACAGAGCAAGTTCTGCCTCTCAAAATTTTCTTTTTGTACTTTCGTACCATTTTTAATACCTAAAACAAAATGAAAATTCTATAATTAAATGTTCACGTAATTCCTTTAGAATATCTTACATAAGAGGGGCATAATGGGGACAGCAGTTACGTGGTACAATGGGGTACCCCATCGTGCCCCATAGCCATGGCCCCGTTATGCCCCCACACGTAACATTATTTGAAATAATTGACAAAAAAATGAATAATAAAGTTAAAGTGATTTTGTTCAAAATATATCAATAAATAATATCTCTAGAAAAACACAATAAATAGACAATAATAGTAATAAAAACACTTACCTTTTTACATGTGTTTTCGTATTCACTCAAAATTAGATGAAAAAACGTAGCAACAACTTTATTTTCATAAAAACCAAACGCGTGCAAACTAGTCGCCATTCACGATTGGATTAAAGATTGATACAAAATGGTCATCTATTAATGAAAACAGCAAACGTCTAGTGTTCGTCATTACTTGTTTTTGTAGGTGGCCCCGTCGTGCCCCGCGACCCCGTCATGCCCCCCCTTCCCCTACATAAATTCCAAACATAATATTTATGTATACATATTACTCATATACACACTATACATATAAATAAATTTGGCGGCTTGAAAACTTCCGACACTCGGGTTGGCCACTAACCCCTCCACCAATCCGCACTGGAGTAGCGTGGTGGAGTATGCTCTAGGCCTCCTCAAGAGGAGAGACCCGTGCCCAGTAGTGGGCCATTAATGGGTTGAAGCCATAAATAAATACATACATATTGCCAGACGTATATGAATTGGTAGATGATTTTTTTATTGAAATAGCCGGCAAACGAGCTGACGATCCACCTGATGGTAAGTGGCTATCGTAGTAGAATTTCTTTCATTCTTCTACATTCCCGCAAAGCTTAAAAAGCTTTGGGCAATACTGCTGTTTACCTATCATTTACCTATCATTTCAAACATTTTCTGATTGATTCCGCCTGCAGCGCGAAAAAAACTATCCACTATTTTTTGCCAGCGTTGCGAGGTCTTTAAAAGGACAATGCCCATTTTACTATGGGGTTTGGGCCCACCCAAAAAGTTGTTATGTCCCAATGATTTTTATTTTATTTTGTAGCTTAATAATTATCTTTTTAAAATATCCAAACCATTTCCATTTATTCACCCAGGTTTAAAAGAAATCCTATTTTTTGTGTCCCTAAATTGAGCATATGCCTAAATGTGGTTTAAATTAATCTGTATTAGAGTAGTGGTTGGAGAGCCTGGCCTTCTGTTTAGGATCACTAGTTTGAGCCCTGGCGTTATAGAAAATTAAATATCACTTGATTTAATGGAAATAGGAAACCTACTGAGTTCAGTACTATACCGGAGTTTCACCTAATGCTCTTAATGGCGTGTGAAAACTCACTAGACTGGGCCAGTTAAGTTTAAGATTTTGTACTATAATGTTTGGATAACATTTTTCACAGTTGCTAAGAGTCGAAAATGGTATATAAGCTAGACTCGAAACTATTTTAAAGTTAAAAAATGCGTAAATGTATCGACATCGTAATTGATTTTTATTATTTGTTCGAAATATTGTGTGTACTCGAATAATCTGTTACCTGGCAACATTGAAGCTCTGTTTGGTTCTGAGGTTTCATAGGCGGATATTTTAGATTCAGTAAAATAATTTTTTATTAAATGTTTCAATGCTAGGGTGAAGTAAACGCTGATATATAAATAAATAAATGTATAAAAATACAACTTTTTTTATTAAATAAATATAGTTGTGACACGATGCCATAAGGTGGGCCCGTCCATGGGCAATATCCTTTATTCGGTTCGGATTCTTCTAAGAAGACCCATACTGATGGTTGCCTTTTATTTTACGGAACATATTGATACATCCAAGTACCGTCAGCAGTAATGATTTTGAAACAAATCCGTTTTCAAAACGTAGCCGTCTTCCGTGACGATATAACGGCACCATTTTAGCGAACCGGTTTTACACTATCGGAGAGCTTGCGAGTGATCCAAGGACAACAATGCTTCCTTTAACTTCAAAATGTTAACGTTAGGTGACGTTAGTAACATTTCAGTTAGTAGTATACACATTTAGTTACTGCAGTTACTGCTGAATGTGTTATTTTTGGTCACCTTTAACTTTGATTAAGTACCTAATAAAGTAGGTAAACTATCTGTAGTATAAATTTAAAAATTAAAACAAAATAATAGTCAGTTATACTTATTTAGTCATACTCTTAATCCACGAAAAAATCTTAAAAATTTCACCCGGGACGGGAGCAATTTTCGAAAAGTTAAAAATATTCACAGAAATTTGCTTTTTGTCTCTATTTCTTAAAAAATATTGAAAAATTGGACAACACATATTCCTTAAATATGAGTAGGTAAGTAACTCTACCAACAGATTTAATTGAGTTGCAGTAAATAAATTTTAACCATGGCACTATCGTTAGCGCTACGGTAAAATTCACCAGATTTATTCATATGGTTAGGCTCCAAGCGGGAAGTTTTACAAATCGTGACTGTCTCCTCTGCTAAGCACGCTATTTCTTCCACAATGACAGGGGCATAAGTATATAAGCTTCAGCTCTAGGGGGCAAATCTGAATTTTCCGGCCAGTTAACATTTTTTTGGCTCGGAGAGCATAGTCTTCACGCGCTGTCCTACGTGGGCGAATCAACGCGAACGCGAAGCGACGCGGTGCGAAGCGAAAATAACAAACAGCCGAGATGTATTGAAGTGTCCTACGTGCACGTAGAGGGCGTTGCGGTACGGCGCGGTTTGAAGCGAACGCGATCAATTGATTTGATATTATTTTCGCGCGAACTTCAGCGGCGCGGCGTATGTCAGTAGCGGTGAAGTGACAATTCGCGTGCACGTAGGACAGAGGCGCCGCTTCGCTTCGCGTCGCACTGAATCCGCATCGGTTCGCTTCGCGATCGCGTTCGCGTTGAATCGCCCACGTAGGACACGGTGTTAGACTTCCTGTTAACGCACAATAAGTATGAACTTTTTGCCCTCCTCATCGGTTTGAAAAATAGAAAAAATAGATACTTATATGAACATTATTTAAAAACTTGGAGATTCGAATCTTGGGTGCATAGTGCATTTGAAACCACTATAGCCTATCACATCACACGTCATATATCACACATGAAGCGTTCATAGCCCGGCGGGTTGCGTCATTCCTAAGTGATCGACAAAATTAAGTACCTAACAGCAGGAGCGGTTGGTACCTAATGGGATGGGTAAGCTAGATAAAAAAAATTCTTGAGCACTTCCGTACTTCGGAAGGCACTTAAAACCGTCGGTCCCGGTTTTTATCGTAAGATAACAGTCGTTAAGCCATGACGGAGGCTTCGGGTGGCATGAAAACTTCCCTCAATTTAGCCACTAACTCCTCCACCAATCCGCACTGGAGCAGCGTGGTGGAGTACGCTTTAGGCCTCCTCAAGAGGAGAGACCCGTCAGTCGTGTGCCATTCATGGGTTGAAGCCAATAGCCTATCACATCACAACTATAATACCAAATCTGCCGTTGTGGAAAGAACAAAAATTTTGATTGCTATATTACTGCATTATGTAAAAATTACATTCGATTTTTTATATCTATGTATAATTCATGCCTATTTTTATATACACATAGTATATACTACTATATTTTCGTGATAATTAGAACTGATTCATAAAATTAAATAAAATGCCATAGATAAGACTCATTCCAACAGTGTTGATAAGCTCGCCCTCTGATTGGCTGTTTAAAATCATCAAATTACAGTCGACTACTTGTGAAGCAAAAACTTCACCGATAAGATAATTCGATACAGAGGCTATCTTAATACTGGTGTCATCATTTTAGCCAATTATAAAATATCAAAGGTCCGAAATAAAAGTAAACGATCATAATATCCTCTATTTACCTATTATACACGACGATGGCTTTGTTAAACATCTAATGATGTCGAGGCATTTGTTTCTTATGTTCTTTGTTATTAATTTTTATCCAACGTCAAAAAGGAGATCAGTAATTTGACCCGTATGTATGTAATATTATTAGAACTTCACATTTTTACATAGAGAAGAAGAGCTACGAACGCATGCAGTGTCCAAGAGAAAACGTCTGAAGTTATATTACGCATGTAAGAAAATCAAAGTTTATTATTTTAGTTCTTGTTAAAACCAAGAATTGCGAAATAGGAAATATAAAAAAAAAATACTTTAAAAAAGTTACCCAAAATTATGAAATAGTAATTATGAACCTATAATTTAAAAGTTTTATTACACTGAACGGAGACGGAGAAAAAAATGTATTAAGTAGTAAAATTTTTAAGCATCACAGCCAAAGAATGAGTTGTATTAGGTTTCAAGATCTCAGATGGAGGCCATACACGATCAAGTATAATTGATCAAGCGTCAAGCGGACTTGACGCGACATCCAGTATACTTGATCGTGTATGGCCACGGTATAGCTATCTGGCAATATAACTAACTCATGCACATGCACTATCCAGGCGCGTCAAGTCAAACTGCAAATTTGACAAGTCAAACTGCAGACTTGATCAAGTATACTTGATCCTGTATGGCCTAAGGTGAGCTATAAGGCATACGCTTATTGAAAAAATGCCATTCATATAAAATTGAGTAAGTATATTTTATCATTCAGGTTTTCGTACTTCTAAAACACTCGCCAATTCGCGCACACGTAGGACAGAGTCGCCGCATCGCACTGAATTCGCATCGGATTGCTTCGAGATCTCGTTCGCGTTAAGTCGCGCCGCTGAAGTTCGCAAGAAAATATCAAACCAACTGATCGCGCCGCAGCGCACTTTACGTGCGTTTTGTAACGCAAGACACTTCAATACATCTCGAATGTTTGTTGTTTTCGCGTCGCGCCGCGTCGCTTCGCGTTCGTTTTGAGTCGCCCACGTAGGACAGCACCAGGAGCAGATCCATTTCTAAGTTACAAAGATCCAAATAAGATGGAAGGTGGCCTAAAGCATAGGTATTTCACTACTCTACTTTATAATTAGCACGTATAAGTAATTAAATATGACAGATTTTGATATACTGTTCTATAATGTTGGGAAATATATTATAATTGCAATGTATATCATATTTCCGCAAAAAAAATAAGGTTTAGTATAAAATAAAAACACTTCAATTTATAAGTTTAAAATTAGCACCAAAACACTTTAGTGTCGTGGCGTCGCTTGTGACGTTACGCCTCAGTAAAGACAAGATGTCATTGTCAGTATTGACATATTCGTTTATTTACTGAGGCGTGACGTAATTCGCGCTGACTGAGACTGATTGGCGTTCAAGTATTCTGCATACAAAAGCTATTTTACAGAGATGTGTCGATAATATTACCATCCACACAAAATACTTCAACATGAAAATAACACCGGTCTACTTAATTAGATTCCTATGTTGGCAGTGCCGGCGTTAAAGCCACTGACGCCCTAGGCAAGAATATTGTGGCGCCCACATAAGAAAATAAAAATGGAGCTTTTTTTACTCGAAAATTTTTTTACTGAACCAATAGGAACGTTTATTAACAATTTTATTTTTCTCTTTTTTTGCTCCTCACAAATGTGGCGCCCCTCCAAATTTGACGCTCTAGACTGTCGCCCCATCGCCTCCCCCCCCCCCCCCCGCCTCTAGCGCCGGCTCTGTACGTTGGCTTCGTCCCTTAAAAAAGTGTACAGATCCTACTGTACTATAACGGGTCTAACTTCTTTAAGAGGCTTACGCCCCAACTCAGGGTCACTAACGGTTATTTAAATCGCTCCTCAGTAGATAATTTGTATGGTGATTCTTTACTAAGGAGCGATTTAAGTAACCGTTTGTGACTCTGAGTTGGGACTTTAGAGGGCAATCTAAGTGTCGGAACTTTCCATGACGCCTGAAGGCCTCTGAATTAACGATGGCTTAACGACTGCTGTCTTACGATAACAACCGGAAGCCACAGCTTTGTGTGCCCTCCGAAGCAAGGAAATGCTCAAGAAAATTTTACTACTAATGGTTGATCACCAAATATTGACTCAAGCTGCCGGGCAAGCGCTTCCTCTATTATTGTGTTTTAAAACCTTCGTGATCAAACTATGGCTATGGCCGTCTAAAAATAAATATTTAATGATGTCGTACGCTTCATATTTTAAACTATAATACAACGTTCCTTATAAATTGACAATCTGGTGTTACCGTAACCTTTGCTCTGTTATCATTTACATTTTTATTCGGTACGTCTCAACTAGCAACAACTCAGCGTTATCTTTTTACAGCCTCGTGACCTAAAAAAACATTGTTTAAGTTATATAAAAAAATAATACATTACAAATACTAAGCAGAACTTTGACGCTCACTTTTAGCTGTAACTGTCCAGCATAGATATTCTGAGATTGAGATACATTTGAAATAAAAAAAATATCGCTTTATCTACTTCACTCAGCATGCAAAAACAATGAGTAGATAGGTACATAAAGTAATATACAGTGAATGAAAATTGTGTTATCAAATGAATATTAATCTAATTCCCAATACAAAAGGTTGTAACCTGAGATAAATATATTGTCGAACAAATTACGCACAATATTTTTAAGAACGACATCCTTGATTATGATTGGACAATAATTATAACTAGTTGTCATCTAAAATATAATCGAATAAGTTTTTATTAAACGGTTTTATTTAGCTTGCCCTGTTTGTTTGTTTGGGACAAATCTTGCAAGCTTAATTAGACCTCCTACTTCTTATCGTAAGGAGTTGAAATTTTGTATACTGTTGTAGTTCTAATGACAATATTTTTTTGTGATAACCATGACCTGATAGTAGTATAAGCCTGCGTGTAGACGCAGGCTTGGCTCTAGGCAAATTACATATATATAATGACAAATCTATTTTGTTGTTTTATAAATATGCTTAAACTCGTAAGTCAGTAGTCAATTTTCTAAAGACCGCGGTCGTGTTCTTGTTTTTATTTCTATTTTTATATTATGTAATACTTTTTATTAGGTTACCCACACTTCATACTGTGTCAATTCTTGGTGATAGCTGTGTTTGCCTGTAATAGGTTTCGCATGTAGCATAATGACATTTTGTTTTGTATCTACACATTGTTATTCATGTAGAAACTGTTGGTGAACCTTAATAAATAAATAAATAAATAAATATATTTTTAAAACTATTAACTTATATAACATCCACACAACAAGAACAACATTTCGTGAGAAATTTGTATATTTTTTTATATTTATGAGAATGTAGCAAATGAGTTACTAACTAGGTACAGCCCATAGACTTTTTTTTTATTTCGATGACAAATGTGTTGTTATATAAGAGGACAGAGATGATATATTTTAGTAGTAAAATAAACCTAAAGTTTAGTAGTAAATAAGCATTTGGACCTACCCAATTATTATTATCCAATAAGCCTTTAAGTATGTAACATAAGTCTGTTTAAAAAACATGCTTAAAATAATTTGCTAAGTTGTATCATTACATAGGGGTTGTCAAAATACTCCGTCTCTCATCTCACCATCTTTATATCTAAGCCAACCTCGCTCGCTCGGAGTTCACCCTGCCGGAAAACGAATAAGTCTATATCGCTGTAAGGTGATGAGCCCGCCAGACTCTGGACTGGTGAAATTAATGCCAAGGAAACTCGTGCATGGGGTGACGTCGACTTTATTCACCTGAGTTAATGGTGATACCGCTTTTCTCGCCTGGCTTACTCCTTAAAGCGTCACCGTAACCGAAATGTTGAAATCCACAGTAGTAGAATATTCAAAATATAATGTGGTTATAGTGTTAGTATTCGTCGTATAAAATAAAAAAAATAAAAACTGCAAATCCAGATAAACTACAGTAGGTAGAGATGGACCTATATTATCTAGTTCCTTACATTAAAGTAACTCAGTTTATTGTTCTATACACGGAACACAGACACAAGTGGAAATGGTACAAGTGTTGATTAGTATGGGAACCGTGCTAGCCAAATAAACACAAGGAAATCCATAATCGTATTATTTACAACTAAGAAACTCACATTTTAATTGGTTGTTACTTGTCAACTACGAATAGTCTAAGAAACTCGCTGTTTATAGTTGAAAATGCACCTTAATCTTTGATGTTAATTCTTATTTTTCCATGTCTTATTCAGTGACCTTAGAACCTTTATCAATTATGATCATAATACTTTTCAAGTTTATCTAACCACCGCTAGATGGTAGTATTCTGCGTTACAAGTAATATGTACTTAACTTCTTTACTAATAAGGTTGAAAATATAATATCAATATACAATATATACAATGTCAATCATATGGAAAATAATTAAATAATTCCATCTACTGAACGCTAGATGTCGTGACTGGAGTCTACAATAGATTGAATAGCAACCTTACAAGTATTTCGGTAAGTTACATTTTTGGTTAACAATATCATACTGTGTTTGGTTTAGGCTTAGAGATGTGCGTTGTGCTTTTTGCCGCGTTATCGATATTTATATTGAAACTGGTACTGTCCGAGTGTCCGACATCATAAGATGTAGACCCGTCATATTGGTACTTAAACTTCTTGTTTTTGTACTGCCTATGTGAACACTTGATCATTATTTTGAAAGCTTATATCTCAAACACACGGATCTAAAAAAAGACGAACGTGATCCCAACAACAAATTCAGTGAAGCACCCATAGTAATACTAACTCTCTATTCGTACAAGTACACACACCCACACATTGACACCATACTGCGCCAATCGCGAATCAAAAATTACGCACACATGGAAAGCTGGCGGCCATTGCTATGCTTCACTCTCGATTAGACGAGGCATTACGAGGCGTAGACGTGACCGTAGCAATTTTTATCAACGTTAGCTATCTAAACAGTCACGGAATACCAAGCTTAGGCATTTTTAGCAACGAAAATAAATATACTTTAATATGTCGATAAGTGAAATTTCAATGAAGCTAAACATAGCTACAAAAACAATGCTGATATGAACTGGAATGCATTTCAACCTTAACATTATACAAATAAGGTAAATTTATTTTCTTGGAATTACATTTCTTAGACATGCTGTGCCAGTCACGCGCATGCGCTTATATTTTTCGTCAGGATCCTAGAATAATTAATGGAAATAAAACTTGTTTCTTTTAATATGTACCAATGATTTCAAATAAAAAAATTCATTCATAATAATTTTATACATTTTTATGATACAACACAATACTTTATTGCACACCAAATAGCAGAACTGTACATACATATGACACATATCCCTAAAATAAAATAAAAATAATATTATTATTATAATAAATTGTAATATTCATATTATGAAATACTTTTAACTAAAAATAAAATTACAAAACTGCCGATATTCATATATTTGTACCCCATCCCTGCCCGAGTAGCAGAAAATGTTCTAGAAAACAATAGCCGAGTAGCAATATTATCTAAAACATAAAATGAACCTTATTGCCAAGTGACTGAGTAGCTTTTTGATCATAAATTATATTTTTTCCTTTATTTATGTGTTTCGAATTTGAATTATTACAAATTAAATTAAAAACTAGGCTTATTTGTGGTATAAAACACGGCCATTAAATAAATTCATTGCTCGCTATTATTCCTGCCCTCCAAAATTGCACAGTAAGGCATTTTTACGTAATTTAAGACAAATTTTATTTTACGTAATGCACAACCGACGCAGCTCAGTGACAGTTGAGTTATGCCGGCAAGTAAGCGGAGCTCCTCTTAATGTTAGTCGCTGTGCCACGCCCACATCGCACTTCCACTGGTGTCTGTGTTCCGTGGTTCTATACATTGATTTTTATTAAAAAAATAAATTCGTTTTATATTAAATTCTTGGCAAAAGAATATCCTAACTTGCATTTTCCACATAATCTTTACAGCGATTTTCGAAAAAGTTACATTATATTATGAACCTGTGTAAGAACGAACCATTCATAGTAAAAGAACTACTTTAACGTCGCCCACGCTTCGCTGTGGCAACGGTTACCATAGCAAACTATGCCATTTATTTATTTTATATTTTTATGTACCATAAATAAAGTAAAAGAACAAATGGCGGACTTACAAACATTCTCTCCCAGTCAAACTTTGACAACCAAATTAGGTAATTCAAAACGATTAAAAACTTTGTAATGAATTGTTTATAATTAAATTAAAACTTGTAAGATAGACGATAGACCAAACAAAAAAAGGCTAAGAAATAAAGGAAAAAAGTACTGAACTGTTTCGTGTTAGCCATATAACTTAGTTAAAAATATCAATCAGATCAAGTGCGTGTCATGCCACGTATCTATGTACAATGTAGAGTTCTTTAGTTGTAAGTTGTTCGATTATAACTTATTATTTCTCTATAACTTTTTAAGCCTGCGTACCTAACTAAGATAGTTATCTATCGAAATACCAAAATCCTGATTTTACATGTATAGTACATATATCCCCAATCAATTAGCTGACAGGGTAGAGGAAACTTGACTCTACCAAAATTAGCACTTTAAAGCTTAATATAATATCGATCATTATTATTTTATTAAATCAACATAAAAAAAAATATATTTTTAATGGGAGTGTTGCATTGTCGTAGGTATGAAAAATTGAAAAGCTGCGACGCCAGATGAAATACGAGTAGGTAGAGACGTAGGAAAAATGTATTCAGTTAGGGTTAAACTAACTTAGATGAACTTCTAAAGTTAATATTAGATTAACTTACACACTTACGTATATTTTTATACGTAGGTATATTATACGATCAGACAATAAACTAAAGGTGTTTATTTATTCGTAGTTACTTACATTTCGTGATACATTTTAGTAGCAAACTCTATAAAAAATCGTTTATTGCAATTAATGTATATTCATCTGACGTTAGTATGTATACACAAGTATACACTGTATCAGAATATATAAAATAGGTCAAAATCAGCTTCCATTAACAAAGCTTTCGTAACGAGGTCGCGACATATACAGCGGATCTGTTATCACTGCCACAGGAAGCAATTTATCAAGTTGTCGTTAGGTATATAACACAATTTTTGCAATTGTTGCCGAAATAACGATATTATAATGTAACTCCCACGATATAACATCGTTTCGATTGACGGCCACACGCGTGATAATGAAACAAACTAAAGAAGACACAAAATTATTAACAATCAAAAACGGTCTCAAGGAAGAGCCAAACATAAATAAATAGGTACTCAATCGAACTTCACTCAGTTGACAATTTTTTTTTATAATTTATTTAGGTACTAGTTACTTGATTACCTAAAGAACATCATTAGACCTGCTAATAAATCCACTGAACCCTAAATTCGGAGAAGTTTAATTTCCGGTCATGCCGTAATAAAGTCTTAAATGACGTCATGCCTGTCAGGAAGTTTGAGATGAAGTCACAATGCGCTCAATGTAACATGAAGGCAAAACTTTTGAGAGTGAAACTATTGTAAAAACAACACATTAGTTGTGTTGTCGACCCGTTGATCTACTTCATTCCGGGGTGAGTCGCCCTGTCAATGCACGGCGCAATTCATGAGTCGGTGTTTTATCGCCGTGACGTACTCCGGCATAGAACATTGAACCCAAGAGGAAGTATCCGATACTCTTCAACTTTTACATCGATATCTATTATTACTTACAATAAATAAGTAAGTATACACGACAGCCATGCAGACAGAGCAGGAACATCGTTATAACTGAATAACATGTGCTCATCAAAGCACTATTGCGATATTGTAGAGTAAAATATTATATATATTTTTTTATAAATTAAAAAAACGGTCGTATAAAAAATGAAATTGAGGTATATAAAACCGATATCATAAATCTGCGTTGCAATATAAATTAAAACTCCAAATATTTGGTACTTTCTAGGGGGGTTCTTAAGGGCACCTAAACCTCCGTTCTGCACGTTAAGAAATTTGATTTGTATGTTTGAAAAAATTCAGGGCAGTATAATCAAGAACTTAACAACTTAACGAGTAATTATAATAGGGGCAACACTCTTAACCAACTTTCAACTACACAACATAACCCTTCACCGCGCATGGCTTGCATGTTCGCTCTTACCCGTTTTTAATTTGTGCGTCTTAGCAAATTTTGGTATTTGCCCATACACCAACGCAGTGATTGACAAGGCACGAAAAAAAATGAAGATCAGACCAGAATCATAAGAAGTACAATGCTTACAACTTGTGTCTTGTGTCCTGTTGTACGTATAACAGTATCCTTCAGTAATAAATAGTTTACGAGGCATATAAGTTTTATAAGTCTCTATGGTAGTTAGGTACAGCAATTTTCATATTTTCTTTAGTTTCTATGAATCTTCCGGAAATACGCCTTAATCCTTGAAAATATGTTCATTGCATTACCAACCTACATAACGCTGAACACTTGCAGTTTTGTTACTCACAGGCAGATTTTATTGCCACAGCAATGCACTGAAAGTTATTGCTTACTTCCAGTAAAGTGAAATAGGTCAATAGTTTCAGTACAGTAACAAAAGCTAGTTGAATGTACTGCTGTATTCACCATCTATTTATAGTACAACTCACTGACAACACTATGCTACTCGTAAATGATTACCGCATAACTATATACAATTTTATTAATTTAAAAACAATAATAAAGCATATCAGGTACCAATCAGTTATCTAAATATCTCTATAGTAAGTGTTGTAAATAAAATTAAATCATCATCACCACCCATGAATGATAAAGGTAGGTACCTAACCTACTCAGATAAATTTATGATTTATCAAAATCATAAATTATCACAAACGCCTTGCAACATTAATTTGGTTAGGTAATTTTACAGGTTATTGAGATAACTTAACAACAGTTAGCTCTAGAAATTATGAATATTGTAATAAGAAAAGCTATAAAAATACGCTATTTCGCAGTGTTCACTCGCTTCAAATATACGACATCGGGTACGCGTAAAGTCACGGGGTCACCAGATTCCGGCTAACTGCTCGTAAAATTCCAGTTGTTCCATTTTTCAAACTTCCATCAGTTAACAATCATGTCTAAGAATAGCTTTTATGTTTTGTCATATTAGTTAATTAATTATTTACTTGATCGTTCGGAAACGAGATGTAAAAAGTTCTAGGTGTGCTATGGAAATCTAAGCAATTAAGTTTTTAATGATTTCGACAGAAAGTATTATTATTATTAGATATTACTTTATGATGGACTCGCAGCTTTTCCAACGTTGTTTGATATTCTAAAAAATTAATTAAATCTGTTCCATCGTAAACTGTCAGATGCAGAGTTAGGTAGGCAACTCTTTGTTAGATGTGGCGAATTACATATTTGATGACATAACTCGCGCTTTTTCCCCTGTGTAGAACTCTCTGTAGAATTCGAATCGGTACGCCTCTATATGTATTTGTAGAACTAGATATAAAAACCATGTATTTCGATAGCAAGAATTCATAACATCATACAAGAGGACTATCACACTAGTTGCTATGGGAAAGTCATCCAAAAATAAATTAATTAAAAATCTTATAAAATTTTAGAAAATAATTATGAATTTGTGATACACGTGCTGGTGTATGGTGGAGGACAGAGGCAGCGAGGGGCGAGGGGCGGTGGGGCTGGGGCGGCGGTGTCGCGGGATGTGCGAATGGCCGTTATCGCCTGGGACACTGCAATGATTGTTTATCCAGCCCGTTCCTTGAATTGCAACTAATGACTCACCCGTTCTATAATCGCCTGCTGCTCTAATACCTACCAATATCATCATCATCGCTTGTTATAATGTAATACAGATTTTTATAACTTCCATCCATCGGTACGTGACATGATATAATTAAGTTATATTATTTATACAGTAACACTTTTTTATTTTGAATGGGCAAGCTCATAGCCATGTACCTGAAAAAAAACCGGACGTAACCTCGTCTAATCGAGAGTGAAGCATAGCAATGGCCGCCCGCTTACCATGTGTGCGTAATTTTTGATTCGCGATTGAAGCAGTGAAGTGTCAATGTGTGGGTGTGTGTACTTGTACGAATAGAGAGTTGGTATTACTATGGGTGCTTCACTGAATTTGTTCTTGAGATTACGTCCGTCTTTTTTTTAGGTCCGTGCATATAGCCTATTTTCTAATTTTCTGTACAACAGCTTTAGTATAATCCTCTTGTTAGATTTGTTATTGTATGTATTTTTATTCATTTGTAAACAAATAATAAACATAATAAACGCTTACACACTCATACCCCCGCAGTAGGTTTTGACCTGTGTCGCGCGTGGCGTAGACGACACATATAACACATAATAACACCCATGACCTGAGTACAAATATTTATCTATCACATAAATATCTGCCCCGGCCGAGAATCGAACCCGGGACTCCTCGCTTCGCAGCCAGGGTCGCTACCGACTAGCCTACAGGGTCTTCAAATGTCAGTAAGCTTAACATTATGATGTATAGAGTTTAACTATCCTCTGCTGTATTTTGCATACTGTACAGCTCTCTTTTGACCGCTATCATTACTTTCCTTACGGTTTCTCCTAATGTACTACGAATTTAGTTTATATCATTTGTGCTAAGGCATCGATATTCTGGCTTCCCAATTTATTTTCATATTTAATTACCCTTCATTTCTATTTTCGAGTAAATTTTCAGATTTATGTTCAAGTATGACGTACAACGCGTCGCGCATCGTAGCAAAAAAAAAGCAATATTATGAACTTGTTTAGATAATCGCTGTTGCCTAACCAATCGAAGATTGTATTAGGGAATATTTCAAAAGCACATAAATTATAATACATCATTTAAGTTTCTAATTTTGGTTGTTAAGAAATAAACTAAACATACTTATTGTTAGATATTTGGATTAGCTCAAGAGTGTCTTTACTTCATTAATGATTTTGGGCAATTTCCACATTTTTGTGTTCGTCATATTTTCGTTGTTGTCATGTTGAGGATTCCAGAGTTTACAAGATTGATCTTGAAGTTTCAAGTGTTAGTTGATTTTGTTTAGATTTTTTGTATATTCTTCTGACAGAATATGAACGAGAAATTTTATATGCTGAAATGACTAATGGTTTCCCAAAGTAGACCTCAACCTAAGTCTCTGTAATTATTTTGGTACATAAACGTAACTACGCGTAAACTAAGCATGCGCCGCGCCGCGCCGCGCCGCGCTGCACCGTAGCCGCGCGGATCGTTCGGCGCACCGGACGCAAAGCTCGCGCCGCGCCGCCCACGCGCGGCCCGGGCGCCCGACTCCGGAAGCTCGCTCGCTACCACACGGCCACACGCAAGACATGTCAATCGCAACATGACTGTAACACTGTAACCTGTAATACCATTGTCATTTCTGATACTTGTATCTCCTTTATATACTGATAATTATGCGTAATGGCTGTTAACTATTATATATATATATATATATATATATATAATCAATTGCTGTTCGTTTGTCTAGCTGAAACTCGAGTTTCTTTCTCGAGAATGGCTGGGCCGATTTGGCTAATTTTGATCTTGAAATATTTGTGGAACTTCAGGGAAGGTTTAAACGGCGAGAAACATAAATAATAAGTAACGGAAAATACTAAAAAACAATTTAATTTTCCAATGTTCCTAGCTGTGAAACATTTGATGTCTTTTGTCAAATTGTCATTTGGTTGTCAAATATTTATAGGTGCGTTCAGTAATTTGTCTGTTTCATAGCTGTAGTATGAGGTCCGATCTCTTTAAAAACTTAACGACCATATTAACTTTCTAATGTAACCTTAGCAACATATCTAACTTTTTTATTTCATAACTGACAGTTGAGGGAGAGGGCGAGGGAGAGGGAGAGAGGGAGAGAGGGAGTTGTTAGGCGGTACAGAGTTAGGGTCAGCTAGTACCAAATATAATGTAATTATTAGGGTCCGGATTATCTATATATATATATATATATATATATATATATATATATATATATATATATATATATATATATATATAAAAGAAAGTCGTGTTAGTTACACTATTTATAACTCAAGAACGGCTGAACCGATTTGGCTGAAAATTGGTGGGGAGGTAGCTTAGAATCAGGAGACGAACATAGGATACTTTTTATCCCGGAAAATAGACCTGTTCCTGTGGGATGAGGTAAATTTTTGTTATATGTAGTTGATAGATTAGTTATTTATACAGATATAAAATAAAGCTCGGGGATGGATATATGATTCTTTTTATCCCGGAAAATAGACCTGTTCCTGAGGGATAAGGTAAAATTTTGTTATGTGTAGTTGATAGATAGCTATTAGTTATTATTATTAGCGTCTTTTATGACTCCTTTTTTACTTGGGAGCGGGAGCGGGAGCGTGAGAGGGAAAGGGAGAGGGAGAGGGAAAGGGAGAGGGAGAGGGAGGAGCACACCTAAACTGTAACGGCTAAGAACAGCTGTACCGATTTTAATGATTTCTGATTTGTTACATTCTTAGGCGATACGAAGTTCGCCGGGTCAGCTAGTATGTAATATAAAAAGCTTGTTAATGCATGCAAACATGCATGAAAATGCTTGAAATATGCACGAAAATTTGTAAAATATGCAAAATTAAATGATAAGGTTTAGGAACTCAAAAAAAGAAAAAAGTATTTTTTTGTTTCAAAATTCGCATACAATTAGTAAATAGCCATTGATAAACGTTAATAGGTGAAGCAACTTAATTATCGTTATACATTTTTAAATTTTTGTAAACGTAAACAGTCAAGTATTGTTCTGTGTTCCAAATGTTCAGTAACTTATTAAGATAACAAGCAATTTTTTTTTATATTCTAACTTTTTGAATTTGATAATCATTATAATTTTCAAAAGCTTTATTTAGGTATAAATATGTTACTAACTCTATACTCGTACTCCTATTTACTATCATAGGTATAACTACTCATACATAGTTTCAAACGAACTGCAGTTCAACTTCGATTAATAAAACTGCAAAAGAGTCCCAAGCTTATTACTTTATACGGCGGTGGACTCAATCATTTATCATGTTTACTAATGTAAATAATTGTCATTCCGTTTAATCTCATTCTTTATTTATTGTAATTTATGTGAGTACATTCATATTTTATTGTAACGTTGGTACACTTTGATTAGGTACGTCGCGTCTGAAGTGATTATCTATAATAGTATTAAAACTCACTGTAACTCTCCGCTAAGCTGCTCGTTTCCGCTTTTCCCCGCTTTGGTGGACCGTGAAAACCGGCCCCTACACAAAGCTGCATATATATAAATTAGGAAAGTTTTGATTGATATTTAATAATTTATTATTTCCTGTACAAAATCATAACCTTATTGAGTAAATTACCTTACCTTCATTACCTACCTGTTCTTATTGTTGTTCTTCATACAAGCAAAAAGTAGCACTATCTCTCCGTCTCTCTGAGCGAAATCAGCGCCGCCATGTTCAAATAATATACAGTGACTATTGGCCCAATTGGGCCAATTAAAGTCCCACGGTTACAGCGCGCGTGAGCCCTGTTATTCCTTGTAAGTCATTGACTTACTTGTATTAGTAAACTATGAACTTGGTAATGCTTCTACTATACGCTATTACGGGGAAATGTATAGGACATGTATAGGACGTATTTACCTATAGTAGTTATTTTCATACATTACCTAAGTATGAGTACCTAAAGTAAACAATATGTTTTTAATTGAGACTGAAATAAATATATCGATAACAATAATTATTATCTCGACAATGAGAAAAACAAAAAGACCGTCACAAAGTAATTGAAAGTAATATGGGTAACATAAACAGTTAGCCACGAATAAAACCTTGTGCTGAACCTTGATTCTATTATGTATTTACCTAGTGAACTACAATTGCAAGTCACTATTAATAAGTTATTCAATAATTTAAAATTTATTGCATAGCTGTCGACGAGTGCAAATTAAAGTGCGTCTTCAAGCAAATTTAGTCGCTCCGGCGTGATATCAGTAAATTGATACCATTTGAAATGTCTTCATAACAAACGAAGATGGTGTCCTATGTCGTCCATTCCACGTACAGAATAGCATATATGGGAAGCTTCGTCTAACGGTGTACTTTGTTATGATTAAGTAGGTTTATTAAAATCGAGTACCTGCTTAGTGACCAAATAGCAAAAATATGTGATATTTAATTTTGTATAGGTGACTGTGAAGCAGGAGGTGCATAATACACAGGTAGAGAAGTAGGAGGGACACTCATAAGAATATATCCTTCTCTTGCTTTAACTTCACTTTGCTTACTCCATTTCTATTCGTTTCCGATTCGACAATACGAACTTTATGCTCTCATTAAGCACAAATAATTGATTCCGATTTTCAGTAAACATTATCTTCAAACCAAGCATCACCACTCCACAGATGTACTTATCTAAAATTAAGTCTATCTGTGATTGATTGACTGACAATATTATAAGACATATTAGATCATACATATCTAGATTTAAATTTTAATAGAATAGTTATGTAAACTCGTACAGATTTTACTTTAAGATGGATTGACAATATTTAATTACTCATAATAATATGTTGTATGTATATATATTTTTGTACTCAATGTTACAGTGTTTCGCTGTCATAGTAATTCAAGCTGCTAAATTAATTTTATGACTGTCCAACCCGGTGACATAATTTAAGTTTTAATAGCTTTACCAATTGTCATTGTTTTAATATTGGGCACAACTCAGATCAAGAAGTCTGCCATTCATATTAGGTAATTATCTACGTTACAACAAGATATAGAATCTACATTATATTAAGATTTTAAGGATGTTTGTATAATTATACCTAAAGGGAAACTATAATAAAATACTCTTTATTGCTCTCGAATTAAATACTGTACCTACCTATACTGTATACCTACATAAATACAACCGGGCAAGTGCGTGTCAGGCCACGCGCAATGCAATAGTAAGTTTAGCCAGCAGGGGTGGACACTTGACTTTAACCAAAATTAGCACTTTAGGGCCAAAATTGTCTTACGAGCCCCATAATATTTTTGAAGACCTTTTCAACGATTAATAAAGCATACCTAATCATACTTGTATTTTAAGGGAAAAGACAAAAATAAAATGTTTATAAAAGGCAGGAAGTCCGATGCAAGGTAGAAACAGGTCTCCACTCGCACTAGCAGCGGTATATGTGTGTCAGAGGTCCCGTCGATAAGGCACGTTCATTGTATTAGTTGCACTTTATGTATGTTCCCAATATGGTTATAGACGGGTATAAGTACATTTAATTTACTGTAATGTCAAAAACATTAGGTAAGATAATTTCATAATTATATTCATTATCATTAATGAAATAGGACTGAAGATCCTATAACTTAAACTCCATAATAAAATTATTGGGTACCTACACATTCTACAGAAAGTCTAAGTTAAATAATTTTATTTTAACATATCAGCTGTGCCAAAAACTATACAGAATTTCTTATCAAGTTGCCGTATTGATTGAAGCAGCTTAAAATAATGAGCACAATGCCGGCAGACCAGGGTTTCGTAAGAGGCGACAGAAGAATATAGAAGAGTGTAGGAAATAAAAATTGTAAGATTTGAAACAAAGCTATCTTTCTTACGTCAAATAAAATATTTTTCCCCAAAATGCAAAACTAGATTAATCGCTAGAAAAGTGTTACACAATACTCTTATGTTTACGAGATGCAGTCCCAATATATTATTTTAAATCAGTTTTAATAAATATCCGTTTTTTGGTGCCGTAGGCTTAATTTACCCAGCGGTTTATACTAACGAGATTTTTTAAATATGTCTAAAATGCCGATCGTTTTTTCTGTTTTTAATCAAAAATTATTGGTATCAAGCGTCACCTATCGGATTGTATAATAACTAGAAAATATGTTAAGATGTCCTATATCGTAAGTTGTAGTAATAGCAATAGCCAAAAGATTATTGTGCACTTATGTATAGACACTAAACACTACACGATCAGTAACAAAGGTACAACGACTAGGACTAGACAGAAATTTAAACAAACGGAGTGAAAGTAGAAAAGGGATTTAGCTTTCCCGGACATTAAAGAATGAGTAAAATAAGTATTCATGTATTTCATACTAGAATAAAAACCGGGCAACTGCGTGTCAGGCCACGCATAATATAGGGTTCCGAACTAGTAAGTTTATCGACTATTACTCATAAACTGCTTATGCTAACATAGCCGTGATAGTTTTCCTTGTAAATTCATCATATATTTACCTGTTTTTGAGAATTTTTTCACTTGTCCAACTCGAAGTTGACTCGAACTTAGTCAGCACGAAGGAGGGGAGACACTTGAATCTAACCAAAATTAGCACTCTAAAGCCAAATATTTTGCAAACGGACCCCTAATTCCAAAAATGGTCTTAGAAGATCCATTTAATAATATTTTCGGAAAACCTTTTCTACGATACCCCACACTATAGGGTATGCGACGAAAAAAATTATCCTCACGTTACCTGTATTCTACGATTCTGGAGTTTAAATAAATATGGATATCCACGCCAAATTATAGTTTTCTAGCAGTAAGGGTCTCGGCGCTTTGCTTCGGACAGGCGGATGGACAGACGGACAGTCGGACAGTCGGACAAACGGACAGACGGACAGACAGACGGACTGACGGACAGACGGACAGACGGACAGACGGACATGATGAAACTATTAGGGTCCCGATTTATACGATACTTCGGAACCTTAAAAACGCGGGCAAAGTCGTAGATCGTAGCATCCGTAGCACAAAGTATATTTGTAACGTTATGATTTTTATAATTCTCTCAGAGAAAACATTATAAAAAAACATGCACGTAAACATATTTCAGGTCGTATGCAACCAGACGTTGTGCAATTGTGCGGGCATAAAAGGGGACCAAGGCGATGTCGGGCCTCCTGGAATTCAAGGAATCCAAGGCGATTATGGTTTGGATGGACCAGAAGGCCGAATGGGACCTCAGGGAGAAATTGGAGACTGGGGTGATCAAGGTGAACCCGGTGACAAAGGAGAAAGGGTATGTTATATTATATAATCATAATTAACATCATAAATGATGAAGAAACTGATAATTAAGTATATCTTCTACATAATTTCAGGGTCCTGACGGTCGCTACGGTCCAAGAGGTTACGCTGGCCCGCAGGTATAGTGATTTGCTAAAATGTAATATGAAGAAGAGACAGAAAAAATATTTATAAAATATGTACATTACAATACAATTTAGTTTATTTAATTTTGAAGGGTCCGCAAGGATTAGAAGGCGTGAGGGGCCTTTTTGGTTTAGATGGCTGCAGTGGAGTGGACGGTATGGTGGGGCCGATTGGGAGGCCCGGATTTCCCGGTGAGAGAGGGACACCGGGACCTCAAGGTGAAAAGGGTCAACAAGGTATGGCTGGAGAAGGTGGTGTCAACTCGAGAGGATCAAAGGGAGACCAAGGGGTTCCCGGCCTACCAGGTAAAATGGGTGTTCCTGGACCAACGGGTTTTAGAGGTGACAGCGGATTTCCTGGCGACAGAGGCGATCCGGTAAATGATTTTACAGTTATAATTAAAATTCAGCTAAATATGTTTGCCTTGAATAAAATTAAAATTGTCAAATAAATTATTGTACTCAGGGACCTGTGGGCTATAAAGGAGAAGTAGGTTACAGAGGAGATGCTGGTGAAGACGTAGTTGGGCCTCCTGGTGAAAAAGGAAATCAAGGTGAAGTCGGTGAACCAGGAAGACCAGCTCAAATTATTAACGTAGGGCAAGTCCAAGGAAATGTGACAGTCATAGCAAAAGGTGTCAGGGGAGAAAAGGGACTACGAGGTATGCAGGGTGTCAAAGGAATCAAAGGAGACATCGGATCTATTGGCGCACCGGTACGTTATGTAACTCACAAACATATAAAACAAAGTTGAGTTATGTGTTCTTAGTTGTTAAAGTTGTAGTAGTACCTACTAGTTGTGTTAGTTAGAATACTTATAACTCAAGAACGGCTGAACCGATTTTAATAATGTTTAATTCGTTAGATTCGTCTCGGCCCGGAATAGCAAAATAGCTAAAAAATATAGAAAAAAAAAAACAAAACTGAATTTGACCATCCACACACACCCTGTATAATATTTAAAGTAATGATGTCGATAATAAGGGTATTGAATCTAGTTCACATACCTACAAGTTCCGCCATTTTGAAAATCTTCGTTTCGGCGGCCAATGATGAAACATGTGTCAATCGACGGAATAGGTGATATGAAATGTCATAAGTGATATACTTTCTGAGATATTTGAGTTCAAAGGTTCCATAAAAAAAACCCCGCTTATGCTTTTAATATATCTGTTTTAGGGTCCATATGGTACAAACGGTGATCAAGGTTATAAAGGCGATCAAGGCGATGAAGGCCCACGAGGAAAGTTAGGTCCGCGGGGACCTGTAGGTGTCCCGGGTCCCAAAGGGGACAAAGGAGCACCTGGATATCAAGGAATTGACGGTGAAGATGGACCTAAAGGAGAAACCGGGGAAATGGGCAGGGGAGGTACACCTGGAGAGCAGGGTCCTGTAGGTGAACCAGGACTGTATGATGAAACCCTTGATGAGCCGTTACTTCCTGGACCTCAAGGTCCTCAAGGTCCCATAGGTTATCCAGGACCACAAGGATTTCCTGGGGCAGACGGTACCCCAGGATTACCTGGCATAGTTGGCCCACCAGGTTTCCCTGGTATTAAAGGTCTTCCTGGAAGGCAAGGAAACCGAGGTTCTTCGCCTAAAGGTGAACCAGGCGATGATGGTTTTAAGGGATTACCAGGTCTACGTGGTCCACTAGGTTACACAGGATTACCTGGACCTATGGGTGTTAAAGGTTTCAAAGGTTTGACAGTATTTGGTCCAGATGGTGAAGAGGGTATGCCCGGTGTTGACGGTGTACCTGGTTTTCGCGGTGAAAGAGGAGAGACAGGTTTCGTCGGCCCGCCTGGCTTCCCTGGAAATGGTGTATATAGAGTTGGCCCACCGGGTGAAGATGGCTTGCCAGGTTTTCCAGGATTTTTAGGTGATCCTGGAAGCCCAGGTTTTCCAGGTTTTCCCGGAAATAAAGGAGAACGTGGTGATAACTGTCCATATTGTCCATCAGGTACCTAAAATAAATTTATACTATTTACTTAGTAACTTGTAAAAGTTGCAAATTATTGATTCCTGTTTTGACGAAGTTCGTTTCCGAAATAACAGCATTTTTTTGTTTAAATTTAAAACTTTATAGGATTATGTCACAGAAGACATAATAAATAGTACTTATTACCTGGCGTGTGCTTCTACGCAAAAAAATGTTGTATGGGAAAAGTCGAAAATCGAAAATGTGTCTAATGCATTGCTTTAGGCCCGTAATATCAATAGCAGTTTAATCTATGATTCTGAGTGATTAGTGGTATCAACTCAACCCATCTTCGCATTATTGCCTTTCAAATGAAACCAGTTTGGGGCACATTGGTTGGATGGTTTCAGAGTCTATAAAGGACATCCCCACAAACATTTTTGTGTTTTTTACATAGGTTATATAGAACATAACGTATCGTACTGCTCCTTCACGACATCATTCCTTCCTAAGGTTGACTGGCAGAGAATGCTTTTAGCATTAAGTCCGCCTTTTGTTCCATTACTTGTATAAGGTTCAATAAATAAATAAATAATAAAGACATCGTGACCAATATCCAGTAACCCTGTATATTTATTATGTGAACTTTTTTAATGAGTGTCCAAATACATTTGATTCCCTTTTCTTTTAGGATCGGACGGACCAGATGGTCCAAAAGGCGATGACGGTCTTCCAGGACAAAAAGGATATCCGGGATATGAAGGATTACCTGGTCCAAGAGGTCAAAAAGGCTTACATGGTACTCCAGGTATTCCAGGAGCCAAGGGGCCTAAGGGTAATAAAGGACAAGCGGGAATGGCAGGTCCACAAGGACCGAAAGGGGCCGCAGGAAAGGTCATACGACCTCCACTATCCTTGACAAAAGCTGAACGAGGACCTCGCGGTGATCCAGGTAAGAATTAAATAAGTTAATTTGCTTACAAGCATATAAAGTCCCGATTACTTCTAAGTTATTGCAGAATATTTCGTATTAAGTATGCCTTTTGTTTTATAATCTGTTATCTGAGTACAGTACGGTCGACGTATCTTGGCGTTATGTAAAACAAGAAAAATAAGTATTGAGTTGGAAACATAATCTGCTACACATACTAATGGCATCTGTTGACAAATAGCTCTATTAATATTAACACATTAAGCATTTTTTAATATATCAAATAGTACAATAAAAAGTTTACCTAATACATACACTGAAAGTGAGGAAATACTTAAACTACAAAACTGTATAGAAAAGCGAAAAGCTGTTGAGCGAAAACACAGAAGTCAAAAATCAATTGGCACAATATAAGAAAAAAACTTGACTTGTACAAACAAATTGGACTGAACATTTTAGAAAAAAAGGAGATGAAGAAAATACGAATAATTATATTAGGTTACAAATTATGCTCGATATACGTATATATATACTCGTCCTGAGAAGAGAGTCGGCTCGTGTATTCTGGTGCGCAATAACATGAAATTTAAAGCTCTTTCAGACCTTCATGAACTTTCAATTTACGCGGTATTCGAATGTAGTGCAGTAGAGCTTACAGAGTTACAGACTATAATTGAATTATCGTTTGTATTTATAGGACCCCAAATGTAAACAACGGTTAGAAACTCTCTGTGTAAAAATATGTTTCAAACAAGGTAAAAAAATTATTATATGTGATGATTTTAATATAGATATACCGAAAAACATAAATATATAATAGAATTCAAAACATTACTTTAAAATTATTGTTTGAGATTGGAATTTAAATGTGTAACGCGAATAGAGAGTAATACGTGTTTAGATAATAACTCACAACCATGGGCGTAGCCAGCCATGGGCTCAGCGTGGGGCAGCAGTCTAAAATAATATGTAACTAGCAAACTATACGCGCGCTTTTTGTTTTGATCGCATTTTTTGTTTCGACTGACGACTGTCGAGTGTAAACTTTCTTACAGATATTAAATATTGTAGTTAGTACCTAAATAATTAAGTTTTTTAAGTTTGATTAGGTACCTTACACGCTTACAGATCAGAGCCAGGGTGGGGCAAGAGCCCCACCCTGCCCCACCGTGGTTACGCCCATGCTCACAACGGTTACAGCTGTCAGTCTCAAATACTTCATCTTGATCTATTGGATCATTCCGCACAGTTGCTTAAGTATCCAGTATCCAGTTCAAATCGCAATCCATATTTTTTATCCTGTAACATTGAATGAAGTACATAAAATGATTAATGAAGTAAAAAATACAACGAGTGTAGGATATGATGAAAACCTAGCAAGGTCTTAAAATGTTGTTCACTACATGTTATTAACCTTTGCCTTAATGAGGGTATTTATCCGGAACAACTAAAAATAACGTTAATAAAACCATTATATAAAGAGGGCGATAAACTGAATTGTGACATTACAGGCCAATAGCGTTCAAACCAGTTATTTATTTCGATAATTTTTGAAAAGATTCATAAAATAAATGTTTTTAAAGTTTCTTTGAAATATCCAAAATTTTAATTAATAAATAATCAATATGGATTTAGAAAAAATAGATCAACAAATCTTGCAACATTTGAACTATTGAAAAATGTCTCAAGTAGTTTGAATAATAGAGTCCCAATACTTTCAGTCTTCATGGATATGACACGAACTTTTGATCTTGTCTGGCATAAAACTTTACTGAAAAAGCTCTATGCGTTTGGTCTCTGAAGTTCTACACATAACTTAATCGGGTCTTACTTAAATGGACGTAAATAATATACTGAAATACCCTACATATACATCTGTAATAAAGTTGAATGTAAAGCATGTTCTCTTCTAAGATATGTAGAGCAAATGATATTCCAAGCAGCATAGGCCAAAAAAGGATATTATTTGCTGATGATTCAACATTAATTGTAAAAGATACTAATAAATCAAACTATGAAGATATTGTTAACAATGCATTTAAAAATAACATTAAATGGTTAGAAGAAAATAATTTAAAAATAAATTGAAATAAAATGAAGTGGAGGGGTTAGTGGCCAACCCAATTGTCGGAAGTTTTCATGCCGCCCGAGGGCTTTCGACATGGCTTAACGACTGTTATCTTAAGATAACAACCGAGACCGACGGTTTTACGTGCCCTCCGAAGCACGGAAGCGCTCAAGAAATTTTTGCCACTAGCGGTCTGTTGCTTAACTTTGCCGATCGCTTAGGATCGACGTAAGCCGCCGGGCTATGAGCGCTTCATAATCTAATATAATAAATTCTCGTGTCACGGTGTTAGAAGTTGAACTCCTCCGAAACGGCTCGACTGATTTTCGTGAATCTTTGCGTGCTTATCGGATAGGGTTGAGAATCGGACAACATCTATTTTTATCCCCCTACCCCTCAAAAAATTTTGACAGAACAACGTTTGCCCGGTCAGCTAGTAATAATAATAAAAATAATATAATATAATAAAAATACAAAAACACTTACAGAAAATACTGGGACTCCAATTTAAGCCGCCTTTGGTGCGCCAACTTAGTGCCGCCTTTGGGGCCATCCATAAATTACGTCACACTAATTTCATGACTTTTTGACCCCTCCCCCCCCTTGTCACAGCTCCAGGTCACATTTGTGAGACCTCCCCCCTAGTGTGACGTCACATATTATGAAATTTTACACCTAAAAATTATTAAATTAAAACAGCAGTTCCGAAATTAGTTTTATTTCCATTAATTGTTTTTTAATATTTATCTATACATACCAATTCGAGTTTGAAATGTGATGTCACGAAATTTAGGACCCCCTCCCGCCCCTTGTCACACAATGTCACACTTAATCGACCCCCTCCCTCCCCCCTAACGTGCGACGTAATTTATGGATGGCCCCTTTGAGGGTACAGGGGGTCAATGGGTCAGGGGTCCAGGGGTAGGGGGGTCAAGGATAAACTTTATTTAAAAAGTTTAGGGTGGTGGGTAGATAGGGAGGGAAATATGTTTGTTTTTTATGAATATTGAGTAATGTATATTATTATATTTTCCTAATATGACATTTATAAAAGTTTTGCAACGCCCTTTATGTGGCGCATGCGGCGACCGTATAAAACAAGTTCAGTTATCATTGTATGTATGTACCACCTTCATCTACTACTAAGTACTATTATCTCTTCTGTGCTACCAAAGTAACATTTAATATCATTGTGTGCTACTACATGATTGCAATAAATAAATTGAATTGAACTTTTTTATGGAAATATAGTAATTCTTCTTTTTCTTCTCCCTTTTTTGACCGGCAACGGATCAGTGATGCGTTTGGTGTTGTTGATGTCTATGGGCGACGATAACCACTTACCATCAGGTGGATCTATTCTATAAAAAAAAGTCCACGAAGAGTTAAGTTTCAAATCTTGTATTGTATAGCCTAACCACGTATGTATGTATACCATTATGTCTTTACTTATAAACACCATGTATACGACGACATATGATCATAAATTAAATACGAGTATTATGTTTCAGCATTCGCAGGAGACCCAGGTCTCCCTGGTGATGCTGGTTGGCCCGGGCCGCCAGGCGACTGGGGTTTGAAGGGGATGAAAGGTCTCGCAGGTGATGATGGCCTGCCCGGCCTGCCTGGACGTAATGGCTCTGATGGTAGAGATGGTAGACCTGGTCTTCCAGGTGCTAATGCTAGCACACCCTTATTCGCACTAGTGGGACAAAAAGGAGAACCAGGATTGAAGTACGTAAATTATAACGACGCTTTTTTTCAATACAATCTACTTATATAAAGAAAATTGTTCAACTGCGTCAGTTTTCCTTAATTTTCAATTTAATTAAATCTCATCATTGAAGCCTAATTTTCTCATGTTTATTTTTTGTTCACAACAACTGATTTAAAACTTATTTAAAACTTGTTGAAAACTTATTTAAATTAACTCTTCAAAGAGGTGAAATGGGCTCACCAGGCGAACCTGGCGCACCAGGAGAAACCGGAGATTCTGTCGGTTATGGGATCAATTCTAGAGGCGACAGAGGAGAAATGGGTCAACCTGGTTTAAAAGGTAAAATACACATCTTAACACTATGTCCATTATTATAGCTGTACTGTACGACGAAATTATGAATAATGAATATACCCATGCTCGTGTGTTTTAGGAATAAAGGGCAGGAAGGGAGACATGGGGGATATGGGTTTTGCGGGCTACGTCGGCGTTCGTGGAAATACTGGCATACCTGGCATAGTAACACAGGGTCCTGTGGGATTTAAGGGAGATGTTGGAGAAAAGGGTGACATTGGTCCCTATGGAGAACCAGGCAGCATGGGAATGCGTGGACCAGCAGGTTTTCCAGCAATGAGAGGCAAAAAGGGATCTAGGGGTGACGTCGGCTATGCCACATTATTTGGCGAAAAGGGAATTGATGGAGGTCCAGGTGATCATGGTGATGAGGGACTGCCAGGGTACCCTGGCTCACCTGGTCGTGCGGGTGTTTTAGGAGTTAAAGGTGAAGCAGGAATTATGGGAGACATTGGACTGGATGGTCCAGTAGGTCCAGTAGTAAGTATTCACAGTCATTACTGTGTAATACCATTATATGAGCGATTTACTAGTGTTTGATGCATGACCGATTTTTTTTCTTCAATTGAATTATTCCTTACAATTTCAGCTTATTATTCATTGTACTTTTATTAATATAGTAATAAAATTAAGCTTTCTGCTAATATATTAGTAAATTACTACGTCAAAAATTATCAAATATAATTTTTATTTTACAGGGAAGAAAAGGGATTGAAGGAAATACAATTCAAGGAGCTGCCGGCCTGCCAGGACGCCCTGGTTTTCCAGGGCCTCCAGGCCCTATAGGTTCGCCGGGTATGCCAGGACTAAATGGTCCGCAAGGTGACATAGGCCCTAAAGGTCTTAAGGGAGAATCTGGTTTTCCCGGTAAACGAGGTCTTTACGGAGAACCTGGACCTCCAGGATTTCCAGGTTTTCCTGGTTTTATGGGAAAAGCAGGAAGGCCTGGTGAAACGGGTGATAAAGGTGACTCTGGTGCTCCTGGTTATCCAGGTAGGCCAGGAAGGATGGGTTTAGAAGGACCAACAGGGGCAAAAGGTAAAATGGGCGATATTGGTTCACCGGGGTTGGATGGTTTAGAGGGCTTAGCTGGAAGACAAGGAGAACGAGGAGATAAAGGCTTTGCAGGTCTTCAAGGATACAGAGGAGATGATGCTCGTAGTGAAAGTAAAGGTGATGTTGGAGAACCTGGTTTCCCTGGGCTGGTGGGTCTCCCAGGAATACCTGGTGCTAAAGGGATAAAAGGTGACATGGGCGATACAGGTTTATCGATCCAAGGTTTAGATGGTAATAAAGGCGAAAGAGGTGATGTGGGAAACCCTGGAAGAACCGGTTTGATTGGAATGAAAGGAGAAATTGGTGATTATGGTGAACCCGGAGATAAGGGGGAAAAGGGAGACACAGGGTTTCAGGGTAGGTCAGGACTTGCCGGAGCACCTGGGTTAGATGGTACCAAAGGAAGAACAGGTGATAGAGGAATCCAAGGAATTCCAGGTGTAGAAGGGGATCGTGGTATGGACGGTGAACCTGGCCGCATGGGTAGACCTGGTATACCTGGAGATAGTGGGCCTATGGGACCACAAGGAATGATCGGTGAGTTGGGCTTTAAAGGCGAAAGAGGTGCACCTGGTATTACTAGCGACATAATTGCAACCAAAGGAGATATGGGTGATATTGGTTTCAACGGCGTTCCTGGGGCTGTTGGAGAAAAAGGTGAACCTGGGCTTGTTGGATTTACTGGTATAAAAGGAGAAAGAGGCGATGAGGGATATCAAGGAGATTACGGAGATTCTGGATTACCTGGACGAAAAGGTATGCGAGGAGATATAGGACCACCAGGCTTACCTGGTTTGCCGGGAATCAATGCAGAACGGGGAGATCCGGGAAGAAACGGTGTTGATGGTTTACCTGGTTGGTATGGATCTATGGGTCAAAAAGGTGCACCTGGAGAAGTCGGTATGGATGGCCCTGAAGGACCACCTGGACAACCAGGACTCACTTTCCAAGGCTCCAAAGGTGATACAGGCATGGATGGTAGAGATGGTCCGCAGGGACAAATTGGAATTGCGGGTGATAGAGGAATTGATGGAGCACCAGGATATATGGGACCAAAGGGAGAAGTTGGTGAAACAGGTTTTGCTATCAGCCCCAGAGGGTTTGACGGTGATCAGGGTTGGCAGGGAATTACTGGAATGCGAGGAGAAAAAGGAGAACAGGGTGATTTCGGAAGAAACGGATTTCCAGGCCTCCAAGGTGAACCTGGAGATAAAGGAATTCAGGGTGATGAAGGCTTCGTTGGCTTCCCTGGGCGGCCGGGCCCGAAGGGATTTAAAGGAGACGTGGGTGAAATTATACATCCTTCCAATATTACACCTGGCCCACGTGGCGATGTTGGCTTTCCGGGAATTAACGGTCTTCCAGGTCGAGATGGTATGCCCGGTCAATTTGGTCGTAATGGTATACCTGGTATTAAAGGTGATATTGGTGAGATGGGAATTACTGGAACTGTAGGCGTACCAGGTCCTCAAGGAGCTCAAGGATTAAAAGGCCAGAAAGGCTTCATTGGTCTTGACGGTTACCAGGGTCCTAGGGGTCTTGCTGGGACGCCTGCGCCTCCACCTCCTATTCCAAAATCGAGAGGCTTTTACTTTACGGTTCATTCACAAACACCAATGATCCCTCAATGCCCGGCTGGAACATCACCTATGTGGGACGGATATTCTCTCATTCATATTATCGCTAATGGGAAAGCACATGGACAAGACTTAGGTACGTAAGTCTATTATTTTCTCTACGTTTATTTATTTATTAGTTTGACGACGGAAAGATTCAGATAAATGCAACGAAAGAATTTGGAAATTATATTAACCTATTTTCCCAAAGTTATTCCAGACTGACTGTCAGACATTAACGCCTTACTTAAAGGAGCTACTGTAAATACCAATTTTTTGAAAATTCAAATGGCTTAGGGAATAAGGAAGAACTCATTTTAAGCTGACTAATTTCTGTAGGTATAATCAGTAAAAACTTCAACGTACCCTAATTTCGTTATACAATTATATTAAAGCCACTTAAAGGCCCATTAGTGTAACTAGAGCTTTCAGTGTAATCAAATATAAAAACTGTTGTTTTCAGGAGCTGCGGGAAGTTGCTTGCGCAGGTTTTCTACGATGCCTTTCATGTTTTGTAATATTAATGATGTCTGTGATTTCGCTCAACGTGAAGATTACAGTTTCTGGTTGTCCACACCAGAACCAATGCCGATGGCTATGACTCCTATTCCAGCTAGAGATGTAGGACCATATATTTCCAGGTATGTAGTAGGTATATATATCGCCATACCCTTACAATAACAATGCTTAGAAGTCTTAGAACCGAAGTAGCCGTATGTAATGTGTAACTTTTTCAAGTAAGCCGTTAACCTGATCCAAGTTGATTGACAGCAACTGTCCATTTGAAAATGGACACTTCGAAATTCGATAATGTCATTGGATTACAACATTACTCGCACACCTGTGACGTGTATGTGTTATATACCTACACAATATTACCCACGGAACACAGCTGTGTTCCGTGATATTACCCACGGAACACAGACACCAGCACATGAACATTATTTTTAACCGACGAAAAAAAAAAGGAGGAGGTTCTCAATTCGACGCGTATATATTTTTTTTTTTAATGTATGATCACTCAGCAATCGGCACAGGGTGATCCGATTTTGATCATTCTTTTTTTAATGGATAGGGTATATTTTGAAGTTGGTCCCATATTTTTTTGAAAATTTTATTCCTACCCTAAAGGTACGAAAATAGGGGATGATTGATTATTCACCCACGGAATTTTTGCCCGTTACCCCAATAACTTTGTACTGGATGATCCGATTTCGATGATTCTTTTTTTATTGAATATTGTATACCTTGAAGTTACTCTTGTTTAAATTTGGAAAGAAAATTTTACCCCTAAAGGTACGAAAATAGGAGATGATTTATGTTTCAACTACTATATTTTTACCTGGTAACTGAATATATCACCAATAACTTAATAATTTTCATAGCAACTAATAATTAAAAAATAATTATTTTTTGACAAAAAATAAAACCAACGAAAAAAAACTGAAAAGCGAATAATAAAATAAACCATTTAGTATTATAAATTAAGATCCTAAATTAACTGAAAATAAATAATTTTGAGGCGGTGCCAAACCAATGAAAAAACAAACGGTGAAAAGATGTGCGCCGCGCTGCTGCTGCCGTGTGCATCGCATGCCACTGCCCTTATAAAATGAACTTTACGTAATTAATTTTGTTTGTTTGTTTGTTTGGCACGGTCTCGAAATTATTTATTTTCAGTTAATTCAGGATCTTAATTTATAATACTAAATGGTTTATTTTATTATTCGCTTTTCAGTTTTTTTTCGTTGGTTTTATTTTTTGTCAAAAAATAATTATCATGCATCATCTGCAACAAATAATAATAGAAACTGAGCTTCTAGGCGTTATATTCGTATCTATAATGACATACCTTTAGGTAGGTATTGTACTTAAGTAAACGATAGGTACTATTCTAGGCAATGATCTTATATTAAATGATAAACGTGTGTTTGTTTCGGAACAAATTTTTCGGTTGATTTGTAAGGGCATAACGTATCTACTTTTTTAAATATAACATCATTGATTCTAGGTGTCAAGTTTGTGAGTCGTCGACAAGAACGATTGCAATTCACAGTCAGAGCGATTCACCACCTCCTTGCCCGCCAGACTGGGATGAGTTGTGGGTCGGATACAGCTTTTTAATGGTAACGTTCATTTTATTTTTCCAATTTTTTTAATAAACTGTTATTGCTTAATACTTGTAGGAGTTATTTTTATAATGCAAGTCTATAAAATTATTAACACAGTAAATTATAGACACAGTACCTAAACCTACCTAGAATTTTTTTTAATCCACGACAGTGGGATAACAATGTGTAGGTACCTACTACCTACCTATACTACTACCTACCGTACCAATATTTTACTACATGGACGTAACATACAATTTGCAGCATACTGCTGGTCCAGACGCGTCAGGCCAGAGACTAATATCGCCCGGGTCCTGTTTACGTGACTTCCGCACAAGGCCCTTCATCGAATGCAACGGACTGGGTCGCTGTAATTACTTCGCCACTTCGGTTTCCTACTGGCTATCGACGATAGACGACAACAGAATGTTCAATAAACCCGAACAACAAACTCTTAAGGCAGATCAAGTATCGAGAGTCAGCAGGTATGAAGGCTTTTTGCTTTTCCCTTTCAAAACTAGGCATCATACTTTTATTTATGAAAAATAAAGGAAAAGTGTCATAATAACATTAATAAAATAACATTAATAAATAACAAATATGAGACAAACAGATTTTTTGACTTGGCGATTTAACACTGAAGACTACAGCTTTTTTAAAAATAATACAGTAATGTACTTATAACGTAGTAACGATTTCGTATCTATAATTATATGTATACAAAAATGTCTCATAACCTAGCCCCTTTAACCTCTTTGTCGCTGTCAGGTGCTCGGTATGCATGAGGCGGCGGCCGGGGGTGACGCCGGCGACGTACCTGTCGAGCCGGGTGGAGGCCGTTCCCAACGCGCAGCGCCGTCCGGTGTACGGCCGCGGCTTCCAGCGGGGCCGCTTCAATCGCTACAATCGCGGAAGACGCCGACAATAAACACATGGAATCGTTGACAATGTAGTCTGCGTGCTCTGGAATCTCACAGATCAAATTCATTGCCGATTCCGCTCACCACTCTGACGTCATTACATTGAATTTGAGTGGGTGGTAAGTTCATCGTGATAAGCAATTTAGGTAAACGTAGGTACCTATTTACTAGTTATTATTATTTTGAATAATAAATCAATAAATTAAGTCATAACAAATAAATGCATTCATTCATTCATTCATTCATGCATTCATTCATTCATAGTAGTTTCGAAGCTTAATAAATTTATCAGCAATGATTTTGATCTGTGAAGTTCAAGAATTATGCTGTTCGCTCAGATAGCAATGGTACATTTAAGTAAATTTCGTTTGTATACGTCGGCGTAAATCCGTTCAGTTTAAATATATTAAATACGGGTCAATGTTCTTGAAGTACCATCAAATAATAAGAAATGGCGCTGCATCCGCACGGCAACGAGTTGACGACATTTTGAGCGAACCGACTACATGTTGTATAGTTAATGGCACATAACTAGTATGTTACTGTGAAACTACACAACACATGTGCTTCATAAAAAAAAGATAAGAAACTGGTCATACATTTCGCAAATTCTAATTATCACTGCCATTGTCAGAACGCTAGTTAGGTTAATACTTAGTGCCTATTTCAATGTCTCTGCTGCATTTATGTAACTTATTACCGGTACTCCGCTGTAATGTTTCAATGCAACAATGTAAATATTACCTACCTACTACTAAACGTCTTAAAACTAGTAAAATTATATTTTATGAAAAGTTATAATAAATAATATTATGTACTATTTATTTTTCTTTTTATTTTTACGTGTTTTTACCATTCCAGTGTACTCTACTATAAACTACTGTATTATATTGTAATGCACTCCACTATGTCAGAACTCCATTTTGTACCTGTATCCGTATCGTAGAAAAAAATTGGTTGAGTGCAGTTTGAATGTACGGCATGTACCTACAGCATGGCTGGAACGGCATCAAAAATATCTGCTCCTTCATAGGCAACGAAAACATCTGCCCCTTCCAGGGAAATATTGCCAATCCAGGTAGTATTTAATGCAGTTGCTTAGGTGTAATTTGAAGCAACATTTTCCTCGCATGGGACATCAGGGACAGTGTGCGGTATTGCCGTTAGTTGGCACATTTTTTCATGACGCCCTCTTTGTGCAATGGTAGGATTACCAACTTGGTCCAGTCACGTGGCCATTCCTTTGATTGCCAGTTTTGTGCAACATGTCAAACGCAGCGTCACCAAAGGGCCTAAAAATTTACGCCGTTATTTCGTCGGAGCCGGAGCTGGTTTAATTTTAAGAACGGCTAATGCAGGTATTATTTCGGATTGAAGTATCGAGGGTTCACGAACTAAGTCAACTGAGATTATTGGCCTATTCTGGTGAACCGAACGGTGAGCCTTGGTCACTATACAGGTCTTCACAATATTCACGCCACCTGTCAGCTACTATTTCTAGCTCATGGCGACTGAAAGCACACTAAATATTTAAAAGAAAACCCATCAGATTTGTACTCATAAGATTAAAATTTGTCTAGCTCTGTTCACATAACCAGATGGCGAGGACCAACAAAACCCTGGGAGTCCTACTACTGCGTAGTGTTTAAGCACCTACTCTGTACTACTAGTGAACTCATCTGGTTCATTAGATTCGTCTTAGCCTAGCTCTGTTCATTTCTGTTGATAACAAGAACCCGTTGGTGGCTGATGGATTCATGGAATGCCTAAAGATATTCATCTAGTGTTTGCATTAGAATTTAGTAGTGGGTAAAATTCAGCTAGATTACATACTCATACATCATCATATCATAGCATAATATATCATAGATATCATAGATTAGATACATACCCAGTTACAAGTTACAAGTTACAGTTTTAATGAAAAAGAAAAGCATTTCAATTTTATGTTCAAGGGTTAGGTACTGTATCGCACTATTTTGATTCTAAGGAGGACGTCTCATATTTTTGTTTCTTGGTCAGGTATTTTTTCTGTTTACGTAACAGATTTGGACTAAATATGGTTTTATTCCAAGATTTGTTAGGGACAAAACTTAGGAACTGAATGATGGGTCGACGTGGTGTTCCACTATATAGGGTAGAATTTAAAGACGGTAGTTGGAGGAATGTATCCTGAATATTGATTTAACAAAAATTAATTTATTTATTCATTAAATTTTATTAAAATGTATACGATAGTGCATACTTACGCAGCGGAATCCCGTACAGGATTATTCCTCCTCCTCCTCAGTCGTTCACTCTTGACAGAGTGGTCGTGGTCAATGATGTTCTGTTGTTGTTGGCCCATGCAACCCTTACGATGCGTCTCCACTTATTACGGTCTTCAGCGTCTCGGGCATTCTGGACTATAGAAGTCTGTGTCGACGCTTTAATTATGTCTGTCCAACGTGTAGGTGATCGACCGCGTGACCGCCTGCCCTCTACCTGCCCCTGGACAACGAGACGTTCCATGGAGTGGTCATTTCTAACAACGTGTCCGAAATATTTGAGGATTCTTAGAAGCACAGTCGACGATAATCTCTCCTTGATCTTGAGTTCCTCCAGAATTGACACGTTAGTCCGAAACGCTGTCCAAGGGATCCGCAGTAGTCGCCGCCAGCACCACATCTCGAGTGCATCGATCTTGCGTCGGTCTTTAATGCGAACCGTCCACGTTTCTGCGCCATAAAGAAATATGGGAAAGACTAAGCTTCTCATTAGGCGGACTTTCGTGGCTTTAGTGATATTGCGGTTGCACCAGACTTTTTTAAGTTTGTCAACGGCAGATCTTGTTATAGTACATCTCCTTCGAATCTCGTCCTCACATCCCCCAGTATTTGTGATAGTGGAACCGAGGTACACATAAGATTGGACAACAACACAGTTGCCAATCATAGAAATGTTAGGATGATTAAGTTCAGCCCGATCCACTATCATCATCTTGGTCTTATCTCTATTGATCGCGAGTCCAAAGGAGAGGCTTGTTGTCTCTAGACGTGTCAGCAGGTGTTCCATGTCTTCTTTTGTTTGTGCGAGAAGAGTAGTGTCATCGGCGTATCTTAAATTTGACGTCTTTCGACCTCCCACTGAGATGCCTTTGTCCCATTGTTCAAGAACGATTCTCATGATGCACTCCGTGTATATGTTACCGGATATCTGTATAATGCTGGTATTCAACACAATTCCTAGGAAATGTGTATAATACCTGGGTCGTTTTGGCAATGTATTAAATTATATGAATATTATCACCATTACATAGTTTGCCTAGGTAATGTATACGTTTCTCAACTACTGTACAGAATACCTGCAGGTCCACCGGCAATGAATAAAGTTAGATTTGGGTATGTGTAGTCAACTTGGAACCTGCATGAATAGATATTTTTTTATACATTTTAAAATAATGCTTGACCGAAATCACACTTGATGGTAAGGAGAGATGCAGTCTAATGGCTCCTACACTACACTGCTCGCCTACGCAGCTTCGGATTTTTCAAAATTGGTGACAGAACCGACTTAGTCAACCCCGACCCCACGTGGTACTAGTCTGCCCTACCCCTAGAGTGAATGTAAACCCCGGAGGCGCGGAGGGGAGCAGCCCCCGCCCGCTGTAACTAACTGCAGGCACCATGTGAGCCGAAGCGGCTGAGGCTGGTCGCCGTAGGCGACCAAAAAGCCGAAGCTGCGTAGGCGAGCATGGAGTGCCTGCAGTTAGTTACGCAAGGGCGGAGGGGCTGCACTTCCCGCAGCGCCGGAGATGTTTGGAAGCCTTTTGTGTATCAAAAACCCCTAAATTCTCCCTAAAAGTGCATATGTCACCGGAAGATAACGAGAACCGCAAATTTACAAACCTAGGTTTATAAACAATATACAACTAAATGAATATTACTCTAACTGAAACATTCGCTACTTGAAAGTTAGCCTTTTGAAAAGTGTCATTATAAAAGGCAGACCAAACGTACAGTTGGCAACTGTTAGATTGGGAAATAAAAAAAAATGTGATAAGTTGGCAAATGATTATTCGGCGAAATAAAATTCTGCTAAAGGTTAGTTGGCAAGTGATAATCGGCCAAACAATTTTCGGCGAAAAGGCAGCTTAGAGAACCGTCTTTTACACACATTACCAACTACGCATGGAGTATTGTATAGAATGCCTGGGCTAAGTATGAAATAAATAATATTCAAAACGTTACCTGAACGTTTTAGATATTCTATACATTGCCTAGGTATTGTATAGAATGCTGAATTATACAGATATCCGGTAACATATATATTGAACAAGAGTGGCGAGAGTATGCAACCCTGTCGAACACCAGCGTGTGTATGGAAGCTTTCTGAGTCAATGTCGTCTACCCGGACAGTCGCAGTTCCGTCCTCGTAAAGTCGGCGTATGAGACGAACCAGATGGATTGGTACCCCCATTTGAATGAGTACGTCCCATAGCATGTGCCATTTTACGGTATCGAAGGCCTTGCGAAAGTCGACAAAGCAGATGAAGAGTGGGATGTTAAACTCTCTAGACTTCTCGATTATCTGTCGAAGAATTAGGATCTGCTCTCTTGTTCCTCGACCCTTGACAAATCCCGCCTGCTCCATAGCTATTTCGGGATTCAGAAAAGCTTGCAATCTGGTATTGATGATATGCAGGAGTACTTTGCTAGCATGTGAAACTAAGGCTATGAGCCTGTAGTTGCTGCATTTCTTTTACGGGATTATTAATGATCCGTTATTTTGTTATCAGAAGCTGCATAGAAATATTTTTTTAAATTTTTATCACCTATTATTAAAAAAATACAAAAAAATAAGTTGTATAAAAGGTTACTGAATTTTTTTTGGAATCTTAATCTTTGATACAAATAATGACTTTTAAAAGAAAAATTATTCTTTAAAAAAATATGTTATCGCTTAAATACGCATTTGTTGATTAAATAATTAACATTAAGGAAGCATTTTTTTAAAAATCGTTATTTATTTTTCGCTTGATATATTATGAAAAAAAAAATCGCTATATTTTAATTTTTCATTGTTTATGGAGTAAACAGTTTGTTAAAAACAAATGAATTGTAACAAAAACAGCCATGAGCTTTTTAAAAAAAAAACCACATATACTAATATTAATCGGTGGGTTTGCCCACGATTTAATAGTTAAAAATGACCATATTATTATGATAAGGTTTATGTACAAAATTTCTTAGACTATGAATAAAAATGAAAAAAAAAATCAAAAATACGAAACGGCAATCATTTAATTAGTAAGATGTATATACAGCATTAAATAGTTACATTACTATTATATATAGTTAAGTAGTCCTTCAACTCTATCAATCAATATGCCTACTAACAGTATCTAGATGTTTGAGTTTGTGGTCATCTAAATTAGGCCTGGCTTCATAGGTGCAAATAGTGACTCCATGCTTATGTCCAGGAGCCCATTCCCCTTTTAGACCAATGTAATATATCTTTGTGTTTTCAGCACCAAAGTTACAAGGAAAATGCATAGTTAAATGTGAAACTGAAGAAAATGTTACAATTCTGAAACAAAAAAATATTTGTTCATTTCTGTTCTACAATTTTATTTCTGTTATATGTAGGGTCCCGAACTAGTCTAAGTATTCAATTTTTATTTATTTTCAAGTAGACTTTTTGTGAGGTTGTTTATAAATTACGAAATAATATAAAAAGTTAAAAAAGGAAAAAAAATCTTTAAAAATTATGGGAAAAAAAAAGTGCCAAGTAAAGCTCAGGTAAATGGCATCCATAATTCAAATTTACCGGCTATAAGAGTTTCTAATTACACTTACTTTGGTGTATACTCCAGAACCCCTTCACTATCTTTTTGCAAGTCAAATTCCTGATCTGCTCCCATAGATACATCATCAAATGTCATATTCGGTCTGTTCTTAAACCTGTTGGAAAATACAAAAGCATACATTAATATTTATTCTTAGCTTTAGCATTAAATGATAATTTATCCTTCAATTCCTTTTATTTTATGCTTGCTTTATTTTAAAATTACAAATTACGACAAAAAGACCTTATAATGGTGTTTACAAAATAAACCTCTTCAAAAAAATTTAATGAATAGATATAGTGCATGTCGCACAAACAAGTAGTTTTGATGTTATGACCTTTTTAACTTTGGACAGGCCACCATGCAAACGCGATGTCATATTGCAACAAGCTACTATGAAACCATAACCATGCAACCTTGTTACATACAGGTCAGGTTAGTACAGATTTAATTGAGTTATACTATAAGGTCAAAATAAAAAATACTAATATTCACCATTAATAAGAAACAAAACATTTCAACCCCTAATGTGTACCAAGAATAGATTACAATACTCTGTCTAAACACTATGCTTGGTAACTGCAGTACTCTTGCAACTTCTAGTAGTGAATGTGATAAGACAAAAAATATATAGTTGTACTTCAGAGATACTGACTAGTTAAACTTACAATTTCAACTTGGATGGATGTGATGGAGTGTCCTCAGATATTATCCGTATCCCTTTTAATTTAATATTACCAGTAAATGGTATATTAAAAAGTAATTCTTCATCTGCATCACTTTCCACAAACTAAAATGATTAATAATAAACTGTAATTGCTGAAAGAACATGTATTGCTTTAAATAACAAATCCCCCTTTTCAATATTAGTTTACAAGGGGCTTCAGAGTGAATGCTTGTATAATTAGATTTTTCATTTAATTGATCAACTTTATTCGGTGACGTCGACTTTATTCACCTGAGTTAATTCACCCAGGTGTCTTAAGTCTACTTTTAGTGTACTTTATTCACCTATGGACCTAGGTGATTTAAATCTACTGGCCGCAGGTGAATTGATATAAGTAGACTTAATTCACCTATCATTTTAGTAAAATCACAATCAATTGACAAAGATTATAGAGTCAGACTGGTATTTTTGAAACACAGACTGCAAGGAAATGTACTTTTTAAATAATCTTGTCAATCCTAGACTTATCTTTAGATCAGGTTTAATAGCAATAAAATAAATATGTATAATCTCATAAATTTTAAAACTTTGATGTCAACCATGTAAAACTAAAATAACATGTTCACTTAAAAATTACTGGAAAAATAATTATAAATACGACACAAAATAAATAACCTTTTTCCTCTTGAAATAATATTGTAACAAATCTTACACATTTGAAAGTTACAAGAAGTAGCATCATTAAAGCATAATCATAACTAGCTTTTAACAATTAAAATGCTAAAAAGTATATTATTAACTGTACAATGATAATTGGAATATCGTATGAGAAACACAATTTTTTTTTATCAAATAATGTTCGGTTTACACATATTAAATAACTTAATTTTAAGTTAATTATTATGTGCAGACAGACAACATATAGAATAAAATTTAGTATGCAAGTAAACAAGTAATTTAGAATTTTTTCTATTTTTCTGTTAAGTAGGTGGGTGGGGCGCTTATAACTTAATATGTTTGGACAGGCACTTTTTAGTTAAAATTTAGTGAAATGCATAAGTATTTAAGAAGGTTGTGAAGAATTGTATCAACTAAAGAGCTTTACTAAATTATTACGTTAACATTGTACTAAAAATTATTCAGTTAAAATTTTTATCTACTTATGCCCAAATTCAGAGTCACTAATGGTTACTTAAATCGCTCCTTAGTACAGAATTTGTATGGTGATTATTAGTGACTCTGAATCCGTCTGAGTGACTCTGACTGAATTGGGGCGTTAACTACTAAATACGTATAAACCGGACTTAAGTGTATTTTAAGTATCTAAAGCCCAATGCATATGTAACGGGTTTTTTTCCCGTACGGAACGGGGACGGGACGGGGCATTCCCCGTCGCTGACGGGAATTTTTTACTACTTTTTCTCCGTCGTGAACGGGGTGACTGTGTATACGCAGCGGAAGCGAAACCCCGTCCCGTACGGAACGTGGCACTGACGGGGTTTTGAAAACATCGTCGGCGACGATGTTTTTGAAAACCCCGTCCCGCACGGGCCACGTTCCATACGGGACGGGGATTCGCTTCCGCTGCGTATGCACTATCGCATACATTTTCTATAAAACGATGTTTCCAAAACTTCACGCCCCGTCGGCGACGAGGTTTTCCTTTAGAGTAAACATAAGCAAGCTATAGAGCGCACCTTATACCCCGTCCCCGTCCCGTACGGGGAAAAAACCCGTTACGTATGCATTGGGCTTAATTTAGTTTGTAAAATATTACTAACATTTTCTTTGTCCAGTCTGTTTTCCCACGACTTAAACACTGTTTTACCTGATCCATCGACAGTTTCATTTAGGCATTCTAAATTATCTTTATCAATTTTCTCAAATAAATTGTATTGTACACCGATATTATCAGAATTTGCATGATCATGATCACAGTGTCCGTGACAATTGCCGTGAGACATTGTAGATTTATCTTTTGTGGATTATCTTGCAAATGCAGTATAAATAATTAAACACTGTAAAAATATGAAATGTGTGTCAGCAAATCAGTTCAATCAGTCGAGAGATATTAATTTATTTTTATCTGATGATTTATTGACATATTTTCAATTCAACAGTAGCAACTGCACACTGCAGTAAGTTTAAACTTTAATCTATGCTGCAGTAGTTGAAGCTGTCGCCTGTCGAAGACATGACAGATGACATCAGTCAATGACATTGTTTGTCAGACTCAGGGTTTCTATTTTTTCTTCGCTGTTCCTGCCAATTTATTGGGTAAATCCTGCTAAACCTGCTAAGAGTTGTTAATATAGTCATTAAGTTTTCTTAAATTTTCTAATGTTCTGAGCAACTTTCTTAATTATTTATTACATAAAATCAAAAAAAAATGAAAGAACACAACAAAAAAAATTGCGGAATCGGTCCAGCCGTTCACGCGTGATGCCATGCGTGCCATGACCAAGTTAAATATGGATTCAAGCTAAGGATACATTAAATTAGAAGGTAATATGGCCGTTAAGTTTTCTAATTTTCTGCGCAACTTTCTTAATTTTTTCTTACATCAGAATGTTCTCCTGACAATAACGAATACAACAAAAAATAATCAGCGAAATCGATCCAGCCGTTCACGCTTGATTCCATGACCGAGGTGATGAACAATTCATTATTATTATTTAAGTAGATTATAGCAAGGTATCAATAAGATTTATATTTTTAAACATACAAAATTGAATTATTTATACTGTACCTGTAATTAATGAATGATTTTTACACTAATTAATATAGTAACAGCAATCATTGAGGTAATAAATTATTGCTAAACACATTATATAATTTTACATAAGTTTTCTATGTTATATTTTAATTTTCACTAATATTTTTATTATGTTTTTGTGTCCATCATTTTAATCATTTTTATAGATGGCTCAAATGTTGTACAATCATTATTAAGTTCTGTTATACCTTGATATACCTGATATTAATATATCATATTTTCCAAGCTTTGATGTAAAAATTAAGCAACCACATTGTATGGACATAAATTAGTTTTACAGAAAAATGTCAAAATATGCTAAATTTAAAATGCTGTAGCTTAAGTTTTACTCTTAGAAATGCTTAAAAAGCAGGATCCTGCTAAAAATGGCAACCCTTGTCAGTTGACTGACACTTGACCAGTGTTGCCAACAATAATCTAGATTAAAACTGTAAAGAAAAGCAAGTAAGAAACTGCAAAATTCTACTCAAGAAGTGTTAGAAATATATCCATGGATGCAGCCATGGCGTGGCCGCACATAAGACAGAGAATTTACGTTTCTTTGAGGTTATTATAAAGGAAATGTAACAAAATTTAACAAGCAGCCCACCATCGTACTTAAACTTACTACGATTTTCTGCTTAAAAAACAAACTGAAACTTTAAATTCATAGATTTAATTTCTTTGATTAAAGAAAAAGAGAGGATAGGAAATAAGGTCACGTGATCTGAAGCCAAAAGTTTCTCAAATATGGCGTCGACTCCGCCCACAAAATAGTGTTGTATTTTTCTCATATCGATATAATATTTTAAGAAAAAAATATATGATGATGAATATGTTTGATTATTTAATTTAAAAAACACAAAAGTTCTAAATCAAATATAATGTTATAGAGTGAGATATTATTATTTATATGATGTTCCTACTACATACCACATTGTTTTAAAACCTTATGTAACTTTTTCAATATTTAATTATACACTATTTTGAATAAAATTAAATCTAATATAAAATTTTATCTAAAACGATTAACCTTAATATTGGCTTAAAGATATGTATATTTATTTAGAAACCCACTGAATTAAACTTGTCGATAGTTTATATAACGTTATTTAAAATATTTTATTCGATTATGAATCGATACAAAACATCGTATTAAATTATACGTATAAAATATAAATAAAATATAAAATATGTATCATGTTTTATTTGTTAACATATTTCTTTCTTTTTTCTCTTTCTTGGCTGACAACGCTTTGGTCGCTGATATTCATTGGCCGCGATACCCACTTACAGGTATATTTAATTATATGAATCGATATTTGGACTATTATTTATATTGGGATATTCATGACGAACCGGAGTATCGATACATAAAACACCCGGAGTAAACATTCCTATTTAAAAATTTACTTTCTTCTTCTTCTCTCTTTCTTGGCCGGCAACGCATCAGTGATGCCTTTGGTGTTGCTGATATCCATGGGCGACGATAGCTACTCACCATCAGGTGGATCGTCAGCTCGTTTGCCGACTATTTCCATTAAAAAAAAATTCATTCGATACTGGATCGATCCAGAGTATCGTATCAAATCATTAGGATCGAAACCTGGAAAGATACACTGCGATACGATCTATATCGATCTAGAGTATCGAAACAAGGCACCTGGATCGAACATCCCTAGAAGCAACTGTTTTCATAAAATGGCGTCCGAAAACAGGCTTCAAGGCGGAGCTTAGATAGATTTCTTTAAAATGTTGCCAGAAAATTGAAATATGCCACATGTATTGTACTCTTTCTTTATGTACATATTGTGGCGTGTAAGAACAGGACAGATGTATTTTTGGTATTTCGGGTCATATTTGCATAATTTATGTATAATGAAAAAATGTATATGCAATTTAGGGCATATCCTCTACTTTTTCTTTAAACAATGTTTAATTTAAATCTCCAAATAGCCAACTCACTCTTCAATAATTGTCACAACTCACACATTGTTTACACTTGTGACAAGCAATATACAGAGTGTCCAGCGACAATCTAGCGATAATTTATGGGCTTAAAGTATACTTAATGTGGTGTACTTAAAATATACCGTATTAGTTAATATTGTTTCATTTCATTATCACCAATATACGATGATAATCATATAAAACCATCAGTTTTCATCTCATGACAAAGATAATTTTAAAGAAATTATAGTAAAATGTGTTATTAATTTAAGATTGTATTTTTTACTACCAGAAAAATTATTAATAGAAAACACTTTGAAGAAGATAATTTTTCTACATAAGTGTGGACAACCTACAATTATGAAGACAACCTTAATCCGGATTCCGGCCTGTGATTGATCGAAAATGAAATGAATATTCAATAATTATGAAGTCACGTCTTTAGATACTTAGCTAAGAAGATTACAATCCAGTTAGACTATTTCATCCATGTCAACGTCATGGAGCATTGAGATAGAAGGAGGGCCATCTCAAGAAGAAAAAGTTGAAAAAGTGTCCAGCTGTTTACAGGAAATAGAGTTTCCAATAATGGCCATTTCTGAATGGCGCTTGTGTGATACAAATAGCGAACCATGAACGTAGCTGTTGCAGATGGTGTGAAGTTTGCTGAGTTATGCCTAGTGCAACCGCAGCGTCACACAGTGGGACGAAAATAGGGGTTTCATAGACTTAGGATTTTATGTTAAAATTTGTTTGTTTCTTGTTGTAAATTGACGTAGAACCGTTTTAGAAGCCGCATCGGCAGCGCCATCTGTAATTTTACGTGTTATATCGGGCACTTAACTTATACAGTTATAAATTGTTCATTCCATGTCACGTGATCCGGGGTGAATTCGCGAAAGTCGTAACAAGCGATGTTCCGCTTGATAAAAAATTTTATTTACTACTTTTGTAAAATTTTGTTGTGATAACTGCTTTTATACATATTTTTACATATGGACCTACATAAAAGGTTACATAATTTCAAGTAATTTATATAAAAAAATTGAATAACACACCCGAAACATCATTACCATTTGAAGGAAAATTGCTGATATTGATATTCAAAAATATTTTTTGAAAAATCTGCCTTGCACATTGCGTTTTTAATTTTGTACTTTGAAACAATATATAATTAAGTACATTATAACATATAATATTACGGATTCAGCACTGCAGAACTACTAAAAAACATCAATTGAAATTTTGCCACGAAAATTCGTCAACGCCATGTCACTAGCGTCAAACGTTAAATTTCTCGAATGTTTTTTGGGCTACGCAATAAAGCACCCCTCGCCTCTTCGCGTCAGTCCATCGTGAAAAGCGGAACAGGGTGCACGTCATACTGCTGTTAATAGAAACAATAATATTCACGGAAAACAACGACGTTAAATCATTTGTCCCGATTTTTAATCATCTCCATTTAATTGAATAACAAGGTATGTATTAATACTACAATTCTTTTATTACTCCATACATAAGTGTCATAAAAACAGGGCTTATAATGGTGGCATGTGTTCTTAAAGTAAAATTAAATACCCGGGTTTTTAGCGAAAAACGACATAATCGTCATTACCATTAACGTCATTACCAATTGTTTTTCTGTGAATGGTAATGATTTTGTGTAAATGGTAATGACGATTTTGAAAGCAAGTTTGATTAAATGAGAGGTTAAATTTTTTCGGGGAAACCTTTACTAAAGGATAATGAACTAAGCAGATCAACGGCTTATCATACCTAACGTATTTTGCTAATTTCACCAAATGCTACTTGTAATCTTGACTACTAGGCATTTAAAACGTACGTAGTAAGTACGTTAATTAATATAAGCTACAAGTGATTGGTAAAAACATACATAACTTTTTAATTTTGCTCTTTTTACTCAGATAAATTATGGGTACAAAATCTAAAGCAATGGACCGGTTAGAGAAACAAAAAATTGCAGCACGAAAGAGATTATCTGATATAAAAGGAGATCCTGTTTTGTACGAGTTACAGAAAAACAAAGAAAGAGATAGATATATAAAAAGGAAAAATGAGAAAAAGATCAAAAGTATTAGTGAAGAGTCTTCGCGCAATCAAAGACAAATAAGGAAGAAATGGCGCGAAGCTTCCAAAAGATACAGACAGAAAAAAAAGGAAGAGATACATAATATGCCTACAATTCCTGAAGCAGTGTTTATTGAAGCACGTGAAAAAGAATAAGATGAAATCGGTGAAGGCTCCTTAGATTCACTAACTACTCCAAAATCTCCGGAAAACTGTGACATAAAGATCAGAAATATAAAACATACAGAAAAGAAGAAAAGGAACATGCTATTGCAAGTCATTAAAAAACTTCGACAGCAAAACAAGCTATTGAAAATAAAGTTAACACGCTATCAAAAAACAAAATTGACAGAAAATAAGGATAAAAACAAAAAGGACTTAAGATTTAGAACAGTAATATGCAAAGAAAGTATTAAAAAAAATATAAGACTCCAAAAATTAGAAGCTTTAGTTAGAGAATTTTATCTTAACGATGAAAATAGTACAATAGGCACTGGAAAAAAAGAATATATAACCAGAGGAAAACAACAAAAGCAAAAGCGCTATATGACGAGCTCCCAAAAGATTTTGCACAAAAATTTCATGAAAAAGAATGGGTTGAAAGTGAGCTACACTTTTTTTTGCAAATATAGACCATTTTGGGTATTATCACCAAAAATTTCTCAAAGAGACAAATGTATCATACACGAAAATATAGACCTAAAGATTGAAGCCCTTAAAAAAGCTCAAATAATAGATGAAACAAACTCGGGTGCAGTAGTGAGTAATCTACGCTGTTCAGTATATGAAGATAAGTGTCTAAAACGCGAGTGTGAATTTTGTAAAAATAAAGTTATTCAGATAAAAGAATTTGGAAATGATGTGGAAATAATAATTCAGAAATGGAATCGTACGAGAGAAACCATCAGAACAAAGATGGGACTAAAAACTTCAGTAATTATGAAAAAAGAGGACGTCTCCGCTAAACCACGTGAAATAGTGAAAGCTTTAAATGAAAGCTTACCAGCTTTTTTTGTTCATTGTTTTAGAATGAATAATCAATACACTCAGATGAAAAAATTGAAAGACTCGATGCCCGTAAACGCAGTTGTGATACACGCCGATTTCTCCGAAAATTATGCCCTGAAATTCAGTAGGGAAGTACAATCGATGCATTTTGGTGGTACGAGAAAGGCTGTTAGCCTCCACACGGCAGTTATATATATGTTACCGGCAAAACCCGATTTCAGGTTAAACTAGTTTGGCCTAGGCCAGACTAGTTTGGCGCGACACGATTAGGCAAAACTAGTTTCTCGTCAGTCTAAAACTGATTAGAACCGAATTGTTACGGATTTATATTTATTCGACAAATCTTTGTACTTTAAACCTCTTAAATTACAGTTATTTTAGTCACGACTGCACTTCAAATTGTATTCGAACACCAAATGTAGTAAATGATCACCAAATTAAATTGTTTCTTTTAAATTCTTTTAATTTCCAGGTGTAGGTCGAAATGGTTACAAAACCGACTTAGTCAACCCCGACCCCACGTGGTACTAGTCTGCCCTACCCCTAGATTGAATGTAAACCCCGGAGGCGCGGAGGGAGAGCAGCCCCCGCCCGCTGTAACCAACTGCAGGCACCATGTGAGCCGAAGCGGCTGAGGCTGGTCGCCGCAGGCGACCAAAAAGCCGAAGCTGCGTAGACGAGCATGGAGTGCCTGCAGTTTGTTACGCAAGGGCGGAGGGGCTGCACTTCTTGCAGCGCCGGAGACGTTCGGAAGCCTGGTTGTGAATCAAAAAATGAATTACCATCTTTGGTTATAATTTTACATTAAAATGCTGTTTAAATTTTGGTGATCATTTACTACCTTTGGGTTAACAATGATTTATTTGGTAGTAAGTAAAACATAAGCCAAACTTATTGACGAGAAACTAGTTTTGCCTAATCGTGTCGCGCCAAACTAGTTTGGCCTAGGCCAAACTAGTTTAACCTGAAATCGGGTTTTGCCGGTAACATATACATTCAATTTTCATAGCTCGATAACACCAACATCGGTTTGTTCAGCAAGCACTTGCCTTAGACATGATGCTTCAGCTGTTTGGGCACATATCACTCCGCTCATACAAAAGTCTTTAGAAATTAATCCATTTATAGATACGATACATTTTCAAACTGATTCAACGGTTTCGCAGTACCGTAATAAATACATTTTTTTATAATAAGCGAACTAACGAAAGACTTTCCCCAAATAAAGAAGATAACATGGAATTATACAGAGGCTGGTCACGGCAAAGGTGCTCCTGATGGAGTAGGTGCTACAATAAAAAGAACCGCTGATTCAATCGTGAATCACGGCGAAGATGTAGGGAATTACGAGATATTCATGAGTGTAATCCGGCAAAATGTGGAAAACATCACCATATTTGATGTAACTGAAGAAAATATTATCGAGAAAGAAAAAAGATTTCCAGACAACTTGAAACCTTTCAGGGGCACCAATGCCGTACATCAGGTGCTATGGCAGAAAGGATTAATAAATGAAATAAATCTAACATTCCGGAAACTGAGTTACTTCAAATGTTCTGCGGGAGCAATATGTGCACACGGAAATCATCTAGGCTTTTTACCATTACATACACAATCGATGATGGAGCCGCCTGTTATTGTGGACAGGAAATATGTTTCTCTTTTATCCACAACAAAAAAGCAGTATTTACCACTGGGAAATATAACAAATACCCCAACTATAACTGTCCAAAATGTTCCTTCAAATGTAAGAATTTTATCAAATAAATTACTCACAATCAAGAAATCATAATTATTACATTTACTCTGAATTTGAGATTGACGTTTCAAAAGTCTTTATTATAATCAGATCAAAGTTTAAACGGTGGCTATTGATTACCAAAAATTTGATATAAGAAAAAGTTAAATATTTCCGTAAATTACGAAAATAAAAACGATTATTTTATGTTATTAAAGTGATTCGTTAATACAATGTGTATTTTATATTAAACTAGTTGACCCGGCAAATTTGTAGCGCCGAATAACTCTCCCTCTCCTATTCCTTTCTCACATCACTTTTCCATCTCCCACTCTCCTTAAAATAATTGTTTATTACATAAGTTATATGACTTAATTTGCTTTTTGTCATTACCATTAACAAGAAATCATTACCGTTAAATAAAAGTCATTACCATGCTGCTCATATCATTACCATTTCTTATAAATTATTTTACGACCCAATAACTTTTGATTTGCATAGCGAATTTTGAGGACTATTGCAGGTTTGGAAAGTAAATTTTATGTGCTAATTTTTTTTAAGGTTTTGCACGCATTTCCACATACTTTTTAAAAAAACCAACAAAATCTTACAAAAACGCGAATTCACCCTCCGTCTTCAGTATACTCTTCGAGGCTTGGCTTCCAGGTATACAGCCATGTTTAATGTCACGTATTATAAATATTTTGTCTGTGTCATGTATACATTATGTAATCTGTTATCGCTCATAAATTGAGTAATCTGTCATTTTCATTTCCGAAGGAGACGAGATTGCGAAGCTGCGACTCTTGTACACAGTTGAGGTTTTCAGTTAATTTAATGTAATTAACTGTAGTGATCTTTGTAGGTTTTATCGATAAATATTTACACTACCGTGGATCAATATGTCTTGGTCAACAAATATTTGTTTAGCTTTTTTTGTCACGAGTTTATTCCTTTGTTTCATTTTATCTGCTGATAACTACGTACAAGCTAATGAGAATGAACCTGAGAGCATCTCAAAAATTGGGCAAGGAGTAGGACACATTATGAATATTTATTACTGGTACGTACACTTTAATATTCTCATAGTATGAATATTATCTACTTTTATTTCCTCTACCAAATTACTCAGTTAAAATTTTGTATTATTACACTATCTAACCTTTGTATGCTTAAAATGTATTATTCTAGGGTAATAATTAATTGGTATGCCACATGACTGCATTTAGTATGTGTACATGGGCTTTAGTTTTGACTCCACAAATAAACCCATAAGATTCATATCTTACTTACCTTATCTCATTTGCTTAGGAACTTGTTTATTGATAATATTGTATTTGTATGATATCAAAATGGAAGAGTAGTGAGTTCTAATTAATGATAGAAGTTTGTTGGTGCTTTTATTTTCATAAAAGTAAAGGAACTTCTTTCATTGTTATCAGGTTTCCAGATTATAACTTATCTACCTATTTAGTTATGGTACCCATCACAGGGATTGCCGTACGGTACCAATCATAACCATTATTTAAAATATAATTCATAATAACTTGCATTTCATCGTTGCGACTTTAAGAACTCTTATGTGTAAAAAATCAGCTTTTTGAGGGAATCGATAAAAATCGATGAAGTTTTGTTTAGCAAGCACATATGTAATTTTGAATTTGGTGAATAAATTACGATGGAAACGTCGAACACACATGAGAGTTTTTGAATTCAATAGTGCTTCAACGTATAGAATCATTTGATGTAAAAAAGTGATTTTGCCAAAAGTGGCACATAACACATAAGAGGTCTTAAAGTCGCAACAATGATTTATTAAAAAAACCACAACAAAAACAAAATTATAAATAATTTCAGTATGTTTTATAAACTGACTTTATTTTCTTACAGTTATTCCTGTGGATATCGTAAAGTATTTGAAGATTATGCTGGGATAATACAGCAAAAGTATCCAGAAATATCTGTGATAGGAGCTAACTATGATCCACCTGGTTTCAACATGTATATGTCTAGATTAGTTGTAAGTAAAATTTCATTTTATTTACATTCATTACTTGTTTATTGTCTTATTTTAGAGCCCATGGCGATGAAGCAAAATATACATTTGCCATGCAGTGATTTTTGTAACAAACAATATTATAATCCATATTAAAATTCTTTCCTTTCCTATTACTGAGTCAGTCTTAAAACAGATTACTATTTAACCAACTCCAAAAATGAAAATTGAAACTGACTTTAACCCCAAATAGGTCACCTTATAATTAAAAATATCAAAGCTTAGCCCAGTTAAGTAACACATAAAAAAATTTTTCTTTGGTGTAGGACTGTAGGGGAAGTGAATGAGTTTTCTAAAATTTTGAGATAGGATACATTCGTTCTCAGTGTGCAATATATCAATTCACTCATTCAATATTTATTACACAAGGTGATTTATACTAATTGTATAAAGAGGAAAGATTTGATTTTTTGTTTGCATTGAATAGGCTCCGAAACTACTGAACCGATTTTAAAAATTCCTTCACTGTTGGGAACCTACACTATCCCCGAGTAACATAGGCTATATTATATTTTCAAAAAATTAGTGATCCTTAATAAAACTCAAATAATGTAACCCAAAGTGTAAAAAAAAAAAATAAGAAAACCGAAGCAAAGCGAGGGCGGTTACTCGTAGTGAATATATTGATCTAAGTAGGGATTCTAAGGGGCTGGGGAAATGTTTATATGTAACTAAAACATGTTGGTTCTCTTGATTATTCTTCATTATTTTTATTTTTATCAAAATTTCTGTTGATACCCATTTTGCTTTATTTATTTCATTAACATTGTCTTTATGTTGCAGGGTTTCGGCAAGATGATATTAATAATGTGCATACTGAGTGGAGTCAACATATTTGCATGGCTGAACAAGCCCCAGCCAGCCTGGTGGAGTTGGTGCCTGGAGAACAAGTTGTATGCATGCATGATGATGTTCTTTTTGTCCAACATGATTGAAGGGCAACTTATATCATCTGGAGCATTTGAAATATCTCTAAATAATATTCCACTATGGTCTAAACTAGAAACCGGACGAATTCCTCAGCCCCCGGAACTTTTTCAAATAATTGATAACACACTACAATTTTCAAAAATGGATAACAAAAATTTTGGACAGTAGAATAACACCAATTTAATTATTAAATTTGTTGTAGATGTAAAATATGCATTATTATTTCTTATAGTAAACTTATCTCTGGTATTTATTGTAAATGAGTTGTCTGTATTTTGTATACATTGAAGAGATTTTGTACAAAGTGGTGGTTAATTTTAAAGAATTCATAAGTAGGTTTCTCTTTTTAAGAATAATTTTTTTATTTACTTAAAATATTTTTGTTTCCATAGCAATGCAATATTTAACAGATTTGGTAAAAGTTTATGGAGTTAACGGTTGTTCTGCAAAGTTTCATAAATCATGAAAGTTAATTGGTGTTAAGCTTTATTACTCAATTTCCTAATGTAAACACATTATAAAAATGTTGACCACTACCAATACTGGTTTTCATTTAAATTTAAATTTTGAATTTAAATTTTAATAAATAAGGTTAAAAATTAGGTGAATGCTCAAGAGTGACATAGATGGTTTTTGGTTTTTAGCTTTTTTTGAAAAAAATGTTATTGCATAATAAATAACTATATAATAATATAGTCTTTCTATGTTCATTGACATAATATAATAAAATAACAATATACATATTATTATTTATTTCAAAAGTATACTATGTTCTCATTATCATTGATAATCTAATAAATTAATCCACATTTTATTATTTTAACTAACATATTTGATAGGCATTTAAAGATAATTGATTACTTTCATGTTTAAGACAAAATTTTCTTTGATGATTGCATTTTGTACCAATATACACTATTTTAAAATAATGGTCCAAAGTGGTGGATTTTAATGAAAAGAAAGTAATGTTAGAAACTTTATATTTAACGTCTGGAGCTTGTTTTCCTATGGCTTTTTTATAATATTTATGTATATCTACTTCAAGGGCTAAGTTTATTGCTGTTTACTTAATTTTGGATCGGAGAAACTTCACCTATTTCTATTTTTAGGTAAACAAATATAGATTATGATACAGTAAGCATTTAATGTAAATTTAAATTAACTAGTCAGAAGTAATTATTTTAATATTGTAATTCAATGTGTATCTATCTATATTAAAGATATTATCCAGTTTTGGATTGTGACACCTGTTAAATAAAAAGTTCGTGCATTATACTTCTTTGAATATTCATTTACAATGATACTTTATCAATTTTTGAATGTAAACAATAATGTAGTATTCCACATGATATTACTTTGATTAATTGTAAAAAAATAGTAACCCTCGAATGCAGTTAGCCAGTGGAAATATATTCTCAACGTTGCAAGTAGTTATGCATGTATGTGTATTCTCCACTAATCCGCACTAGAGCAGCGTGATGGCGAATGCTCTAGGCCTACTCAAGAGGAGAAACATCGTGTTCTGTAGTAAGCCAACCTTCTGTTTCTAGTCTATTCATTCATACTACTTCATACTTTACACAGCTTGCCTGTCACATCAGCATCGCAGTGTGCTTGATTCACAGCTCACGATGCAGGTATATTGGTGCCGATATACGCAACCGACATTAGCATAGAAAGAATTCAGGCGTTTGTGAACATTCTTACTCGACATCAAAAAGTTGGACAGGTAAATATTAAAAAATATGTATATATTCAATATTATAAGATCACTTTTTATTGGACGGTATCAATACATTCTTATGATTAAATGAAATACAGTAGGTATATACTTAAAATGTAATAAGAAGCTACAAATTATGGAATTAGCAGCAGTTGTACGACATCACCTCGCAAAGTAGGGGCGAAATCTTGAACTCAAATAAATCTCATTAAAACAGCAGACAATGCGCCTTTGTTAACCTTGGTAATCCTAGGTAGTTAGAACTAGAGATGGGCTGAGTACTAGATTTACCGAGTAACCGAATACCGAATATTATTTGGTTTTACTTTTGCAAAACCGAGCACTCGGCCGAATTACTCGGTTCAGTTTTTACGCAGTTTGCTAGTTTAATGGCGCGAAAACAGATTTGTACCTGTTAGCGGGTAACTCAACCAAAACGCGCGAGCTGCAGATCAGCTCGTGAGTCACGAAGTTCAGCCGGTTGAAATCAAGTAAGTGAGCTGAAAGAGTCAAAAAGCCGAACGAGCCGTTTGAGCCATTCGAACCGTCGAGCTGAAAGAGCCGAACGAGCTGCGCTACGTTCGCGACTCGCGAGCCGCATTTTTATGTGACGAAAATAAATATACCATAAATGTATTTCCGTAAGGTTGAAATTTCAATGAACCTTGTTGTAATTACAATACCAAAGTTGCAGTTGTGCTAATGCATGCATTTCAAATTCAACCTTATCATTATACAAATAAGGTATTTTATTTTAGTCGACGTTTGCACTGTACAGGTCAGGTTCAGGTACAGCTGGCAGCTCACGCGCGATCTGATTCACTCGAGCTAAAATGAGCCGTGAGCCGGAAGAGCTGTTGTTGAACTGCAGGTCAACAGCTTAAGTTCGTGTGAACTGAATATTTGAACCGGTTCAGATCTGAGTTACACACCTCTAGTCTTTTGGTATCTCCACGAGCTTGAGGCTATAAATTCGTACACAGCGCACATTATTAATATAACATAATTCATTATGTCTCAAACCTAACAGTTTTTAAATCAAATACTCGGTCACTGGAACCGAGTTATTCGACCGAGTACGAACACTAAATAAAAGACCGAATACGCAGAGTACCGAGTAATAAACGAGTACTCTGCGCATCTCTAGTTAGAACTTTTAAATATTTTTGTATTGTAATATTTACAAGTAGATAATTTCTATTGTCCTCTCATCATCTGTAATAAATATTGTCAGTGTTGGGCAAATAGATTCCATGAGATCAAATTCAGCATTTTGTTGACTCTGTTAGGCTACGTCCGCACAGACAGGCGGCTTGCTCAGCGCCTAGAGCCTAGTGGTTTGCATTCTAGGTGGTTTGCGTAGTGAGTTGCTAGGTGCCTTGGTCATTTTGCTTGTCAGCACGTTGATATTTACATTGACATTGACACAAATTAATATTTCATGCATTTTTTTCTTCCAAAATGCCTCGCGCCTAGTGACAAAAAATCAACACGTTTGTTTACTTCGATACAAGCTAAGCGATTAGCTAGGCACCAAGCGCGCAATGCCGCTAGTCGCGAACACGCTAGAACGTTTGTTTTAATAAGTTACTCGCTAGGTGACTCGCTAGGCTGTAGGCGCTAAGCAAGCCGCCTGTCTATGCGGACGTAGCCTTAGTGGGTCAGGTACATAGTATAAATAGAATCAAATTACAATACAGATTGATATTCAAATTAATTTACATCCTATTAACGTCATCTGCGTCACCTTTCATGCAACGACACTGAAGATAAATTCGAAATGACGTCCGTGGGCAAGAACCATGAAGCTATTAAAGAGAGGAGAGGGCCTAAGCAACTGTGCACCGTGACTCAACTGGGTCCTGACGTCATCACAGTAGGCGTGGCCTTAAGTCAGTCTACTGTCGGCGCCCGTCCTGTGCACAGCTTCACATTTTCAAAGAAAAGGATGAAGTGCTGTGTTTTATCGTGTAAAAACTACTCGGATAGACGTTCTGATGCTATGGATGGCATTTCATTTCATTTTTAAGTAATTTGATTCATAATTTATAAGAATAGGCAGAATAGTTCTAGAAAAATCACTAACGCCGATCTCGCCAAATAAAATTCTACTCGACATTAGATGGCGACACTTTGTGTCAAGAGAACTAAAAATATATAGGTGCGTAGAGCTAAGTATTAGTATTATATTGATTATTTTTCCGACCCAAATATCGACCAATAGAATTGCACCATTCGACGTCACGTGGTACAACCTACATGGTATTATACTGATAATTTTTTGAAAATTTTCTCTGGTAGTTGCTATATATAAAAAACAAAACATGATCCAGTCAAATTAACCACACGTCAAACTGACAGGTTGAATTCAATTGTGAAAATTGGAGATTTTGCATGAAAATGAGTCGATTTGGAGTTTGTTCTCTGTCCACCATCGATAAAAAAGTCAAAGGAAATGAAAAATAATCCCCCGAATACCACACGAGCTTCAAAATTATCTGGCATTTCCCTCAAGGTTCCCTGCAAACAAATAAAATCGTCAAGTTTTTCAGAAAAAATCACTCGCGCTTCGCGCTCGTGATTTTTTAACCTGAAAAACTTGACTCCTTCATTTGTTTGCAACGAACCTATCGGGAAATACCCGATAATTTTGAAGCTCTTGTGGTATTATAAGTGATAATCATACGTACTGAAATTTGTCCTACATTCATTCCATATTCTCATAGAGTTTTTCACCGCCAAAATATTATTTTTCTAGTTTTTATAATCATTTTGTAAACAGGCCGCCATCTATCGTCAACTATTTACAACAAATAAACATAACAAAAACACAGGGCCGTAATTAGAATCCAATTATTTTACCCAGTGTCCCATTGAATTAAAGTACTGCATATACTCTGTTCATTATAGCTTGATTCTTTTTGTCTTGTGATGGGAAATGGGCATAGTATCTATATAAGGCAAGGTACAAAAGGTTTAATTTTATAAAAATTTATTATAATCACAAAATTGATACATTTGGTTACGATGACGTTAGGGATATCATTATTGATTGCTACAACCAATAAAGTATACTATTGTCGTGCGTGCATTTCTATGTAAAAAAATATGAAACTTATGCCCGTAATCTCGATGACCGCTGTCAAAAGAATAATGCCATAATGAACAGAGTATAATTTATTTAATTACGTGAACGGGAGTAGGTAAAATCAGTTTTTTTTTTTAAGTTTAACATTGTATACAATCTTTATAAGTCTTAAACAAACTAACGACCCAACTCAGAGTCACTAACGGTTACTTAAATCGCTCCTTAGTACATAATTTGTATGGTGATTGATTCTATGCTAAGGAGCGATAAGTAAGTGACTCTGAGTTGGGACGTAAGCCATTTAAAAATAAGAAAACCGAGCAGGTGCGTGTCAGGCCACGCCCAATGTAGGGTTCCAAAGTAGTAAGTTCATCGACTATTGCTCATTAACTACTTATGCTAACATACTCGTAGCCATGATAGTTTTCCTTGTAATTTCATCATATTATAACCTATTTTTGAGATTTTTTTCACTTGTCTAAATTATGTCCAATGAGGTGGTATGAATATTCTGAGTACGTCCCTGTTACATCCTACATTTATTGACATCTAGTGTGAGATAGTTAAACTACGTAATAAAATCGATATAGAACGAAGCGAGTAGTTTTGCTATTGATCGATAGATGGAAAATAAAGAAGTGGGCGGGATTTGGTGGGTTGGAGGGGGTGCCCTCGCCCCGCAAAGTGTCACGCGTTCTTGCATAAGAAAATCTACATACAACGTCTCCTCTCTTTAATAGCTTCATGGCAAGAACCAATAGGAATACTAATGTTGCTGTGTATGTACAATGTACATATTTTTACTTTACACCACTTCGTTTTTGATTTAAACTATCGTCTGGACTATACTATATTACTGGAACAACGGAACTATAACTCCACACATAGCGACGACGCACGAAAAAATAGCGTGAGTAGCGGATCACTTTCGCGTCCGTAAATAGTGTTTATGTCTACACTGTTCGAGCGCGCTTGTATAGTTCTTCTGAATTATGTTTTTGTTGTATCTGTTGTGTGGTCTAGTGTAATTGCGTGTGGCACATAGGGCACGAATGTCGCAGCACGAGCTCGTGCTGCAGCGCGCGCGCGTCGCACGCGGCGCAGTGCCACGCCTGCGCCTGCGCCGCCAGCGGCCGCGCTGACACCGCGCACGCCGCACTCTCGCTCCCGCACCCCGCACACTTCGCCGCCCTAACGAAATTCAACCTCCCTTATTTACACTGTTTATTTTATAAATTCCGTTCATTCCCCGTGGCACCGCCTGTGTCGTAGGGAATCTCTATTCTCAGTGACACAACCCTCACCATGTTCTCTTTACTTTTATGAAGTATTCGGTGATCTACGATTTTTATTGGTGATTGGAAAATACATGGGATTGATGATGATACCTCAGATCCGATTTCGGCTACAGCGATGCTTCGGGACTCTCTCTGGGACATGGGATTAAATATGTAATAACGTGAGTGACTTTTATTTTTGAACAAGAAATAGAGTAGGTACCTACTTTTTAGAAGGAGGTAGGATAGCCTAGTAAATCACATAGTTGGCTGTGTCACTAGGAATACTGATTCCCTATGCCTATGACACACCTGGCGAAGCCATGGAGAATGAACGAAAATCAGGAGGCTTTTTTATTCAGTGCGATAGTAGGGTATGGGTTAAACTTGAAAACATTTATAAAGGTAAAATCAATCCTAATAAATAATATCTGTAAATTAATTAAATAATATCGGTAAATAATTCCTGAATTAAAGAGAATGCGACAATGGATTATGTATGTATGTATATGATAATTTCAATTTATCATATCTACTTACTTACCTACATAGATAATTAGAAAAGAAGGAAGATACGTACCAATCAGGCATGGAGACATGGCAATGCGGACAGTCTACTTTATTCCCTTTCGTATCCTTCGGTTTGCATGTTGTAAATACTTCTATCGCTAACTTTTCAAATATCTCGGGCTGAAAGGTAACGTTAAAATTTAAATATAGTTATTTACCTACTATGGTATCTATTACTACAATGAAACTAACTTTCGGAACATTTAATGTTTATTTAAAATTTAAACTCAAATTGTTTTTTGTCTTTGAATAATGTCTGTTTAACTGTCTTGTCCGGGTATCAAATGAAAAGCCGCGAATGAATGTATTAATTCAATATAATAAAAATATATTAATTCAATATAACGCATTAATGATACTTACATCTAGAGCTTCTAATTTAATAAAAGCCTTTGAGCATAATTCAAATGCGCGTGCCTGTATTGCTATCGATGCCACCGTACACCAAACCTAAAAAAGTGATTTTCATTGAGTAATTTAAATACGTGGAAGAAAATAATAATATTAAATATAATTATACGAGGAACCTTCAATTGAAGAGATTGCATAACCAATTCGATTTGAATACACTTCCTTGACCTACAGTACTTAAGTATTCTATTGTTTGTGTTACAATAGTATGTAGGTAATACCGGAAATTAGGTGCTTAACCTTCAAAAATGTTCCGCCTAAAAGAGTGACCAACCCAAGTGTCAGAAGTTTTT